>OY728160.1:245292132-246569872 GCA_963277665.1 Viscum album | reverse complement strand
ACATCGAAACCTAAAATATTACCGCACCGGTAACTCTAAATCATAAATCCGAAGATATAAATATCCTCATATTGATGCCTGAATAAAAATTATTTTCTTATAATAATACTGAAATTAATTCAATTATATTATATTCAACATAAAAAATAATCATGTTTTGTATAAGGTATTTGATCCACACATAAAATCATGAAGAAAATATCTTATATTAAGCCCAACTTCCTTTATATGCATCAGAATATAATTTATAATAAAGATATATTAATTAAATATATATTATAAAACCATAATAATATATATAATCCTATATTTTATTTACTTATAACCTTTTATCACCAATTTATTTACAATATATTTATTAAAATCACTATTTCTAGTGATATCGGCTTTGTTATTCATGTATGTTTTACTTCCTTAGTTTTTGTCCTTGTATTTTTTTCATGGTTAATTCATCTAGAAAATATATATAATGTTATTATTATCATTCATATTTATTATATAAAATTTTATATTCATTTATTAATGTTGATATAGAATACTGAACTGCACCATTGATTGAGACAATAGGTTGTACATACACAAGAATGTTGTCTTAATTTGTATGAAATATGTAACAAAAGAATGTTAAATAAAAAATAAAAATTAATTAATCATTATTATATCATATATATCATATATATCATATATAATTACTAAATACATCATTATTAATATCAATTTATAATAAAAATTAAAAACAAATAATGTCACCCAGATGCAGATGTAGTCCACACATATGCACGATAGATATTACTATTTTCAAGATGTTTAAAAGGTAATAATGAAGATATGATATTATAATTAAATAAAAATAATTATTTCATAATTATCATATATGAAAAAATAAAAATTCATGATAAAATTCCATAAAATATGGTGATGATAATTGAATTGTTCGCTCTATGGAGACGATATGTCATATGTAGACAGAAGTGTTATCATTACTTCAAATTTGAATGAATTTGGGTCAATCAATGGGGTTTCATAATCAAAATAACATTTTAGTATATTGATGATACTAATTATACATATTTTTATTATGAATTAAATATATTTATTAAGGGAAAATAATAATTAAATACAATTTGTATAAACTAAGGGGATTAAATATTCATTGAAATAACTAATTTATATAACCACCTAAGGTCTATTGG
This sequence comes from Viscum album, assembly GCA_963277665.1. Classification (NCBI taxonomy): domain Eukaryota; kingdom Viridiplantae; phylum Streptophyta; class Magnoliopsida; order Santalales; family Viscaceae; genus Viscum; species Viscum album. The sequence continues at coordinate 246,568,679 of OY728160.1, read as the reverse complement.
GTTAATATTTGGGAATTGAACAAGTCCTATAATGTGTATATGATAGGAGATAAGGATTTTTTCTGAATTTGGTAGAGTTATAAGTCTTGTTCTGTTTTGAATTACAGAAAGGACGTGTTACCTTTTATAATTGAGCAATGGGGAACCACTAGAATTTTATAAAACAATAAAATATATTCAAGTAATTATGAATAAAAATGGTTAAAAATGAACTATAAATTGATAGTGGATATAATTTTTGACCAAAAATTTTCTCCATTTTCACTTTTAATATTTATGATTTTTATGTAATTTGATAATATTTTTTTTTTCATAAAATATAATTATTTCAAATTTGGACACTATTAATTTAACATGACATAAAATAAAATAAATAAATAAACTGGATGTAGAATATAACTATTTAAAATTAAATTCATATGTCATATTTATTGATAAATTTCATTATTACATATGAAATCACTCAAAATAAATTTTATTAAATATTTTAAAATCAATATATATATATATTTAGTGATTTTAGAAATACTACATCGATGATAAATAAGAATTTAAGATCATTATAATATTATTAACAACTAAAATTGAATTTATACTATAAAAATAAATTCAATAACAAAATAAAATACACACAAATTCCTTAATAACATGATTTTGTCTTCTCAAAAACCATCCCTGTTTCCCTGGTAACCAGAAAACGGATCTGACCCAGACATTGCCTGAAGGGCATTCCCGATCTGCATGGGATGGTGACTTGAACCTGGAATCATACAATATGCATGTGGGAACCATTTTTAAACAAACAATGAGGAAGTAAAAGAGACTGATCGTATACATATAAAATGAAACTCCAATGAGATTAAAGTATAAGAATACAATAACGCCTAAACAAGCCCAACAGACTACATCAAAATTAATAAAATTGAAAATATAGACACAAGGTCTAAAAGGACACAACCCACCATTACTATGGTTCAGTATTTGGATCCACCTCCAAGTGATCCTTCCCATTTTCTCATACCAGGAAGAAGATAATATATAAAAACCCAAAGGCACAAGAAGGGTGTGAGCTAAAAATCCCAATAAGGTCTAACCATGGATTCCATTATAGATGAAAATAATTTATTAACTAGTGGAATACTTTAAATTTTAAAAGATTAACTTCCTTGGAATATTTAGGAATAATTAAACAAATCATTCTATATAGTTCATATGATAAAAAAATACATTAAGAAAATTATTCACAGATGATGTAATATTTCTAAAACAATGAATTAAATAAAACAGTAATACAAAACAATTAATGTAAATTCAAAAATCATATAATGTAGTTCAAAATACTTGTCATATATTTTTATCTCAAATATAAATAACAAGTGACCAAATGGTTGTCTATAAAATAGTACAATAGAATATCCAAAAATAGGACTCCAAACTCTCAATGCGATCATGGAAATATGTATACATATATGTCTTATAGACACTGGCCATAGAAGAATCATCACCATCACCAAATTCTTGTGAACTACTGCATCTATGTTTCAGAACAATGTCACAATTGTAGAGTATGTACAAAAAAATCATAGTCAACATAATTCTTACATGTGATCTTACACAATCAATGATGTAAAATCTATTTTATGACATCTTAATTCAAAAATAAATCCCATACTTCCATTTAAATTACAATTTTCCATTTAAATCCAAAATAGGTCTTAATTAAAAACATTCCTCTTTAACAAGATAGAATCACTAGGTTAATATCAAGACATTTTATGTAATTTTATCCAGTTTTAAATCCATCCAAAACCGAATCCATAATTTCACACTTCATTTCAATAATTAAATTAAAAAAATTAATTGAAATATTTTCCTTAAAATCTACAATTTTAATTAAACAATTTAAATTACCAAATTTTTATAATCACACCCTAATAAAATGGAATTTGGGGTTTTCAAAATCTCATGCCAAAACCATTTCAATTCATTCAATTCACTAGAATCTAATTTTATTACATCAATTGAAAGTGATATTAATAAAATAAATTAAAATCAGATATTAAAATAAATCAAGAAATTCAAGGTTACTCGAATTGAATAATTAGGACAGAACCACCTTATTCAAGGTCATTGATATTAGTAGTAATGATAATCCAATTTTTGTGGTTCAATACAACTCTTTGTGACATTATTATCGTAAGCGTCGACACACCAATGGTCGACGTTTGTTAATGATTCAAAGAACAAATACCAATTATTTTATTTAAAAAGAAAATAAAATAACAAACGAGATTATAAATTTTCTATCTAATATAATTTTAAAATTTTGGAATGAAATATTACATGTGATAATATTTTATATCTCATGGATAATTTCAAAATTATAATTTTATAATTATAATAATTATACTTTGAAAGAAACATGTTATTATCCAATGATAATTTTGATAATCTATGTCACTTAATGGCTAACATATAATTGTATGTTAATTATTTTGGATAATTATCTTCAATAAGATGTTTAATTTTTCATTAATAATTCAAAATAATTATCATATTATAGTTTTATAATGTATCATTAGATAAATCCATTTTATTATCCTTTTAAAATTATTTTAATAATTATATTATAATAATGAATATAATTATCCTATGTTAATTTATTTGAAATAATCCATTTAAGATGAAAATTGGAAAATCTAACAATACATTGGTTCATTCAAATCAAAAATATGATTTAGATTTTTCTCATCCATATGAATGATACGAAACCGATGGTGTGTAAATCCATTCAACAATGTAGAAGATATTGAATTTAGAATATTGGAAGAATAATAAATAAAAATAAAATAAAAAGAAACTCATTACCTTATAAAAATGCATATCCAAAGAATTTTGAACATGGAATAAATTCACAGATGAAAATCAAAACTACAACTGGCTTAAACGATGCTATGCAGATTAGATTTGATGTTTCTTAGACTCATTTTGACTAAAAACACAGAAATAACTGATTGATTTGGAAATTTCGTAACCCTAAGCTGTATAGGCTTCATCTACTCCAAACCCACTATCTAGAACCATTTTAATGGTTTATTCAATCTAAAATTTATTTTGGATCCTTTACTTCACTCATTTATGATGTTTTTTTTGAATTAATTAGGTGGAAATAGTGAAATATGGAGTTTTAGAAACCATTTATCATCAAAAAAAATGGGGGTTATTAATTAGGGAAGATGGATGAACTATAACATATTATTTTTCAAAATTTATTTTATAATTAAATTGAAATATTTAATTTAATCATTTAATAGAATTATTAAATAAATTAAATTAAAAGGAAACATGACCAAATGATCTTTCATTATAAAATTTATAACTCATCTAGGGAAAACGCCTCATTCTGGACCCAATGATGGTATCAAATATCACAAATGATGAACAATTTGTGAGATATTAATGATGTATTCATTAAAATTCAGAATAAATAATTGATTAAAATAAAAGGGTTATTTTTTCAAGTGAGTGGTCAAAATACTAGACTCTAATAAATGTTATACCCTATCTATGGTAAACCCATCATTCTGGACCCATTGATGGACTTATATTTTCTATATGATGCACTTTTTGAGATATATTTAATTATTTATAATAAATAATATATTAAATAATATTTAATAACATTATATCATTATTGGGTGATCCAAATGTATGGCTCCTTTGGTTATTATATCCCTCCTAGGGTAAAGATCCTATTTTGGATATAACAGAGCTCTCATATTTCTCATATGACACACCATTTTGTAGTTATTCAATTATTTTTAATAATATTTATGTACTCAAAATATTGTATTTAATATTTTTATTTAGTCTTCTCCGAGACCTTGGAGGAATAAAAATATAACACTTACTCAGTTTCTGACTCTAAAAATATTCAATAGAATATTTGAAGATGTTAACTGGATGTTAAGGCCTTTAACACATTTATAAAATATTCATTCATTAATCTTTTTTATTCTATTAATAATAATATATATGAGGGTTTAATAATGCCTAAAACTGTAATGGGTTGTTACATCCTCCCAAACATAGGAACATTCTTTTCCTATAGAGCCTTTGAAGAAGCATAGACCTCAAAAAGAAGAGGTCACAACTCTCTCATCAGTGTCTGCATCTTGCACCTTTCAAGAGAATAAAACAATTTTGTCATTGCACATGGAACAAGGATATTGTCCTACCCAAAGGTACCTTGGTATTAGAATCAATAACTTTTATTGGTCGATCAGTCACAGATAAATTCAGTTCTACACAAAGATCATACCAACTTGGAACATGATATAGATCAAATAGAAACATTCAAAGTTGATTTAAATAAAACGCATTATGTATCGTCGTTTTCTAACAGGGTAGTGCCAAATGATATAAAACATTAGCCACCTACTCAACAACCTAAAAATTTCCAAAAAAAGTGGTTCAATCTTCCCTTTCCTCCCAATCCATCAAGGAACAAACTGAGGTGAAACTAACAGGAGAACTTGTTCAGCTGCTGAGAACTCCAAAGGTCTATAACAACGATAAGCATGATACTTTTAGCGACTCAATTCTGTAAGTTTTTTTCTAAAGATTCAACTGAATATTAGTTGTTTCCTCTATGAAAAATCATGGTCCAACAAATGAACATTCACAAAACTCTCTCCAAAACAATTGTCATTTACAAGGATAGTCATACAAGGCCACAAAATGAGCCATTCAGATCACAAAATGGAAACTATATTTTATAATATAAAATCAACCATCCCCAAAATATCATCCCAATCCCCACCCAAGTCAAGAACCCAATAGTGAGGCATATCCTCAAGAAGATCTCCCCACTAAGACTTTATCTCTTTCGGTTTTAATGGTTTTATGCAACAAGAAGGATTTAAAAAAGGTTGACTACTAGGCATCAAGTCAATAGAAAAATCATCCTCCCTTAACTAGTGGAAAATGAAAGAATCCATAAGCAGACACGTCACAAAAATCATGGACTACTCTAGGGAGATCACCACTCATTGAATCTCACACCTGATTAAACGAAAACAATATTATCACATTCCATAACTCTTGAAAAGAAGTTCAAGAATAGCTTAACCTTGGGTCTAATTCTCTTTGGAAGACACTAGGAACACTAAGTATAGTAAGGTAGATATTTCGAAGATAAATATTAATCTAAGATTTATTGGAATTGAGTCAATCTATCCCAAATATGAAATTAATATGTTCCATGTTGAGAACCAAAAAACTCCAAGAAAGATCGACATCTCATATAGAGAAGACATAAGCAAGACTACAAATACCCAACTATATCTTCACAAAAATGGGTGTAACAATATCTATTTCACAAGATAAAAAATCCAGAAAATGAATATAAAAATTAATGATATGGATTGAAATAAATGAGTGAGATGAAATTGTATCAAACAGAGAAGTCATTAATAATGAAGCTATATTAATGGTATCTCTCACGGTTGCTGGAACATTATCTGCTTCCTATGGAGACACTTCCACTATTTTAAGAAGCACCATTTTGGATTCATGTGGCTGGAAATATTTAATACATGAATAATTTTATTTCTCTCAAGCTTATGGTGGTTCTGATGATCTCACACCACTACACAAGTTTGAAAGTTATTGTAGAACTTCTACAAGTTCCCTAAATGTCCACAAAATCCTCATTTTTGTCGGCCTACTCAGGCCCCAAAAACTCCGTAGAAATGAACAACACCACTGACACTATATAGAATTGGTAAATAAACAGAACATTGAATTCCTTACACTCTAATCCCTCATGTTTCTTTTTTTTCACCATCGTGTCCCACAATATCTTGTTGGGTCCCTCCCATACGAAGGTGACACACTTCACCGTGATCTCATATGGGTTCTCCAAGAACTCATAAAAACATTTTACACTACCCAACTATTGCTCATCATGTTAAGGATTAGTGGAGCCTATGAAAATGGATAGTTTCTGGTAAATGAACTCATAATAATGATTTCTATGAACACACCATGAGGATACATTGTTAGAGACTAAATAGTGATTGTTGGTGGTGTCTGTCCCAATTTTTGGACTTCCTCCTCCTTCAGGATCTGATTTTCAAGTCTTTATAGAGGAATGATGTTACACCACATCATCATACAACATTGAAGACATTAGGTAGTGCTCAAATAGAGAAATTCTAGAAATTAATCCCAAAAAAATGAATAAACAAGATTTTTATTTCACATTATTCAATTAAAAATAGGGTAAAGACACAAAATAATCAATATGACGACATTCACAAAATATACATTTTTAAAAATTTAGTTAGTATTATCAATGCCCTATAGACCAAAGAGAATGAGATAATTATAAATTAATAGAATTGTTCATGTTGTATTAAACATGGTGTTGTGTGTAATGAAATTAATAAATTTAATTAAATTTGTTTCAGGAATTTATTTTTTAAAATATCAAGGTTCTACAGATGATATTTATTCTCTTATTAAAGATATAAATATTGAACTACTATAAATTATTTCCTAGCAACTTATTCTTACTATCATTTTATATATCTCTCATTATATTATTCTTAATAATATTGATAATATGGAATCACATATGTGTTTCATAGGAAACTCTTTTCAATTTCACAATGGGATTCAAAAATTAATTCGTTTAACACATTTATGATTATTATAATAATTTTTCAATTTTTCATGTTTTATTTTTAAATATATTCTGATGTGATGATTTGGATTCATTTATTACAGCCCACAAATGCTTTGGTTAAAAAATTATATCACAATATATTATTTTACATATAAATGAATTCGTTTTTTCTACAATTTTATAAATGGAAATGTAGTATTTATATTTTTCAATTATGTTATGATTTATTATTTTATATCCAATAATTATTATGATTCTTTATTATATACTACCCACATTCCTATTATCTCTAAATATTTATTCCATGTTCAATTATTAAAATCATTTGTCTCTTATAATATTATGTTTTACTAGAAAAGATAATATTATTCCACTATTTTATACTATGAAACATTCTTATGGATTATTATTGTTCCATTTTTTAATCACTTGTATGTAATGTGGTCATCTATATAACTCATACTGATTCTATTTCTATTTCTTCATAGTAATAGAAATTTTTAGTGATTTTTTTCATTGATGTATATCTACAAGTGATCAGTTGTATTAAAAAGGGTTGAGTAATCATATATAATATCTATGATGAGGGGATTGATTAATTTTACATGTTTATAAATAATGTATTATTAATTATTTATATGTCATAATTAAATTAAATAATTTTTTTGTTGAAATTTTATAATGTAATTAATTTTTATTATATTTATTAAATATATGTATCTCTTCCACCACATTCAGAAGTTTGATTCTAGGTGTATTTAATTTTGTACCAGAAGATATGCTTTTGGAAGTATGATGTAAAACATTATTATGGGAAAACATATGACGATAACTTATAGTCATAGGGAACCTATTTAGCCATTATTATAACATATTATTGACATTTCCAATCTATTAAAGTTTGTTCATACTAAAAATTTATCATGGTAATTGTTTATGATAACTTTAAGAATTATAAATGTAGTTATAAAAAATATATTTAAAAAATAATTGGTTCTTTTCGTTCGTAAAAAACTTTTCATGATCAAGATTTAAAATGTTGATAGAATTTAATACAATTTATTCTACATATAAATTATTAAATTTTCTAACCATAAATTTTATGTGTGATTAGTTTATTTTTTTTACTTTAATAATACGGGAGACCAATATATATAAATTTAATCTATTATAATTTTTTTGTCCATGATTAAATACATTAGTAGTTTAAAAATATTAGTATAAGTAAAAAATTATAACATAAATATATTTCATAGAAAACATAATGAAATCAAGAGTATTTAATATTTATATTATAGATCATTACATGTAAAAGATAAAAAAATTTAAAAAACATACAATAAAATATTTAGAAAATGAATATAATTAAACAATTTCAAAATACATAGTGTCATTGTGTCTTAGAAATACAATAGTCAAGATGGACATAGTAAACAAACAATTAATGAAAATTTTGATTGATATTTTATTTATTGAAAACTGTAAAATAAATATATTAATTATTGATGAAGTAAATAATATGTATTTATTAGATCAATAATTTTATTACAACCATTTGTATAAATACCTGATAAGAAACATTATATATTCTAGTGTCCATATACTATTATTCACTTTCTCATAATCTTTTTCCTCTTTTCAGTGTAGGGTTTTAGAGAATTAGTACATCACTCTAACATAAATTAATATTAAATCCCAAATAAAACACACATATATAGTATGTATTTTCTTCTAAAAACATTAACAGCAAATTATATTTTCTTTTCCAAAAAAAGCATCATATTTGTTAACGTTACTTCTGATTTTGTAACCTGTCCATAAAAAGATCAATTTTTATTTTAAAAAATTTCGAATGTTAAAAAATGATTAGTAAGGGATAAATTGAAAATAAATTAATTTCTTGTCTATGAATACTAATAAAAAATTTCTATTTTTAATAATAATGGTGATCTCAAAATAAACATTTCACCCCCATGAAAATTATCTTCTCTTCCTAAATTCGTAAATAAAACATTTCTTAAGAAATCATAAAAAAAATTCAAAAAGGGTTTCTCTGACATCATGAATACATCATAATTTATTTTTCAAAAAGATCAATATTTCAACCTTATATGAAGTATAATATTCATTGCATTGCCTTGTGAAAACATAATATTTAAAAAACACAATATAGGAATAGATAAATTTAGCCGGAAACCTAAAGTACCATTTTCACTTCATATTTAAACATAGAGTAGACATAATGAATAATAATTTAGTAACCCTCTTGGTTACACATGAAATAATCCACATGGAAATTCATGAAATAACCCTCACAGAAATAATAGGATTATCTATACCAATTACACATTGAATAACCATAATGGTGAACAACAACATAAACATATCCAATGAATTGGAGGGATATAATATACGCACCCATGTTTTTAATAGATAAAATGTTTATCATAAAAAATATCAAAAAACTATTACATTATATAAAAAATTACATCATAAAAACATTCATAAAAAATAATCTTTTCATTATGAAATCATATATTATTATCTAAAAAATGAATCCATATTAGAGATAATATTTTATTTTTAATTAATAAAGTAATATTTTAATATTTGATTCAATGAAAAGATTATTCTTAATAGCTGGAAGAGCTTCCAATTCAGTATTTGTTAAAAACCAATCCTTTAATATTTTTGTCAAGAAAGTCAAAATGTTACTCTTTTCAAAAATTAGAAAAATATTCATTTCAAAATTTTTTATAAAAAACTTTTATATTTTGGTAAAAATTATATTAGAAAAATTATTATAATATTAGAAATTTTTTTATCATTTTTTAAATAAATCATATGGATAAGGAAGAAAAATCGAGTTTTAAAGGATACTTTTAAAATGATTTTTTAATGAATGTCCCTTACTTTCAGTCTGTCTCGTCATATATGTTATTTATTATACTAAATAATAAAATGAGGTTAAATATATAATTAATTAATAATATTTTTATTTTACTATTAATTTTATTTTATCACTTAGCTTTCTATATTTATTTATTTAATAAATAAAATTAATGTTGGACATTTTTGGAAATATTCATTTCATAAGTCCATGTAAAAAATCGATATGATGACTATAGTAAAATCTTACATTACTCCAACATCTCATAAATAATAATAATTAAATAATAATAGTTTTTATACATTAATTATACCTTTAAATATGACCCATAAATATAATTTTGAAAAATATACTATGTTACGGTCATCGAGATAGTAGGTCGTACGTATTCTTGAGTAACATTTCCATTATTCAATGATAATTATTTAATGAAGGTATGTATTAATATACCATTAAATAATTATAATAATATCCTAAATATCATATTTATTCTTTAAATATATTTATATGTCATCCTTGTGGTGTAGTGATGAAAAAAATAAATCCCATCACTTTGTTGATATGGTTTCCTACACATACGAATGAATAGTGTTATCATTTTTAGGGAATTAAAGTGTAATAAGGAAAATGATAAATTATATTTTCATATTGATAAAATTTTCATAAATATTATATGTAAATATTAATTATATCATTAAAAATATTATTGGGAGATAGTGATATAAAATGAATTACATCAGTTTGTTAGGTGGAAGTCCATCATACAAATGAATGGTTAATTACTCTTCATTTTGACGGTGGTTGGAGATGGATATTGGATATTCCAATATCATAATAAAATTAAATTATATACAAGATATTTTTTTATTATTTTAGGATTTCTGAAGAATAAATTAAAGATGTGGAAGTTGAAGAAAAACAAAAATATGCTGATAAAAACTGTACATATTCTTTGGGAGACCTTGTTTTTATTAAACATTAAGAACTCATAGTTTGGAATTATTCCCAAAAATGAGTTGAAAATTAAAATAGAGTTTATTGGAAGGTAATTGGGTATATATTGGAAGAACACATTGTTTCTTGATGTGTAAAAAAAGATAATAATAAATTTTGTTTTATAAGAGAGGGTGGGGAACTCTTGGAATTTTAGAGAATATTAAATTAATATAAATAATTTTTTAAATTATTAATGCCTCCAAACAAATTTAATATTAATATAGGATTAATATGGATAAAAAAATATCATTATATCAATATTACAAACGTTTATAAAATGTTTTCTCCTTTATCTTTTTATTTTACCTCTCAATAACTATATTAACACATACTGTAACAATAAAAAAATTTACTCTTTGAGAGTCAAGATATTACTATAAATGGAAAAACATAGTTGATATTATTACCCATTTAATAGGATAATAAAAAATTACTAATTTGACATAATTTAATAAAATAATATTTTTATATCTATCATTACTGTACCTTCATCTAACAATTCATTAGATTGATATTATTAAGGTAGAGGTAAAAGTAAAATTTAAAAATATTCTGATAGATACAAAAAAATTAATTTCAATCTATAATTTTTTATCATTTTTATTATATAAAATTATAATATTTATTATATTTTTAATATCATTTTGTTGTATTTTTATTTTAATTATATAATTACTACAACAACATTATGAAGTCATTCAATGTAATTATTTGTTCATTAAATCCTTTACAAAATTACCATGATGGGGACAAGTTTTTTATATTTAAAAATAATTTTCATAATTGAAAATAACCTCTAATTATCCTCATGCAAAAGAATAATATAATTATTTGTGAAAAATGTGTGAAATTTTGACTTTTGATTAAAAAATATTTTATAACAGTCATTATCATATTCAAATGAACAAAAAAAGCTCTAATATTATAATATTTGTTCATTATGGATGAGTAATAATTATCCAAATAAATATAAATTAGAGTTAGCGTAATTTTATATTCTATATAATTTTATTTATAACCATATTTACCAGATTAACCCTTTAACATAGTAAAATGTTTTAGTAAGATAATTATTAATATTGACAAAAAATAAGAGGGTATTATTTAATAAATATGTACACATTTATTTTTAATATTGATTCAATTTTAAAAAATTCATAAAAAATATGTGAAATAATTTAATCACAAATAAAACTAGATAAATTCAATGAAACACGTTTTCCAAAAAAATATATTTTTAAATATAAAATATGTATACACTAAATTAATGTATGATATTTATTAAAAAAACATAAAAGAATAATTTTATATAAAGGGAAATAGTAAAATTTTTAAACTTATTCAATGTATAATTTTATTTTATAAATATTTTTTAAAGAAAAATCTATTATCTAATAAAAAACAATATTTCTCAATATTTATTGAAAAATTGATCTTTTAAAAAAATTATGGAGAATTAAATGTAAGATATTATCATAATGGTGAATTAAAAATGAAATCAATTTTATAAAATTAAAATATATTAATTTTAAAATTATTCCTAAAAATATATCCTTTTAATAAATGATTTTAATAAAACTATTTACCTTCTTGATTTTTACTATTACTTAATATATTTATAATGAATTTTGGTATATTATCCATTAATAATATTAAAAATGATATTGATTTATTTTATAAGTAAATGGTTTGTTACATTATCCCACCTCTTTGATATTTTATCCTCGTATATTTTATTCAATTATTAAATTAGTGGTGATATAATTCCCTTATAGAGTTGTCAAATTACTATTATGCCTCTACAACTATATGGGTTCCCAAAAAATCATAAACTATTGAATTAACTTTTTTTTACAATAAATTCTCTTAATGTTAAATAATCTGAATAGGTTATTCCTTATATTAATATTTTTCATCTAACTAATCTATGTTGTTGATCAGAACCTGAGATAAATCAGAAATAAACATTCTCAATAATGAAATAATAACAATATTATGTATATAGGAAAATTTGGAGGTTAGGACACTCGGTATGCAATTGGGCCCAATTTATCATGGAATCCATATAGTCCAATGAACCAAGGATATATGTTTCCCTTTTCTAAAATTAATAACACTTTTTTGTGGATATAATTTGAGAGAAGCAAGAACACCTACAAAAAATAATAATCATCCCTCTGATAATCCTCAAAGATTTTCTACCATCTCTATGTAGTCTATATATGTTCCTTAATCATATTCATCCTTTTCGAAATTCTATCAACTAATTCTGGTCCAATCAACTCCATTTCAACAATTTCATCCCAATAACATAGACTTCAACATTAATTTCAATGTAGTGATTTAAAAGGTTCGATATTAATAAAACAATGAAATATATTAATAGAAAATAAGACATAAAAAAGGAGTTGAACCCCACTTCTATTATTATATACATAAAAATATCAAATCAAATCCTCGAAAGTATTAATTTTCCACTTAGACAGTATATCAAAATGATAATGACAGGTTGTACTAAAATTTAATTATGTGCCACAAAATTCTAAATGGTGTCACAGAAATTAAAAGTGAATCATGTATTATGATTAAAAAAATTATAGGGTAACTCTATATTACCTAACTATCTCATATAATTACATCCAAGAAAGTTAATCTAATGGCATAACATCTTGTATGGGAGAAAATGTGATGATTTGGGCAGTCGAATAATAAAAACCAAAATTATATTATCTCTTAGAGATGTATTTGTTAATCATATAGTAGAATACAAGTATATATTTTACTATATCAACCTATAACTATATATGTATGTAGCATCCTCGTAGATAATTTTCATTATAATTTAACATATAGAAAATTCATCAATTTTAGGGTAGTTTTAGTCATATCTCCTGTCATTAAATCCAACTAGTCATACTCTTAATGGAATTTGTACATTATAATGTAGTCAATATGAATAAAAATTGAAGAACTATGAACTCTATTGAATAATTACATATTTAACATGGAATCATAAGGAACACATAATATCTTTACCAATCTCAAATCAAATTCACTATCAACATTAAATTCAAGAAATATACCACTATTAATTTATTATAACGTTTCATGTAACCAATGTTCTTTATTCAAAGAATATTTAATTATTTCTATTATAGACGGTTCCAATAACACAATAATGAAATAGATAAATTTCTTGAATCCATTAAACCTTGGCAAAAAATCATGAAATCATTAACAAAAGTTTCGTCTTCCAAATGTAACATCGTTAATGTATCATTATTGTTTTTGGGAAATATTCCACGTCTACTTGATTTTATTTTTCTAGGATGGTAATATATCATGATATCATAATAAATAATTAGTTTTAGTCATATTATTTTCAAAATTTTAAACTTTTTTTATGAAAATATATGATACAGACTTATAAAATCATTAAATATATTACACATGTCCCCAAATAAATGATGCGTCTAAATTTTTAAATTGAAAACCCCCCAAAAAAAATTCTAGATCATGTGTAGGATAATATAACTCATGAGGCTTCAAATTCAATAAATAAAAATGCATTTATTGATCATTATACATTATAATGTAACCAAATCCCTTCAAGGAAGCAGCAAAATAGATTAATAAATCAAAATTTTGTAATGGAAATGGAATGACTGGAGAACTCTACAATCTTTTTTTCTAGAAAAAACCCATCAAAATATATTTCCTAGTTTAATTTAATTAACTATCATGTTATCATTGTCATAGGGCTATATAACAATGAAAGGATTTCAAAAAACCATTAATATTATCCAACTATCCCAAGATAACTAACAACCTCTATATTAGTAGTAAGTATGGAAATTAAAAAACAACTTCTTTATAGGATAAATTATTATGCTATCATTATGTATAATAATCTTGTAAAAATAAACATATTGTAACTAAATATCACATTTTTTAGTTTTATCCATATAACATCATTTTGTTTAGTGTTTCCAAAAGATACTTTTATAATTTTCAAGATCATAATAAGTTTTTTAAAAAATAAAATTATCATTAATTACAAAAACAAAAAATTATCCAAATATTCAAGGAAGATTTTATTCGTAAGATCCATAAATACATCAAGTCTATTTTTCATCACAAAGAGATTAACAACATGATCATAATGATCTTATCTTCTCCGGAATTTTATTTTCATAATTTCAACAGCCTTCCCCATTAAGTGTTAAAACAATAATATTGTGTTAACATTAAAAATACTAAACCTTATAGAGCTAATAGAATAATTCATTCATTTGAGGAAATATATATTTAATAAATATAGTAATTTTGTTTAAATATCTTTAAAAATTTAAAAAAAATTAAGGAATCATCATTAGTTATAATAAATAAGAAATGTCCACCAAATTATTATGATCAAGGAAAAATGAAACATATATCGACAAAATCATGTAACTGGGTTTTAAATTCTATGAATTCTACATCATCCATTCAATAAAGGGTTTTTTAATTATTTTAGCATCAGGAACTATGCCAATATTAATATCGACATTTTTATCAAGAATAAACTAGAAAAATTATTAAGAAAAACAACAAGGTATTTTTGACTACATACACATAATTTATTGATACAATTACCATATTATCCACTTATGTGAAAGATATATTTTATTTCCATAATTTAATTGTTTTTTAACTAAGTGATATGTTATCTATGTAATGGGATTAGATTCATATACAAGGTGAAATGTTTCTACAAAATAGCATCATTATCTCTACAGTGAATCTTAGAAAGTTATATAGAGAATTAATTAATACCTAGAATAACATCAATGTCATCTAGGATAAATAAGATATGGTTTTTGGGTAATTCATTTCCCCAAAAAGAGGATAAGAAAACTCTTAAATTTTGTTTTTGATTAATATTCCCCCTTTATTACCATAAGTTTTAGATACATTTATTAAGATAGAATTTTCAAAAACATAAATAATTCAAAAAAATAAATGAATATATAGAACCTGAATAAAAAATACATTTTAATAATCTAAATAAACAAATAATATACCATATACCAATTTTTTTGATAGTTCAAAATATTCTAAAGTAGTTTCAACAAATTTACCACACCTTTCTTCATATATTCTGATAGCTTCTCTTCAATAAAGTCCATCTTTGGGTAGGTGTATGCATAATTTCTCATCATGAAACCTTTAAAAAACTATATTATCTACATAAAAAAATAAACATAACATAAGATGAAATGATTTGTTATAATCAGTTGCCATATTCTCAAACAAACCACATATGAAGAACTTCAATAAGTTTATATTGAATTTCCCATGGTTCTCTTTACAATAATTCTCAAAAACTAGAATATTTATTTTTATACCATAATGATTCATTAATTAAGGAATATATATTAAAATCAATCCAGTGCTTCTCTTCTACTTTATTTAGTGAAATACATAATTATCATAAAATAGTACTTCAACTATCTCATTAATCCAAGCATGTTTCTTATAACTTTTTAATTCAAATAATTATAAATTCTTTTAAAATAATGGCTTAAATCATCGGTAAAATAAATTATTTTCCTATGAGGATCCTGAATAAAATTTTTGGCATATGATGCTTCTATGGAGAGGATTTCCACATATGTTTCTACTGAATATACCTAATTATACATTAATTCCAGGAATTATTTTTAAATCCTTACTTGAATTTCCACTAAAATATATTTCTCAAATAAAATATTCTTACACTCCTCTCATTCCAATTTATCAATTTCTTCTCAATATCAGGTATTATTAACCATTTTTCACAATATATCTCTATATCCTTTAATTCAATAAATAAAAAGTGATAAATTTTGATAAACTAAACATCCCATGACATGAAATATATTTAAAATCCTTTAACAAATCAATCAAAAAACACTTATTTAGAAAATAATTTATATGAAAGTGGTTTTTTCCTCAAAGGATATCCCATTATCACAATGTTTCTATATTATAGATATGGGTACTCCCTCACATGATATCCACAACAATTTATAGTCTACCTCAACTAAGACATTATTCTTACAAACTAAAAAAAATTCAAAATCCAATTATTTTGGGATTCTTATTAAGAAGGATATCATCCTATTAGTATGATATAACATTAGTTTCCATATTTTCTCTCCACAAAACCATTCTAAGAAGATATAATTTAGGTGAAGAAATATGATAATATTTAGATTCTATATTATTTAAATTTAATCATTAATTAAAATCATTTTAAGTGTATTATATTAAAATTATTATAATATTTAATGTTATCTAAAAAATTTCTCTAATACCAACTAAATACAATCCGTATTAAACATTATTTATGCCGGTGTATTTATTATATAATACATATTATTATAAGTATAATGATCATTTTATTATATGTTTTAGAAAATTTGGCTATCATTATTTCATAAATAAATATTTCATTACAATGTAAAAACATTCAAAATGTATCCTTATTTCCAAAAAACATTAAGAAAAAAAATTATTCATTTCATGAAAAATCATAATGACATTTATCATGAATTATAATATTCAATTACCCATCCATTGACCCTATGAAAAAAATATTATAAATATGGGATGATAAGAAAATCTCAGTAAGAGACATAAAAAATGAAAGAAACCATTATACCGTGTGTACTTATTTTTTTTTCAAAATAAACATTGGTATCAAACTAATCATTTTATAACCATGAAAATCACATAATCGTCCAATTCTAATTCAAAAAAACTTCATGAAAATTATTAATTGAAAATATAATTTCATAAAATTTTATCTGATATTATGAAAAATTCATAGTATAATTATAAAAACTCTTTACCTTTAAACCTTATGATGTAGCATATAATTTTATTTACCATGAGGAATCATAATATATTAATAAAAACAATTATAAATAATTATTAAATCATGTAGATAACATGGGTAATCATTTACATATCATATTTAAAAATTTAATAACCAACATGAAAACAAATGGAGTAACCCTATGAATTATTCATGAAATAATACACACAATTATACTTGAAATAATCCTCATGGTTATACTTGTAGTAACCAACACACTTACACTTGAAATAACCATCAAAATCAATATCCATCATTAACATACCCATTTTAATTTTGATTGATCATTAAACCACCAATATTTGGTTGGTAATAATCACACTTGTCATCATAAAAATTTCACAACAACCATGGAAAAATATATATTATCTTTTATCATAAGAACATTCTTTGATGAAAATAACATTTAAATTTTGAAAACACTTATTCAGATATAAAATCTATTCACATTTTAAAGCATCCATTTTGTTTTAAAAGTACATTTTAAAAATATTATTTATTCCTAAAATAATGTATTAGTAATGATAGAAGGAATATTATTTCATTCTATATAAGATGAAAAATATTCCATTTATATTTTTTTCGTAAAAGTAAAAAAGTATTTCATTTGGAAAAAAAAGTTTGAATCTAATTTTATAAGGTTATCAAGGAATTCAACAGATTATATATGTAACCTATGGATTAATATTGATCGATTAATTTATGGGTTAAAACGATTTCGTTATCGATCATTTTTATCATAATACTTCTCATCATACGAGGATATTATCTCAAGTACTATCAATACAGAGAAAGAATTATCTATGTCTTACGACTTTAAAGAAAAGAAAGAGAATAAGATATATGATAAACACTATAGGAAAGGAATTAAGGAAACAGGGAAGAATGGATGAGTTGAATTTCTACCCTGTGATAATTGTGGTAGGAATCACTCTGGTGCCTATCTAAAAAGAAAAGGAGTATGTTATAGACGTGGAAAGAAAGGCCATATTTCTGGTGATTGTATGGGAAAGAAGAAGTTACCAATGTCAATGGTATAATTACAAAGAGATGGGACATTATAGAAATGAATGTCCTAATCTTTAGGGTAACATACCTCAGAAAAGGCCAAGGGATCAAAGCCAAGTATATGGGATCACTACTACTGAGGTTGGAGCTCTGAAAGATATGGTGGCAGGTAATTTAATGGCTTCATCAAGTATAGCCAATGATTTATTTGATTCTGGATCATTGCATTGTTTCATATCTTCCCAAATTTCTATGAAAATTAGATATTTCCAATTTTATTTAACATTGGAGTTTTCGGTCAAAACTCCTAAGGGAAGTATCATTAAAACAAGGTTTTGTGAATCAGTCCCCATTCTGGCATATAAATGTTCTCTATCTTTTTATCTTATCATCATACCCAAGATTGAATTTGATATAATCCTTGGTATGGATTGGATTTCATACTATGATGCAAAAATTTATTGTAAGAATAAGGAGGTTACAATTCTTGATGATGATAAAGAGTACCTTATCTTTAGAGAAGAAACGTCGCCACCTGATTCTTATCGAGATCCACCCCCAATAGCTAAACTAAATTCAATTATTGGGGAGGAACAGAATGAAATAACTATGGGTGAGGAAAATAATGTTCAAATAGAGGATGTACCTATTGTACAAGAATATGATGATGTGTTTCCACAAGATTTACTTGTACATCCTCATAAATGAGAAATTGAGTTTTCCATTGATTTAATTCATGATTCAAGGCCCATATCGAAGAACCCTTATAGAATGGCCACTGGGGAATTAGTGAAACTAATGAAACAAATAGAGGAATTGAGTAATAAGGGATTCCTTCTCCCTAGTGTTTCTCCTTGGGGATCCCCTTTCCTTTTTGTTAATAAGAAAGACGTACCTATGAGGTTTTGTATTGAGTACATGGAGATCAATGCTATAACGATAAATAACAAGTATCTCCTACCTCGTATGATAATTTCATCAACCAAATTCATGGAGTTAAATATTTTTCAAAGATTGACCTTCGATCTGGACACCATTAGTTGTGTGTAAAGAAGGAAGAAATTTCGAAAATAGCATTTCAAACCAGGTATGGTCATTACGAGTTTACAGTAATGCCTTTTGGGATGACTAATGCACCCTATGTTTTAATAGATCTAATTAAAGGAGTTTTCAAGGAATATCATGATGTCTTTGTAGTGTTATTTATTGATGATATCCTAGTATACTTCACAATCTATGAATATCATGAAAATCAATCGCGCACCATTATAAAAACCCTCAGAAGAAATGAATTATATGGGAAGTTTAGAATTTGTGACTTCTAGCTTCAATAGATTTCTTTTCTTCTCCATATTTCATCTAAGGATGGAATCTCTATTGATCCTTTTAACACAAGTAAAATCCAAGAATGGCTAGCACTGATGAGTATAACTAAGGAACATAGTTTTATTGGTTTACTAGGTTATTATCGGTGTTTCATCCCAAATTTTTCTTGATTAGCTAACCCATTAACCAAGATCACACGTAAAGGGGTTAAATTTGTTTGGAAAAAAATAGTGTCAAGAATGTTTTGATGAATTGAAGATAATACTAGTCAATTCTCTTATCTTGACTCTACCATTGGGGAATTATGGGTTTGTTATTTATAGTGATGTATTAATGGAAGGACTTGGTAGTGTCCTTATGTAGAATGATAGGGTTATTGCCTATGCATCACGAAAGATAAAAATTCATGATCAAAACAATCCTACTCATGATCTCAAGTTTGCAGCTTTAATATTTTATTTGACAATATGGGGACATTATCTCTATGATAAAAAATGTGAGATATATACTGATCACAATAGTTTGAAGTATTTTTTCTCACAGAAAGAACTCAACATTAGGCATAAGAGATGGCTTGAACTACTCAAGGATTATGATTTCACTAAACACTACCACCTAAAAAAGGCAAATAAGGTGGAAGATGCTTTGAGCAGAAAGGATCATGGAGTTTTTAACAAGATGAGAGTTTAAAGGAATCCTACTTTCATAGATATAGTATAAATGGATATGGGAATAATCATGGAAGACGAAACATCAATACTTTTTCAAATGGTTTCCAAACCATATTTACTCGAAAGGATAAAAAGTCTAGAGCTGATGATGAGATGTTTCAAAAGAAAATTAATGATGTGAACGATGGGGGATTGATCGACTTCATATATGAATATGAGATTTTGAAATTTGGGAAGAGACTTTATGTTCCTGATATACCTGATCTGAAAAGGGAATTGTTATATGATGCTCATAGCTCCAATTTCTCTATACACCATGGTAGAACAATGATATATAGAGATTTAAAGGAATATTTTTGGTAGGACAACATGAAGAGGGAGATTGCTGATTTTTTGTCAAGATGTATGGTTTTCCAATAATTGAATGATGGAAGGAAACAACCTGGAGGAGCCTTGCAACCTTTTTCCATACCGGAGTGGTAATGGGATAATATTACGACATGCATTATCATGGGACTACCAAAGGCTACTAGAATAATGATGTAATATGGGTCAATATTGATCGTATTACCAAGTCATCACATTTTCTTACTATATGAGACGATTTAGCACTTGAACCTCTAGAAAGACTATATATTAATTATGTTTTAATAATTCATGGAGTACCCTAATCGATTGTTTCTGATTGTGATCCCCATTTTACATCAAGATTCTGGAAAAGAATTCAAGAAGCACTTGATACTGAACTTCTTTTAAGCACTTCCTACCACCCTCAAACTGATGGAAAATCAGAACGGACTATTCAATCATTAGAAGACATGTTGAGATCTTTCTCACATGACTTTCAAGATATGTGGGATCAATATTTACCTCTAATATAATTTTATTATAACAATAGCTTCCATTCAAGTATCTAGATGGCACCACATAAAGCGTTATACAGAAATATATGTCACACACTAACCTTTTGGGATGATATTGGTGAATGAAAACTCCTAGGCCCAGAACATGTTGAGGAAACGATGGAAAAGGTGAAGGTATTCCAAACCCACATCAGAGCATCCCAATGTAGGAAAAAGATCATTGCCGATAACTAAATCAAAGATTTGGAATTTCAGGTAGGAGATCATGTTTTCATGAAGGTATATCCATGGAAGTGTGTTATACATTTCGGTAAGAAGGGTAAATTGAGTCCTAGGTACATCGTACCTTTCGAAATTCCAGAATGAATTGGGACTGTAGCTCACCATTTGGGAATACCGCCAAGTATCTCTAAAGATCATGATGTGTTCCACATATCAATATTGATAAAATACATGCTTGACCCAACACATATACCCACCTATGAGGAATTATAATTGGATCCCAATCTATCATACTGTGAAGGGCCTGTCATGATTCTTGATAAAAGAGAACAAGTGTGGAGAAACCAGATCACTCATCTGCTAAAGTTCTATGGAGAAACCATAAGATGGAAGAGGCAACGTGGGAACCCGAGAAACTTATGATGAAGAACCACCTGAATCTTTTTATGTAGTAATATTCTAGAAATTTTGAGGTTGAAATTATTTTAAGGAGCAGAGAATGTAACACCCCAAGCTTTCCCGATACGTTTCCCTTTGAATAATGAAATATCTTTCATTGTACGCAACTTTGAGATTCTAATACACCACGACCAATCAAACTAGCCGTTATGAATAGCAATACCCACATTTTGAAATTTTATATATTTTATTATTATAAAGTGACTTCATTTTTGAATTTGTAATATCAAAATTATCTTAGGGTGAATTTTTTTCTATTTTTCTAAAAACATTCAATTTTTGATGAATAGTGAAAAACACTACGTTATTGTTTAAAACTGACTTTCTATTAAAAAAATTAATTATTTTATTTAAACTTATTTTAGGTCAAAAAAGATACATAATAAATATATATATGAAATTTAATTCATTGGAGTCATTTTGTAATATTATTAGATATATAAAATTTTATTGTACTTTTCATCGTCATTTACCCACCTCCTATGAGAATTTGAAAATTTTTATAATCCATAATTTTACTGCTTCTATGAGTGTAATTTCAAAAATCCGATACACACAGTTTATTTCAGTAAGAAAAATGTGGTTCAATTAGATGATTTTTTTTAATAGTAACTTTTTTACTTTTATTTACCATAGTTAAAAGTATATAGGGTAATTAAGAGTAAAAATGATATTATTCTTACCTAACCACATGTTTGAATTCTATTGGATAAATGTAATTTGACCAAAAAAACCTTAGGAATAAAATATGATCCTTTAGGTCCACTTGGATTTGAATAAGACATTTATTATTATTTTATTTAAAGAAGAGTTAAAAGAGTTAAAATCAATGTATAATAAGTAAACCATTTTCAATATAGGGTTATACATAAGAAAAATTATACTATAATTATTCATTAGAAGGATAAAAATATTTCATACATAATGACATTTTATTTATAATTTTTAGACATTAAATTATATAATTTATTTTTTACACAACGATAATGCAATAATTAACTTAATAATGAAATATTAAAATAATTGATATTATAAATTTCCAAATAAATGCAATTTGAGACTTTTGATGAATTAAACTAATTTTATTGGTTAATCAG
Organism: Viscum album; assembly: GCA_963277665.1. Lineage (NCBI taxonomy): Eukaryota > Viridiplantae > Streptophyta > Magnoliopsida > Santalales > Viscaceae > Viscum > Viscum album. The sequence goes on along the minus strand of OY728160.1, from coordinate 246,545,555 downwards.
ACATGTTATGAGTGAACATATAAATTTATTTCTAAGTAATACATTTTTTAGTACTTTAATAAAAATCAATTATTAATTAACGTCAAACTTGACATAAAAGAGTATTTAAAACAAATATTATTGTATTTATTGATATAGTATTATAAAAAACTAATGATCATCCAAATAACTTAGATAAGGTTATATATATTAAAAACTAACCACTTGGGGTTCTCTTTCCTTGTTATAGTAATTTTATTAACCATATAATATAAAAATTCCAAGGTGCATGGTAAATGTAAAACTATTTAACTAAGAGTTAAATCTAAAAGATATGGTTACAATGGGAAACTAAACTTGTCTAAAACCTTTTAGTTGAGAGTATTTTGACACATCCCCACATTAGCTTTGATATATATTAATTTGGATCCATTATAAACCGAAAATGATTTTATTATAAAATAATATTTCATTCATTCCCTAAGGTGCCCCTCACCACTTTTATAAAAGGGAACTTCGCCTTATCTCAAATTCACACCTCCAAAGACATTTTTCTCCACAAAAACCTCCCAAATATACTCCCAACTATCCTCAATTCATTATAGATTCATTATTTTGATAAAAAATCCAACCTAAGGAGCCCTTTTGATTAAATCAAAAGGAAGAACCAAAAGAAGAGGTAAATATCTCACCACCTCTTTCATGTTATTTTCTCCACTTCCTCTTTCTTTGTTGTTTAAATTATAAAATAATAACTCTAGTATATTCTATATACTGCGATATTATTAAAAAAAATGGTACAACCATATTCATTATGTTATCTATCTTATGAATAACATGTCACCATGTGTGTATACGTATGGCTTAGCATCACCATGTCGTGGTGTAGTTGTTATTAAATACACTATTATTTGGATGGGTATAATAATGATGTTTAATTGATATAAATAGTAGATATAACTTGTTAATGATTCTTTAAATATGATATACCATCAATTTACATGATTTTAATTACAAAAGAATGATATTGTCGCTCGTGCGTACGTACGGATTTCCGTCTCCACCAACGCGATTATATTCATTCCTTCTTCATATTCAATCTAGAATAGTTTTCATTTTATGATTAAAAATAATGTTTATGAACTTAATATCATTATGGATGTGAATCAAATACATCCTATCGAAAGCAATCATGGCTTACGTAAGTAAGCATATAAAGGAAAACGAATCAGTTAACTCCTGAAACGATGATACTACTAAAATATCATTAACAAATAAATATTGGAAGATCATATATGATATCATATTAATGTAAATAGTTCTTGTGTAATTTGGAATAAATTATTTCACCATTATATAGGAGGTTAACCTACCCTTGACCAACGAAAAGTACAAGGTAAGGGTTAATTTCACAATCTCTTTATTATCCAAGGTTGTTTTTACGTAAGCATCTAACGGGACCCTTTTATCATCCATATCCATGCATCCTAAAAATGTATTCCTAATTTTTTTTAATATTTACTATATTATGGGTTAAGGTAATTTATACCCTTGTTTGACTTTTTATAAAATGGTTTGAAAGGTATCTTTCCTTCGTTTTCCAGAAAGTTACCTTATTACGTTTTTGACATAATTAAGGTAAGAATGTTTTTTTAACTTATACAGCGGGTGTGGTTATTCTTCGCCATTATAACAGCATTGAAGATTCCCTTACAATAATATAACAATATTATAAAAATAAATTTTTCATTTATAATTTCATTACTTATAAATGATTTCAAAATAGAAAGATATATTTTTATTAAATAATTTTTCCTTTCATCTATGCCAACATATTTTGATGGATTTTAATCTAGTTTGAAGTTAATCTATTGCGATACAAATATTCAATATTATATTGAAGTTTTTGTGATATTTTTGACTGTGGATGTGTTATTTTTATATCATTCTTGATTCATGGTTAATGTATTGACATTTTTTATGCTAGTTTTGTACTAATGTTTAGGTTATATTTAAACCATTTCATATGAGGAATGTATTGGACTTAGTAAGTGATGGGTGGAGCCCGCTTTAGATCCTTGGTGCATCTGTATGTTTCATGATACAACTAGATGTGGAATTGGCCAAGGCCATTCCCAGTTGGATATATATGGTTTTGGCCGAGGCCAAAATCAATTTTAGATTTCTTGGCTGAGGCCTTGACAAAATGTTTTAGAATGTATAGCATTGTACATTCCATCATTAGGAAAATAATATTGATGGTTCATTGGGTCATTAGACTAGTAGAATACCCATGATTATGTTTTAATATGGCATTATTTACTCATCTCATATTATTTCCATTAAAGTGTTCATGTTTATTATTTGTAAAGCCATGTGTTATGAATTATTCACCATGCTTAATATTTATGTTATCTTCCACTGTATTGCTTACCCTTTATGAGTGTTTGAGCCCACCACTTTCTTATGTTCCATTTTCCATGGATATGAAGAAGTTAGTTATTTGTGACTTCCATGCATAATCTAGAAGGCTTGGATGTTTCTAATAGAATAAATTAGTGTTGTATTTCTTTTCAAGTTGTAATTTTGAACTTATATATGAATCATGTTTCCAATAATACTAAATGGATCGGTCTTTTGGGACAAGATTTCTTCATGATCATGCCAATGTTATGTAATAATACACCAAATCCAGGTAATTTGGGTCAGAGCATTACAATACTAGATTCTTATTTTATATTATTTAATATGATTCATATAGATTCCATCAATATCATTTCAGACCTAATAAATAATAGGTTACCTAAAAAAAATTTCTAAAAAAATATAGTATTATCCTTAGTGTTTTTAACCCATATGTGAGTGTGTTCCCATGTTTTAATTGGTATATACATATTAAAGAAAGAGTGATAGGAAAAACAATCATTGATAAAATGATTCTTATAAGAAATACTTCATGGTAGAGTTATGAGTTGAGATTGAGAACTTTGGTTCTATATTTCTTGTTGGGTCAAGTGTTCTATTTTATTTCCATACAGTATATTTATGATCATTCTCAGAAAAATACATCTATTTCCAAATGAGACAATACATGGTCTATTAATATAATCAATGTATTATTTTTTAGGATTGTTTCTATATCAAAATATCTTCGTACTATAATTTAATATATTTCACCTTTTCAAGGATCAACCAACATTATGATCATGATTAAGGTACCAAAATGTGACGATAATTGGGATTATTGGTCTATGATATTGGTGTTTACTAATCATGATACATGATCACACATTGGGATGAATTATAATTTATAAAATATTATGTAAGTGATAATGATTGAGACTCAATTCAATAGTCTAATTAATTTTTCCAGTATGTACTAATTAGAAATGAAAACGTATAGAATGTACGATGGTCTTCTCTGATTTATTATTTTTTTGTTATATATATTATTTCAAATATATTTTACCAGGATATTTTGGGTTATGATTATTTGAAGAGTTGTGAGATTATTTTTTTCAACAGTGACCTATTTTTTTGTCGTGGTTATTGGTTAAGACATCTTGGTGATAGTATCTATTGAGAAGATGGATGTTATGTTGTATACCATATGATATTATGATAGTATAAAAATCATTACTTGTAGGAATGTGGTACCAAACGAATTTGGGTTATACTATGAGTGTTATTGTAGTGTGTGTACTCTTTATTAAGCTTAATGGAATGAATCATTGAGGTATTTAAATTTTTTAATATAATATCATAATTATAATAAAAAACTAATTCAATTTTTCAAAACTTCGTATATATCCCTGAAAACAAATATATAGGTTATAACCATGGTTCTCAGGACTAAGGCCCTAATTAACATTTCATATGGAGAATGAACCCATTATAGCCTATTGTTTCATTTAGAAACATGGATATAGTTAATCTATATAAATATTTCTTATATAGTCTATAGAAAATAAAAATACATGGTTTTTAAAGTATCTACAAATAATTTATTTCCAATGTTTGAATCTCTTATATAGACTCTAATTATACACAATTCCAACCACAACTATAGATTGAGATAACACTTATTTGAATATATATTTCTATATAGAGATTAATATTTTAATGTCAAAATAGATCATACATGAAATATAGTTAATAAATTACCAATAAAATCCTACTCAAAAAATAAAATCACATAAAAACAAATATATATAAAAATATTAATTTATTATATATATTACTGTCTTCTAAAAACTAATTTAATGAAAACAATTTAACCAAAATCAGTGTTGAACCTTCCAATGTCAACATGATTCCCACTGTTGTTAGATTCATCATTGAGAAAATAATCACAATCAGTATCAACCACTTCAAAAAGAGAATAAAAAATTTACAGTCATTCATATTTGAGGCAAAATTAAAATATTTCTCATACTATTTTATATTGTGGAAATCATGTTAATTATCCTATTGGAGGGAAAAATTTATTTTCAATGAATTTTTAATATTGATGTATTACTTTAAAATATAATTTTTTCGATATATTCAATTATTTATAATAAATAAATGCTATAATTTCATGGTTAGACTATAATTAGAGTATTTTGTTATAGATTCAATATCATGTCAATCCAATGCTTATTTATAATAAAATATGTTGGATGGTTTCAATCTTATAATATCTATTAATAAATTAGTACTAAAAGGTAATACATACACATTTATTAAAAAACAAAATACCAAATATCTTACTCTTTATGAGATGGGAAATGAAATTTCACATATAGAAATTGCATGATGGGTATTTATATAACCTTATATATTAAATAGGTATGTTTAAATATATTGAACTATTGTGTTATATATTATAAATGATTAATATAGAAGAATATGAGAAAATCAACAAGTAAAACCTTATTATATTATAAAAACCCTTTGATTTTTTTTTTCATTTTATACTTCACATTTTGTTATACATCATATTATGATATAAAATTAATAATATGATATGAAAAAAGTACATGAAAAATGGTTTTATAAACTCCTTGTTATAAAAACTAAATATCATAAATTATGGTTATCACATAAGAGGTGACATCCACATATTTCCAGATGTGATATAAATAAAAACCATACCACCACAAACCTCAAAATGAATTTTTTATGTTGTCAATAATTATAAAAAAAATGTATTTTTATATTAAAATAAAACTATAATCATGTTGCTATAAAATAAAAAACCATAACTATTGTAAAGTACCCATGAAAAAATCTAAATCATCATTGGTGATTTGAGTACATAGTAATGATAAAGGATGTTTTTTATATGAAAATAAATGAATGATGGGTGCTAATGAACTGTGATGAAGAAGATGATCCATTAGTTCAGAAGGCAGAATCTATATAATACAAAAGAATCTATATTTTGACATTCACAAATAAGTTTAGTATAGGAATAAAAATATATTCATGAATTTCTTGATCCATTGGGGAGGAAATTAGGGGTATTTCACTAAAATAATTATTACTTGAGGATTAAAAAAATTTATAGAATCCTCTCACATGTAAAAATATCTATGATCATTATATGAGATATGAAATGATACATTTATCATTTAATTTAAAATATAATAATGAATAAGTGAATGATGTGGGGTTAATCATACGCAATTCTAGGAACATGTAAGAAAAATCCTACATAAAGGACTGTGGACCCCTTTTGAGATGAAGTTGACTCCTTAGTATGGGAGTCCATAGTGGAGGAGATAACAAAAATTTTGGAGGATTTTGTGAATGATAAACAAGAAAAATAACAATCTTAATTCTCCCTATTATTAATTTTCATAATTTATATCTAGTGTATTTATAGATATTCTATAATATTAAATTTATAATTGAAGCCTTAGTTTAATATAAAAAATTTCAAGTTATAAAGATTGTTTTTGTGATAATTCACACTCATTGTTTTGATGAATATAATATTTTATAGTGTAGAGACAATAAATTATATGTAATTGATGGATTGTCATTGGATGCTCAAACAAGGAATTTGGTGTCTTCACAATGTCAATGTGTAATGTTTTGTGGGATTTGGTGATTGAGGAAAAATTTAATATTATTTTAATTACATGTGGTAAATATCATTTTATTCTACTATGGGTCAGTCGTTATAGAGACCCGACATAAAATACCTGGAAATTACATCATTTTAGATGAATATTCAGCATATTAAAAAACACATGTCCACTGATCATAATAGTTTAGTGTCATTGGAAACATGGAATACACTATTCTAATCAGATGAAAGATATTCAATGTATCTACAAATTATCTTCCCCTTTTTTAATCAACTATAAAACCATTCTTCATAACCCGGGGAAATGAAACCTATGAAAGGGTGAGCTCAGATGGTTAGTAATGGTAATAAAGAGACATATGTAATCATAACATGACCATAAGGGTATGTGAACATGATCATATCATTAGAAGAATATAATATCCATATACAAGATCATAACCATGAATTGAGGAAGAAATATTAAAATTTCATAAGACATGAATCATAGTGTAATTAAGAGAACAATTCATGATATCATAATATAATAATAAGACATGGAACTATGTAAAAAACATAAACATATATAATTATTTCCATAATAGTCAAGGATTACTTCCAAGGTCATCTTAATGGAAATTGTCATTCACTAAAATGAGTTCATTCCCCTTTCCATCCATGTAATACTGAACTGACTTCACCTCTAGTACCATCCCAATATTATTAAACCATGTTTACCCCCAGTTCCATCCTACTATTACTAATCTAATTTCATTCCTTATTCTATCCTAGAATTTCTAAACCAATATCACTCCCCATTCTAGCCTTGTATTATTTAACCAAGGTTACTTTTTATTATGGCCCTGTATTACTGAATCAATTTTACATCACAATCTATCCTTGTATGTCTGAACTGAATTTTCATCCCATTCCAACCATGTATTATCAGAACAAGTTCACTCTCCATTCCATCCTTATATTACTAGTCTGAGTTCACTCCCTTTTCTAGACCTATATTACTAAACTGAGTTCACATCACATTCATGCCATGTAATGATGATCCACGTTCAAATATTTTTCCTAACCTCTTTTAATCATGAGATATAAAACTTTTCCCAACTAATTGGAGGGAGATATAGGTCTCACCCTTCACATAATAAAATCATAAATCAATGTTACAAAAAATAATAAATCATTCATTATTTAAATACTGATAAAAAATATGGTTTTCTATAAATATCACTTTATAACCCATGAGGTGAAATGAACATTAATAAAACATCCTCTTATTATAACATTTTGAAAAGGGACATGGTTCAAAAGAATTACATCATAGAATATCCCATGATAAGAAGTAGGATTCATAAGAATTTTATCATGTTATAACCCATGGAATAAAAAGAAAGTCTCATAAACAATGTTTTATAATAATAATTATGCCATTTAATGAAAAAATTATAATGGTATCCTCAGATCATAACCCCAGTAAGTCATAAAATAAATCAAAATATTATGATTTAGATGTTGAAGGGTTTTGAAATATCATATGGAATATTTTTAATGTAAAATATCCTTCCACTGAAAAACATTTAATAAAACCATTTCAAAAATCCTTTTATTGTAAATAAATCTTCATAATTTCATTTAAAACATATTGTCATGAAATTATCATTCCTTCTTTGAAAATTGATCTTTAAAACATAAATCATTTTGAAAACCTTTTTCTTTTAAAATATATTTGAAAAAATATAAATATATAATGAAGATATTTTGAAAAAAATCATTGAAAACATATAAAATTAAATTAAAACATTTTGAAAATACTTTTCCCAGAAAAATTATCAAGTAATCTTGAAAACATTTTGAATCCCCCTTTTCTATAAAAACAGAAAAAATTATACTGAAAAAAATTTGAAAATATTTTCACATTAACAGTTAAAAAATAATATTGAAATTTTGTAATAGTTTTTAAACATAAAACATTTTTTAAATCCTTTTTATAAAATATATTTTGGAATTAACACAAATTTCTAAACGAATAGAGATGTAAATTATGATATTCATTAGAATACATTATTAATTATCTTAAGTACACATGAATTGATAGATACAAATAAATATATGAATATATTTTGAATAACCATAGGTGAAAAAATTTCATAAGATTTCCTAATAGATGGATGATAATATTTTATTAATTGATGCATAATCATAAACAATTTTAGTAAACAATTATATTATATAAATACATTAATACCACTTATGTAACATTAACTCATAACAAACATGACCAAATAAAATTAAATTAAGTTTAAAATTTATTGAAATAAGGATATTCACAATATATCATGTCAAAGGGTAGTATATACACCTAATAAGAAAATATAGGTGCATAACATAGAATGTATTTTAGAGAAGAAAAATATAGAAAAAAATTACATTACTGATTTTGTGACTTTTGAATCATAAGAACCATATAATAAATGACATAAAAAGGACCCATAAATTTAATTATATATATAATATTTTATTTTCAATGGAAGTACATACCCCCACACAAAATAAATTAGTGGTATATAAATCATAAGTCTCACTGAAATTAAAGTGATATGAGAAAACCCTTACCTTAAGTGTTGAAATTATTTTTAAATGTTCAAATCTCATTATAATTATTATATATTCATTTAAAATATTGAAAAGAATAATATTATTACATATACTACCATATTTTTTCAATAATTGAGTTATATTACAATTTTAATAACAACATCATGTTAATATTACATTTTGGATAATAACAACATTGCTTTATGTTTATAATTTTACTTGTTATTATTGATCCTCTTACATAGATCATGATCTTTTTATTTTTAGAGTTTAAATAAAAATAAAAATATTATATATATTTTGTATATAAATATTTATTGCAAACTATAAAAATCAAAAAATATGAAATGGAATACATTGTTCACGGAGGTGGATGGACGTACATACACATTAACGTTGTTTCTATTTTATTGTCTTTTTTAATGAAAGAAAGTAGATGACATGTATATATATATATATTAGAATTATATTATAAATATTACGTAATATATATCATATAAATTTATTAAAACTGTATTTAATACATTCCATGTAATGTTTGAACGAATCACATCTCCTTGGGGAGGCGGTAGTCCGCACATACAAAAATGAAGTTATCATATTTATAAAAAATGGAAATAAAAATGTTATGTGGTGTATAATAATTACAAAGAATAAATAAATTGTAATGTTATATATATAATATAGAGTAATATATTTTCTATCATAATTTCCAACCATGAGAGGTGGTAAATGAAACGTGAACAACATCATTTCATGAGGTGTTAGTTCATCTTACACAAGAATGATAAATTCACTACACAGTTTATAGAATTCTGTCAAGGTGTTGGTATAACAATTATAACAATAAATATCATTATATTTATGCTTATGATTATATTATATATGAATGTAATTATATTTCTTTAGGGGATGGATATTGAAAATAAAACAAGCTACATGATGAAGAATATTACCACTTTTTTTATAAATACTATTGGTTTTTACAAAAGGACTACATTGGACGACTATCTTATAAAAGGGAATATTTTTGGATTAAGGTATAGGATTTTGGAGGAAATTTTGGATGTTTTTTCTATTCTAAAATGGCTAGAGAGGTCTCAAGTGTGGTGGAGGAGAGGAGGTATTTTATAAGTGGTGAAAATGACACATTGGGTAATCATGGAAATGTTAGAGTGATAAATTTTTTTTAATTGTACCCAAAGGTTAAAAATAGAACATTAAATATTATTATATGTGTTATGTTCAAGATATATCCATCCATAATATTGATACATTTTTAGGGTCATTTAAAAGCCTTCTATAAACACATTTTTTTATTCATATAATTAGATTTATTTATTATCTCATATCTATAAAATCTATTTTATGATTATTATAAATATTTTTTGAAAAAATAAAAAAATATAATTTAAATAGTTATCAAATTTTGGATTTTAATTTATTGAGTTAAAATTTTGTTTCCACATAGAAGAATAGTTTTCTTACAAAAATATTTTATTTATTCTCAAATATTTATTAGATTAATTTATAAAAATTTTATAACAAAAGGAATTATTTTATATGTGGGTGTAAACTATAGTTTTATATTATATTCAATCTCATTTATATCATTCATTTTAATTTCTTATTGATAATTAAAATAATATTATAGTAATAGTATATTGTGGTTTGATTAAAAAATGTATTATATACAACACAAGCTATCGAAGGGACTTTTTATTATGTGCAAAGCAATCTAATAGTAGTGTTTCATTTACATAAATCTACAATATGTGTTAAATTTAGTTAACTATTGTGTTCTTTTTGTGTATAAATCAATAATAAATTGGTGATTTCATATTACAGAAGAAAAATTCAGAGGTTTCATTTAATAAACATACCAAGGAAATTAAATTAACTCAAAAAATATATTTCAAAAAATCTTAGGGTGTCACATTGTACCCCAATTAAAATTAATTTCACCCTCAAAATATATCTAGGTTATCAAATGTTTAGTATGTGGAATGTCCTTTCATAGAACACAACATATTAAAATCGAATACTGAACCTTTATTTAAAAAACATAATGTTCGAACTATAGCAGTTTCCCAAAGTAACTCGTAGCATGGATTCCCTGTAGTAGATCAGTGGTGGAAATTGAAAACATGTACATCTAAGATAAGTGTAAAAAATTGTAAATATTTATAAAGATCACTGATCATAAAAAATTATGGGTGATACAGTTAACATTAACAATTAAAAAATATAAAGTGGAGATGTGTGTTAGAGGTAATCGATATCATAACAAATGATTATAATATGACCAAATTTTATTACAAGGAAGTTTTCTTAATGATTATATACTTAATTTATTTCATTCCTTTCCATATTCACAATCTCATCCTTAAATTTTTCCTTGATAATTCTCAACATCAAATATTACTCTAGGGAATGAAACGTAATTTGTTATTCTTGAAGTATCCATAAGGATTATGATAATTAATTTTCTATGAATTTATTTATAATCATAGAAAAACTGTAAGAAAATGTTATTAAAATTGAAAAGGTACTCATATTGGGATATAAAACTTTATTCTCTAATAACTCATATAAATTTTAGATAAAAACATTCCACAAATGGTTAACCTGATAACCCTTAAAAAAGATAAAATTCCTAAACATTAGTAATTGGGTCAGTAAAAAAATTGAATTGATCCCAGGTATATCATAATGTATCTCTGGTTTGTCCCATACCAAACATGTGTCTACATTTATCATTTATATTCTAGACAAGTGAAAATAAAATAAATTACCATACATCCTTATTCAAAACACACATTCAACATTTTTTCAAATATTATTGGATATATTCCTTAATTCCTAGAATTTTGAAACATCAAACAAGAAAACATATCCCATTTTTTTTAAAAATCCTTTATTAGTAATGAGGCCATAAATACTATACAATTAACTATACCCATATCATTATCTATTTATATATATACAATATAATTTTATCATCTTAAAAACATTATACGGGTTACATTACATTAATGTAACCATTCAATTAAATTTATTTTCTTGGTCATCAGTATCAATGGAAATATTTTTGAATATACTTAAATAAAAACATTTACAGAAAAACATATATATTTAATGATTGATATAACATAATATATTAATTCCATAACATATATTCTTCAACAATCCATCTTTACTCTTAAACCATTACTCATGATTCATTAACTTATTACATAATACATCTTTCCTAAAATAATAAATATGAATAATATCTTATGGCTCCAAAACTTCAATACAATAATTTTTCTTACATATAATATAAATAATACTAAAAGAACATTACATGCCTTTCACATGTAATTCATAATATTTTTATCCTCAGTAGTAGAACCAATACTCATACCATCATCCTAATTCACATAATTATATTTCCATTTAAATAATTATTTTTTATTAATTCTATACCTTCCACATATAAAATATTCAATGTTAACCAAGTCCATTCTAGTTCCTTTGATTGACTGAAACTAGAATGCATAGATTGAGAAGCACTTATCTTGGTGAAAAACCACAGAATTATAATAAATAACAAATGGGGTGTCTAAATCATGACACCTTCTTTAATCTATGACACCTTAGGTTTATCGAAGAATATTTATACTTGTATTTTATTTAAATAATTCATGAGGGTTCATAAATAGTTTTTATATTACCAGAGAATTTCCCCTAGTAGTGTCAAACATGGTGTAAATAAAGGCCCATTTGCATGCACTAAGTTCAGATTGAGCCTTGCTCAACATGGTTTTTCTAGAAATTATACACCTATTTACATATTTTGGAGATCCACATCCACTTGTAGTATCTAGTAAGGGATGTAATTTCATATAAAACACTTTATCAATCTATTACCAATATTCCATATCATTTTCGTATACTTTAACTCATTATAATACTTATCCTTAGAGACATCCCAATACATATCATTAGAAATATCCACAGGTAACCCACTAATGTATTATTATCATAGTTTCAAATGGATGACTAGAAATGTTCTTTCATACAAACTATAGAGACCCCAACATAGCATACATGGATATTAAAATATTTTAGATTAATATTAAACACATTACAGGATTACATCCCTAAGAAATATAATATTTTAGTGTATACAAAAAAATGGAACACAATATTTTAATCCAGTGAAAGATCTTCAATGTCTATAGTAAACATAATCTCCATTTATTCTCTTATATAAAACCTATCACCATAACCTGGGGAAAGGAAAAATAATAAAGGGGTGGTATTAGATGCTCAATAATTGTGAAAAAGGGAGATATGTTAGCAGCACATAGGAATAATGGTATGAGACCATGATTGTATATTTTTTATATCATAACCTACATATCAAAGTTCATAAATAAAAGTCATGTACTAAATATTAACAGTTCATAAGACATGGATCATAATTTAATTAACATTGTAATCTATGAGAGAATAAAATTTAAGTAAGACCTGGAATTTTTTTATATAAATAATAATATAAAATTAAATTCATAATAGTTAAGGATTACTGCCAAGTCCATTTTAGTAGAGAAATTCTATTACTGGACTAGATTCATTCCCTATTTTGTCCCTTTATTGCAGAACCAAGTTCAACCCCCCCTAAATTCCATACCTATATTAATAAATATAGTTCATTTCTAATTAATGTAATGTTTTACAAAACCAAGATCACTCATAGTTCCTACCCTATATTACTGAATTGAGTTCACATCCCATTTCAGGCCAATATTGTTTGCCTGGGTTCAAATCTGATTCCATTCTTGTATTACTGAATCTAGTTCACTTCCCATTCCATCCCTATACTAAACCAATTTCACAACCCATTTAATCCCTTTATTATTAAATTAGTTCACTCCCCATTCCATCTCTGTATTGCGAAATGTATTTCACCTCTGATTCTATCATTGTATTACAGAACTGATTTCACTACCCATTACATCCTTGTATTATTGATGATATACAAATATTAATCGTATTCATGGAAAAGGAGTTATATTTCCCACCCATCACAAAATAAAATCACATATCCTTATGACACAAATAATAAAATTTTTATCATATCATGACCCATAAAAAGATATGGTTTTAGAAAAATTCATATCATAACCCATGAATTGAAATGGATATTATAAAAACATCTTCTAATTATAACTTGTGGAAAATATATTGTATTCATAATAATTTCATCATTTAATAACTAATGAAATATATTGGGTTGCATAAAAATTTTATAATGGTGTAACATGTGGAAGAGAGACAAGTCTGATAAATAACATTTTATAAAATGAATAAATCATACATAAAAAGAAATATAATGTTACCGATGGATCATCAATCTAGAAAATAATAAACTAAATATATAATAAAAACCAAGATGGAGAATTATTTGACGGATAAAATTAAAAATTTATAATAGATTTTTTTAAATCAATTTCCTAAATCTAGTTCAGAAAACATTTTATTATAAAGAAGGGATTATAATGTAATTTAAAACATTTCTTCATGAAAATATCTTTTCTGATTTGAATTTTTTTAAACATCAAACATTATGAAAATATTAATCTTTTTAAATAGATATGAAAACATATAAATAATGATTAAACAATATTAAAAAATGTTTTCTTTGAAAATATAGTTAAAATTTATCAATAATACATGAAAACATTTCGAAAACATTTTTCCTTGGAAAGTTATAAAAGGATCATAAATTCATTTTAAAATCCCCTTTACCATAGAAATATTAAAAATGAGCATAAATTTTTTTGATTTTTTTTAAGTTTTAACAAATAAATTAATATTCAAATCATTTAAAAAAAATTCAATCATAAATCAATTTTGAAACACTTTTTTAAAATAATTCCTTCCAAAGAACAAAAATTTCTCACAGAAAAGAGAGATAATGTTGAATTTTCTTAAAAATTAGTTTTTAGATATCATAAGGATGTTTTTTTGTAAATTGGTACACAAAATGAGATATGATGAAAAAAACCTGGATTAGATAATTAATGATTATTATTTATGTATGGATCATAATGTTTTATTAATGGAAGAATAATCATAAATAATCTTAAAAAAAGAAGATTATGTAAATAAATTATTACCACTTTGGCAACATGGACTAATAATGCATATGATTAAATAAAATTAAATGAAGTCTCAAATATCATGAAATATTGATATTTAATAAATAACTTGTCAAAGAGGAGTATATTCAAACCATATAAAAACATAGGTGTGTAACATGTCATGTATCTCAAAGAATGATAATTGAAATAAAAATTACATTATCGATTTGGTATCTTTCGAATAATAAACTGTAGAGACACGATGCTTGACGTACATAGATATTACTTTACTTTTCCTGAATACTTAATACATTACAAAAACAGACACACAAGGACCGTAATAGTTTAGTGTCTTTGGAAACTTGGAACGTAATCTTAAAATTATGGTGAAAGATCGTCAACATCTCCCATAAAGATCTTCCACTTTTTGTTTCCTTACCTAAAACTTTTCTTTTAATACAGGGGAAAATAAAACATAAAAAGTGTGATATCAAATTCTCAGTAAGGGTATGCATGGAAAAAATAAAACATACCATATACATTTGAACATAAAAACATGAACATAATGTTTAAACATCAAAATCTTGAGCAAAGACATAAATCGTGGAAGTACATAAGGCATAGATCATAATGGAACATAAATCCTGATAAAATAGCATGGGAATAAAACATGTAATTGTGGAATCCATTAAGAACATGTAATGATTTCCATAGTAGCCAAGGCATTGCTGCCAAGACCATCTTAGTGGACAAAGTTTCTTTCTGAATCGAGTTTACTCCTCGTTCTAGTCCTGTAATACTGAACCGGATTAACTTACCAATCCAGCCATGTATATCTCATGAGATATAAATATTTACCCAATGCATTGGAGGGAGATATAGGTCCTACCAATCTCATAATGAAATCATTCTTACTTATGCTACAAAATAAACATAAAACTTTCATCATAACCCAAAGAATAAAATGGGTTTCATAAACATCTTCCCATCATTTCATAATACATATAAAACAAATGGACATTTCATCATAAGAAAAGTGAACCATGTAAATCATAGAGACATTAAACTCAAAACATGCACATATCAAATAATGTCATCTTAGATGGAAAATGGTTATGATAAAACAATTGAAATGAATTCTTGAGGAAAATATCATTTCTTCGTCAAAATCATTTTCTTTTCAAAAAATGCCATGAACTTTTAAAATAAAAGTATTTTTTTGAATATAGTCATAAAATCATGTAGAGTAAGCTTCATAAAAATGTGGTGTTATGAAACCGTAAAAATCCATTCACACCGTATAAGTTAAAAATAACATTCTCCTCGTACCTTTGTCGGAAAAGTAAAAAACGTACCTCATAACGTAAACAAAAGAATGATTCCTTACATACCATGTAGTAAAAGTAAAAAATGGGTAAAAATGACTTTAAACATACATGAAAACACTTTTATAAATAATTTACATGGATGATATAAATAACCCTAGTAAATACTTACGAATAAGCAATCTCAGATAAAAATGAGATTTGCAAAATTATCCCTTACCTTAGGTCTGATATGCTTCGTACGTATCCGAACCTCTTGTATAATGATTTAAATAATGTCAGTGACTTATTAAAGAATCAAATTCATTGTTATGATATCATATATGTTTCACTTATGACTTTATATTACCCGTTCTTTTGAAAATTCCATGTTAAACCAGTGTTTTGGGTAAAATCATTTCATTTATCATATGCGTTTCAACTTGTCGTTCTTGATATTATTACTTATATCCTGATTTACATAATTATATAATTTAAAACATTATTTATATATAATATAAATTCATCATATACATATATATATTATAGATCGATAAAAGGAATGAAATACACCGTTCATGGAGACAGTTTTCCATACGTACGCATGAACGCCGTTTTCATTTTCTTACTGAATTGAATGAAATTAAATAGATGACATACATATATATACATAAATACAGTAGCATTATTATGTCATATATTTTATTATTATTCATTATATATACTTTATAATCATTCTTGAATGGTTAATCATGGAAAGTGAATCTCATCGCGTCGTGGAGACAGTATTCCGTACGAATGCACGAGCGATGATATCATTCCCATGATCATGGAATTTTATTAAAGTGTATGTATAATATTAAATAATCAATATCACTTTACAATAATCATATATATTCACTACTTTCACCATTATACCCATCCAAGTAAGGTGGTGGTGGAAAATAGATTACACCACGACGTGGAGACGATATTTCGTACGTACGCACGCGCGGTGATTTCATTTTCCATAGGATGGATAGATGATGAAATGGTGTTGTTTCATACTTATAATAACATATCAGTATATGAGTGATACGGATGTTATTACTTCATAATGAAACAACTAAATAAGAAGATGTGGAAGAAGAAATAAAGTTGAAAGAATCGGTAACGGACATTACCTCTTCTTTGAAGCGCCTCTTTGAGACCTCCTTTTAGGGAACTAAAATTGGTCTTTGAAGAATACCAGGACCTATAGAATGTTTATAGGGAAGTGGAGAAGAGAATTATTCAGGTTTTTGCAGTGCTTTAAGGCTCAATGTGGTTTGAGGAAGAGAGGGAGGAGGTCCCTTTTATAAGGGAGGAGAGGGCCACCTTTGAAAATATAAGAAATATTAGTTTATATTAAATCCCAACCCCACATAAAAAATTCCAAAATGACTAATATCAAAATATTATATGAGATAGGGTTGTAATATAATCAACCAATAAAATTTAGATATGTTAGGAATTTATTTTAAACATTTTCAACTTGATTTATCCATATTTAATCAATTTCATTTTATTTGTCATAATAATATTCTAAATTTTACATTATAACAAATAATTACTTATTTGTTGTGAATCTTCCATAATTTTATACTTTATAACATTTTAGACCATATAAATTCAAATTTATAATTTTTAAATATTTTTGAGATTTTTAATCAATTTTATAATATGTTTTTTTATAAAATAACAATAGTGTCAATTTTTACACTATTCATTTATTTGAATTTAAATAAAATATATACAGAATATATGTTCCAAATAAAGCTTTAATAGATTCATAAAAGGTCATATTTATTTATAAAATTACTTGAGCACATTAAATAATTCATATAATATTTATTTTATTATTTTTAAAACCATTTATTTGGTTTATCTCTTAATAAAATAATTACTAAAACATTTTTTTATAATTATTTAATATACTTATTTGTTGCATAAAAATTAAAAATAGAATCCTATGATGAAGATAAATCTATTACCTTTTACAATAATACTTTTACTCCAATTTATCATCTTTAAATCACAATATTTAAATTGTTATATTTATTAAATTATGAAGGTGACAACTTTGGCATCATTTAATATAAAATAATATAAGTGTCATAATCTTCTTAATAAGGATCCAAATGGTAAATAATTCATCTATTGGATTATTAGGGTTTATATATACACTAATAATATGTTTTGTGCGGATTTTGGGCCTTTTGATATGTATTACTATTTCAATAAAAACTATATTATTGATTTTTCACTAAAAAAATAATTTCTGTATCATTAATGTATAAGATAATAAAGTAATTAAATAACTCATAAAAATTACAAATAAATTACCATGAAAAATAAAGACATTTTATATTTAAAATTAGTATTTATAACCGAATTTATATTATATATAAACTTATATTAAAAATACTTTAATTATTAAAGTTGAGTGAGACATATTTCACTTTCCTTTAAATAAAATAAACTAAAGGTCTTAATCACCTCCAAGTGGGTTCTAATGGATTCCATTTCGACCCAAATATGACTTAGGACAAATTATAATCATCCAATTTTATTAATACAAGTATTAGTATAATTTTATAATATTATATTTACCCTTAATTACCCAATTTACCTTTTACTATGGTAAATAAAATTTACCGTTGTTACTATTCATAAAGCCCAAAAATAAAAAGTAGTCTATTAATATAATTTGGACCCACTGATTCCAAATATGGAATCCATTTTTCCAAATTCAATACAAAGATGTTGGATAAATTAAATTAAAATTAATCCTGTTGTCGAAAGAAAATAGGTTTTTGTTTAAAACATTGCAAAAGATTGAGTTTATTTAACCTACGAATTCAATGAAAAATCAAGGCTAATGACATACATTATATTAAATTGTAAAAATATATTCTATTTATACTTTAAAACCATTAAATATTATAATTTAACCACATAAGTTATTACGATGAAAAAAGATGTTTTTAATTAAAATATAGCGTGTTTTTACTATTCATTAAAATATGAAAGTTATCAGAATAATATGACAAATTTATCCAAGGTAAAATTTTATATCCTGTTCCAAATAATAATTTTATTTTGTAAAATTTAACTTATAAACATGTCAAAAACTATATTTAAAGTGGGTGTGCTATCAAAAGGCGGCAAAACTGCGTTTTTTGAAAAATACTTATTTTACCCGAAAAATTTATTTTGTTCTTATACCATGTTCTAGAAAATGTATAAGATGAATAATAATGTTATAAAATTCAAAATTTACTTAATACTATTCATAACGGATTGTTCATAATAATATTATAATAATATATTGTTGTTTAGTAAAACCCGGTATTGCGTACAACACACGCTATCGAGGAAGGTTGCGATTGCGTGTAATGCAATCCAAGTCAAGGTGGCGTGTTGTTAAAGAATCCTTTATTATTTCGTATAATAGAATCCAACAATATTTCATTTATAAATTTAATATATATATATATATACACTCAATTTTGCGTTGAATGACTATTATAAAATGAACGTGAAATTGTGTGTAACACAATCTAAGAATAGTGTTGCGTATAATTCAAGCTAATAAAGTGTGGCATATAGCACAAGATAATATTGTTCTAGCATAAAACATATGAAATCAAATTAATTAAAAATAATACTTATCATAAAATATCGGGCTGTTACATTTTACCCCCCTTAAAATGAATTTCGCCCTCGAAATTCGTCGGGGTTATACATGGTTTTCTACTTGAATTTTTATTTAATTGAAACACACATCGTAAAATGAAATACCAAAACATAACTTTAAAAACTAAAGTATGAAACGTAACAGTTACCCAAATTAACTAATCACTGGGTTACCACATAGGAGAACATAGGTGAAAATATGGATATGGAAGAAAAATCTAACTATCAAGTTCTGATGGAGAGTGGTAGAGGACATGGCTATGAAAAAGCCAATAATCACAAAGACATAAATTTATGATGATATAAGGTACCATCTGATTCATCAGATATAAGAGCACTAGGACAACATTTTTGGTTTTCAATATCATTTCCCTAAAGTTGAAAATTTTGAATTAGAAGAAATACTTACTTGATTTTGGTACAATCTCACTGTTGTTCGTGCTTTGAACAATTTTCCACATCATCTCTTAAAGAAATGAAGTTGAATTTGTTATTCATGAATTGTTAACAGATCATGTGATAGAATGATGGGTCATTCCATCTATTTCAAAAAAAAGGTTAGTAAAAGTTATCAAATATACATAAGTCTATCTATGGTGAGGATAATCATATACGATTCCAAAAATGAACTTATACTTCATATATCATACCGCTTAATAAAATAAAACTAGTTTCTACTAATCAAGGACATCCTGTAGGCCAATGGTATGCGATAAAGGCCAGTCTCACTTCAGTTATGGGTTCGATTCCCACAGCCTTGTCCGACGCGATGGGTTGTCACCCATCTGGCAGGTTGTCCTTTTTCTAAAACTACATTACTATAACATCCCTTCAATAATATCGAAAAAACATCTATCCTTAAACAATTATAACTTATATCCAACATAATCCATACCAATCTTTAGGCTTATCCATATACATTCCACTCTCATATTATAGTGAAAATGATTACTAGAGATTTCATATAACAAGCATGTTATCACCATCATTGATCCCCATATATAATAAGATATGTCTTTTTTGCCACATTACAAACATTATAAGGCCTTAATCATGTATTCTCTTGAAAAATGAATACCCATTGAATCTTAGTGAAAACATGAGTGCTGTCAAAAGTTAACTCTTTCCACATAAAAAAACCCCAAAATACTATATACTCAAACCATGATATAACTATTTCCTTATATCAGTCATGAGCTCATGAATACTGTCAAACATTTTATTTTCTCCTTATCCCTTCATTATCCGCATAACATCTTTTTTTCCAAAAAAATCTCAATCACTTCCCATGGTTACCGGTACCATAAAATTATTGAAAACCACAATAGACCAATACATAAATATTCCAATATTCCACGATACTATATACAACATTATTTTGGAATCCCATTACATAAACACATAATCATTCCACCACATCGTTGTCATATTCAACATCGCCAATAGTGATCGCATGTGACTTCCCTTTGTCCTTTGCCTTAAGTGGATTCTCATGTCGATCATCACTAACCCTTGGATTGGGGAATTTATTAGCATAATGCCCCATTTCCTTTCACTTGAAGAATTGAAGTGTTGGTGGAGAGTTCTCTGTAGTCTTTTCTATATTCACATATTTAGCAACCTTTTTCCCATTACATCGACAATCAACTGCTCGATGAACATCTTTTCCACACTTAAAACATTTTATAGTACCTTTTAGGCAATCTCCACCATTCTTCTTTCCACACTTTGAGCATAAAGAAACAATCATCTTCTTTTCACCATTGTTCTGAGATTTCTCCTTGAACTCCATCTTTCATTTCTTGTCAAAACCATGAGATAGATATGTTACACCAACTTCCAGTTCTACCTTGATAGCACAACGCACAATTTCTTCATAGCTACTGAAGTCTCTTATTGTTAATTCCCTTCAAAGACTTGGTTTTAAGCCACTGAAAAATCGATCAACTTCACTTTCAGGTTGGATGATAAATCCAGATGCATACCTTGCAAGTCTTGTAAAATTCTCTTCGTATATACCAACAGATTCATCATCCTTCTGCTTAAGCTCAAGAAACTCCTTTTCCATCTTTGTTAGAAGAATATGAGGGAAGTACTTACTGAAAGACAAGTTCTTGAACTCGTCCCATTCCATGGGCTCAATTTCATCTCTTTCCCTTGTATTCTTGAAAAGATTCCACCATTGATCAGCATCACCTTCCAAATGATATACTGCTAAGATGAGATTATCATGCTCAGAACATTGTAGAACTGAAAATATCTTTTTAGTAGTACTGATCCATTTTTCATCCACTAAGGGATCAGAAGACCCGCTGAATGAAGGTGGACGCTGCTTCATGAAGGATTCAACAGAATATTGCTCCTTTCTCTGCTCATTTTGAAATCCAGAATGATTCATAGCTTGTGTAAGTATAGAAATAAGATTGTGCACTCTATATCCCATGACATTGGTTTGGTCAGGAGGACAATCATTGAATTTTCCATTACATTAATCAACACAGTTCCTTCGGGTTCCAGCCATCGTCTAAAACCCAAATAGAATAGTGTGAGAGGCAAAAATCATGAAAGGAAAAAAACATAATAAAGGGGTAGTACCTTCAATATCTATCATCTTAGGTTTAATTCTAAGATCGTTACCGTAATTTTATGACTATAACCTATACTTATACTTGACCTTAGGGATATCCCTAGACATACCATAGAAATATCTCTAGGGATCTTACTAAAGTTCTCACATCCTAGTTTCCAAAGGTTGACTAAACCTTTCCTCTGATACCAATTGTAGAGACCCGAAGCTTGACATACATAGATATTACATTAATTTTACAGAATACATAATAAATAACAAAAACAGAAACACAAGGACCGTAACAGTTTAGTGTCTTTGGAAACTTGGAACGTAATCTTCTAATCGTGGTGAAAGATCTTCAACATCTCCCATAAAGGTCTTCCAATTTTTGTTTCCATACCTAAAACCTTTCTTATAATCCTGGGGGAAAATAAAACATAAAAATGGTGAGCTCAAATGCTCAGTAAGGGTAAGAATGGATAAAATAAAACATACCATATACATTTGAACTTAAAAACATGAACATAATGTTTAAACATCAGAATCTTGAGAAAAGACATAAATCGTGGAAGTACATAAGGAATAGATAATAATGGAACATAAATCATGATAAAATAGCAGGGGAATAAAAAATTTAATTTTGGAATCCATTAACCACATGTAATGATTTCTATAGTAGCAAAGGCATTGCTTCCAAGACCATCTTAGTTGACAAAGTCCCTTTCTGAATCGAGTTCACTCCTCGTTCCAGTCCTGTAATACTGAACCAGACTAACTTAACATTCCAGCCATGTCTATCTCATGAGATATAAATCTTTACCCAATGCATTGGAGGGATATATAGGTCCCCACCATCTCATAATGAAATCATTCTTACTTGTTCCACAAAATAAACTTAAAACATTCATCATAACCCAAAGAATAAAATGGATTTAATAAACATCATACCATCATTTCATAATCCATATAAAACAAATGGACATTTCATCATAAGAAAAGTGAACCATTTAAATCATAGAGACATTGAACTTGAAACATACACATATCAAATAATGTCATCTTAAATGGAAAATGGTTTTGATAAAACATTTGAATTGAATTCTTGAGGAAAATATCCTTTCTTCGTCAAAATCATTTTCTTTTCAAAAAATTCCATGTACGTTTAAAATAAAATTATTTTGTTGAAAATAGTCATAAAATCATGCAGAGTAATCTTCATGAAAATGAGACGATATGAAACCGTAAAAATCCATTCATGCCGTATAAGTTAAAAATAACATTCTCCTCGTACTTTTGTCGGAAAATTAAAAAACGTACCTCGTAACGTAAACAAAAGAATGATTCCTTACATACCATGTAGTAAAAGTAAAAAATGGGTAAAAAGGACTTTAAACATACATGAAAATGGTTTTATAAATCATGGACATGGATGATATAAATAACCCCAGTAAATACTTACGAATAAGGAATCTCGGATAAAAACGAGATTTGCAAAATTATCCCTTACCTTAGGTTCGATATGATTCGTACGTATCCTAACCTAATGTATAATGATTTAAATAATGTCATTTACTTATTACAGAATAATATTCATTGTTATGATATCATATTTGTTTCACTTATGACATTATATTACCCGTTCTTTTGTAAATTCCATGTTAAAGCAGCGTTTTGGGTAAAATCATTTCACTTATCGTATGTGTTTTGACTTGTCGTTCTTGATATTATTACTTATATCCTGATTTACATAATTACAGAATGTAAAAAATGATTTATATATAATATATATTCATCATATACATATTTATATTATAGATCGATAAATGGAATGAAATACACCGTTCATGGAGATGGTATTCCGTACGTACGCATGAACACTGTTTTCGTTTTCTTATTGAATTGAATGAAATTAAATAGATGAAATACATATATATATATACATAAATCCAGTAGAATTATTATTTCATATATTTCCTTATTATTCATTATATATAATTTGTAATCATTTGTGAATGGTTAATCATGGATTGTGAATCTCATCGCGTCGTGGAGACGGTATTCCGTACGCAAGCAAGAGCGATGATATCATTCCCATGATCATGGAATTGTATTAAAGTGTATGTATAATATTAAAGAATCCATATAACTTTAATATAATCATATATATTCATTACTTTCACCATTATACCCATCCAAGTAAGGTGGTGGGGGAAAATAGATTACACCACGGCGTGGAGACGGTATTCCGTACGTAGGCACGCACGGTGATTCCGTTTTCCATAGGATGGATAGATGGTGAAATAGGGTTGTTTCATACATATAATAAAATATCAATATATGAGTGATACTGATGTTATTACTTAATAATGAAACAATTAAAGAAGAACAAGTGGAAGAAGAAATAAAGTTGAAAGAATCGGTAACGGACATTACCTCTTCTTTGAAGCGCCTCTTTGAGACCTCCTTTTTGGGCACTAAAATTGTTCTTTGAAGAAGACCAGGAACTCTAGGATATTTCTAGGGAAGTGGAGAAGATAATTTTTCAGAGGGTTTGCCGTGATTAGAGGCTCAAAGTGGTTTAAGGAAGAGAGGGAGGATGTGCCCATTTATAAGGGAGGAGAGGGGCACCTTTGGAAATATAAGAAATATTAGTTTATATTAAATCCCAACCCCACTAAAAAACTTCCAAAATGACTCATATACAAATATTAGATGAGATAGGGTTGTAATATCATCAAAAACAAAAATTTAGTCAAGTTAGAAATTTATTTTAAATATTTTCAACTTGATTTATCCTTATTTAATCAATTTAATTTTATTTGTGGTAATAACATTCTAAATTTTAAAATATAACAAATAATTAATTATTTGTTGTGAATTTTCCATAATTAGATACTTTATAACAAGTTATACCATATAAATATAAATTTATAATTTTTAAATACTTTTGTGATTTTTAAACAATTTTATAATATGTTATTTTTATAAAATAACAATAGTGTCAATTTTTACACTATTCATTTATTTGAATTTAAATAAAATATATACAGAAGATATGTTTGAAATAAAATCTTTAATAGATTAATAAAAGGTCATATGTGTTTATAAAATTAGTGTATCACATTAAATAGTTCATATAATATTTATTTTATTATTTTTAAAACCACTTATTTGGTTTATCTCTTAAAAAAATAATTACTACAACAATTTTTATAATTATTTAATATACTTATTTTTGCATAAAAATTAAAATTAAAATCCTATGATGAAGATAAATCTATTAACTTTCAAAATAATAATTTTTATCGAATTTATCATCTTAAAGTCACAATATTTAAATTGTTATTTTTATTAACTTATGAAGGTGACAACTTTGGCATCATTTAAAATAAAATAATATAAGTGTCATAATCACCTTAATAAGGATACAAATGGTCAAGAATTAGGCCATTGGATGATTATTGAATATATATACACTAATAATAAGTTTTGGGTAGATTTTTGGGCCTTTTGATATGTATTACTATTTTAATAAAAACTATATTATTGATTTTTCACTAAATAAATAATTTATGCATCATTAATGTATAAGATAATAAAGTAATTAAACAACTATTAAAAATTAAAAATAAATTACCATGACAAAGAAAAACATTTTATATTTCAAATGAGTATTTATAACCGAATTTATATTCTGTATAAACTTATATTAAAAATACATTAATTATTAAAGTTGAGTGCGACGTATTTCACTTTTCTTTAAATGAAATAAATAAAGGTCTTAATCACCTCCATGTGGGTTCTAATGGATTCCATTTAGACCCAAATATGAATTAGGAAAAATTATAATCATCCAATTGTATTAATACAAGAATTATGATAACTTTATAATATTATATTTACCCTTAATTACCCAATTTACCTTTTACTATGGTAAATAAAATTTACCGTTGTTACTATTCATAAAGCCCAAAAATAAAAAGTAGTCTATTAGTATAATTTGGGACCAATGATTAAAAATATGGAATCCATTTTTCCAAATTCAATACACAATAGTTGCAGAAATTAAATTAAAATTAATCCCGTTGTCGAATGAAAATGAGTTTTTGTTTAAAACATTACAAAAGATTGAATTTATTTAACCTATGAATTCAATGTAAAATCAAGGGTAATGACATACATTATATTAAATGGTAAAAATATATTATATTTATACTTTAAAACCGTTAAATATTATAATTTAACCACATAAGTTATTACGGTGAAAAATTTGTTTTTAATTAAAATATAGTGTGTTTTTACTATTCATTAAAATATGAATGTTATCAGAATAATATGAAAATTTTATCCAAGGTAAAATTTTATATCCTGATTCCAAATAATAATTTTATTTCGTAAAATTAAACTTATAAACATGTTTGAAACTAGATTTAAAGTGGGTGTGCCATCAAAAGGTGGCAAAACTGCATTTTTTGAAAAATACTTATTTTACCCGAAATATTTATTTTGTTCTTATACCATGTTATAGAAAATGTATAAGCTGAATAATAATGTTATAAAATTCAAAATTTAGTTAATACTATTCATAATGGCTAGTTCATAGTAATATTATAATAATATATCGTTGTTTAGTAAAACCCGGTATTGCATACAACACACGCTATCGAGGAAGGTCGTGATTGCGTGTAATGCAAGCCAAGTCAGGGTTGCGTGTTGTGAAAGAATCCTTTATTATTTAGTATAACATAATCCAACCACATTTCATTAATACATTGAATATATATATATATATATACACACACACTCAATGTTGCGTAGAATGACTATTATAAAACGAACTTGAAATTGTGTGTAACACAATCTAAGAATAGTGTTGCATATACTTCAAGGTAATACAGTGTGGCGTATAGAACAAGATAATCTTTTTGTAGCATAAAACACATGAAATCAAATAAATTAAAAATAATATTATCATAAAATATCGGGTTGTTACATAAACCCCTTGAATGAAATATAAAAAATAGATTTTTAAATTACGATATACTTATGTATAATTATCATATAATACAATCTTGGGTATTATATAAACCATAAAACATGAGTGGTTAATAATGTATAAGTCTACGGGAAATAAATGTGAAATGAGAAAACCATTAACTTATGTTTTGAATTTATTTGTACACATTAAAATTCATGTATAATAATTATAAGATTATTGTATATATTACATAGATCAATATTATTATATAGCATTCTATTAATTATTTAATTATGACTTTATATTACCAATTTAATAAAAATTTCATGTTAATATTATATTTTTGGTAATATCCTCTTTTCTTTTTCATATATGTTTTGAATTTTTATTATTAATACTATTACATAGATCATGATTTAATTATTTAATGAATTTAAAAAAAGGATTTAAATTCCATATATATTCGTTCTATAAATTTTTATAATAATTAATAAAACAATGAAATATGAAATTGAATAAACTAGTCATTGAAACGGTATGTTGTACGCATTCATGAAAGCGGTATCCATTTTATTGTCTTATTGAAAGAAATAAATTAAATTACATATATGTATATAAAAATTCTAATTAATGAATAATATTTATTCCATATATATCAGATAATTTTATTAAAAATATCTTTAATAAAATCTATTTAAATTATGAACGAATCACTTCTCTTTGAAGAGGCGGTAGCCCTGGAATTCAAAAATGAATTTATCATATTGATGAAAATTTGAATGCAAGGTGATATGTGTGATATAATAATTAAAATAATATAAATACAACATATACTTCATATATTTCATATAAAAAATTGGGTTTCTATCATAATTCCCAACCAGAAGTGGTGGTAAAGGAAAATGAAGAACATTATTTCGTGAGGCGGTAGTTCTCATTACACAAGAACGATATGTATGTTACCCATGTGATAGAAGTGTGTGAATAATTATGAATAAAACATAGAATAAAAACATAATAGTATATTTATAATTATCATTTTAATATATAATCATATAATAATAATATTTTAAGTGGAAGATAATGAAAAAAATAGCTTTAAGAAGTTTGTTACCTCTTCCATGAGTAACTCCATTTGGATTGCACCATAAGGATTCCATGGATGGATTTATCACCAAATTTATGATTTTATTATTATGGTATGCTATTTTGGAGTATATTTGGGAAGCGTTTGACTTAGCCAAAATGGATTGATAGGTTTCAATAGAGGGGGAGGAGAGGAGGCCTTTTCTAAGTGGGGAAAATGACACATTGTGTATTCTTGGGAATATTTGAGTGGTTCCAACGTTTTACATGTCCCCAAAGAGTTAAAAATGGATTCTTACAGATACATAAATGATAAATGGCCTAAATATGTCCTTAAAATAAATTTTATTCATGTGTATAGTTTTTTCACATTATTTTCTAAGTTTTGTCATTAATTAAGCTCATTTTTGAATTAATCAATGTAATGGTTTTTAATAACATTATCTAATATCTGGATAAAAAAATAATTTGGCATTAATAGCTATTATAAATTATTTATATTATTAATATAGAATTCATTTTTATAAATATAAATCTCAAAAGGGGTAAAAATTAATTTCAAATTAATCCCATAGATGGGTATATATGACATGTTTGAAAAGTGAAAACATCCAAATGATTAAAAGTATTTTATATCCATATTCAATGTAAAATTTATTAAAATGAACTAAATTGTATTTTTTTATAATTTTTCTAATTATACACTAAAAAAAAATTAAAATATAATTTATTTATATACATAAATTTGATGAAATAACATTTTTTGAATTAAAATTCAATGTTTTTCATTATTTATCAAAACATGAAACAACTCAAAAAATAAAATAAAAATCCAAATAAAAATTTGATATTAATATTCAAGAAAAAAAATAGTTTATTTTAACAAATAAAACATTAATTGTCAACATTTAGATTTAAAATGGGTCCTCCATTAAATGGTGATAAAATTACCTTTTTGAAAAATACCTCTTTTTATTCATATTAATTTGTTTTTTAATTATCTTATGTGTATAAAATTTGTTGGATGAGTATAAAAATAAATTATTGAAGGTATTTTTTAATATATTTATTAAATTTAATATTTTTTTGGATTATTTTTTTGTGATAATGTTTTTTTAATAGACATAAATTGTTTTCATAGAAAACTAGTTTATTTATTCTCAAAAAGTAATTGCTTTAATTCATAAATTATTATTGAATAATGAATTAATTTCATATACATGAGTAAACCATAGTTTAGTAGGTTTCTTAATCCCATTTATATATTCCATTATAACATCGAGGTGATAATTATAATAAATATTTTAATAATAGTATATTGTATTTTGTTAAAACCCATTCTTACATATATCATATTTTATCAAAGGGACTCGGTATTGGGTTTAAAAAAATACAAACATAGTGTTATGTGTACTGAATGATACTCATTGTGTTGTGTGTTGTCAAATACTAACTTTTTGTTACATACAATGTATGAATAAAATTTGTTTTTTCATATAACAAAAAATAAATTTAGTGTGGCATATAGTTGAAATCAAAAATAATATTAAATTAATATTTTTAAAACTATTTAGCAAAATATTGTGGTGTTAAAATAGTAGAGTGATTCTTAACCAATTTTTGATTTAAAACCACACTATATTGGCTTAATGAACATGACTATTAAAAAACTTTAATGAACTGATAGTTGAAACACACATAAACTATAGATTTTGAGCATCATGATCATTACAAATGATTGAAATGTAATCTCAAAGTGAAATTTATTTTCATTTTTATGTTTTTAATATATACTAAATCAAAAACCAAAATTAGGATAGTGGTTGATAAAACTAGTGCATAACATTGATATATATATAAATATATATAATATCCAAAATTTAAAAATTGCATCTCCTAAAATAAAACATAAACAATGGTCTCAAATTATTAGTGTCTTTTGTGATTAGTTATATAAATGTATTAGAGAATATTATATTTTTATCTTAAAATACAAAACCAAACCATATGAATACCAAATAAACATATTATCTTGTATAATACCATAAAAAATAGAAAATATAGTAATGTTTTCACTCACATTATATGTGAGGTATAATCTTTTAATTGGTTCAGAAAGGGTTATATTATAATAATTTTCGATTGAATTAACATGGGTAAAATATCTGATTAAATTGTTCAGGGAATCATAAATTTTTTCATAAGGATTTTTATATGGAAATAAAACATCAAAAATATCAAAACTAAATAATGAAATATATAATTTCATAATAATATGGTATAAATCAAAAATAATAATACTTCTTGGGCTATTAAATATACATGTAGAATACATGAAAATATAAAAAATCAATACATTGTAAAAATATATCACCAAAATCAGGTATACGCACGTAGTTTTATATATAGTTAAACTCAATAATTTACACTCAAAATGGTGTAAAAATTGATAAATACCGTTATTTCCGTGAAAATGCCTGTCTATATATCAAATTGAAATTATGCACATCCCTAAAGATACAAACATAGGTAATTGTAATCACATCCACACATAATGTTAGGAATATATCTTACCACAATATTTACCATGAATATAATTCTGATTATATTTTACTTTTATATTTTCCAAAAAATAATATTTTGTAAAAATCTATCTATAATAATTTTCACACTCATGTTTTTGAACATAGCTAACAATAGTAGATTACATTAAAAAATCTAAAATCTAATGAGATAAAATATTTTAAACAATTTATTTTAGTCAAATATTTGAACCACTAGATACATAATTTTATACCATATATATGTGTAACATATAAATTGAAACATATATCATATAACGGGAACAAAGTTAAAATAAAATGGGTTACCTATAATTTAAAAATTGTTTCATATAAAATGAAATAAAAATTTGATCGTCAAATACCATAGATTTAATTTTAAAAAGGAAGTATGTACTAGTTTAATTCAGAAAATTATTCATGCAATATAATTTAAAAGGAGATAAATCCATTTTAAAAAAAGATAAAAAATGAATTGTAACTATACTAAAGTGAATTCCAAAAAAATATTATTTTCATGAAAATCCATGTTACAAGTCAAATTCAAATTCTTAGAAAGTTGACCATATTCCTTTTTAATAAATTATTTGAAAAAATCCCCAATAATAGAAATTTTTGAATAAATAATGGTCAAGAAATGAAATTTGTAGTGTAAAATATAAAATATACATGAGTAAAATCAAATTTAGTTTTGAACATTATGGTGGTCTTAAACCCAATCTGCAGTAATGAATGAGTAATAAAATATCATTATTAAAAGAGATAAAGGTAAATATGAATAATATTATTGATAATTCATTAATGGATTTCAGAATAATAAAATAATAAAATCCTAGAATTTACATGAATATGTTGGATAAAGATGATATATAGAAGATGATAATTATTTGTTACATCCTCATATATTCATGAATATTATACATAGTATACAATAATATAATTACATGGAAAATAAGTTTCCTAAGACAAAAAAGTGATAATACCATATGGAGTAATGAAATAATATGATATAAAATTTAGAGAAGGAAATAATAATGTTTTGATGATTATATAAAAATGAAATTATAATTGTTTAAGAAAAAAATATCCATAGATCCTTAATTGGTTAGATGTGATCTAACTTCATTAATAGAATCACTCATTCTCAAAACCTCGTCCTTTGAAATAATGGACTTTAGTAACAATATTATGACTAAAGGCTATAAATTATTAATCCAACAACTAGAGAGGGAATTATGGTAAGTATTCAAGATAAATATAGAGTATAAGAAGTAGTTTTATATGGGTATAATAAAGATACTATGATAGGTGAAAGTATGGGACATTTCCTTAGAAATGTGATTTTGGGGAAGGGTAATGATGGAATCACAATGGAGTTATTTGGGTTAGGTAATGAATTATATGTGAAATTTTATTTTTTAAATATAACACTTAAAATGGGATTATATAATGTGTATA
Organism: Viscum album; assembly: GCA_963277665.1. Taxonomy (NCBI): domain Eukaryota; kingdom Viridiplantae; phylum Streptophyta; class Magnoliopsida; order Santalales; family Viscaceae; genus Viscum; species Viscum album. The sequence continues at coordinate 246,513,110 of OY728160.1, read as the reverse complement.
TATCAATTTACTTATCCAAAAATTTGATTCATCCAGTTTATATACCCCTATAAAACATTTTTCCTCTTTTATTTTTTTGTGATAGTAATTATTTTTTCTTTGGAAGTATATGATGATCGTTATTACCATAAATTGACATGATAACTCAAAATTTTGATTCCATTTATTATAATTACATTTTTAAATTTGATATATCAGTATTTCAAATGAAGTCATTAAATATATTTAACAAACTATGATTATAGAAAAATTAATTTTTAAAGTTAAATGTTCATTATTCCTATTTGATATAAGTTAAAAATCAATACATGAGTGATAAAATATTTATTTATATTTATAAAAATTTCATTTTAATAATATAATTTTTAATCTATGATATATTTATATGGTTAAAAAAAATACATAATATATAATATTTTTTTAAAAAATGACTTTTTAATCATTAAGATTCATATTTTTAATATTATATAAATTTTAATACACATTGGATAAATTATAATTTATTAAATTTTACTTATAAAAAACATAGTTTTAAATTTAATAATGAAAATATGATAAATTAAAATTTTACATAAAAATGATAATATGTTGTTGAAAGAATTTTTTCAGATAAAAAAAACTCATAGTCAAGAAAAATTAAATTGAAATAATTTTTATCAGAATGTTCAATAGTTGAGCGAGATCCGAGTCCTAAAATTTTTTTAACGAAAATAAAAATCATAACAACAGGACACATCTTGTGTCACAAAGAGAACTACTAGTATTTAAAAACAACAAAATAAAAGTCTCAAATATATATAGGATCTAAAGAGCCCCCCTCCATTGGCCCAAGTACATACCCTCTACCATAGCACTATTCATCCCATAATGTTCCACCAACATTCACTCAACTCTATTGTCGTTGGAATTTGCACATCAAGAATTCATCAGACACCCTTCAACATGTGTCCTCCCTCTTCGCAACTCAACTCACCATCAAATTTGGCAACATTTCACAACCAACTCACACCATCCACCTATGTATCCCCGCATCATCTTCCACAAGGATTCCCCATGGTCATGTCCCTAGGTCAAAAACCATATACTCAATGCCACCATGAAATCGAGATCATCATGCAACCTATATCCTAAGACCACCACACATCTTAACCCGAATAGAAATAGGTTTTCACCAACCTATTCTAGGTCTGCATTCTAATGTCAACTATTCATTACACGTGGTCCCCAACATCACTAAAAACATGCGCATACGTACCGAGTGTCAGCACCTCGATCCAACCTGCAACACTATGTGTTCAACACTGGTAAGTCAGAAGGTCATTTTCACTACCTCCCATGTCTATTTCACTTCGTCGCCTACACACGCCAACTATAATGCATATGTTCTGTCATGTTGTCTTCACAATTGTCACCGCACACCCAAAGTCAACATTAGGACTATCCCAAGGCGGCCACGTTCACTACCCAATCAATCTCCTCTCCAGAGAAACATCATAGGTATCCCTTCACATCGTTGGGTGAGTGAACTTCCCAAGCCAACACCACCCCTTCCGTCAAGAGAGGTCACCCCTCTAGAAAAAATGATCGTCTCCCTTTAGAAAGAATGATCGGGATCCCAAACCCATTGGGAAAGTACCCCCTCATTGCTAATGATGTCTTTAAGATAAATTTGTCCCACTATCTCCATGCATCAAAAAGCTTAAGAAGACATCATTAGATGACTCCCAAATCCCAAGCACCACCAACTATGCTCAATCACCTCCATCTCTCCATTAAAGGGTCAAGCGATACCTTCCAAAAAATAGGTAATGTCGATCTTCTACCACCTTAACCACACCTTCATACACTACCAACAAGGTTCTCTCATTGGTTGCCTTTGTCAATGCTCCAACACTAGATGTATGAGTCTCCAAATTCCACACAATTTCTTGCAAAGGACCAATATTACTACCCGTTCCACAAGCTGAAAAGAGATCATAATGACCCATGATTTGATCAAACCCTCCATTGTAAGAGAAATCACCATGTAGAGAAGGGAAAGACTCTCCAATTTTGAGAGATAAACATCACACCTATATATAAATTATTTATAACTTTTCAATTATATAATAGATATTATTAATTTATCTTAGTGATCATTTCATTAGTTTTACCAATACTATTTATTGATGTCTTTAAATGAAAATAAAAAATTATAAAAAATATTTAATGAAGTTAGTTTATATAGAATCAAATGAATTTTCCCTTATGAATTGTGATATATTAATTGAATTCATATTACCTTTATATTATTTTGTTTAGCTTTTTTATAATGATAATTTTAACTTATAACAAATAAATAAACATTCTTTATAACATCTATATACTAATAATAAAAATGGCTATGTCATTTAAAGATATTATGTGAGATAATATTATAACTATTTAAAGTGGTCATATAATGGATGTATTACTATAGTTAATTCCATTAAATTTATTACATTCTAGATTCATAAATAATATATCGTATTATTGTAATTTTCAACATGCGTTGTAATATTCTAAACTAATTATGTAATGGATTGTTCATTTTAGTAAGATATTACTTTTTAAAAAGGTATCATAATATTAATTGTAAATTTAGCACAATATATTTGGGGTGTTACATTATTCTCCCCATAAATGAATTTTTTCCAAAAAAAATTACTATATATATGCAAAAAAAACTATGATTATTTTTCATTATTCTTTTAGATGGATCCCATGTGTCTTCCTCAAACATATTATTTCACCACATGTAATTTACTAGGTTATCCATATTGGTTCATATGACTATATAACAATAATCTGTTCTCTCCCTTGATTATTATTCATAAGAGAGATAATATTCTAAATTTTTGTCTACTATGTTTATTGTTGATGAAAGATATTGTTTACGCTTCTTGAAATGTTTTACCTGAAGCACATCGTGCCCTAGTGGGAGGTTTGGTTAATGTATTAAATGATAACTTATATTCCCAACATGATCAATATAGGTTCCCACAATTACCATCCATACTTAATAAATATTTTTGATTAATTTTCATTACATTAAATAAACACACTTATAGGGACTGTAGTAGTTTAGTGAATTTTTATAAAAGGAGAAATAAACAGTGGCCCATAAGTAAGCTACATCTTATCCAATTAGATTAATGAAAAATTGATCCCTTTTTAGACATATCATAAATAATAAATTTCTTCTTAACCTGGGAATGGAAAAATAATAAAAGTTACTTTATATTCTAAATAAAGGTAAATAGGGGAGATACATCAACACAACATGATTATAAGGGTATGATATCATGGTAATAACATTTTAAAAGCATACCACGCATATGGATGATCAAAATATTAGATCGTGGAACAAATATTGGCTATTAATATGAAATGACTCATAATGAAAAGAAAAATCATGATCAGTGAAATCATCACATTTCCATATGGCATGAAATTATTGGTATAAAAATAAGAAAATGTAATAATTTCCATATTGGTATGGTCTCACATACATGGCCATCAAAGAAGATAAAATATATTACTAAATAAAGTTCACTCCTTAATCCATCCCATCCTTAAAATATATGGTTCAGTCCATGTATCATCCCAATCTTACTATACTGGGTTCATTCCCTATTCCATCCATTTCTACCTCATTAGATTTACAAATCCTTATCCAATACATTTAAGGGAGATATAGGTCCCACCCGGCACATAATGAAAACCATATTTTGGTTTCCACATGATTATAAACATTAAATATATATTACACCAGAAATGAATTGGATAAAATAAAAACATACTCATATCATAAATAATGGAAAAGATTTAGGTTTCATAATAATTTTATCATATCATAATATGTGAAAGGAAGCAGGTATCATAATCATTTAATCATTTTATAACCTTTGGAAACGAAAAGTGTTTAATAAAAATTGTTGAATCAAATCACTCAAAATTCAGTTTTGTAATATGAAAGTTATCTATATATGATGAACCTAATAAGGAATATTCGACACAAATAGTTTTATTGTTAGATGAATAATAATTTTTATATTTTCATATTAAACATTTCTTGAGGAATATATCCTTTATGCATTGAAAAAATATTATTAAAACATAAAAAATTTGAAAATAATTATTTTAAAATAATTATTAAAACATATAAATTATTATTAGAATAAATTATTGTCCATGACATTAGAAATTTATTTTCATAATTTACACATAAAAACAAATATTTATTTTACACTTGTATTAAAAGAAAACATGCAATTTTAAGAAAGCACCCTATAAATTCCATTATAGTTGTTTTGTAAAAAATAAAAAATGCCTATAATATTAATTCAAAAATAATAAGAGGGTAACAAAAACTGAAATTATTTTTAGAAAACATGTATTTAAAAGAGAATATGTTTCTAATCAAAGATATAAATATTGTAGTATTTTCATAAATAAATTTTATTAAATATAAAAACAACCAAAGAGTGTGAAATGTAATCATTACATAAAGATATCATGAATAACAAGATTATAAGAAAATTCATGTGAATTATTGGCAGATAGATAATAATATTAACTCATATTTAGAATAATCCTAATCAATCCCTATAAATAATGATATCGTAACCTAAAATCATTACCACTTTGGTAACCTTAAATCATATCTCCCATGAAGGGATAACATAAAATAAAACATAAGTACCATGATTATAAATAAATTAATTTTATAACATGTCAATTTTTCTATTTATACACCCCTGGAAATATTGTATGCACATATGATAATATATGTCTCAAAGACAGAAAATTATGTCAAATAACCCTTAACGCTTTTGTAAACTATTAACTGTAAAAAAGGAAAAAGAGATAAAAAAATGGATATGTAAATTCCTATATTCCATAGTAAAATAATAAAAAAATACCGTAATGTTGTTATAAAAATTACATAATGATATAGGTGGTGATCTTGGTATTTTCCACATAGAAGTAAAAATAGATATGGAAATCTTTTACCCTATGTCTTGAATTCTGTTGTAATTATTAAAAATTAATTTATGATAAATATATTTTGATTAAAAATATATTATAGGACCATATTCATAGATACTCTATGATATAATATTTTCTTATGATCTTTTTTGACCCTTTTATGAAAAATTTCTTATTAATGATATGCTTTGGGAAATAACTGCTTTGTATTTCATATATGTTTTGATTCATTATATATTTTTTACTCTTAATTTTACAATTTTTTAATCTTATATATAATGTAATAAATTATATAAATATCATATATATTCTATATATATTTATTTAGAGTAATCAATAAAATTTAGCGATTGTAAATGAAATACATTGTTCATGGTGATGGTAGGACATATGAATGCATGAATAATGTTTTTCATTTTCATTTCAGATCAAAATAAATAAAATTAAATGATATATTATAATTGATGATTTTTATGTCATATATATCACATATTTTTATTAAACCCAACCTTAATACATTCCTTGTAATTAATGATTGAATCACATCACATCACAAGGTGATATGACGTCGTACACACGAACTACGTTAACATATTCCTCAGAATGAAAAAAATATGTTATGTTTTGTATAACAATTAAAATACCATAATACAATCATAAATTTCATATATATAATTTATAAACCCAAAATACATCAATATTACCATCCATGAATGTTTTTAATGGAAAAATGATTAACATCAGTTCATGAGGTGATAGTCTTCCATACACACGAATGATGATTTTGTAACCCATTTGACCAATGTGGATTAGGTATTACATCATAAAAAACCCATAAATAATATATTTTATCTATTATACCGAGGTTATTATATAATAATGACATAAAAATAATTTATGGGGTTTATGAAGAAATAAAATAATGCTCATTGATGAATGTTACCTCTTCTTCGGGTATCCCCATTAGGTTTTCACTAAAATCATCCATGGATGGATTTATGTCTAAAATAAAGATTCTATGATTAGGGAAACTATTTGGGGAAGTTATTTGGTTATTTCTTGTATGAACCAAAGAGGGGTGAATTTATGACGAAGGGAGAATAGGGTGAGGCAATTTATCACTGAGGTGAGTAGCATTTTTATATATACCCCGAAGTATTCACTATTAAGAGGTAAACAATAACTTATGTGTCTCAAAATTGATCATTAAATAATATTATAAATTATTTTGAGGATAAAAACCTCCATCTAGAAAAAACACATTTAATTTTTATCATGTTATTCATTATTCTTTAAGTATATACATTTATGTTTCTTTCGATTTTTTACTACAGTAACATGAATTTTTTATTTACCATGGTAATTTAACTTTAATGAGTTAAATTAAAAATAGATCAAATTATTATTTATTCAAAATTATTCTTGATAAAAATTCTATATTATTAAATATATATTATATGTTTGTACAAAATTAATATTAACTCAAATGCATGCAATGCCCAAAACCATATTTATACCTTAATCTCAATTATTAATTTTAACTATTTTCACTCATAAATGGGGTGAAAAAATAATTTGGACATATTAGTTAATATATATTGTTATGATTAAAAATATGGGACATATTTTTCCAAATTACAATAACATAAGTTTCATAATTCAATTTAAAAATAATTCCAAAGACACGACAAGAATGCAGGGTTTCTATGAGAAAAAGTACAGTAGTTTGAAAAATATTTTTTATTAAATTAATAATGAAATTTATTACCATAATATAAACTGAATTAATTGATATAAAATTGATCTAATATTACCTTGAAACCTATTTAAAATATAATTTAACAATATAAATTATTTAAATGAAATTATAGTTTTAATTAAAATTCAGTGTCTTTAACCATTCAAAAAAAATTAAAATTTCTAGAAAATTCACAACAAATTACACTAATATAATTTTTATATTAAGATTTAAATTATTATTTTTTTTAAATTAATTTATTAATGTGGGAAATGTTATTTATAAAATAAATGTTCTATAAAAAGGCGACATAACTTCTTTTCAGAAGAAATACATTTTAAGACTAAAATTGTATTTATTATTATCTATTCTCCATAAAACATATAAGATATATGATAAAAAAATTATTTAACATTAATATAATATTTTTAATAAAACCTTTAAATAAAATAAAATTTTTTAATCTAATGATAATGAAAACAATTTATTGTAAAATTAATTTTCAAAAAAAATATATTTCCATTTATTTTTAGAAGGGTTTTATTTTCATTATAAATTAATTTGTATCCAAATAATTTTATAAACATTTGTAATCCATATTTTTATAATTTATATAATCATATTCATACTCCCCATTCCAATATCTAGTTGATAAGTATCGTATTAAATAATAACATTTACGTAGTATGTAATGTTTTAATAAAATAATTGTAGCTTGTAAATCAATCTAAACAAGGAATTGCTTGTGACATAATCCTAACTATGTATATCTTGTAAAAAAATATATACTCCAAAGATATAAAAATTATTAAATATACATGAAAAAAATTAAATATCTAGGTTTTTTATTCTTCCCCTCCTAAAATGAAATTCTCCACCAAAATTTATCACTCTCATACAAAAAAGGAAGACAATTTTTCTTCAACGTATCCTTTAGATCCCATGTATCTTCCTCAAACTCGTGGGTTTTTTCACAAAAATAATTACTAGGGGATTGATAATTTTTTATAGAAATTTCTCTATATGGTATATAATCTCTACTTGATGATCCTATTATGAAATATGTTACTCCAGCCGTAAGGCTTCTGAGATTATTACATGAGAATGTTTAGGTATGAACTTCATGAGGAAAGACATGTGCAACCGATCCTGGATATGAGAGAGATTTTTTGGAAGCTCCATGATATAGGATATTATCCTAATATGATCAATAATTTAAGAGGGACTAATATAATGATGTTTTAGTTTCCCTTTATTCATGATTCTCGTAACCATTTTCCATAGAGAAATTATTAGAAACACTTTTTCACGAACATAAAATTAAATTTCAAAAGGTAAATTATCATCATAACATTCCTATTAAATATGTTCTACGAAGAAATATTTTTGAATGGCTCTAACCATCTCTTTCAATTTTTAGTTATCTCAGGCCTCAATATAATTATTTCTCCAAATTCATTCTATAACATTAGAGATTTACAATAATATTTTGAGGGATTCATAATAAACCAAATGAATGATTTTCTAAATGATTCTGCTATATGAAATCTCTATAAGAGGATTTTGTTTCTCCCAAATACCTTTTAAATCCATATAAATAGATATATACATATGATCTAGGGGTTTAATATTTCTTTTAGACAAAGAATCTATTTGAGGATGATACGCAGTACTTGAACTCAAATCCTTATCAAAATCATGGTGACGAATTTGCCAAAACACTTTAGATAAACTTTAGATCTGCATTAGAAGTAATGGAATGTGGAACTCCATGAAGAAATTCCGCATCCATATTATATATCATATAAATATTATCTACATAGAAATATTTCATGATATCTACGAAGTGTTCGAACTTAGTAACTCAAATAACAACAACCCATATAGCATCATATCCTTTAGTGTTTTTGGGGAGTCCAATGACAAAATACAGGGTTGTTTTTTTTCATTACCATTCGGGTATAGGTAATGGATTCAACATCACATAATAAAATTTTCTCTCATCATTAATATTTTGAAATACCAGGAATTGAGATTCAAATTTTGTAATTTCTATCTTCATGTCATCCATCTATAAGTATTATATTAAATCACAATATATCATCATTTATTGAGGGTGAATAATGAATGAATAACTATGATCTTATTCTAGAAAAAATATTTTTATAATATGGTATAGTTTCAATGCATATATGGACTCTAAACTATATCCTCACATCATGATCAATGATATTCTATATACCATTTTTAAAATTATTTTTCAGTTTTACATGGTAACTCTTCACCTATTTAATCATCGCATGAATATTTGTTTAAAAATTTAATTGAGAAAGATGCGATCCTTACCCATCCTTTAGGATTTCTGTATCTATCCATTGAAAATCGGAAAATGTTAGATGTATTGTGATCCTCATCATGGATAATCTTGAATTATTATTTTGAATCAATGAATCAACAACCTTGTTTGATTTCCAAGGGTGGTAATGTATTGAGAATTAATATTCATTAATCACATCTAATCAAATACCTTGGAGAATATTTTACACGTTTTTTTAATATGTTTGTAAAAAAATATATAAATAGTTTATAAATCACACTTTTCTCTATAAATACAATTCATTCATATCATTAGTGCAAAACATAACATAACTAACTTGAAATGATGAGTTTTTAATTTTGATACTGAATCATCACCTATCATGAGAAATAATCTATAAACATATCATTCTACATAATAAAACATCCCAATCCATTCTTATATGCATCACTATAAATTGATAATATTTTATCCACTATAGGGTATGGTCAACACATCTACATTAACTAATATTCCCTACAATTCTATGAATTATTTCTCTCATTAATCTCTCTATATGAACATGCGTCACTTTCAATTTAACATGGTTAGATGATTTTATAGGCCAGAGAAATTCCCCACATAACAACCATAATATATTTTTAAAGCAAGATAACTATGGATCTCAGTCACTGTGGTTAGCTTGGGCCAACATTAAATAGCTTCTTTCATTGATTGATCAACTAATATACCCTATCGTGAGATTATATGACCAAAATATGAAAAACTTTCCGTCCAAAATTCAGATATTGTAAATTTTAAATATATATTCTAATTCCTTTTTTTTTATTTTTAAAATTCTCATATTATATTCAAGATTTCATTTCTATTTTATTATATAAGAATACCATCTATAAATATAATAACAAACTATTCAAGGAAATCTGTATATACTATATTCATTAAATCCATGCTAATTAAAGATGAATTAATATGATTGAAATGCATAACTTTATATGCATAGATTTAATGCATTTTATGTATTTCCATGATGGTTATATCCTTCTTCATTATAACCAATTGATGATACCCATAATGATAGTAAATCATTGAAATATACTAATATACACGTATTTGATGAAAAAAATCATCATCATATGGAAGGGGATACCTTTTTTAATTGTGATCTTGTTCAGATGGCAATAATCAACGGGGAACCCCATTTATCCCTCATTTTTCTATAAAATAAACATTAGTACCCTATGGAGACACACTTTTTAAATTAATCCCTTGTCAATATATTCTTTTATTTTCATCTTCGATTCTTTCTAGTCAATCAGAACCATTCTATTAGAAGTCAATGAAACTTGTGTGGAACAACAAATGAATTATTTTGAAAACTATTCTTCTCATTCTAGTGGAGTTATAAGGAATTTTTTAGGAAATAATTTAATAAATTACAACAATATATGAATATCATTGAGTTTTAGTTTCACCCAACCAATATGAAATAAGCACTACATCTGAGTGGATATTAATATCCATACAGTTGAGGTGGTATCTGTCAAAATCTAATTTTTATCGTCACATTGATAGATGGTCATTAGATATTTGGAATATCAAACTATAATTTTCTTCCATGATAATTTATGTGTGATTTATGAAGATAAATCTAGTATATTCCTTTGATGAACTCATATTCAATAAGAAAAAAATGAAACAATTTATTGGTTTCTCATTCCCACTAGTGTCAACCAGATAGGAATAATAAAATTTAGATGCACACATTGTACCATCATGGGATTTCACTACTAATAATAATTATAATAATTTGGGTGACATCTTGATACCTATAAAAAAATTCTTATATGAAATAATGTGTGCCTCCAAAGTCAAATAGGACATTAAATGATTTATAGTATAGGGTAAGTGTACCTTTCTCTAAGTTTTGGTCTCACCCCTCATTAGAATCATTGATCACATGATATTTACCCATTTCTATCATCATATGATGTTTCTAGCAAGGATCATCAAAATTAAACCTTAGTTTTGGGAATTAGTTAGCATATTTTCTATTATACTTACACTTTACACACTGAATTTTTCTACGGTTAATTCTAATATCATTATCACTATTCACATTGTTAGTTGAATTCTCCACATATCTTCATCAATTCATTTCCGGGTGACCTTCCCTTCCACACACAAAATATTTAGATATTTCCTAAATGAAATTTCCTCCACGATCCTTTCAATATATTGACCACAACCAGATTCTCAACATCTTCCCCGCTTGGATTTTATATTTTCTATTGAAATTCAATTTCCTATTCTTTACAAAACCAAGAGATTGATATGTAACACTAACCTCCATTTTCACCAATATAGAGAATAAAAAAATATTTTAATATACATTAATGAATCATATTACTAACAATCATCATATATTTAGTTTTAATCCAATGAATAATTGATCAACTATACATTCATGTTGGATAATATTACCTTATGCATACCTTGCGAGTCTTGTAAAATTATTCTAATAGGTACCAATGAATTCACCATCTTTTTACTATAACACAGAAAAATATATCTCTATAATCATATTAAGAATAGGGGTATATTTATTATTAAAAAATATGTACATGGACTTTTCCAAATACATGGATTCAATATCATCATATTGCCTTATATCAATGATAAGAGTCCACAAAAAATACACTTAACCATCGAAATGGTAGATAAACAAAATTTACATTTCATGATCTAAGCACTAGAGAACTAGAAATATCATTACAGGGTTATTTCTCCATTGTTAAACAACTAGTGGATCAATTATTCCAATGAAGGAAGGTTGATTTTTCCTCATTAAGGACTCAATTGATCATTTTCCCTATTTTTTTCATTTGGATATTCAAAATGATTCATATATTGTGAAAGATGTGTGATCATAGTAATGTGATCTATCATTCTGGCTCCCATCATGTTTGGATTTTGGTGACCTAGTTTTTTCCATGTATGGCTATAAAATATTTCTCAATATATTTCATGATCCAAGAACAGAGACGACTTTTCATTATAAGGACTTATATGATCAGAATTAATTTTATTAAAATATTAAATATATATTATATTGTTAAAGCATATTTTCATAAATAATATTGGCTAAATCCTAAAATAATGCTTCAATCATTAATATGAGACCATGGTTGAGGCTGAAATGCGTTGTTTACCCAAGGCATGAACTGAAATTGGTTACTGTGGGGAATTATCATATCTTGCACATTGAAAGTACATTTAGTGGATTAATTATTTAATATTTTATTCATTTTAACTAAAATAATTTTCAAATAAGTCTATTATTATGGAATTATTCATAGGGTTAGCCTCAACACCATAGAATCCCCATGTGATGTCCATCCCCTCCTTCTATTGGTGAATCACATCTGACGATGATGAAGCTCTAGATCATAGCATATAGGGATGTAAAGAATGCACAAACGTCCTTCAATTATTAGTGAGCATATTATTTGATGAAGAATGGTCTGATATGTAACATCCCATGATTTTATAGTACGTTATTTTTTTCAATGTAATTCAATAACATTCACTACACGCAACACCGAGTTCTAGTGCACTTGGACTTACCAAACAAGACGTTCAAAAGCGGTTATGAATATTATTAACTGAATTTTGAACATTATATAATCCTTATAATTTTTGAATCCATATTATAGGTTTCTTAGACATAATGTAAGAACAAATATATTTTTTCAGATAACAGAATTATTTTTCAAAAACTGCTATTTTACTGCCTTTTAAGGGAAAAACCTTTTTAAATCCAATATTTGAAACTTTTATATATTAAATTTGACAAAATAAACTTATTTTATTAGAATATGGACATAAGAATTTAGTTTCAATAATGTTTTGGTGTTTTTCTGATAACATTCATATTTTGGTGAATAGTGAAAAATATTATATTTTAACTATAAACAACATTTTAAATAAAAAAAATTTATATTGATAAATTATATATTTTAATGGTTTGGAAGTATAAAAAGATTATACTTTTACCATTTAATCCAATTATGGTCATTGTAATTAATTTCACATTGAAATTGGACATAAACAAGTATCAAACTTTTGATAATTATTATTTCGTAAAAATGCGCCTTTTGGTTTTGACAGTGGGAAATAATTTTAAATAAATCAATGAAACTCTTATGCTATTAATTTGGTAAAATAGAATTTATTTTTGGATTCGAAATATCGAAATTATCTTAAGGTGAAATTTTTGTACTTTTCTGATAACTTTCATATTTTGATGAATAGTGAAAATTACTAAATTTTAATTAAAAACTACTTCTTTAACAAAAATTATTAATAGTGATAAATTATGAATTTGAGTGATTTTAAAGTATAATTAGATTATAATTTTATCTTTTAATCCAATGTTGGTCATTGGACATAATTTCATATTTAAACTGGACATAAGAAAGTGTCAATTGTTTGATAGTTATTATTTGTTAAAAACACGGTTTTTGTTTCGACAACGGGAATTAATTTTAAATTAAATTCTGCCACTTCTGTGTTTTGGATATAGAAAAATGGATTCCTTATTTAGAATCTGGAGTTCCAAAATTTTTATATAGGTTACTTTTATTTTTTAGACATTTTGAATAATTATGTCGGTAAATATTTTATTTTCCATAGTTAAAGGGTAAATCTAGTAAATAAGGGTAAAAATTAATTTTATAATAATAATAACTTACCTTAAAACGTGTCCTAACCCTATTTATTGATACATTTACTACCATGGGCATATTTTGGTCCATTTTGGGACCCCATGGATCCACTTGTAAGTGATAATGACACTTTATATTAATTAAGTTAAAGTAAATTCAAAAATGACATAAGCATATATCTTTTAGAAAAAATTTTTTACACAAGGATATATATGTTATACATTCGACTATAAATATTTATTAGATATATAAAAAGATTTCCTACATAATGGTTTTTTATTTATAATTTTTAGACAATGAATAATTTAATTTATATATGACACAATAATGATGTAGTATTTTCCTTATTAATGAAATAATAAAATAATTAGTATTATAAATGTTAAAATAAATATAATTTGAAAGTTTAGATTCTATAAACTAATTTTACTAATTAATATGACATTTTATTAATTCTTAAATAATTTTTTTTGGAATTAATAATATTGTTATGACTTTACAAAAAATAAATTGTTAAATATTGTCAAAATTGACATAAAAGAGTTTTTAAAACAAATTTTATATTATTAAATCATATTCTATTTCTAAAAATCTAAGGTTCAGCCAAAGGACTTATATAATTATATGTGTATCATTAATGGACCACTTGGGGGTCTCTTGGATGTATATAGTATGTTTATTAACCATATAATATTAAATTACAAAGTGACATTGTAAATGTCAAACTAATTAACTAAGAGTTAAAACTAAAAGATAAGGTCAATATAGTGAACCAAACCTGTCTGAAATCTACTGGATGTAAGTATTTAGACCCATCCCCACCTTATATTTTTAATAATATACTTTTAATCCATTATAAACCTAATATAAGTTTATTATAAATTAATACTTTATGTTTTTCCTAAAGAGCCCCTCCTCCACCTTATAAAATGACACCACTTCTGACCAATTATTCATACCTTCAAATACATTTGGTTCAGCCATCACCTGCCAAATTATCCTATAAACTTCAATCAATTAAACCTAGAGGACTTCCTTTAGTTATATAGACAACCTAAGTGGTCCTTTTGATCAAATCAAAAGGAAGAACGCGAAGAAGAGATAATGTTTTCACCACTGTCTTTCATGTTCCTTTCTACTTCCACTTCGTTTTTCTGTGTTGTTTACATTATAAAATAGTAAATCTAGTATCTTATATATAATTTGATGTTATTATAATTATGGTACAACCAAATTCATTATTCTATCCACCCTTTGAATGATATGTCACCATACGTGCGTACGTACGGCTTACCGTCTCCACGTCGTGGTGTAATTGTTATTCAATACATTATTATTTGGATGGGTATAATAATGACGTGTATTTTATATAAATAATAAATATAACAGTATAATTATTCATTATATATAATATAACATCCAATTATATATTATTATAATATCAAAATAATGATATTGTCTCTCGTGTGTACGTACGGACTACCGTCTCCACAACGCGATGAGATTCATTTCCACATTCATCATTCATCGACGATTATAAAAATGTATATTACTAATATGTTTATAATATATGACATAATAATGATACTAGAGATATATATTTATATATATATATATGTACTTATATATATTTTATTCACTTAGTTCCGTTCAATATGTTATGAAAATGGAAATAGTGTTAATGCGTACGTACGAACTACCGTCTCCATAAACGGTGTTTTCCATTTCATATATATATCTATTATACGTATTTATATTCTAAATATATATGATATATAAATCATGTTTTATATTCTGGAAGTATTTAAATCATGATCTAAGTGATACTATCAACAGTAACAAGTTAAAACGCGTACGATAAAGAAAGCGATTATAAGCAGAAATGATAATTTAACATGGAAATTATTATTAAAGGGGTAGTATAATGTCATAAATGAATAATGTATGATATCATAAATATTAATATGGTTTTGGTATAATTTAATAACATACAATTTTCTTCATACCAGAGGTTAAATGTACCCTTGACTAAAGGAAAGTGCAAGCTAAGGGGTTTTCATCTCACTCATTATTCCTGTGAGATTCATGCCATATTTACACTATTACATTTTGTGTTGTGTATGTAATGCCTAGAATTGTTTTAATTGTGTAATACACTTTAATTTATGTGTATTTACATATTCATTGTATGATACTCCTTTCATGGGGTTTATTTTTTGTATGTTACCAAATTGGTAAGGGTTAACTCCTCAATCTCATTATTATCTGAGATTGTTTATGTCTAAGTAATTACTAGGACATTTTTATCATCCATGCCCTTTTTTTCATAAAAATGATTTCAAAATGAATATTTTAAATATTTGTGAAAGTTACTCTTTATCAAGAGAATAATTTTAATTGTTTTAAATATTTACCTTTCTAAATCATTTTAATTAATTTCCATGTTTTCAAAATGATTTTAAGGATTTATTTGTATGGACATGAGTGTTTTGAAATGATAATTCTTTTCAAAAGTTTAAAAGTGGTATGGGATACTTTGATTCAATATTATCTTTTAAATTACTTCCTTTATAATGTGAGACTTTTAAATGATTTTACAAAAAGGATATTTCTCTCAAAAAGTTTTCCTCATCATTTTCAACTATGTCAACATCCTTTACATGATATTATTTTTGATTGAGGTTGAGGTTGATTTATTATAATACAATCTTCCTTATTTTATTGAATGAGTTATGGTAGGTTTGACTGTGGATGTTCTATTTTAATACCATTCATGTTATATGGTTATAGTATTGACATTTCGTATGTTATTTTTAATACAAATGTTTATGTTATATTTCAACATTTTCATATGCGAAATGTATTGGACTTAGTAAGTGACGAGTGGAGCCTAATATAAATCCTCAATGCATCGGTAGGTCTCATTAGACAACTAGACGTGGAATTGGTCGAGGCCATTTCCCAATTTGATATACGGTTTTTGAGCGAGGCCTTAATCCTTTTTAGACGTCTTGGCCAAGGCCTTGACAAAATATTTCAGAATTTCTGGCATTATACAATCCCTCATTATGGAAATAATATTAATGGATTATGTGGTTATTCGATGAGTAGAATACCCATGATTATGTTTTATTATTGTCATGACCTGTCCTCGGGGCCCATGCCGTGACTACCCCAAGCCCTCCTTCCATAGGCCAGGGGATATCAACTAGCACCAAAGTCATAAATCCCGATAACTGGGAAGGCATTTCCTTTATAAAAGTAAAAAAAACATCCCAGAGTACAAGCGGAAGTAATACACTAAGTACAAACGAATGTGCTGGAAAGTAAGTCAGCCAGAATACAAACCCAACTGAAAGTACAGCTACAACTGAATGAAAGTACAACAGAAAAAGAAAAATAGCTGGAAGAATGGAAGCAGCTCCTTGGTCGTCCTCCTCGAATCCTACCTGAAGGGTAGGTATAGATAGCGCAGCTCCGGGATCATCCACCAAAGATCCTACCTGAAGGGTAGGTACAGATAGCGTAGCTCCTGGATCGTCCACCACGGATCCTACCTGAAAGGTAGGAACAGATATCCCCTATAATGCTCTCGCCCGTCAACCTCCCCTGAGTGTCATATCATCGTGAAGTCCACCTCCGGATACTGACTCGTTGTGAGGTCCACCCCTGGGTACCGTCCAGTCCTCGGACACTCAGCCTCTGTCAGCGCTGCCCATCTTCTCCAACCAACACAACGAGGTGCGATCATAGACCGTGTAGGGGTGATTATATGATACTCAGTAGGGACCCCGAGGCCCTCAAGGTCTCACTAATTCCAACAAGGATAACCACAAAGAATAATCTCAATAGATAACCCTAACTTATGTATAATCCAATACTTATACCTAAGTTATCAAGTAACCCATCACAATCATGAGGAAACACAAAGGTTATAAAATCAATGGATATCCACTACCTAGGTATATTCCCATACATATATCTAAGTTATCAAGTGATCCATCCCAATAATTATGTAAACACAATGGTCATAGACTCAGCTCAAACCAGGATTTTCATTATCAAAACCGTAACTGCTGAACAGCCCTATCTCTGGATAGTACAGTGATCCTATCATGACTCCGAGTTACTGCTCACTAACCTAAGACTTCTGAGGTACTCCTCTTGTCGAGTACCGCGGGTCAGCCACCCAAAGACAGTAGTGCTTTCCGCCGGGGTCTACCACCCAAACACAGTAGTGCATCCCCCCTAATAGCCTGCAGAGGTACTCTCTGGTCGAGTACCGCGGGTCTGCACCGAAACACAGTAGTGCTCCGCCTGCTATGTGTCTGCACCCAAACAAAGTATTTCTCCATCCACTGGGCTAGTCGACTCACTCCAAGTCGAGTCGGTCAAGCAGTCGTCAGGTCTCAGCGGGCTACACGGTCTCCATACTCCGTATGCTCATCTCTGAGAGGATCCTCTCCACGATCTACTGGTCGATACTCCAAGTATCACAAAGTCCCATGAAGATGTATATCAAAGAAACGCCTCATCATATGGGTCTCAACACAACAGACGGCGCGTCAATCGGGCGACTGGTCTGTGAGTTATTAGCCTTTCCGTCCTAGGGCCCGGTTGGTTTCGTGTGCGAACCAACCCAGCCATATCCCAAATGTACCCCGAACTCTCATAGGGTATACTCATAGGGACCGTTTCTCAACGTGATCAACAACGCCGCTGACAGTTTGTCGAACATACGTCCGGTCTAAAAGTTATCAGCTTTTCCGTTCCAGGGGTCCGGTTGGATTTCGGGTTCAATCCAACCCGGCCACTATCCATATGCATCCAAAACTCTGGAGAAGTATACCAAATGTTCCTTCTCATCAGGAGGAATCCAACAAAGTCTTCGTCACATCAATCGGACGTCCGGAGCTAAAGATATAAGCGTTTCTGCTCCGAGGGCCCGGTTGGTTTCGTATCTGAACCAACCTGGCCGTACTCAAAGTTCTCCGAAACCGTGAGTGTAATATACTAAAATTACCGCCTCGATCCAAGGATCGCTACGCAACTGACGGTGTGTCGATCAGAGGTCTAAATCCAAAGATATGGACAAAATACCGGAAGTGGTCTTAAAATGGGGGTCTGGGCCCGGTCCGACCCGACCCAACACCCCCCCTGGGTCGGCCCGGTGGGCGCGGCCCGGCCCGATGCAGCCGGTCCGGCCCGAGGCAGCTCGGCACTGGCCGAGCGTGGTCGGCTCGGTACTGGCCGAACGACCACACAAAAGGGGGTGGTTGCCCCCTTGATTGTCCTTGTGGCCCCGGCGTGGGGGTCGTTCCTTGCCAGCGGACGCGGCCCAGCGCCGCGTCCCCTCCCCGGTCCCGCGCGGCCACGGGACCAGGCGTCGTCGCCTCCAAGCGGCCGGCTAGTGCCGGTCGCCACCTTCGGCTGCCGCGCTGGCAACCCGCATCGCCAGTGAATTCTGCGGGGCACCGGAGTTGCTCTGGTGGTCCATTTTCGATTCCGTCTAAGCCGGCGTTCGCCTCAGGTCTCACACATTACTTCAGAATCATCAAACTGCCTCTGCGGCCCGTTTTGTCAATGCCGTCGATCCTCCTTCAATTATTCAAATTCTGGAGCCTTCTAAACTCCGCAATGGCGCAACGCGACGGTGCCACGCTTCTTCTCTCGTTCTTCATCGTTTCCGCGCGGTATTATTGCAATGTGCTGCCTTTGCTCATGCCGTAACAAGTACAACCAAAAATGGGGGAGGTGGGTCGGCCATGTTCGTGCAGTCTGACCTCCTCCCATTATTACGATAACAGGTGGCCCAATGAGAATACGATGAACGAAAAAGGAAAAACCATGGGAAAAATCAAATAACCCCTACCTCAAAATTAATGCCACACGTCATCGAGTCATGAAAGTCAAAACGTCGCGGTAGTCGGGTGTCGCGGAAGAACGGTATCGATTCCATCAACGTCGAAGGAAGAAGAAGAACATTGTTGTTGTCGTCAGTCTCCATGGTCGGCGTCTCCTTCCTTGTCATGGAATAGGAAGTAAAAAAGGATTGGAGAAAACATAGTGCATTTTTCGCCATGTCGGAAGGCTGTTCTTTGTTGGAGAGTCAGCGTTATTCATTTTGAAGATGATGTTCTTCAAAAGAGGGAAGAGCTCTCTCCCAAATTCTCTCACACAACCAAAACTCACAAAAATAAAATAAGGTCTCTCATTATTTTATTATTTTCCCATGAATTCAAATTTTAAAATTCAAACACTTAGTTAAATTAACTGAAGAGGTTTAATCAATTAATTTAATATGTCGGTTGTCAAAATTAAATAGGAGATAGGGGAGAGTTACACAATTAATTATAAGGGGTTTAATGAATTTGAAAGGTTGTCACATCATTTATTACAAGGGGGTTTTAACGGGAAGATTTAAGGGGGTTAGGGAATTTGAAGGGGTGGGGTTAGTGTGGACCCCACCTCACCTTTATTCACACTTGGTTAGTTCCCCAACTTCCACACATGGTTAGAAGTAAAATTTGTTCCCCAAATTTTATTTACATCACAATTTAACCTCAAAATTTTAACAACTCCTTCTGAGAAGACACACCATCAGAAAAGGTTCTCCTAAGCAATTACCAGTGCTACGGTTCCATCGGTGCCCTCAGATTTTGATTCCGATCACTGGTTCAAAAGTTATAAAAAACATTCTCATTCGTTCACTGAACGTACACATGCTAGACTTCAGAAATTGATTCTGGGCACACCGGGCCTTAGAATCAGGCGTCGTCAGAAACTATGTACTCGTAAAATTCAAAGAAATTTAGAAAAAAATTTCCTTGAAATTTCAGGGTCTTTACATTACTCCCACATTAGGTCTTTACATCCCCGTAAAGCTATAACACAAACTGGGGAATCAAAAGTGGTAATGAGCATGCATCTGAGCCTTCCACTCCCATGTGCTCACCTAAGGGTTCCCGTGTTACCAGCTAAAGCGCACAAGAGGAATCGACCATCCCCGTAGGACCCAATCCTGTCGATCCTCAACCCCTACTGGATCCATGTTGAAGTCGTCCAGTAATCGACGTCCAAATCCCTGAGAGTGATGATGTGTGAAGGATCATGCACATATCTCTTCATCTGAGTTACGCGGATGATATTATTCACCTGGTGCAACTGAGGTGGAAAGGTCAAGCAGTAAAACAACTCGCATACCCTGTTGAGGACCTAGAAAGGTCCGTTGAATCTCGGAGATAACTTGTCACCTCGGCCACATCTCTGTAAGCCTCATCGAGGTGAGACCCGTATAAGGACTTGATCGTCATCCTTGAACTCTAGAGGTCTCCCTTTCGTGATTAGAACGGAAACTCAAAACTCATGCTGCCACGTGGGTGAAGTTGGCCGACTCAAGAGTGATCGGCTACACCTTCTTATGCATGA
This sequence comes from Viscum album, assembly GCA_963277665.1. Lineage (NCBI taxonomy): Eukaryota > Viridiplantae > Streptophyta > Magnoliopsida > Santalales > Viscaceae > Viscum > Viscum album. Next base: position 246,491,890 of record OY728160.1, on the reverse strand, counting down.
GTCCATCCTATGCTGCCTGGGTTTTCCTTTTCGCCATCCAAGGAAAACCCCATCCAAACATTGTAGATAAACCACATCCTTTTTTCCTAATACAGTCAATCCATGTATGAACTGTGGATCCAATCCATACTCAGACCAACATCGTAAGGCCTCAACACTGCCACCAAGAGATTCCAACTGAAACTCTTGCCTCGTGGGTCAGATCACACTGTTGGAGTAAGTGTGATTATCGAGTCTCCTCCCATGGTATCTCCAGACATGAGGGTCAAGTCTACGTCTTACCAGATACTCTAGGTCTGGGACAAGATTCGGTAAAGGAATGATCCGCATCAAAGTCTGCTGTTACGACGACTAGTAATGGACACAGACTATCCCTTGAATCATTCCTAGAGCCATTGGGTCACACTCCTTGACCGCATGAAGCTACTCTCTTCCCTTTCACTCCATCTCCCTGAGCCTGGCGGGGACTACAAAGGCGGGTGATTGTAACATGTCGAAAAGTACACCACCCCATGCTGCTCTCCTAGATCTGCTTCCACGTCCGCTGCTCTGCAGATTTATCTGTCCTTAACATTTCTTCTTCTTGAAACATTTTACATGCCCATGTCTCTAAGACTGGCGCCAGTTTCCAACATTCCCACTCCTAACCTTCACTGACTCCATCCATTCAGCAAAAGAATTCTCAACCACAAAGTTTATTTCTAGAACCCAAGAATAAGTAGGAATGCATAGAGAAAAGGTGTTGGATTGGATGTTTGATCCCTAAAGCACCGATCGAATTACATTCATCGAGTACCAGGAATGGTTTGGTATGCCCCGATGAATTCTCAGCTACCGACATGTCGTCCTGCTGAAGCTGTATAAGCTCTAGAAATATCTCAGCCACCTCCTCAAGGCAGTCCTCAGCTGCCCGTGAGTCGGGCTCACCTCGAAACATGAGGGTATCTGATGCTGGAACATGTGTAAGGCAGTAAGTCTACATGTGTCAAATACTGGTATCACCAGTTGTAACTACTGACCAACAGGTAGTGATGTATAGCTGGAACACTACTCGAAGGCACTATCTCAGGCATCGGTCCACATACCAAAGACTTATCACTATGTAGACCGTCCTCATGGTCATTCACTGTAAAACACTAGTAGCCAAGTCCACCATCCACTCTACTAATGTCTCAGAAAGGCGAAAAACTCTAGCAATCGCCTCCAGCTAGTGCTCTGCTGTCAGGGAATCTTCCTCGCCTCGTAACCTTGGAGGTCGCTGCTGCTGGAACTCGTGAAACACGCTCTGGCAGCATGCATAGTTCGCTAGTATGGCTGGTTGTATCTTCTACCCAACAGGTGGTGGTACTGCTGGTACACCACCTGAGGGTGCCAACATAGTAAAAAGGGCCCCGCACCGGAGCCTCGTCGCTCAGTGGGCCGTCATCGAGTACTCTCTCGGAACTCCAACTGACTGTCTCTATGGAGACATCCTGAACAGATGCGACACGATCAACTATTTATACCTGGTGAGATGACCTGGTTTGAGGTGACTTTAAAACTCTTGGAAACACACACACAACCAGTGTTTTACGCGCACAAAGTCGGAAATCAGTTGTCAGGGTCCTGGTGTACGGATACATCGGCCGCCGCACCAACATGTACTCCCTGAACTGAAGACCACACTCGGTATCGTTAACACTATTGCTTCACATAAAGGGAATATCAGAGTTTTATGTTCTACGGTAGAACCGACTCCTTTGATACCATTTTGTCACGACCCGTCCTCGGGGCCCGTGTCGTGACTACCCCAAACCCACCTTCCATTGGCTAGGGGCTGGCGACAAGCACCAAAGCCGTAAATCCCGATAACTGGGAAGTCATTATCTTTATAAATGTAAACAAAACATCCTAGAGTATAAGAGTAAGTAATACACTATGTACAAAAGAAAGTGATGAAAAGTAAGTGGACTAGAATACAAACCCAACTGAAAGTACAACAACAACTGAACGAAAGTAAAACAGAAGAAGACAAACAGCTGGAAGAATGGATGTAGCTTCTAGGTCGTCCTCCTTGGATCCTACCTGAAGGGTAGGTACAGATAGCGCAGCTCCTGGTTCATCCACCATGGATCCTACCTGAAAGGTAGGTATAGATAGCGCAGCTCCGGAATCATCCACCACGGATCCTACCTGATGTGTAGGTACAGATAGCCTCCACATTGCTCTCTCCCGTCAACCTCCTCCGAGTGTCATCTCGTTATGAAGTCCACCTTCGGATACTGACTTGTCGTGAGGTCCACCTCCGGGTATTATCCAGTCCTCGAACACTCAGCCTCTGTCAGCGCTGCCTGTCTTCTGCAACCAACACAACGAGGTGCGGGCATAGGCCATGCAGGGGTGAGTATACGATACTCAGTAGGGGCCCCGAGACCCTCATGGTCTCACTAAATCCAACGAGGATAACCACAAGGAATAATCTCAACAGATAACCCTTACTTAGGTATAAGCCCATACTTATAACTAAGTTATCAAGTAACCCGTCTCAATCATGAGGAAACACAAAGGTTATGAAATCAACGGATAACCACTACCTAGGTATATTCCCATACATATACCTAAGTAATAAAGTGACCCATCTCTATCATGAGGTAAACACAAAGGTCATAGACTCATCTCAAACCAGGATTTTCATTATCGAAACTGTAACTACTGAAGAGACCCATCTCTGGAGGGTACAATGATCTTGTCACGACTCCGAGGTAATGCTCACTAACCTAAGCCTGTTGAGGTACTCCTCTTGTCGAGTACCGCGGGTCAGCCACCCAAACACAGTAGTGCTTCCCACTAGGGTCTGCCACCCAAACACAGTAGTGCATCCCCCCTAATAGCCTGAAGAGGTACTCTCTAGTCAAGTACCTTGGGTCTGCACCCAAACACAGTAGTGCTCCGTCCTCCATGGGTCTACACCCAAACAAAGTAGTGCTCTGTCCACTGGGCGATCGACTCACTCCAAGTCGAGTCGGTCAAGCAGTTGTCAGGTCTCAGCTGGCTACACGGTCTCCGTACTCCGTACCCTCGTCTCCGGGAGGGTCCGCTCCATGAGCTACTGGTAGATACTCCAAGTATCACAAAGCACCACAAATAAGTTTCTCGAAGAACCGCCTCGTCATAGGTGTCTCAACACAGCAGACGGCGCGTCAATCAGGCGCCTGGTCTGTGAGTTATTAGCCTTTCCGTGCCAGGGGCTCGGTTGGTTTTGTGTGCGAACCAACCCGGCCGTATCTCATCTATACCCCGAACTCTCATAGGATATACTCATAGGTAGAGTTTCTCAACGTGATCACCAACGTCGCTGACTGTTTGTCAAACGGACTTCCGGTCTGAAAGTTATCAGCTTTTCCGTTCCAAGGGCCCGGTTGGATTTCGGGTACAATCCAACTCGGCCATTATAAATCTGCATCCAAACCTCAAGGGAAGTATGCCAAAAAGTTCTGTCTCATCAAGAGGAATCCAACAAAGTTGACGACACATCAATCAGACTTCGGGAGCTCAAGATATAAGCGTTTCTGCTCCGAGGGCCCGGTTGGTTTTGTATCCGAAAGAACCCGGCTGTGCTCAAAGTTTTTCGAAACCTTGAGTGTAATATACCGAAACGGCCGTATAGATCCAAGGATCTCTATGAAACTGACGGTGCGTCGATCGGAGGTCTGTAGCCCATGATACGGACAAAAGACAGGAAGTGGTCTGAAAATGGGGGTCTAGGCCCGGTCCGACCCCCCCCCCCCCCAGGGTCGCCTCGAAACGGGTCGACCCGCACCAGGTCCGGGTCCAGCCATTTAAGGCGCGACCTGACCTGGTGGGCCCAGCCCGGACCCGTGCGGCCGAGCGGGGTCGGCTCGCTGATGGCCGAGTGGCCAAGCAAAAGGGGTCAGCTGCCCCCTTGATTGTCGTCGCGGCCCCCGCGTGGGGGCCATTCCTTGCCAGCAGACACGACCAAGCGCCGCGTCCCCTCTTCGGTCTTGCGCAGCCACGGGACCGGGCACCTACTGCCGCGTCTGAAGCCACGGCGGTCCCTCCTGCTCGATGTCACCTCCGGGCGGATGACCAGTGCCGGCTGCCGCCTCCGGCCCCCGGCGCCACCGCGCCGGCGGCCCGCGTCGCCGCTGAATTCCGCGGGCCACCGGATTTGCTCTGGTGGTCCGTTTTCGATTCCGTCTACACCGGCATTAGCCTCGGGTCTCGCACTTTACTGCGGAATCATCAAACCACCTCTACGGCCCGTTCTGTCAATACCGTCAATCCGCCGTCAATTAATCAAACTGTGGAGCCTTCGAAATGCCGCAATGGCGCTGCGCGACGGCGCCGCGATTCATCGCCCGTTCTTCATTGTTTCTGCACGGTACTGTTGCACCGCGCCGCCTTTGCTCATGCGGCAACAAGTACAACCAACAATGAGGGAGGAGGGTTGTCCATGTTTGTGCGGTCCGACCTCCTCCCGTTATTACGATAACAGATGGCCCAATGAGAAGACGATGAACAACAAAGGAAAAACCACGAGCAAAATCAAATAACCCCTACCTCGAAATTGACGTCGCACATCATCGAGTCGTGAAAGTCAAACGTCGCAGTAGTCGGGTGTCGCGGAAGAACGGTATCGATTCCGTCGACGTCGGAGGAAGAAGAAGAATGTTGTTTTTGGCGGCGGTCTCCACGGACGACGTCTCCTTCCTTGTCATGGAAGAGGAAGTAAAAAGGATTGGAGTAAACGTAGTGTATTTTCACCGAGTCGGAAGGCCATTATTCATTGGAGAGTCGGCATTCTTCGTTTTGAAGATGAAGTTCTTCAAAAGTGGGAAGAGCTCTCTCCCAAATTCTCTCACACAACCAAAACTCACAAAAATAAAATAAGGTCTCTCCTTATTTAATTATTTTTCCATGCATTCAAACTTTTAAAATTCAAACACTTAGTTAAATTAATTGAAGAGGTTTAATCAATTAATTTAATATGTGTGTTGGAAAAATTAAAGAGGAGAGAGGGGAGAGTTACACAATTAATTATAAGGGGTTTAAGGAATGTGAATGGTTGTCACATCATTTATTACAAGGGGGTTTTAAGGGGAAGAGTTAAGGGGATTATGGAATTTGAAGTGGTAGGGTTCATGTGGGCCCCACCTCACCTTTATTCACACTTGGTTAGTTCTCCAACTTCCACACAAGGCTAGAAGTAAAATTTGTTCCACAAATTTTATTTACTTCACAATTTAACCTCAAAATTTTAACAACTCCTTCCAAGCAAACACACCATCGGAAAAGGTGCTCCTAAGCAATTACCGGTGCTGCGGTTCTATCGGTGCCCTCAGATTTCAATTCCGAGCACCGGTTCAAAAGTTATAAAAAACCCACTCGTTCATTCACTGAACGCACCTTATCTAATCTTCGGAAATTGATTCTGGGAACAACATGCCTCGGAATCAGGCGCCGTCAGAAACATCGTACTCGTAAAATTCCAAAGAAATTAAAAAAAAATTCCTTGAAATTTCTGGGTCTTTAAAATTATGGAATTATTTAATCTGATCATATTCCAGCAATAAATGTATTCATGTTTATTATTGATAAAGGAATGTGGTTTCAATTATTCACCATGATTCGTATTTATGTTAACTTCCACTATATTTCTTACCCTTACTGAGCGTTTGAGCTCACAACTTTCTATGTTTTATTTTTCCCAGGATTCGAAGAAGTGTATTGTGATTGATATGTATGGTTAATCTAAGGGAATAATGGCGTTCATAAAGGATTATTTATGTTATTTTGTATGTTATAAAGTGTAATGTAACATTCATGTATGTAATCTATTTTCCAAGATAGCTAAACTGATCGGTCCTTCGGGACATGATTCCTTGTAATCATGCCAATGTATTAAAATAATGAACCGACTCTGGGTAACTGGGGTCAGGGCGTTACAGTTGGTATTAGAGAAAGTTTAGCAATATCTTTGGAAACTATATTTAGATAAACTCTGATTAAAGAACATTACCCTAAGATAGAATTTGAGGTTTATTATAGAAGAACGTCCTAGAATTTTTGTAATTTAGATATTTTGTGAGTTTTCCAAGAAAATACGTCCCTGTCTAGATACGAGCAGGTAGAGGCGGCCCTGGCACAGATATACCTAGGGGTAAAACCTGAAAACACCACTTTGAGATTGACTCGAATGGGAACCGGTGCACAAAAATCGGTCTTGCTGCACTCTTGGTTACGACACTCCTGGGGGATATGCTTAGGATAATTCTTGTTTTCTTTACAAACCAATATGAAGGGTTTATGAGTATATATCTCCTCAAAAAAACATTTTTGTGATTTTGGATTATATCTTTAAGCTGATAAATTTATGTTAGGTATTTTGCATGTATGGAATTATGAAGTTCGATTCATAAACTGACCTAGTGTATGCCATTGTTTAGAACTGGTGCCCAATAGAAGGAATGTGAACTCTAGTAATAAGTATGATCGAAATAGTAAGAAGGATCATATCTTTCACGGTATTAAGACAACATTATAAAGGGAAATAGTCTCCCACGTATTCTCAACAGATGAAGAAATAGTATCATGTGTTAATAAGATAAGTAATGATTTCTCTGTGTCCTATGGCTTTGAAGGGATGTAAGAGAAGAAAAGGATGGAAGAAAAGAAGGTGGATAAAGGGAAGAGAGAAAAGTAGAATTTTCCCATAAGTGATAACTGTGGGAAGAAACACCCTGGATCTTTCCTGAAGGAAATGAGAGTTTGTTATAAGTGTGGCGAAAAAGGACACCAAGTACGTGACTGCAAGAGTAAGAAAAATGTTTCAAATGTACAATTCTTCATCTGTAAGAAGTTGGAACACTACGCGAACCAATGTCCAAATCATCAGAGTATGCCCCAAAAGATGCTAATGGATAATAATAATGTTATGGTACTACAACATATGAGGAGTAATGATTAGAGTTCTTATGTTGTTATTAGAGAGTTATGTCATTTGAGTGTTGTATCAACAGTGTACTGGTTATAATAATAATAGAGTATATGAGAATTGTACTGTAGTACTATTTCATTAAGGACTTGAGATTGTGTGGAACAAAGAAAAGTGACTCAATAGCAGGTTCAATTTTTTTGAAAATATATGGTTAAGATAAAAATAAACCATAATATGGTTCTGATACTGAGGTAGTGATTTTGGAATAATACATGATTGATTTGGATAAATTATATTGGATATTATTGAATACATGAAACGGATTAATGATTTGTATATTCCATCATTGTTGGAGTTTAAAGTATTTTTGGATAGAAGGATTATATCAAGTATTTTATAAGTAATAAGGGATCATGAATGTAATCAATAAGGTTTTATGGTAATTCAGTATTTTGCATCATTTTCAAAGAATACATGATGAAGGTGTCCACATGTTATTATGCGAAAAAAACATCTTCATTGTGTTTACCTTCCTTATAAATTTTGGACTGTGAGTTTGGATAGAAGTATTTTGGATAATTCTAGTTTGAGATTATTTTTAGATCTCCATAAAAGGACAACCCAGAGGTCGGGTGGCAACCCGTCGCTTCCGGTAAGGCCGTGAGACTTGAACCCGCAACCGAAGGGTGACAATGGTGTATCACCTACCACTGGCCCACGTGATGTCCTGGATTGAATAATGTAGTCTTTTTTTTTAAAAAAAATTCTCGTATATGAATTATAAATTCATTTTTTAACCCTATACAAATAAGATAAATAGAGTATTATTTTTAAGTTCTATTGTTTTTAGAGTGAAAGATGAGTTTGTGGTAGAAATTAGTTAAAGGATGGGACTCTACTTGTAAGGTATATATTTTTCTTCTCTTATTCTACGAACAAATTAATTATTATACTTCAGTGAAGGGATCTAACAACAAAAAATATGTTGTCCTAATACCATATGTTTTGTTTAACCGATGGTATTTTAAATCATCATAGATTGATGAATTTAAGGACCTCAATTTTACACTTGATTGTGATTGATGATCTCAATCACTACCTATAAATATTTACGTTTTTCCTCCAATTATATGTCTCTAATTTGAACTAATGTTCCTATAATGAGATCATAATTTGGTGGTGACCCTTTCATTTCCCTTTTCCTCTTATTAAGACTAAATTTTATTAACCTAATTTCCGATGTGGGTTTTCACAAAAGTATTTTCTATTCTCAACATTTTATTTTCGAAAAAATAATTTCAAATGGAGAGGATGCAATTTATTAAAGGAGGGAATAATGTAACATCCCAAAATTTCATAGTATGTTATTTCTTCAAAGTAATTAAATAACATTCACTACATTCAACACCGAGTTTTGGCGCACCATGACTTACCAAACAAGTCGTTCAAAAGCGGGTATGAATAGTATTAACTGAATTTTGAACTTTATATAATCTATATAATTTTAGAATCCATATTATAATTTTTATAGACATAATGTAAGAATAAATACATTTTTTTCGGATAAAAGAAGTATTTTTCAAAAAATGCAATTTTACCTTCTTTTAATGGAAAATCCTTTTTAAATCCAATATTTGAAACTTTTATATATTCAATTTGACAAGATAAAATTCTTTTTTAGAATCAAGACATAATAATTTAGTTTCAATAATGTTTTGGTGTTTTTCTGAAAACTTTCATATTTATGTAAATAGTAAAAAAAACTATATTTTAACTAAAAACAACTTTTTAAATCAAAATAATTTATATTATTAAATTATCCATTTTAATGTTTTGGAAGTGTAAATAGATTATATTTTTAAAATTTAATACAATGATGGTTAATGTAAGAAATTTCACTTTGAAATTGGACATAAACAAGTGTCAAACTTTTGATAGTTATTATTTCTTAAAAATACGCCTTTTGGTTTTGACAGCGGGAATTAATTTTAAATTAATAAATGCAACATTTATGTTTTTAATTTGGTAAAATAGACTTAATTTTTTTATTCTTAATATCGAAATTACCTTATGGTGATATTTTGGTACTTTTCTAATAACTTTAATATTTTGATGAATAGAGAAAATTACAAAATTTTAATCAAAACAACTTTTTTAATCGCAATTATTAATAGTGATAAATTATGAATTTAATTGATTTTAAAGTATAATTAGATTATAATATTATATTTTAATCCAATTTTGGTCATCGGACATAATTTCATATTTAAACTGGACAAAAGAAAGTGTCAATCTTTTGAGAGTTATTATTTGTTAAAAACATGATTTTTGTTTCGACAATGGGAAATAATTTTAAATTAATTTCTGCCACTTCTGTGTTTTGAATTTTGAAAAATGGATTCCATATTTATAATTAGTAGGTACAAATTTTTTAAATTGGTATATTTTATTTTTAGACATTTTGAATAATTACTTCGGTAAATATTTTATTTACCATAGTTAAACGGTAAACCCGGTATATAAGGGTAAAAATTAATATTATAATGATAATAAATTACCCTAAAACATATCCTAACCCTATTGGTTGATACATTTCCGACTAGGGGCATATTTGGGTCGATTTTGGGACCCCATGGATCCACTTGTATGTGATAATGACACTTTATATCAATTAAGTTAAAGTAAATACAAAAATGACATAAGCTTATATCTTTTAACAAAACAATATTTACATAAGGTTATATATGTTATATTTTCTACTATAAATATTCATTATAAATCTAAAAACATTTCTACATAATCTTATTTTATTTATACTTTCTAGACATTGAGAAGTTAAATTTATTTATGGCAAAATAATGATGCAGTATTTTTTTATTAATGAGAGAATCAAATAATTAATATTATAAATGTTAAAATAAATATAATTTGAAATTTTTTATGCCATAAAAAAGGTTTATTGATTTATATGACATTTTATTATTGCTTAAATAAATTTTGTTCGAATTAATAATGTTTTTAAGAATTTAACAAAAATTAATTATTAAATAGTGTCAAAATTGACATAAAAGAGTTTTTAAAACAAATATTATTTTATTAATTCATATTCTATTACTAAAAATATATTTTTCGGCCAAAGGACTTATATAATGATAGGTGTATCATTAATGGACCACTTTTGAGTTTCTTGGAAGTATATAGTATATTTATTAGCCCTATAATGTAAAAATACAAAGAGACATGGTAAATGTCAAACTAATTAACTAAGAGTTAAAACTAAAAGATAAGGTTAATATAGTGGCCAAAACCTATCTAAAATCTATTGGATGGAATTATTTCGACCCATACCCACCTTATAATTTTAATAATACACTTTTGAGCCATTAGAAACCGAATATGAGTTTATTATAAATTAATACTTTAAGTTTTTCCTAAAGAGCCCCTCCCCCCTTATAAAAGGACACCACTTCTAACCATTTCTTCATACCTTCAAAGCTTTTTGGTTCGTCCAACCCCTACCCAATTATCCTCTAAACTTCCCTCACTTTACCCTAAAGGCCTTCCTTTAGTTATAAAGACAACTTAAGGATCCCTTTTGATCAAATCAAAAGGAAGAACCCGAAGAAGAGGTAATGTTTTCACCACCCTCTTTCAAGTTCCATTCTTCATCCACTTCCTTTTTCTTTTGTTGTTTCCATTATAAAATAATAGATCTAGTATATTCTATATACTTTGATGTTATTATAATTAAGGTAAAACTAAATTCATTATTATATCCACCCATTGAATGACATGTCACCATACGTGCGTACGCACGACTTACCGTCTCTACGTCGCGGTGTAATTGTTATTCAATACATTATTATTTGGATGTGTATAATAATGATGTGTATTTGATGTAAATAATAAATATAACATGATATAGATTCTGTATATATAATATAACATCCAATTATATATTATTATAATATCAAAAGAATGATATTGTCGCTCCTATGTACGTACGGAATATTGTCTCCACGACGCGATGAGATTCATTTCCACATTCACCATTCATCGATGATTATAAAAATAAATATTACTAATATGTTTGTAATATATGACACAATAATTCTACTAGATATATATATATGTACATATATATATTTTATTCTCTTAGTCCCATTCAATGCGTTATGAAAACGGAAACAACGTTTTTGCGTACCTAAGGACTACCATCTCCATAAATGGTGTTTTCCATTTCATATATATGTCTATTATACATATTTATATTATAAATATATATGATATATAAATCATGTTTTATATTCTGGAAGTATTTAAATCATGATCTATGTGATACAATCAAGAGTAACAAGTTAAAACACGTACGATAAAGAAAGCGATTATTACATGAAATGTTAAATTAACATGGAAATTATTATTAAAGGGTTAGTATAATGTCATAAATGAATAATGTATGATATCAAAAATATTAATATGGTTCTTTTATAATTTAATAACATACTACGGTCTTCATACAAGAGATTAAACGTACCCTTCACTAAAGCAAAGTGCAAGGTAAGGGGTTTTCATCTCACTCCTTATTCCTGTGAGATTCATGCCATATTGCCACTATTAACTTTTTTGTAGTGTATGTACTACCCATAATTGTATTAATTGTGTAATAAAATTTAATTTATGTGCATTTACATATTCATTTTATGATAATCCTTTCATGGGGTGTATGTTTCGTAAGTTACCAAATTGGTAATGGTTAATTCCTCAATCTCCTTAATATCTGAGATTGTTTATGTCTAAGTAATTATTGGGACATTTTTATCATCCATGTCCATTTTTCATAAAAATGATTTCAAAATTAATATTTTAAGGATTTGGGAAAGGTACTCTTTATCAAGATCATAATTTTAAATGTTTTAAAGATTTATCTTTCTAATTCATTTTATTTAATGGCCCTGTTTTCAAAATGATTTGAATGATTTATTTATATAGACATGAATGTTTTGAAATGATAATTCTTTTAAAAACATTCAAAGTGGTATGAGACAATTTGATTCAAAATTATCTTTTAAATTACTTCCTTTATAATTTTTGACTTTTAAATGATTATACAAAAAGGATATTTCTCTCAAAAAATTTTACTCTTCGTTTTCAACTATGTCATCATCCTTTACTGGAAAGTATTTTTGATTGAGGTTGAGGTTGATTTTTAATAATAGAATCATCCATATTTTATTGAATGAGTTATGATATGTTGGACTGTGGATGTTCTAATTTTATACCATTCATGGTATATGGTTATATTATTGACATTTAGCATGTTAGTTTTAATACGAATGTTTATGTTATATTTCATACATTTAATATGAGGAATGTATTGGACATAGTAAGTGATGGGTGGAGCCCTTTATGGCTCCTTGATGCATCGGTAGGTCTCACGAGACAACTAGACGTGGAATTGGCTGAGGCCATTTTGCAATTTGATCTATGGTTTTGGCCGAGGCCTTAATCATTTTTAGACGTCTTGGTCGCGACATTGACAAAATGTTTCAGAATGTCCGACATTATACATTCCCTCAATATGGAAATAATATTAATGGATTATATGGTAATTCAACTAATATAATACGCATGATTATTTTTTATTATAGCATTATTTACTCTCCTCATATTTCTTCAATAAAAATATTCATGTTTATTATTGGCAATGGAAAGTGCTTTCAATTATTCACCAAGCTTAGTATTTATGTTATCTTCCACTGTATTGCTTACCCTTACTGAGCATTTGAGCTCACCCCTTTCTATGTTTTATTTTTCCAAGGTTTCAAAGAAGTGTATTGTGATTGATATGTCGGGATGAGATAAGGGAATAATGGCATTCATAAAGGATTATTTATGTTGTGTTGTATGTTATAAACTGTAATGTAACATTAATATATGTAATCTATTTTCCTAGACTGATAAACTGATCGGTCCTTCGGGACTTGATTCCTTTTAATCATGCCAATGTATTAAAATAATGCCCCTACTCTGGGTAACTGGGGTCAGGGCGTTACATTATATATAGGTAAGACTTTTCAATTAGTATTTTACACTCTTTTGGATTAAATTTATTGAGATTATCAATATATTCCATTGATGTTTACTAATTGTATCCTTTTCATGGCCCCAATTGTAAAGATCCGTAAAATTCAAGGAAAATTTTTTTTCTTAATTTTCTTTGCAATTTTACAAAAACACAATTTCTGAAGGAACCAGATTCTGAGGCCTGGTGTTCCCGAAATCATTTTTTGAAGTTTGGATCAGGTACGTTCAGTGAACAAACGAGCGGATTTTTCTAACTTCTGAACCAGTGCTCGGAATCAAATTCCGAGGGCACCAATGGAATCGTAGTGCCGGTTTTTTCTTAGAAACGCCTGTTCCAGAGTTGTGTTGCTCGGGTGTGGTTTTTAAAATTTTGGGATTAAGTTAAGAAATAAAATAAAGTGGTGCGACAACTTTATTTTTATTTCACTTAAAAGCCACTTAAAGCCACTTAAATCCACTTGAGCTAAGTTGCAGCAGATAGGGTGCAATCCAAAATATCTTACCCTCTTGGAAATATATTTGTGAGGTGGGGCGCGCACGAGCCCCACCGTTTCTTTTCCTCTAAGTAATGCACCCGCGAAAACTCCTCATTAATGAAAGTCAACTGGGGCGTTTTCTAAAACTCTTAAACGCTCCTATTAAATGGATGGTTAAGTCGTTACCATTAATTCACCGAATTAATGGTTCTTTTCTTAACATGTTTTCAAACTGTTGGAATAATAATAAAATAAGACCAACGCCTTTTCTTTTTGTTGATGGTTTGATTTTTGAGAGGATTTGGAGAATCTGTACCTTCATCCTCCTCGCGAAGAACGCCGACCTCTCGGAGATCGACGATGCGACGCCGTGTTCCGCGATGCCGACGATTCTCCTTCGACGACGGTTCTTACACGACGTTCTTTCCCCGCGACAAATCTTCGATCAACTTCTTGAGGTAGGAGTTTTCAAATATTTAATTCCTTTGTGGATTTTATCCTCAACATGGATTTAATTCGTGAAATTAAATCCATGTGTTTTCTTTAAACCTCGGAGATCGTCGACGTGACGTCCTTCCGCGACGATGCGACGCCCTTCCGCGACGCGATGATCCTCTTCTACCGCGACTGTCAATTCCGCAAAGAACTCTCATCTGACGACAGCTACGAGGTAGGGGTTTTATTTGAGAATACAATTTTATTCCCATGGTTGTCTCATATAAAACAAAGAACCCGGATCAAAGTTCAATTTTAAATCATTATAATTGTGCCTTGTTAAGTTTTTCATGTGTTGATTGTTATTTCCATTTTCTATCACCTAACGCGGAGGGTGCGGGCCAAACAAACACGGCCCGACAACACTCCACGGTTTTTCGTTGATGCGCGGATTGGCGGGCGACGAAAAACGGGGCCTAAAGTTAATTTTGAAGGCTTTTCAATGAAGTTTGAGTCCCGGGACAAGCACTGGAGAAGACCGCGTGAAAATCGGACCACCGGAGCGCGTCCGGTGGTCCGCGGAAACCCCCGCCGGCGCGCCACGCCGGCACGGCGACAGGAGGCGGCGGCTGGTAGCGGTCGGCCGCCAGGATGAGGCGGCGCCCGGCGCGCCGCCGGGAAGACCCGCCGCGGATGAAGCCGCGACGGAGCTAGCTGGTCCTGCGGCCGCACGGGACCGCGGAAGAGGGACGCGACTCAAGCCACGTCCGGGTGTTACGGAGCAGCCCCCGCGCGGGGGTCATGGCTACCTTGGGTGGCGCCTGGCCAGCGCCAGCGTGCCGGCCAAGCCACCCGGCCGGACCGCCGGGCCGGGTCGGACCCGGTCCCGGGTCCGGTCGACCCGGTTCGGGCCAATCCAGGGGGGTGGAGGGTTGGGCCGGGTCGGTCCGGGCCCATACCCCCCATTTTCGGACCTTTTCGGTCTTTTGCCCATAACATGAGCTTCGAGCCTCCGATCGACGCACCGTCAGCAGCGATGCGATCCTTGGATCGAGGCGGTCGATTCGGTATTTTGCACTCAAGGTTTCGTAATACTTTGGGTTCAGTTGGGTTGGTTCGTACACGAAACCAATCCGGCCCTCGGAGCGGAAACACTCATATCTTGAGCTACAGACGTCCGATTGACATGATGTTGACTTTGTTGGATTCCTCTATGTGAGATGGATCTTTTGGATTACTCCATCCGAGGTTTGGATGCAGGTGGAGTACGGTCAGGTTGGTTTTGGCTTAAAAACCAACCAGGCCCCTGGAACGTAAAAGCCAATAACTCTCAGACCGGGCGTCCAATTGATGCGCCGTCTGCGACGTTGAGTTCCTGTTGTCAATAAGGAACTTTTGGATACATCAACTCTAGACTATGTGTCAGTTGATGTATCAGACATTCGGCTCGTGGAGCGGACCCTCCCAAATGAGCTTCCTGTGTGCGGGAACCCTAGTACTGGCTGCGACTACGACGATGAAGACAGTACAGAGATCCTCAGTGGATTCGACGCCGACTGTGCAGAGATCCTCAGTGGATTCGACGGCGATGACTACAACACTCAGCGATCCTTTGTGGGTCAGTGCTACCGATTCTGTGTGGGTCCGATCTTGTGTGGGTCCGATCCTGTGTGGGTCAGCACTCAGCGGTCATGTGTGGGCCAGCGCCTACAGATCCTGTGTGGGTCCGATCCTGTGTGGGTCTTTGCGGGGGTTAGTTACCTATTAATCCTTTGTGGGTCAGATCCTTTGTGGGTCATTGCGGGGGTTAGTTACCTATCGATCCTTTGTTGGTCAGATCCTTTGTGGGTCATTGCGGGGGTTAGTTACCTATCGATCCTTTGTGGGTCAGATCCTTTGTGGGTCATTGCGGGGGTTAGTACATATCGATCCTTTGTGAGTCCGACGGCTTAGATGAATCAGTGGAAATATCTGGTCATCTTTATCGTCATATGAATAAGTACACCTGTGTCAGCTGAAACCCTGTTTTTCTTTCCTTTGTGGATTGTGTTGTGTTATCCTGTTTGGATTTACGTTTTTCTTTCCTGTGTGGATTGGGTTGTACTTGGGATCGGATGTTGGAGCCGAACGAGAATTGATGACTTAGTTATATGTATGGGCATATACCTAAGCAGTGTCAGATGTTACTTCATGATTGCATCTTTCCTTTATGGATTATACTTTGTGGATTTTGGGAGACCTTCGTGGGTCTCGGGGTCCCTACTAAGTAGCTTATACTCACCCCTACACGGTCTATGCCCGCACTATGTTGTGTTTGTTGGAGACGACGGACAGCGCTGATCGTGGTGGAGGCATGCAGAGAAGGACAGTACCTGGTGGTGGACCACTGGGTGGGACGTACTCGGAGTGGTCGGCTGGACCTGAGGAGCAGTGGAGGCTATCTGTACCCACCCTTCAGGTGGGACTCCCAGTGGATGACTTGACGTTGCAGCTTTACTTTTCAGTTGTTGTTTTCTCTTTCGAGTTGTACTTTACATTCAGTTTGGGTTTGTATTCTGGCCACTTACTTTCAACACTTACTATTGTACTATGTTTTTACTTAGTGTTTACGTCTCCTGCCTGCTTGCTTTATGGTGTTTGTGGTTTACTTTCGTAAGGAAATGCCTTCCCTTTTTCCGGGATTTACGCCTTGGTGCTAGTCGCCAGCCCCTGGGCTATGGAAGGAGGGCCTGGGGTAGTCACGGTACAGGCCCCGAGGACAGGTCGTGATAAATTGGTATCATAGGAGTTCGGTTCTACCGCAAACTCTGATCATTCTTCTATGTGAAGCAATAGTGTTAAGCGTATTGAGTGTGGTTATCAGTCCAGGGAGTCCAGTGTTGCTGCGGCGGCCGACGTATCCGTACACCAGGACCCTGACTTCTGATTTCTAACTTAATGCATGAAAACATTAATTGCATGTGTGTTTCAAGTTTTATTTGTGATTACTATATGTCATCTCACCAAGTATAATGTTCTGACCATGGCACACCTATTTCTTTTCTGGATGGCCCCACGACGGCAGCCAGCTAGGATTCCGAGAGTTGAGCATGACGACAACCCTCCGAGCGATGAGGCCTCGGTGCAGGGCCCTTTGACAGTTGAGGCACCGACAGTACCTTTACCCACCAATCCATTGATGCTTCAAGCACCAGCCGCTGACAATGCACGTCGCCTCAGTGCACTGCATGAGTTCCAGCACCAGCGACTACCCAGGTTCCGTAGGGAGATGAACCCCCGGCAGTCGAGGACTGGCTGGAGGCAGTGGTGCGAGTTTTTCAGTTAGTGAGGACACCAACAGACCTCATGGGGATCCTCGAAGCGAGCCTACTGCACGCAGAAGCGGGCCGATGGTGGAACTTGATGCTCCAGGTGCACGATGAGGCATATCTTCTCTGGACAGACTTTGAGGGCCTCTTCCGCTCAGAGTTCGTCCCGGCCACCCTCTGTGCAGTACGCATCCAGGAGCTTCTTCAGCTGCGGCAGGGCAGCTTGACGGTCGCCCAATACTCGGTGAGATTTACTGATCTCTCACACAACTCGACAGACATGGTACGAGACCCATTCTTCAAGTCCTGGACCTTTGAGTAGGGATTGAGACATGAGATCAGGGCATCAATGATCTCCCTATGAATTCCGACTCAGGCAGGAGTACTGGAGCGAGCCCTTTTGATCGAGAGTTTTCTTGCTGAGACTTCTCCAGCGGCGAGACCTACCGTGGGGCAGCACGTAGTAGAGTCTTCTGTGGCAGGTTGTCGACAGATGACTCAGGTGTCCAGGCAGACCAGACCTTCATGCAGACGACCTCAGGACACTGGCTCAGCATTGCGGGGCACACAGCGTGGAGCTAGTCTTTCGAGAGGCAGACAGCGCTACACATGCGGTGGGCAGGGCCACATGGCTCGTGACTGCCCGACCCACCATGCCGAGGAGCGACAGATGGTTGAGGGACCACCTAGGCAGAGGTTGAGGGTCAACCGTGGCGGTCCGCATGGAGGAGGTGGATGAGACAGAGGAGATGGCCGAGCAGCAGGTGGTGGGCGACACTTTGAGGCTCTACCACCACCACCACCAGGAGGTCCACCCTGACTACAGGGAGCTGGAGGGCAGAGACAGGTACAGCTCCAGGCAGCGGAGGCCTACGACCACGGTGCGCATGAGATGATTCTAGGTACGATCTGTGTCTATTCCACCCTTTCTGCAGTTCTTATAGACACAGGGGCGAGTCACTCTTTCATAGCCACTTCCCTTGTTCGGAGCTCGGAGATTTCGACAGAGCTGTTGGCTCGATCCTTACGGCTAGAGACTCCTACGGGAGCAGACTCGACGATTACGCACTGGTTCTGGCAGTGTGAGCATACTCTAGGAGGTGAGAGCTTTGGCTGGGATCTTCTTGTAGCGGCGTCGAGGCCTTACGAAGTCATCCTGGGCATGGATTGGTTATCTACAGTCCATGTACAAATTGACTGTATTAGGCGCAAGGTGCGATGTGTACCCACCGACGGGAGCAGGTACACCTTCACCGACGAGAAGGGATCCTTCACAGCATAGGATGGACTTCTGCAGAGGAGAGGACAGCCCATCAATCATCAGTTGGGTAGCCTCATCCTAGGAGCAGTTGACTTTTAGAGTCCTAGTTTTCCTGCAGTAGTGGATCAGTATGGGGACATCTTCCCTGAAGACGTTCCAGGGCTACCTCCTCGTAGAGAGGTAGACTTTTATATTGACGTGTACCCCAGGACAACCCCGATATTGACTCCAGCATATCAGATGGCCCCCGCTGAGCTTCGAGAGCTACGGGTATAGTTGGAGGACTTGCAGGGAAAGGGATTCATCCGACCTAGTGTTTCACCCTGGGCTTCCCCGATATTGTTCACCAAGAAGGCGGACGGGAGCTTGCGACTTTGTGTCGACTATCGTCACTTGAACTAGGTGACGGTGATGAACAAGTATCTGCTACCGAGGATTGATGACCTCTTCGATCAGCTCAAGGGAGCGCGGTGGTTCTCAAAGATAGACCTTAGGTCAGGCTATCATCATCTCAGAGTTCGGGACGAGGACGTGCAGAAGACGGCCTTCAGATATTGGTATGACCACTATGAGTTCATGATTATGCCATTCAGCATAACCAATGATCCAGAAGTGTTCATGGGCCTCATGAACAGGATATTTCAGCCATACCTCGATTGATTTGTCGTAGTCTTCATCGACGACATTTTGATATACTCGACGACTGAGAAGGAGCATGCCTACCACTTGCGTGTTGTACTAGATACAATCAGAGAGCACCAGATTTATGGCAAGCTCACGAAGTGTCAGTTCTGGTTATGTGAGGTCCACTTCTTGGGGCACGTCATCTCTAAGGTGGGAGTTGCAGTGGATCCTGTGATGATCGAGGCAGTGCTAGCTTGGGAGCCACCCAGGAGCGTGATGGAGGTGCGGAGTTTCTTGGGACTAGACGGGTACTATCAGAGATTTGTGCCAGACTTCTCTAGAGTTTCGGCACCACTCTCAGCTTTGACGAAGAAGGGGAAACCCTTTGTGTGTTCAGAAAGATGTCAGCAGAGCTTCCAGGAGCTAAGAAAGAGATTGACCAGCGCACCTATATTGAGGTTTTCTGAGGAGGGAGTAGGGTGCGTAGTCTACTGTGATGCATCAGGGACCGAACTCAGATGTGTCCTAATGCAGGAGCGGGCAGTGATCGCCTATGGATCACGTCAGTTGAGGCCGCCTGAGCAGAACTACACTACCCATGACCTGGAGTTAGCAGCAGTGGTCTTCGCTCTGAAGACATGGCGACACTATCTGATGGGTGAGCGCTTTGTCACGACCCGTCCTCGGGGCCCATGTCGTGACTACCCCAAGCCCACCTTCTATAGTCCAGGGGATGGCAACTAGCACTAAGGAGTAAATCCCAGAAAAGGGAAGGTATTTCCTTTGGAAATTAAACCACAAACACCACAGAGCAAGCAGGAAGAAGTAAACACTAAGTAAAAACTGGTACAACAGTAAGTGCGGAATGTAAGTGGGCCAGAATACAAACCCAAACTAAATGTAAAGTACAACTAGAAAGGGAAAACAACAACTGAAAAGTAAAGCCTCAACGTTGAGCCGTCCACTGTAGGTCCCACCTGAAGGGTTTGTACAGATAGCCTCCACTACTCCTCGGGTCCAGCCGACCGCTCCGAGTACGTCCCACCCAGTGTTCCACCTCCAGGTACCATCCTGCTCCGCAATGCTCCACCACGATCAGCGTTGTCCGTCGTCTGCAACCAACACAACGTAGTGTGGGCATAGACCGTGCAGGGGTGAGTATACAATACTCAGTTGGGACCCCGAGGCCCCCGAAGGTCTCTCAGAATCCACGAAGGATAAACCACAAAGGAAAGATACAATCACGAAGTATCAACAACACTACTTAGGTATATTCCCATACATATACCTAAGTCCTTAGTTACAGTTCGTCTCCAATTTCCAAGCACCATGCAGTCCACAAAGGAAAGCACATCCCAGTCCACAAAGGATAGTTCAACTTAGTCCACACATGAAAAACACAACCCAGTCCACAAAGGATGGCTCAACTCAGTCCACACAGGAAAAACACAACCCAATCCAAAATGGAAAGCAAGTCAACCATATCAATGATAATGATTGTGAATCAAGATTCAGCTCACACAGGTATACTACTTCTTGAAGAGAGGTGGAGGTGATTAGATGTAGCCTCTAAATCATCTCCTCTACCGATCCCACGTAGGGTCCTAGTACAGAAGTCATAACTTCCGAACCCACGGAGGATCCAAGTATTGTAGTCATCGCTCTCAAACCTACGAAGGATCCAAGTACAGTCGACAACGCTGCTCAACCCACAGATTATCCTAGTACCGTAGTCATCGTCGTCGAACCCACGGAGGATCCCAGCATGGTAGACATCGTCGTCGAACCCACAGAGGATCCTAGTACGGTAGTCCTCCTCGTCGAACCCACTAAGGATCCTAGTACGGTAGTCTTCCTCATCGAACCCACTGAGGATCCTTTTACGGAAGTCATCATCTTCATCGCAGCCAGCTCTAGGGTTCCCGCACACAGCACGCTCGATTCCGGGAGGGTCCGCTCCACGAGCCAAGGGTTTGATACATCAACTTCACAAAGTTCAGAATTGATGTATCCCAAAGTTCCATCTCATCAATAGGAACTCAACGCGACAAATGACACATAAATCGGACACCCTGTCTGAGAGTTATTGGCTTTTCCATCCGAGGGGCCCGGTTGGTTTTTAAGCTATAACCAACCCGACTGTACTCCATCTGCATCCAAACCTCGAGTGGAGTAAGCTAAAAGAACGGTCTCACTATGAGGAATCCAACAAAGTCGACGACACGTCAATCGGACGTCCGAAGCTCAAGTTAAATGTGTTTCCGCTCCGCGGGCCCGGTTGGTTTTGTTTTCGAACCAACCCGGTCATACCCAAAGTTCTCTAAAACCTTGAGTGTAATATACCAAAATGACCGAATCAATCCAAGGATCCCAACGCAACTGACGGTGCATCGTTCGGAGGTCCGTTGCCCAAGATATGGGTATTTGAACGGATCTGTCTGAAAACCGGGGGTTTGGGCCCGGTTCGACCCGGCCCAATACCCCCTGGGCCGACCCAAACTGGGTCGACCCGGCCCGAGCCCGGGTCCGGCCCGAGCCCGGGTCCGGCCCGATAAGGCGTGGCCTGGCCCGGCTGGCGCGGCCCAGCCCGGCCCAGCCCGCGTGGCCGGCGGCTCAGCTCTCGGCCGAGCGGGATGCGAGGGGGGCGCTACCCCCCTTGATTGGAGAAACGGTCGGCCATTAAGGTCAGCCTTGATTGAACCCGCGAGACCCGAGGGGTCCCACCTCCAGCTGGTGCCAGCGTCCGGCTCGGCGGACCGCTCCTCTGAACCGTCGCGGCCATAGGGGCTAGGCCGGGCCGGGCCGCGCCAGCCGGGCCAGGTCGCGCCTTATCGGGCCGGACCCGAGCTCGGTCCAGGTCGACCCAGTTTGGGCCGGCCCAGGGGGTATTGGGCCGGGTCGGACCGGGCCCAAACCCCCGGTTTTCAGATAGATCCATTCAAATACCCATATCTTGGGCTATGGACCTCCGAACGACGCACCGTCAGTTGCGTTGGGATCCTTGGATCGAGGCCATAGTTTTGGTATATCACACTCAAGGTTTCAAAGAAATTTGGGTATGACAGGGTTGGTTCGAACACGAAACCAACCGGGCCCACGGAGCAGAAACACATATAACTTGAGTTGCGGACGTCCGATTGATGTGCCATCGACTTTGTTGGATTCCTCATAGTGAGATGGTTCTTTTGTCTTACTCCACTTGAGGTTTTGATGCAGCTGAAGTATAGTCGGGTTGGTTTTATCTTAAAAACCAACCGGGCCCCTGGGACGGAAAAGCCAATAACTCTGAGACAGGGCGTCTGATTTACGTGTAGTCTGTCACGTTGAGTTCCTGTTGATGAGACGGAACTTTGTGATACATCAACTCCGGACTTCGTGACCGTTGATGTATCGAACCCTTGGTTCGTGGAGCGGACCCTTCTGGAATCGAGCGCGATGTGTGCGGGAACCCTAGAGCTGGCTGCGACGAAGATGATGACTTCCATACAAGGATCCTCAGTGGGTTTGACGAGGACGACTACCGTACTAGGATCCTCAGTGGGTTGTTGCACCACTTTATGATGTATCTTTACGGGGACATAAAGCCCTGAGTTGGGAGTGATGTAAAGACCCGTAAAATTCAAGGAAATTTTTTTTTTCTTAATTTTCTTTGGAAGTTTACAATAACGCAGTTTTTGACGGCACCTGATTTCGAGGCCCGGTGTGCCTGGAACCATTTTCCGAAAATTGGCTCGGGTACGTTCAGGGAACGAACAAGCAGGTTTTTCTAACATTTGAACCGGTTCTCAGAATCAAATTTCGAGGGCCCCGATGGAATCGCAGTGCCGGTTTTTTCTTAGAAACGCCACTTCCGAAGTTGCGTTGCTCGGGTGTGGTTTTTAAATTTTTGGGATTAAGTTAAGAAATAAAATAAAGTGGTGCAACAAATTTATTTTTATTTCACTTAAAAGCCACTTAAAATCCACTTAAAGCCACTTGAGCTAAGTTGTAGTGGATAGGGTGCAATCCAAAATATCCTACCCTCATGGTAGGATATTTGTGAGGTGGGGCCCGCATGATCCCCACCGTTTCTTTTCCTCTATGTAATGCACCCGCGAAAACTTCTCATTAATGAAAGTCAACTGGGGCGTCTTCTAAAACTCTTAAACGCTCCTATTAAATGGACGGTTAAGTCATTACCATTAATTCACCGAATTAATGGTACGTTTCTTAACATGTTTTCAAACTGTTGGCATAATAATAAAATAATACCAACAACTTTTCTTTTTTGTTTATGGGTTGATTGTTGAGAGGATTTGGGGAATCTGTACCTTCATCCTCGTCATGAAGAACGCGAAGAACGCGAAGAACGTGAAGAACGCGAAGAATGCGAAGAACGCCGAACTCTCGGAGATCGACGATGCGACACCGTGTTCTGTGACACCGACGATTCTCCTTCGACGACGCTTCTTCTGTGACGTTCTTTTCCCGCGACAAATCTTTGATCAACTGCTTGAGGTAGGAGTTTTAAAATCTTTAATTCCTTTGTGGATTTTATCCTTAACATGGATTTAATTCGTCAAATTAAATCCGTTTGTTTTATTTAAACCTCAGAGATCATCGACGCGACGCCCTTCCGCGACGACGCGACGCCCTTCCGCGACGACGTGACGCCCTTCCGCGACGACGCGGCGCCCTTCCGCGATGCGACGATCCTCTTCTTCCTCAACGGTCAATTCCGCGAAGAACTCTCATCCGACGACAGCTACGAGGTAGGGGTTTTATTTGAGAATACTATTTTATTCCCATGGTTGTCTCATCTAAAAAAAAGAACCTGGATCAAAGTTCAATTTTAATTCATTAAAATTGTGCCTTATTATGTTTTTCATGTGTTGATTGTTATTTCCATTTGCTATCACCTAACACGGAGGGTACGGGACAAACAAACACGTCCCGACAACCATCCGTAGTTTTTCGTTGATGTTCAGATTGGCGGGCGACAATAAACGCGGCCGCAAGTTAATTTTGAAGGCTTTGCAGTGAAGTTTGAGTCCCGGGATGAGCACTGGCGAATACCGAACGCAAACCGAACCACCGGAGCGCGTCCGGTGGTCCGCGGAAACCCCCGCCGGCGGGCCACGTCGGCACAGCGGCACCCGGCGCGCCGCCGGGAAGACCCGCTGCGGCTTCAGCGGCGGCGGCGCTGGCCGGTCCCACGACCGTGCGGGACCGTGGAGGAGGGACGCGGCTCAAGCCGCGTTCGGGTGTCAAGAAGTGGCCCCCGCGCGGGGGCCGCAGCTACCTTGCGCGGGGCCTGGCCCGCACCAGCCCGCCGGTTGTGCCGCCCGATCGAACCGTCGGGCCGCGCCCAGCCGGGCTAGGTCGGGACGACCCGGTTTGGGCCGACCCAGGGGGGGTGGTTGGGCCGGGTCGGTCCGGGCCCAGACCCCCTATTTTCGGACCTTTTCGGTCTTTTTCTCATAACTTGAGCTTCGGGCCTCCGATCAACATACTGTCAATGGTGATGCAATTCCTGGATCGAGGCAGTCGTTTCGGTATATTGCACTCAAGGTTTTGGCATACATTGGGTTCGGCCGGGTTGGTTCGTACACGAAACCAATCGGGCCCTCGGAGCAGAAACACTCATATCTTGAGCTATGGACATTCGATTGACGTGCCGTCGACTTTGTTGGATTCCTCTAAGTGAGACAGATCTTTTGGATTACTTCTCCTGAGGTTTGGAAGCAGGTGGAGTACGGTCGGGTTGGTTTTGGCTTAAAAACCAACCGGGCCCCTGGAACAAAAAGTCAATAACTCTCAGACCGGGTGTCCTATTGACGCGCCGTCTGCGACGTTGAGTTCCTGTAATCGATACGGATCTTTTGGATACATCAAATCTAGACTACATGTCAGTTGATGTATCAGCCTCTCAGCTCGTGGAGCGGACCCTCCCGAACGAGCTTGCTGTGTGCGGGAACCCTAGTGCTGGCAGCGACTACGACGACGACGACAATACAAAGATCCTCAGTGGTTTCGACGACGACTGTGCAGAGATCCTTAGTGGATTCGACGGCGACGAATACAGCACTTAGCGATCCTTTGTGGGTCAGTGATACCGATCATGTGTGGGTCCGATCCTGTGTGGGTCAGCACTCAGCGAACCTGTGTGGGCCAGCGCCTACAGATCCTGTGTGGGTCCGATCCTGTGTTGGTCTTTGCGGGGGTTAGTTACCTATCGATACTTTGTGGGTCAGATCCTTTGTGGTTCATTACGGGGGTTAGTTACCTATCGATCCTTTGTGGGTCAGATCCTTTATGGGTCATTGCGGGGGTTAGTTACCTATCGATCCTTTGTGGGTCAGATCCTTTGTGGGTCATTGCGGGGGTTAGTACCTATCGATCCTTTGTGGGTCCAACGGCTTAGATGAATCAGTGGCAATATCTAGTCATCTTTATCGTCATATGAAGTAGTACACCTGTGTGAGCTGAAACCCTGTTTTCCTTTCCTTTGTGGATTGTGTTGTGCTATCCTGTGTGGATTTACGTTTTGCTTTCCTGTGTGGACTGGGTTGTACTTGGGTTCGGATGTTAGAGCCTAACGAGAATTGATGACTTAGGTTTATGTATGGGAATATACCTAAGCAGTGTCAGATGTTACTTTGTGATTGCATCTTTCCTTTGTGGATTATCCTTTGTGGATTCTGGGAGACCTTCGGGGGTCTCAGGGCCCCTACTGAGTAGCTTATACTCACCCCTGCATAGGTCATGCCCGCACTACGTTTTGTTGGTTGCAGACGACAGACAACGCTAATCGTGGTGGAGGCATGTGGAGCATGACGGTACCTGGAGGTGGAACACTGGGTGGGACATACTCAGAGCGGTCGGCTGGACCCGTGGAGTAGTGGAGGCTATCTGTACCCACCCTTCAGGTGGGACACCCAGTGGACGGCTCGACGTTACGGCTTTACTTTTCAGTTGTTGTTTTCCCTTTCGAGTTGTACTTTACTTTCAGTTTGGGTTTGTATTCTGGACCACTTACTTTCCGCACATACTGGTGTACTCTGTTATTACTTAGTGTTTACTTCTCCTGTCTGCTTGCTCTGTGGTGTTTGTGGTTTACTTTCCTAAGGTAATGCCTTCCCTTTTTCTAGGATTTACGCCTTGGTGCTATTCGCCAGCCCGTGGCCTATGAAAGGCGGGCTTGGGGTAGTCACGGCACGGGCCCCGATGACGGGTTGTGACACCAATTATTGATTATATTGATTTACTATTGTCTTATAACCCATATATCCTCATTCTTGATCATTTTCTAATAAATATTGGTTTAGAATGGTTAATGTTTTTTTCATATGACTTCCTCGATCAATTATTTCACGTTCTTCACAGGTAAGACCCTACTGACCTGATTCGACGTTGTGGGGTTGTACAAAGCCCAATAAAACCAAAATATTCACAATAAAATGATGTGAAAGATATTTATCAATGAATAAATGATATATCAATGACATATTTTTATAAACTGGTGATTAGTTTTGAAAAAATACGATCAAATCATCATCACCTGTTGAAACTGATGTCTGTGAGATTGAGAAATGAACCACCGTCACGAGAGAAACCAATTTCTCACCACCGGATGGTTGGAAGATAAAAATAGAGAGTATATCCATTAATTTCATATAGAATTAATGTTGTAATATAATTTAAAATCATAGGTCTTGATTGCAGAGAGTGGATCTTTGAATCATGAGAAATGATAAATACACGTCGTGTAGTTCTAAAAAAGCATCCTGTGTCAGGCCCTGCCTATACTAGCTAAAGTTATGGAAATTCAAACAGATGGAACAAAATATAGACTCCCTAAATTTCATATACTTCTTATGAGGAAAAGTACTTTACAAAATCATACATTTAGGAATTTTCCATGTGACCGAGTATATGGGAACGACTAGAGAACACGGGTGACAACCCATGTGAAGAGGCACATTGTATGCTAAACTACATGGATGTTGGATGAATACACTTGCAAAATCAAGCACATAAGAGGGACCCTATATTCAATGGAAATACTCTTTATATCCCACACATTACATGTAATTCTATAAGGACTCAGATCCATATACCTTAAGGGAAACGACCAGGCGGAGGAGAGGGACCACACGTCATGTGGGCCCCCTCACATGTCATGTACCACATGTCTCCTTTTTAACAAAAAATCAAGATCTCATATTTACATCATTTGAACTCATATTTTCCTAATGAGTATCCTATAATTGGTGTTTTCCCATTTATAACTCAATGGTTACCTCTATTGTAGATTTTATGCTATGATTTGGAAATTTCTATACATGGAGATTGTTTAAGAGATGCCCGACGATGACAGTGATCAGGTAGAAGATAACTAGTGTCAATGGAGTGTAACCACCCACAATATTATGGAAAAGTCAAATAAAAATGATTAATATGTGTAAACCCCTATAAAATAGGGCTTAGGTCATCGATGTTATTTTTAGAACCCTTCTGTCACACTTCAACGTGAATCTTCAACCTTCAGAGTTAAAACCCTCATTATGTTGGGAATGGGTCCTATACCTACCCAATGAATCCACCATATCGAATAAGTAATGGTTAATTTAGGTTTTTATTTATCCCCCATCATCATGTGTTAGGATCCTCTACATATACTTCTAGAGTGAAACCCACCATCTTCTTGGGTGAGAGTCCTCTATAGAAATGTATATAGTTGAATCTCCCATTAACTCATCTGTGGGTCCACTATAAAAATGTAAAGACTAAAACCCTTATAATTACAAGTTTGTGGGTCCTCCATTGGAATTTTGTGTCTTTCTGGCTATGTTGTACAGTGATGAGGAATGGACCTTTTAATGGATACTTATGGAAAGACACTTGAGATAAATGGAATCATTAATGGGTTATATAAAATATTTTCGACTATTTTCCTAGGGTGATATGTGACATGAATATCCCTTTACTCATTTTGTATTCTTTTGATTAATAATATATAAATATATACACACACACATAACATTGTAATTGGATACTCTCCTTCTAGGTGCTGTGAAGACGCACAGGGTACGTCGTGTTCTTTTCATATTAAGCTTCTCTTGCATCGATGAGTTTACTTTCCTTTTATGTGTGGAAAACACTAGACGTGTAGTTTATCTAAAACCCCAATTAAAAAATCTATTTTTGGATGAGTTTACTCTATCCATTTATTTGGGACAATCTGCACCTTATTTGTTATCTACATTGTTTCTACTCCATTTGAATCTCTTACTTCTCCCCTTTCAGCTTTCAGGGCATCCTAATGGGTATGGTTATACTCACCATAATATGTGATTTCCCCACATGTGTGGTGTAATATGAAGATGATGGATATTTTATCATTTACTTTAGAGGGTATTAGGGATACCTATTACTTTGGACAACATGTGGTGGTTGTGTCTTTGAGACCACAATCATTACTCTCTCAGTGTTTTACTGTGCAATTTTTTAATTTGGGACATCTTTTTGGTTGGGCAAGTATTTTTACCCTTTACTTTACAGTTTATAATACATTACACCTTTTTAATCAATATTTTTTACCAGCATGGTTGTTCCCCTTGTGTTTTACATATTTTATTATTCTTCACCTCCACGACTTAAATGATAAGGTTAAGTGTGTGCGTACAAGTAATTATTAACAAAGGATCCCCATATTATTTATTCCTTTGGACTTAGTCTCTAGCCCATGGCCTATGGGTGTAGTATTGGTTTAGTTTTGGTTCATTTCTTGGTTATGATCGAGTCGTGACAGATTGGAATCATATGCGTTCATTCATGTGAATGTTTTTTAGAGTAGTACTCATATATAAAAGTGTTTGTGATTTTTGAAACTGTGTCAAGGTTTCTTGTGTACAGCTCCCAGGATACAGATTATAGTGATGGTATGGGTGGCTGATGTATCCATTACATAT
Source organism: Viscum album (assembly GCA_963277665.1). Taxonomy (NCBI): domain Eukaryota; kingdom Viridiplantae; phylum Streptophyta; class Magnoliopsida; order Santalales; family Viscaceae; genus Viscum; species Viscum album. The sequence continues at coordinate 246,462,809 of OY728160.1, read as the reverse complement.
AACCTCTACTACCTTATTTAATCGTGGTATACCAAGAAAATGGTTTTAGTATCAGTGGTGCATGCATTAGGTAGGATTGAAAATTTGGCTGTCCTTATTGTGTCATCTCCTTATTTTATATATGTGTGTGTGTATATATGTATATACAAATGCTCATATGTCTATGGTATATCTTGATAAATTTTAAGATTCCTCCATGATGAAATCCAACCAGGAAAGCATTTTTGGATAATAAGGATGATAAAATTACTGATGGGGATTTAGTTCATTGCACATATTGTGAGATTTATCATCTAGGTGGGTAGGTAGAAGTACCTACACCTATTGATAAGAATATTATCCAAATATATCAGGATGAGGATGCACGTAGGCCTTACATACACGATGAATTCCATTGAAAAAGGTAATTGAAGATCTATGTAATTCCAGATCCTCAATATGTAGAGAATTGGATAGATTATTTGGCTTATGCCGTCTGGATCATTTGAAAAATGATAGACCAAGAAATTGTATTGGAAGATAGCATGTTCCATGGAGAAGTAGGTTTCTGGTGGAGTGTTTTTACCTATATGATTGATGATTTGACAATATCATGGACTAAATTCAGGCAGTTGTTTAAGGAGGAGTTTTACCATTACTAATTGTGATCTGTTCAGATTCAGGAGCTTCTAGAGCTACATAATGAAGGGATGAAAATGGAAGAGTATTTAAAGAGGTTAAATATCCTTACATGGAAATCCCAATAAATGATACAGGATGGATACTTTAGAGAGTATATGTTTGATCATGGAATCTTTAGAGAGATCCATTCTAGTGTGGTTCCATTGTGCTTCCCCACCTATGTTGGGGTGATGAAGCATGAACTAGTGACATATAGATTTCTATCCGAGGGATACATGTTTGTTGGAGATGGTAATGGGAATCAGAGGGCTTGGTCTTATACACTATCTAGAAAATTTTGTATGATAGGATCTGGATGCAGGGTTAGGTAATTCCATAGAGAGTAATTTATTTTATTATGATATGTGAGGTCACATTCAATGAGGCTAGCTTACCAAAAATGATGAGGATCATAGGCATATGGTTGATGGACCTTAGTTGAAGTGGTTTCTCCGTGATTTGGGATCTCATAGGTTAGTGTATATTGGCCCCTAGGGATCTAGATGTAGAATATGATATTGTGGAGATATGGGTGTTAGACGATGCTAGGATATCCCTCCACCAACACAACTAGGCGTCCAATGTTAGGCTCAGGGGGATGGTAACTATGATCGTGGGTAACTATAGGATCTGGAGTCTTATGACCCCACAATGCATGAGATTATTAGAGGTATGATCAGTATATTTTATACTCTTACTTTAATATTAGTGGGAATGTGTTTCAATCCTTCCGTCATACCTATACGCCTTGTTCAATGACTATATCTCCTTTTTGACATGTTACCCTAACAGACTCATCTTTTGGTTCCCACTAGGAGGGATTATTCTGTTTATTTTATCTACTGGTTGAGAAAGCGATCCCTTGGTAGAGAGAGGTTCATGCGAGACCTTTTTAGTCACAATATAACCCTATAACATCATCTTGGTTATAGATATTTTCCCATGGTTTGATCCCATATTATCTATCACCATAAATGATTCATATGCCTATGAATTGATGGGATGAGATTCACCTCTGTGGGTGAGAGATATCACCTGGCATGATGAATGAGTTTTTTGATCATAATGATATATAACATCACCCTTCATTTGGAGTGTGTATCCATCATTACAGTAGCATCATCAAGAATCCATATTCATATACTCATATAGGATTTCATGGAAGTATTCTCTAATAATGTTAATGGACTACCTATGATGCGAAAGATGGAGTTTTCTATTAACATGCATCTTGGGATCACACTAATATCTTCTGTGGAATATATTATTGCCCATATGGAGTTCTAGATGTTACGGTTTTTGTTGGATGTCCTTTGAGAGAAGGGTTCCATAAGGACTAGTGTGTCAACTTATTCATCGTCAATGATGTTCTAGAAAAAGGTGGATGTTTTATTCTAGATTTTCATTGATTATCATCTATTGAACAAGGCCATGAAAAATAAAAAGTTCCAATTTCTGAGGATTGATTAACCTTTAATTAGGTGTGAGGTGTGATATACATCTAAAAGTTATATCTCTAGTCTGTCTACCACTGGTTGAGGGTTTACATGATATACATTGCCAATACATAATTTAAATGTAAATATGGACACTATGAGTTCCTAGTCATTCTATTTTGTGTGTGAATGTCCCCTTAATTTATTTTTCATTGATGAAAAAAATAACCCAACTATAACTAGACCAATTTTAGTAATTTTTCATCAATGACTTATGAATCTACACTTCATTAAAGGATAATCATGAACAAAACTTTAGGATGGTTTTAGATTTTCATTGGGAGAACCAACTTTATAGAAAGTTCTTGAAGTTCCAGTTCTAGATTCACGAGGTTAAATTTTTGAGGAATTTTCATTTTCAAGCATGGTATAATAATGAAACTAGTGATTATAGATATAGTTCAATCTTGGGAGACACCCAAGGGAATATTGGAGGCGTGGATATTTCTTATCATGTCAAGGTACTATTAGAGTTTGGTCGAAGACTTCAATAAAATAGTAGAACCGTTGACCGCCCTAATGAGGAATAGATATTTAGTTACTTGGTTCGAGAAAATGCAATGGGCCTTTGAGGAGTTGAGACTCAGGATGCAGAGTGAAAATATGTTGAGACAAATAGAAGAGGATGTGGGGCATGTAGTGTATTATGATTCTTAAAGAGAAGGACTCAGCAATATATTGACATAAAGATAGGCATTTATCATATAAGGGTTGATACAGTAGAGACACCATGTGTAGGACTATACAACCCAAGACATAGAACATGAAGTGGTAGTATTCATCCTAAGTATGTGGAGGTACTACCTTATGGGGGAGAGGATTGTAGTTTACATAGACCATCAGATTCTCAGGTTTGTCTCAATGCATAGATACTTAATACATAGTTATTAGCACTAGTTTTTTTACCTATAACACTATGAATTTAAGATATTTTAAAACCCATGGAATGTAAATCAAATATTAGATTCCCTTAGTAGGATGTTTCATTCTCTTTTGGTGAATCATCAAATCAATTGAATTCTATGAAACTATCCTCAGTAGATTAAGAGGGTATGACATTTCTGTTGTCAATGGTGTATATTCCTCGGCTTCATTATCATTGGAGGGAGTCTGAGCTAGGAGAAATTTATTGTGAGGTCTTACATGATTAGATATCTATATGGGATTCCCTAGATGAATATTATAAAAGAGAGAACCATGGAATCCAGTTATAGGGATGGATGGTGGAAGCCGACATGATGAGGGAATAGGATATGTGAGAGTACCACAATTCTCTCATTTTTATACAACTAGGTCCAGGGAAAATTTAGGGAGAACATTAACATTGGTTTTTTTGGTAAGACATGAGATGGAGCGTAGCTAATATTGTCTCTCAATTCCTTAGCTGTAAATCGATGAAGGTTGAGAACTGGGTTATTGTAGTTTTTGTTACATCCCATTGAGATCTTAGAGTGGAACTAGGATGGTATATCCATGGACTGTATTACGGGGATTTAACATACATTGAATGGCCATGACACAATACGTCAGATTTTTGACCAGATCATTATATCAGAACACATAATTACTATTAAAAGTTAGATTTTGGTAGATATATTGGGGGAAGTTGTATAAATGTGTCGTCATTCTTCATTATGGGTTTCCCTCAATGATTTTCTTTGATCTTGATTGTTGTTTACATCATGATTATGGAGAGTCCTACATGAGGCATTTTGGACCCATATGCAGTTTAGTGAAGCCATTCACCCCATATGGAAGGGAAGTTTGGGTGCACTATCTATGTATTAGAGGATATACTAAGGGATTCCATGTTGGACATCGTTCAGATCATGGAGGATCACTTTCCCTTGGTTGAGTTTTCATTAAAAAAATAGTTACCACTCTACGATAAACATGGATGATTTTAGATCCGTGTATGGGAGAACCTATATGTCACCCATATACTAGAGAGAGATGTGTGATACGTCTATTATGGGCCCATAGATGGTGTAGGTGATGAAATAAAAGGTCTAGGTAATTCGTGAGTGGATGAGGATGTCTAAGAGCATGTATAAATCTAAAACGTATCACAGTCATATGACCGTTTAGTTTGAGTATGGACACCTCATTTTCCTAATATCTTCCCCAAAATGAGGATTTATGGGGTTTTATCGGTGTGGAAATCAATCCCTAAGATGTATCTGACCATTTATAATTGTGAATATGGATGGAGAGGTTTCATAGATCATCTCTATACCGCCAAATATGATGTGGGTGCATGAAATCTTCATTGTGTCATAGATAAGTAAAAACATTAACTGACCTCACATACATCATTAAATAAGCATGGAATGAAACAGAGGATGGATCCACCTTTGTGGAGCACCCAGTGATGATCAATGATTGATAGAAGAGGACCATGTGTAGATGGATGGTCCCCTTGGTTCATGTGTTGTTGAATCATGGGAACATGCTGCAGAGATCCTATGAGTTGGGGATCCAATTCTGTGATCAGGGTCCAATATTGTTTCTTTAGTTTTTATTTTTAGGGACGAATATAATGAAAGATGCAATTATATAGAGTCCCAATTTTCCATATAATGCTTTAAAATTATTATTCGTATATTTCCTAAACTAAGAACTGAGATAGCATGCGATTCCAATGCATGATTTTTTTTATAATTAATTTTATAAAAATAGTAAATATATATTATATTGTGAATGAATATTTTCAAATATAAATTTGGATAAATATTCAATGGATTTTCATATTATAAATCTGATAAAATTTTTAATTTTGGTCCACATTTTTAACCCTAAGGGTGACATAAAATTTTTCGGTCTGAGGAATTCATATATCTATCTTTTTGATAGTATGTTTAGTAGTTCAATTAATTAATTAATTAATTAATTCAGCCATTCATTCAAACTATCTCAATCATCCTATAAATAAATTGTTATGAAATATTCCCTAGGTTATCCTCACAACCATTGATTTTCCATGTGATGTTCTTCCTCTCCTTATATTGTCGAATTGCATCTGATGACGAAAAAAATCTTGAGAAAAGTATATTGGCATGCATAAAATGACAGAGCTTCATTTAATCATCAAAAATTTCATTCCTTTAATTAAGAGTGATCCAATCTCCATATCAAAATACTACATGTTTTGTATTATACCCTTTTGATTAAATAGATTTATTAGATCAGTATCATCCATTAATCTATACCAATTGTGGCATTTGGAAGATCCCTAGTATAAATTAAATTGATTAATTACTATTTTATATCCCAAATATCCCCTTTATTGATAATATTATAAGAAATATTGGCCAAGAGAGATTTAAAATTCATTACTGTTTCTTCCCCCATCAATTTATTCTTATTCTTTGCTAATACAACCTGATGGTCCCTATTTAACGTTGTCTAGTGGTACTGACACTGACTGGACCTTTGGAATCATGATAAAAAAATATGAGAAGGATATATTAGTGAAACATATTTTGATATGGGTTTTTTCCATGAATGGGTGGTCTTTTTGAAAACATAAAATAAAATCATCAAAACTGGTTAAAACTGAGGCATACGAGATCGAGCGATAAACCACTATTGTGAGGAATAGTGATTTATGTTCACTGGATGGATATAAAATAATATTCTATTATATCCTCTAATTTAGTGTGGATTCAAGGCCCAAATAGAATAGAAAAAACCAAATGTATCTTGTGTAGGGGAGTATTGAGAATCTATAAAATCTCAAAAACACACCATTTATTTAGAAGAACACATGGTGTGTCAGACTCTTATTGTGATGACTAGTGTTATAGTAATTCATAAGAATGAAATACTATGTAGATTCTCTTTGCACCATGTAATCTCATTTCCATGTGGATGAACCATGTGGAAAATAACAAGTCCAAGCACATACCATGTTCCCTAGTACATGGGCACATCTAGATCATATAGGAGCCAAATCGTGTGAAGAGGGATTCCGTTTACTAATGTACATGGAAATAGGATGAATACACCTAAACAACTAAGGAAATTGGAGGTTCCATGAGATGCATGGTTATGTCGTGAATATCCCACTCATGTCATGTAATTATACATTGAATGGGAATAGTTTACATATAGGGACTTAGGGAGGTAGTGGAGTGGGGAAACATGTCGTCTAGGTCCCATCCCATAAATTATACCCCTTGGATATTTTTTTTGGAAAATTATATCTTCTACATTTGAACTCAGATTTTGGAATTTGTGTAGCCTCTCTTGATTTTTATTCATGTATAACATAATGGTTCCCATGGTTGTGGCTTTTGATATATAATTTGAACGTTCAAAGAATGAAACTTATTTTTTTGATTCATGAATATGAAAATGAATAGGTAGAGTTTCACTAGAGACACTAGAGTGGAACCCCCATCAACTTTGGTGTGGGTCCTCTGTAGATTCTTAACAAGTGGAACTCCTATATCAGATAGGGGTAGTTTCATTAATGACATGAATGGGACCCCATTATCACACCAGGGCATATGACCTAGATATTTAGAGTGGACCCCCATCATCTTAGGAGTTGGTCCCCTACCAACTGAGTGAACCCAATATAAGATAGGGTATGGGTCCAAGATGAGTAGGGTGGAACTACCGATATGATTTGGTGTGTTTCATATACAGAAACTTACATGGTTGAACCTCGTTATATTATGTGCATGACCTCTATAAATGCATATATATTGGAATCCCCCCCACCATCATGTTTGCAGATCCTCTAAGGAGACTTACAAGTGGATACCCACCTAACACAATAGGGTTTGTGTCCCCTAAATGGATTTTGTACCCACTTGGAATTTTTGCATAGTGAAAATGCATGGGCCTTTTCACAATTAATTATAAGAGGGTGTGTGCGATACTGGGCATCAATGATGGACTTCTAGAATAGTTGTAAACTTTTTCCTGGGATGATATGTGGGATGGTGATCCTCTTACTCTCTTGTTTGTTCTTCTTTTGAATTAGAATATATATATAAATACATATCCATACATTTGGATTTGGTTACTCTACTTCCACGGTTTGCAAAGATGCACATGGTATGTCATGTACATTTCATGTTTATCTTCTCATAGTTGGATGAGTTAACTCTCCTCCTTTTGATGGGGAAGCCTCGACATGCATTTCATCTTCCCACCATATTGATCCCTTAGTCATGGAATCAGTTTCTCTCCATTTCTTTGGGTTGAGCTTTATCAGGTTTTCTATATAATTTCTTTCTAATCCTAATATATCCCTTATTTCATCCTCATCAGGTTTTATAGAATCCCCCATGAAATTTATATACCCACTACTATATGGTATTTTCCCACACATGTTATGTATTATGTAGAGGAAAAACGGGTTAGTGGTGACTTTAAATGAGCATTGGGATACCTATTAATTTGGATTGTGTTTGGTGGTTGCATTGTGGAGATCAGGATCTGGGCTCTCTCAGTATTTAACATTCTAGTTTTGTTATGTTTGATCATTCTCTTAGATGGGGTGTATTTTTTTGACATTATATTTTTTTTAGAATTCCATAATATTGTATTGTGTATAGGTTTTACATGAATGGTTATTCCTTTAGTGATTTTAATCCTTTTTTATTCTTCCATGACACTTTTTCATTTAAATTATTGTGTCTGTTCTTAATGAACACAAGAAAAATGCCTCCACATGTTAGTTAGGACCTCAGCACTAGTGGCCACCCCCTAGTCTATGGTGGCGGCTTAACGTATTTGTGGCTCAAACCCTAGTTAGGGTCGGGTAATGAAATGGAATCTGAGGGGAATAATTTTTTAATTTTCAATCTCACACAATATGAATATCATTCCATGAGGTCACAACCATTGATTAAAAAACGGTGTTGTGAATGAAAAATAAATCATGATGGGGAGCCAAAAAGTCATGAAAAATCACATATAAGATGTCTAAATACTTAAACCTTGTTTAATCTCAGATGCCATAGGTTTACCTATGTCCTTAAAAATCATATTGTATTTAATTAATTCATGATTTCTTGAAAGGAGTTTCTGAATTTCCAAATAATATCCCTCAGAATTTTCAAACCAAGAATTCTGGATAGACCATTGGTGAGCACTTGTTCCTGGTTAATTATACCTCAATATAGTATTTTCAAGGATGTTACCACAATGCATATCTCTGATAGAGTCAATAAAACATATGGTATCTGGATAAGGATTTAATTGTTGGAATCCAATTTCTCTATGCTTTACCAAAATTTGAAGGCATTTTCCTATACATTGATTTTTCTTTAGACTTGTACTTAAACATTATCTTAGGGATATCAGTAATTTTTTCTCATCCTAGTATCTAAAGTTCAACTAAGACTATCCTTCGATAGCAACTACATAGACTGGGGCATATCATACTTAGTTATTATTTTGATTTTATGAATTTTCACTATATTACATAAACACACACACAAGGAACAAAATATTTTTGTTCATTTCGATTCATTGAAATAGAAAAACTTGTCCTTAAGTGAGATAAGTCATCTCCCACTACCTTATTAAAAACAATCACCCTTCCTAGAATTATCATACCTAATAAAATTCTTAAAACCTAAAGAAAGGAATCATAATGAAGGGTGAGATAAAATTATATATAATGTAAATCAAGTAAAATACATAAGAATAACATCATTATATGGGTATGAGAACTTGATAATAGAAATTGAAAATAATACCCTCTATATCAATTATCCAAATCTTGAATAATGGAATAATTAATGGTTGTTCAGAAGTGATTAATCTTAATGAAATTAATGAACAAGAACCATGAGAGCCAAAAATTACCATAAGGAATGTAATTTGTGACATACTTAAAATAACTTAACATAATTTATGTAATAGTCAAGGATCACTACCTAGGCCATCTTAAGGGAACAATTCCTATACCAAACAGAGTTCAAACCTCATTCAATTAGTTTCTTACTATATTAGTCTCACTCCCCATTATAGTCATATCTCACTATGCTGGGTTCAATGTCCATTCCAACCATTCCATATCCTGAGATATATTAATATTTACGTAAATTCATTATAGGGATATATAGGAACCACCCGTCACATAATGGAAACCATATTTTTTTACTATATAATTATAAAAATTCATAATGTCATAACCCTTGAAATGAAATGTGTATCACATATATTTCACCGTGTCATAACCTGTGGAATATAGAAAAGTTTTTTAATTTTTTTTATCATTGAATAACCCATGAATATAACTGAGTATTATTTTAATTTTTTCAAGGTATAACACATGGAAGAGAAATAGGTTTCATAAACCTCATAAAATCAATACATGAACCATTAAAATTAATAATATGAATGATAAACATAGATTATATTACCAATAAGTAATATGTAGCACCAATTTATGTCATATTATATGGAAAATAATTTTTAGTGTTCATTTAAATCATTTATGAGGAAAATATCCTTTCTCCATTGAAATTCAATTTGAAAAACATAATACTTTTTTAATAATTTTTTATTTAAAAAATAATTTTTAAACATATGATTTATTATTAGAATCAAAGATTGGGAATTTCATCATAAAATTCCATTCATGTCATATTTTTTATAATGATGATTCAATTCAAACTTACGGTAAATGCCAAAGAAGCATTATGTTTGAAAAATAAATGAAGATTCCTTTCAAAACATTTTTAAAAAAGTAAAAAGGGCTTAAATTTTCTATTAAAAATATTTCAAGTGTAAGAAAACTAAAAATATTGTGGAAAATATGGTATTGAAAGATAACTGATATTGGATTAAAGAGAGAAATAATGTAAAATTTTATTAAAATTATTTTATAAATTATGTTGATTACCAAAGAGTAGGAATATTGTGCCATGACATGAAGTGATAATTAATAAATATATAATAGGAAAATTTATGATCATTTTTTAGAGATAGATAATTATATCTTATTTCTTGACGTATAATAATAAAAATTCCTAATAAACAATGAGATTCTAACATTAAATCATTATAACATTCATAAACTTGAATCATATGCCCAATGAAGGGATATCATAAAACAGAAATCAAAATTTCATGAGTATAAAAAAATTTATGATATCACATTTTTATGTGGATTTTTATACACCTCACGAATAAATATAGGTGCATAACATAGAATATGTCTCAAAGTAGAAAACGGGGGGAAATCCCTTACCACTTTGGTAATGTTTTAACCATAATCCCAATGAGAGAGTGATCCTAAAATTGATATATAAATCCCAGAAGTCCTCAATGGAATACTAATAAAATACATCCATCCACAGTATACACCCAACAAAAAAGCAATAGGTGGGGAACATAGTATGTGTCTTATTAAAGTAAAAAAGTGAGATAGAACTCCCTTACCTTAAATTTTGACTTTTGTAGTACGCACTCAAGATTCATGTATAATAAATAAATGTTTATTATACATATATTACTAAAAAATATTCAGATAAATAATAGAATATATGATTATATTATGAAATTTTATTACCTATTTATTAACAATTTCATGTTAATTTAACATTTTGGGTAATAACCAATTTGTTTTTCAAATATGTTTTATTTTTTTACAATATTTTAATCTTAACTTGATCATTATTTCATCTTATAAATATTTTAAATCATTATATAAATATCATATAAATTAATTATATATGAATTTATTTTAATCCATAATATTTAGAAATAGGAAATGAAATACACCATTCATAAAGATGGTTGGTCAAATGTACGCATGATCAATGTATTTAATTTTCATGTCAAGATTAAAAGAAAAAATTTAAATGATATATATAATAATTATAGATTTTTTTTATTTAACATCAATAATTTATTTTGTTAAACCCATTAATAATAAATTCCATGTAAATATTGAATGAAACACATCACTTCACGTGATGATATTTTTCCAAATACACAAATGATGATATTATATTTAGAAAAAAATTAAAATCATGATTTTTGGTGGGATATAAAAATTAATTATTCATAATAACCTCATAAATATCATATAAATAATATATAAACAATGAATTCATCATAATTAAAATCCTTGATAGTTGGTAATAAAAACCTGAAGGACACAAGTTCACGAGGTGGTAGTATTCCATAGAAATGAATGATTATATTATAACTCATCTGATAGAGGTGAATATAGTCGAAGGTCTTGAACATAACATAACTACATATCAACATATGGCTGATTATTATGTTATTTTATATTTCATGAACCGACCCAATGGGGTTTGATTCACAACTACCCATAGCCCACCTCAATATTCAAGTGGAAAGAGAACATCACAGAAAGGCATAACCAATATAAGAGACTTTTTTCTACTATTCATCTCTACACTCATCCAACCATATCCATGAATATGTGAAATAGAATAATAATAAATGATAAAAAATAAATTGATTAAACCATTCATATAAAACCACTTTGGAATACTAGAGTTTGATATTGTAAAATGAAAAGAAAATGAAAAAAATATACACCCACCATGCTGATCAAACTGGGAGTGTAAAGTGCTTAGAGATCCCAAATGATATATTCATGCCCGGACCAAACTACATGGTTTCACTTACTTGGGTATCACTATGATCATATATAATCATCACCCACTTATCATTTATCTTTATAAGACAAGACAAGTGTGGGAAAAGCCCATATTGGGGTGTGTATATACATACCTTATAGGAAGACTCAAAAGATTAAGGGGGTGATGCAAGAGAGATTAATATTTTATATAGCAGAACCCATATAAAAATAAGAACATAACCAGTCAACATGGATATATTTTCATAAATAAACCCGATATGAGCGAGAATGGGGATCTCTGTCTAACAAACTAGTCTAGAAAAGAGTTTTCAATTAGTTCTAGAGGTTCATTAATTATTCCTTGCATATCTCAATTCTTCTTAATGACGTTTTCATGTAAAACCACATCATTCTACTATTATACACAATCGAGGGGGAATAATATCAAGTTATAAGAACCATGACTAGGTAAAATAGGTGGGATCCACTATAATGATGGAGGACCATCACCATGACACCACAAGAGGGTGAACCACTTTTAGATGATTGAGTACCCATTCCTTATTTTAGCAGTACAGTTCCACTCTAGTGGTTGAGTACACAATACATAACTGTGTAGGAGGGTTCCACTGTAATGGTAGATAGAAGAATCATACCCTATCCAAACAATATGGTGCCACTATGATAATAGAGGACCCATACACTAAATATATAGTAGGATTCTACACTGATAGTAGTTAGAGGACTCATGCCATATCCTAGAAAGAGGATTCCATTCTAATTGTAGGTAGACGAACCATTATTTATCACAAAAACATAGTGCTACGCTGATGTTTGAGGACCCATGCCTTGAATCTTCATGATGATTCTACCATGATAGATAAATCTCACACCCATTACCTTTCATATTAGGAGGTTTTCACTGTAATGTATTTAATGATCCTTCTTAATCACTTCCATTATATAGAATATTTTGGAGTAGCATCACACTAAAAAATCATTCATCATTTCTCAAAATCAACTTCTATGTCCGACATCACATTATAAATTAAAAAATGATATGGATAAGCTAATAATGGTCCAAAATAATATTGTAAATGAATTTTATAGGAGAGGTTCTCAAAATGAATAAGTACACTACAAGTAATGGAACCCACTTGGTGTGTGGTCTCAATTTGTTTTTTGGTTGTTCCCTTTTGTATTACATGTCTCATTACCCACGTAGTCCTACCTGTTGTGAAAGGGGGGTACGCAACATGCATCAACCAGTCGAGGTCATACCCATGCTCCTAGATGGGTTGGTATACCTTGTTTTTTATGTATATTGTTCATTTCCATGTACCTTGCACCTTTAGCTATAGATTGGTAATGTATTCTAATAGTTCTTGTGATTTCGTATAGTAGTTGTGTACACTTTCCATGACCTTTTCCATGTAGTCCTAGATTACATTACTAGTCACTGGCACTGGGACTCACAGTGTGTGGGGGTTCCACACAAGGTCTGATGTTTATGTCATGTAAAACCCTAGCCACTACAGTTGGGGGTCAACATGTTGGGTGTTCTTTATACTACCAAACATGTTGTTAGGACTATACCATAATTCTTATTTCTATTCTTGTGATATGAATAAATATTCCCCACTATCATTTCTAACTGATGAACACTAGAAATCTAAGGGGATTTTGTATGACCATTTCTTTCATCTGGTGGTCTAAAAGTAGTATATCATGATCCATAGTGGTCTATCACACCCCTAGAACACCTTACATAATCATCATTTGGTCTCATATTATAGAATCCTATACTTCATCACCCAAATATGGAAAGGAATCATTATTTTTCAGAAAATTTTATATATGTTCATCGAAAGATAATCTTCCATGAATTCAGGGATCTGGTCACAATTTATCATTGGTGGGAATGTCAAATTGAGACCCCATTTTTCAATCAGGGAAGATCATGAAGAAATATCTTGGAAAATCACATTATCCCAAGGTGATGGAATTATTTTCCAAGGGTTCATGGCCAACAAATACAAATATGAGATAAATATGGTGAAAAAAATTGAACAACGGGGATTAATAAAAGTAAAATAATTTTGATACAATAGTTCATTCCAAGACTTAAAATGAACATAGATAAAAGAAGATGAATTGATCATGTACAATTATTTAATTATAATGGATAAAAACACATATGACACATAAAACCTTGATATTTGAATGATAATGGGTAAATAATGCTACTGCTAGCAAAGGAGGAAGATCTATTTCATTTGATGCACCTCGATTTTCCAGGTTCCATCTATTGACTATTTCCTATTACCAATATGCAAACTAAGAAAGGGGTATCCTCTTATCAATGTTACTTATGTTATGTTGATATCCAAAGAGATATAATATAAAAAAATTATAGAAATAATATTTTAGGTTATTTAATTTTTAAAAAATAAAATTAGAGATTAATTTTTATTAAATTCACTAACAAATGGATAGTTTATTTAACACCCCACGATGACTGAATTTATGTCACACATAGGGTAAAAATTATGCTCCATATTCAACCATTGTCTTATATATCTGATCAGAAACGTTATTTATGATTTAACCCATTATTTCCAAAAAAACATGCACACATGATATAAAATATATTTAATATTTTTGTAAAATTCATTCCCGGTACACTAGGGCTCAAAATCATGTTCCCCCTCAGTGCCCGATTAAATAAATAATACTTAATATATTTCAATGTCATAAAGGTAAAAACATGGTATCAATATTATTTCCTCATTCAATATTTTCATCATTTAAAATAATTAACTAGACACAAAAATTCGGATATGAAGCCCGCATCTAGATTTCCCACTTCAATGAGCTCCCTCGCATGCTCCCATGATTCCATTGTATAAGAACTAAAGTGATGGCCTATAAATGTTGGATCCTATCCTTCGAGTCCATTATCAACACTAGGTACTCTACAAATGTGGATTCATCTTCTATTCCTATCATGTCAATGTCAAAAAAATGTATGGGATCATGCATGTATCTCCTCTAAAACTATTCATGGAAGACATCGTGAAGTCACAATAAAAATAATAGGGGTATAGTGAGGTGGTAAAAAACCTCTCCAAACCATTGAATGATCTTGAATTTCGAATATAACATTGGCTTGATATTGAATCCCCAATTTAATATCTTCCATATTCATTGCAGGGAGACTGTTAGGACATTTTGTTCTTATATACTGAACACCAAGGGCTTACGATGTCTATTTTCAAATGATTTTTTCATGATCCACGTTTTCCTCATCCCGCCATTGACCACTTGAACCTTCGTTATTTACACCAAAATCAATTCTGGACCAAATATAGATTCCCCACAATTCTCAATCCAATATAAGTGTGAATTGTGGGGTCTCCCATATAGGGCCTCAAAAGGATCCCTCCCAATAGTAGAGTGTTTTTTAATATTATATGAAAACAATTCTATTAATATGAAATCCTTCTTTATCTAGAATAATTCTAACAAGAAATCCTTTAGCATAACCTCTGGAACCTATATAGTGTGCCTAGTCTTCCCATGTATTTATGGGTGAATTGATATACACATCCTTATATGAGTCCTAAATGCCTCCTACACACCTCTCAAAAATTATAACACAAACTTCACATCACTATCATGGAAAATATTAAAGACCATCCCATTAATGAAAATTATCTCCCATATGTAAAACTTCTCCCAATCCCTCTACTGAAATATTCCCTTTGATAAAAAGAAGATGTTTTGACATTGTAAGTCAATCAATTATCACCCTAATGGAATCATGACATCTTATTATATGTGGAATCCCTGACTAAAATTCCATGGATATTCTTTCCCATTTCAACTTCATCATCAAGAGGCTTCCAAAAAACTACAAGAACCTCATGCTCCTATAACTCCAAAATGTTTTTATAAAATATTTTCTTTAAATAATGGTAATTTTTCAAAATCATACATTGAAATTTATTATGAGATTAAAAAAACCATGAGGGGCTCTTGGTATAAGATAACCATTATAACCTTGTTGTTAGTTTAGCGGGAATAAATAATGAACTTGTGAAAATGTATGGTGATTTCTTTGGCAAAAAATTATTTATGAAAAATATAAACAAACAAAATGTCAATGAAATATAGGATTTTATATTAAAAAAATAACTAAATTACAATAATTTAAATAAATTAAAAAAATATATGTTATATATTTAATTTTATATTCAAAAAATATATATTTTAGTCATATGGTATTAGTAAACCCTTATTTATTAATAAAAATGTATATTTTTCAAAAGGTTAATTTTACCACATTTAAATGGAGAAACATTTTTAAATTGAAAATTTGATAGATAAATAATTTCTATATGACAAAAAAACATCTTCTTTCGAATCAGGATATTAAAATTTTTATGTGATTCATTTTTCTCATAAGTTTTAAATATTGATGAATAATAAAAATAAACTAAATTATAATTGAAAACAACTTCTTTTCATCAAAATAATTTTAATCATTAAATTATATTAATGAGTGGTTTTAAATTATAAATAGAATATATTTATTTATATATCATTTAAAAAAATGTAGGTCATTGGAAGTAATATTACATTGAATGTATATATAAAAAAATTTCAATCTTTTTTAATGTTTTAATTTTTTTAATATGTTATCTTCTTTAAAAAATGGGATTAACATAAAATTAATTACTGAACCGTCAATGAATTGAATTTTTAAAAATTTAATCCATATTGGGAATAATTATGTCCAAATTATAAAAATATCTTTATTTTATTTTTGGTAATTATGAATAGTAGATTCGATAATTTTTATTAATACTCTAAATGGGTAAATTGGGTAATTATGGGTAAAAATAATTTTATAAAATTTGAATAACACTTATCCCAATATCATTGGAATAATTTTATTTTACCTAAAACATACTTGGGTCAAAATGTTATCCTTTGGAAGCCACATGGATGAGATTATGTCATTTAATTTATTTTTTAAAGAAAATATAAATAAATATCATTCGAATTTTAATAACTTGATCAAATTTAATATATCATTACATAGAAGATAAATTGTATTATAAATATTAATTTTAAATTTTAAATTTTTTTTACCATTCTAAATTTTATATGTTTTTGTAAATAAATAATTTCCTTAATGGATTATATATTGATGATGTGGAAATTATTTTATTGTTGAAAAATGAATAAACTAATTTTTATTAAAATGATAGGAACTATTTAAAGACTCAAAAACTTGACCAACTAATATTGGTCAATTATATATCAATGATAAAAACCCAATGGTCAATTATTTTACCATTTGAATACCTATAGAAGAAATAATGACACTTTTTTTTATGTTAAACTTTTCACATTTATGTTTTAATAAGTATAAAATTATTAATAATTTATTTTACAGAATATAAATTTTACTACATGTTTTATTTGGAAATATATTATATTTAAATTTGTTATATATTTGTAAAAAAAATTATTTAAAAAATAATTGAATTAATTAATTATACAAACTAATGTTCTAACTATTTTTCTAATAGTTAAAACAAATAAATGTTATAAAAAATATTAAAAAAAATATAATATGGAATAATTTATATAACCGATGAATTTTTTAGATGTCGTTGACCCATTATTAGTACAATAAAATTGTTTTTTCTAAGTTAACATGTTATCTTAATATTTTTTTTAAAAAAAATGAATTAAATAGTGTCGAATTTGACACAATTGATTGTTTATCAAAATAATGTTGGGTTAAATTATTTAAAAATCATAATTTGTTTAAAAGTATATAATAATTATGATAGTTTAATAATTTTTTTAAAATTATAGTCTAATTGACATCAAATAAGTAAATATTATACCTTTTAATATTGAAATATTTATTACCATAGTTAAATAGTAAAATGAATAACTAAGTTTTAATTAAAATTGTAAGGTTTAAATTGATAGAAATTCATTTCAAATTTTTTTTATGAACTTACAATATTATCTCATCTTATATTATAAATTGAGACATTTTTGGGTTTCTATATGTGGATGGAGTTTATTAGAAATTAATTTTTTTAGAATTTAAAAAAGTTCCGCTCAACTCAATTATTAAAGGGAACCTCCTCAATCCCCTCCAAATTAATGTTGAGCCTTCATAATCATACATCCCACGAAATTTACCTTATAAAATCAATAGATACATTGTAGAGGTTTTTTCTTCTCAGAAGACGAACTCTAGTACCTTTTTGTGGAGGTCTAGAGGGAGAACATCAAAGAAGAGGTTATCTGTCATACTGATTCCTTCAGACTTCTATCTTCATCTAATTACTCTTCATGAGTTGATTAAATTATAATGTAATAAATAAAATTTAACATATATTCTGATATTTTATTTTTATTACGGATCAATAAAATTCCACAGTTTATCCATCCTACAAGAAATTAAATCATCACACGTGCGTACATACAACTTATCATCTCTATGTCATGGTGTAATCTATTTTTCACCACCACATTACTTAGATGGGTTCAGTGATGGGAATAAAAACTATATATGGTTATTATAAAATTATATTTACTCTAAATTGTTATATACACTATCTACTTAGATACCATTCTGCAATTATGGGACTGATATCGTCGCTTGTGTGTATGTACGACCTACCGTCTTGATGATGTGATGCAATTCATTTTACATAAACATCAGTATATCATGATTATATAAATTAATAGGGTGAATAAATATAATACATATTAATAGTATCATTATGTATATGATATAACTATAACCTAATAATATGAATATGATCTTATTCGACAAAACATGCACAAGAAATTAAAGAAGATAATACCGGAATAATGAG
This sequence comes from Viscum album, assembly GCA_963277665.1. NCBI lineage: Eukaryota > Viridiplantae > Streptophyta > Magnoliopsida > Santalales > Viscaceae > Viscum > Viscum album. The sequence continues at coordinate 246,444,153 of OY728160.1, read as the reverse complement.
TAAAAATGAAATGTTATAAAAAAATGGATGATAATATGATAATATATGATATCATTAAAATGTCTTGGATTATGGAATTACCCAAGGTAAATACCTAAATTATTATTTAGGAGATTTAGATAAATTAAAAAGATATTGATCCTAAGTTAAGGGATAATTTCACAATCTAATTTATATATGATATTTTTCATACGTAAGTATTTAATGGCGTATATTTATCATCCATATCCAGATTTTATACATAAGTATTGTAAAATATTATATTTATTCCTCTACAAATTTTAATGAAAATTTTACTCACTGATGAATGTTATATGATATGTTATGAAAGGAATATTGTGTCTCTTTTAATATGTGGTAATTTCTTGCATTCTGACAAAAGTACGAGAATAATGGTTTAATTTAGCTTATATGGCTTGAATGATTTTTTATGATTTCATAAAAAAAATATTTAGACAAACATTCATTAAAATAATTAAATATTTATTTTTTTTATAAATTTATTTTCTTTTCAATATTCGTGACATTTCACGAAAAGAAAAAAAAATTATGAATAAATGATATTTTCTTCAAAAAGTAATTTCATGTATTATATCAAAATTATTATCCATCTAACAAAATATTATTTAATAGGGTTATGATTCCATTATAATAACCATATTTTTCCTGTGGTTTTCTTATTTTTATGATTTAATTCTATTTCTAATGTCCATTTGTTTTACATGGATTATTTTATGGTGTATTGATGATTAATGAAACCCATTTTATTCCTTGGGTTATGATGAATGATTTATTTTATTATGGAATAGGTAAGAATGATTTCATTATGATATGTTTGGGACTTATATCTCCATCCAAATAATTTTGAAAGGATATATATATAATGTGCTATATATGGCTAGAACAGGAAATGATCTTGGTTTAGAAATGGACTTTCTCCCCTTTGATGATCTTTGAAATGTGCCTTGACGAATATGAGATGATTTTCAATGCTTATTTTTATGCCAAATATTTAATTTATTAAGTTTTTATTTTTTTGGAAAATTACCATTATTTATTATTGAATTTCTATGATTTAACTCATTACATGATATCCTAATATTTCATATAAAGGATCAGATATTTTGAATGTTATGTTCTTATAACCTACGATTATGATTTAATTGATACCTCGCATGTTTACAATTATTGATCATCCTAGATCACCCTTTATTGTGTTTCTTTTCTATAGGGAATTAAGAATGGTTTTATGTAAGATATGACAAAAAGGAATCTAGTTATGAAGTAATAATAGAGAGATAATTTAGATGCCTACTGAAGCATTTTTTTTTTCATTTCCCAGTTTCTAAAAACATTATACCTATATAGGCCTATCTTGGATTTGTGATATTTTGTAAGGAATATTCATTTTTTGAAGTATTTTCTATATATGTAAATTATGGTTCATTATAGTTGGTATCATAGGAAAGGTGTAGTCAACATTTGGAAATGTGGATAAGAAAACATCGGAAAGAACTCAAAGGATATGAAGATGTATAGGTCACAATCCTAGTGTTTTAGAAATTACTATGAATAACATATTATAAAATAGTGTCCTATATTGAAATTTTTTATTGTATGGTTTTCACATTGTGATTAGTGTTTCTAATTCTATGGTTTTAGGTTTATGTTAATGGTTTTAACCCGAAATAACTATGTGAATGTTAAATGCAATGAGTAATGCAATGGTTATTCTCATAAACAACTGACTATTTTTGGAGTTGGAATGAAAAACCTTATTTTTATGATCAAAAAACATTACCATGAAATGAGTCATGAATAAAATCCGAATAAATAAATGAGGGAACCAAATTCTATTGAGTCCTTTATGAGGTAGCATCCAACTTCTTTTTGTGGGAATTTAGATTCATTAGTGGTTGAACAATGGTTCATTACCATTAAAAAAGATATTTTCAGTTCTCCAATGTTCAGAACACGATAAATTCATCTTGTAAGTCTGTCATTTGGAAGTTGAATAAGACCAATGATTTAATGTTATCACGAATACATGAAAAATAGATGAAATTGAATCTATGGAATGGGTTGAGTTCAAGAACATATTTTCAATATGTATATTCCTCATATTCTTCATAAAATTATAGCTTAGGAGTTCCTTGAGATTAGAAAAAAAGATGATGAATATATTAGTACCTATGATGAAAATTTTATTCAACTTTCAAGGTACACAACTATAATTATTATCCAACCTGAGAGTAAAATCAATCAATCCTTTAGTGGCATAAAATCAAGTCTTTGAAGTTCATTATCCATAAGGGTCTTCAATAGATATGAGGAAATCGTTTGATGATATCTTATGGTTGAGATATTTATTGGAGTAACTCATGAATCCTTTGTCTTTGATATGAATAGAAAAATGGAATTTATGGGAAATTATAAAGAGAAGACTGAAAAGAAGATGATTTTTACCTTATGAACCAATTAAGGAATGAAACATTGAAAAAAAATGTCTTAAAGGGGCAAGAAAAAGCATTGAGTGTGGTAGAGAAGGTCATTGTGTTGTTGAATACCGATGTGATGGAAAAAATATGTCTAATGATGTGAACAGAGAAAAGGATACACAGAATGTACCTCCTTCAGTCCAATGATACATATTTAATAAATAGTACATTATACATTTTAATTCCATAATCAAAGGGTTATTTATGATGGTCAATGTCGGAAAACTATTATGTAAAAAGAATAGGGAATGTCCCATGCGATCACTACCAGGGATGTGCAGTATAATAATTAAGTGTTAAATGGTACAATTACCATCCACTATAAAGATGAGAATGTTTTATTTGATTCTAGCTCAACAAAATCATTTATTTATGATTAATTTTTTACATTTATCATCATATTATATAAATTATTAGATGTTGAGTTAGCTGTGAAAACTTGTAATGGAAAAACTATCACATCAAAAGTTTACAATTTCTATCAAGTTGCATTTTGTGTGAAAGTGGTTCCTAAAAATCTTGTGATCCTTCCTTTAGTAGAATTTGATGTGATTAATGAAAGGGATTGTCTTTCTCTATCTGGATCTCATATCAAATTCCAAAGAAGGGATGTAACATTTCTTATTCCGAATCAATCTATAATCATAGGTATATAAAAAGATGATTATGAACATCAAATAAAAATTTATTATATATTATTGGAATAGATTCCTATAAATAAAGGTAATATGTATCAAATGGTTGGGGAGAAACTCACCAATTAGAATACACCCATTGGACGGGTGTTTGATTATGACTTTCCAGATGAATTTCAAGGTCTTCCACCAAATCATGATGTTATGTTTTCAATAGAACTCGTACCGGGTGCTTGGCCTATTTCAATGAAACATTATAGGATTGCCTTATTTGAGTTTTAGGAATTGAATAAGCAACCCAATTAGAATCTTGACATGGGATTCATATTCCTTAGTGTGTCACCATGAGGAGCCCCTGTTTTTATTAAGAAGAAAGATGGATCAATGAGACACTTCATTGATTATCGAGAACATAAAAAGATCACTATCTAGAAAAAATATACTCTCCCCCACATTAATTAATTATTTGACCAACTACACAGAGTACGATGCTTTTCCAAGATTTATTTTTGGTAAGTATATCATCTATTAAGTGTCAATAAAGAATTTATACCAAATAAAACATTTTATACAAAGTATCAAAATTATGAATTTATTGTGATGCCTTTTGGTTTTAATAATTCCCCCTATATTTTCATGGTTATAATTAATAGATTATTTAGATAATATCATGATCTATTTGTGGTAGTCTATATAGACAATAATCAGGTTTATTTGAATAACAAGTAAGAACACGAAGATCACATGATAATTATAATGATGAAACTGAGAATGAAGAAGCATTATGATAAATTTAACAAGTTTGAATTTTGGATTTAGAAAGATTCCTTTTTTAGGGTACATATTCTTCGAATATGGGATATATGTGGATCCAGTAATGAATAAAGTTACTGAAATTTGGCCTAGACTAACAATAGTACCTGAGATATGATTTTTTCTCAGTTTTTCTAGACATTATCAAGATTTTGTGAAATATTTTTCAGGCCTATATAATTAGCTAACCCTGTTTACTCAGAATGGAGTTATGTTTTATGGATGGAGGTATGCGAAGATAATTTAAAACAGATAAAAATATTTTTATACAGTGTACCTATGCTCACACTACCCTATAGTGGAGATTGTTTTGTGATCCACCGTGATTCATCCAAGAAGGGTTTGAGATGTGTTCTCATGAAAAACTATATGGTGATAGATTATTCCTTGAGACGATTCAAAATCTATGAGAAAAAATGACAAAATAATTATTTGGAGTTAGCTGTATTAATTTTTCGATTAATGATATAGAGGAATTGTCTTTATACTGAATGGTGTGTTATTTATACTGATCAGAAAAGTTTAAAGTATATTTTCACACAAAATTAGTTGAAAATGGACCAAAGAATATTGTTATACATTACTAAATATTAGGATTTCTCAATTCATTTCCACTATATGAATGTGGTGGAAAATGACCTGAGTCAAAAATACAATGTTATATTGTCCATGATGAGGATCAATGAAGACCCAATATTTATGGATTTTCAAAGGCTGGTCATGAAATGTTAAAGGAAGGGGATAAAATTTATCTCTATCAACTAAATTTTTAACCATCTATTCAAGTAAATACTAAGGAGACTCAAAAATAATATATAGAAGTACCAAATAATTTGAGAAATGTTAGTGAATTTAACCATTATTGTCATGAAATAATATGTTTCAGGAACCAGGGTTGTATTCCACCAATTCAAAAATTAAATAAGTATCAGTTAAATGATGATCATTTTTATTCATTCTCTTTTAATCCTAGAAGAAAAAAGATGTAGATGGACCTGATGGAGTATTTCTGGTGGTATTGAATGAAAAGAGTGGTTGTTGAATAGGTTTCTCAGTGCTAGGTTTTTTAGTAAGTTAAGTCTGAGAGATAGATATCTAATGGTATGTTACAAACTTTAACCATTCCAGAATTCAAATTTAAATACATCACTATGTACTTTTTTTTTGTACTTTCCAAAACATCTATTCTCCATAATTATATATGGGTTATTATTGATCTCCATTTGAAGTTGGAAAAAATCATTGCTACTAGAGAGGATTTCTCTCTTGATCAGATTGCTCGTATATATGTAAAATAAGTGGTATGATTTCATGGAGTACCACATTCAATTATATCTAATTGGGATTTTAGGTTTACCTTAGCATTATAGAATGGTTACTTGAAGGCGCTGGATATAGAGTTTTGTTTCATCACTGTTTATCATCCTCAAATAGATGGCCAGTCTGAGAGGAAAATTTATACACTAGAAAAAATATTGTGATATTTCTCTATTGATTTCAATGTTCGTTGGGATAAATACCTAAATTTGAGGAATTTTTTTACAGTAATAGCTTTCACTCTATTATTTATATGGCCACTTATGAATCCCTCTATGGAATGAATTGTAGAACTCAAACTTGCTGGTATAATGTTAGGTAAAGAAATCTATTTAGACTAGATCTTGTTGAATAAATGAAAGAGATGGTTAGATTTATTCAACAACATATAATAGCATATTAGGGAAGTAAAAAATTTATGTTGAAAACCTATGAAAAGACCAAGATTTTAGAGTGGGTGAAAATGTTTTTCTACAAATATCTCTTTAGAAGATAGTAATGATATTTCTAAAGAAGGCCATGTTGAGAATTAGGTATATCGGTCCTGATTAGCCACTAAATGAGGCTAATATTCATTGTTAATATACATAATATTCGTGTTCTTTATTATTCATAAACACCATTTAAGTGAATTTTACACTTTGAACATCATTTCACATTATGACTGTAATACCTTCTTAAAATGCACTATTATGTGGTACATTTTTGAACATCATTTAAAGTACCCAATGGTTCATCTGATTTTAAGGAATTGAATTATACAGATTTTAATTTGATATTTATGGAAATTGATCTACACTTAAATATGAACATGTTTGATTCAGGGATCAGTGGAGAATTAATGGAGATATTTAGAAATGAAAGGAAGCAATTCTGGAGAAGGCAGATTGGACATCATCCCATTGATGAGACTGTGGGGCCAAAAATACATACCCAATTAATCCCAAATTTCTTTTTATTCTAGAAGACATGTAGAGGAACAAATCACTCTTCAAGAGGTAATGCTAATTCGGCTTCCATGTTGGTCATTTAGGCGGCCCAAGTTAGAGATAAAATTCTGGTCCAGATTCTGCGGCCCAGAAAAACAGCCCACTACATTGACCATATCTCCGAATCCACAACTCTAAATGGGCCCAAATTTTACAGGCAGTTATAAGACATCCGGAGAGACATTTTAGTCTTCTATGTCCCGCTCTGATTAGTCCATATAGAAGGTATTACATACGCATCTGTTCGGTGAAGGAAAGTTGGCTGCCACCTCGGGTGAAGGGTGGAAAAATCAACTTTCCACAAACTTTCCACCACCCTAGGCCTACCGTAATCAAGTGGGATGCTTTTTAATATTGGAGGCTCGACCCAAGCCTTCCAAAATTCCTATTTAAGGAAGTGGTGGTGGAGGATTTGAGAATCTTGCATGCTTTGTTCAATTGTAATGTTATGCTGCATTTTTGTTGCCTCAAATTTGTCTTTCACATGTAAGTTGTTCAATTCACATTAGTTTCTTAATAAAAGTTCTTCTACTACTATTATTATTTTGTTCTTCATATCACTTTGATACAGTTGGATCAAGGTGTGAATTTATTCACACCAAACCTTGTGAAATTATTCACACAACGGTGAAGTGATCATTTTATTTTTGTTGTTTTCTTTACTTCTCCATTTCCTCCCTCATGAGTCTACTTTCCACTTCCATTGAAACCATGGGATCAATGGAGGGCTAACCCACTTATGGGTTGAACCAAGGGAGTAGAAAGGGGATGGAGTGGATGTTATTTATCACCTAATTAATGTATAATCACTTCTTTAATTGGGATTTTTATTTGATGATTTTTAAACTCCATCGTCCTTGTTTAATTTAAGGCCACACACTTCAAGTACTAATACGATCCTTTACCTTGAAGTGATCAAAACATTGATCCTTAAAGTTTATAGGTGATTAGTATTAGAGGGTGTAGGAATTAAAACAGTAAGTTATGATGTTGTTTTATCTCCTTAAATGAACCCATCTCAAATTTAAGAAATTGAAATCATTAAAAAGAAAATACGTCCAATCCACCCCGAGCGATAACCTAGGATAAACTCATTATTTTAAATTGAATTCACTTAAATCTATTAGATATATTTAAAACCCATACAAAATCTATCCAATTTGGTCACTTCATAGCTGAAAACAGTCCATAGAATGTACGTGTCTATAGGTTTCTTCTTAGGTCTCTGTGGATTCGATAACCCAAGCTATACTACAAGGACCGTCTTACCATCTTCTCTTGGGTAAATTTGAGCGAGAATTAAATTTTGGAGCCGTTGCTGGGGACCCAAGTAAGTAATATAAAAACCCATTCTATTCTCCCCCATTTCTTCTTTTCTCATCAAAATTCTCTTATCTTGTCTCTTTCTCGTTTTTTTTCTTTTGGCGCATGTCCGCCTACACCCGCGATCAATCAAATCGTCTTGTTAGGGTGGATAGTCCTGGGGTGGGGGAGTCAAGTACACCAAGGGAACTCATTCCATTAGATCATAATCTTCCTAATACTCTAGATTCCAAAATTGATCCAATTTCAATGGAAGGTATTCAAGGAAACCAACTCATAAACCCAGGTGGAAACCAAAATGGAAACCCAAATGAGGCAGCCCCAAACATGGGGAATACAATTGATCAAACCATGAGTGACTACCTCACACCTTCCTGGACCAATTCCCCCTCATGCATTAGACACAATTCTCTAGGAGATGCCAACTACATCTTTAAACCCCATGTACTAAACCACCTTCCCACATTCCATGGAATGGAGTCCGAGATGCCATACCTTCACATTAAGGAGTTCAATGACATTGTAGAAACCATGTGTCCTCCACATCAACTAGAATCTGCTAAGATGAGGGTATTTCCTTTTTCTTTAAAGGATCGAGCTAAAAATTGGCTAAAAAATTTGAGACCATCATCCCTAAACTCTTGGGACAAACTACAAAGAGAATTCTACAAAAAATACTTTCCCCACCACAAGACAATTGCACTTAAAAAGAGTATCCAAAACTTCTTTGAAAAAGAGGGAGAGTCATTCTATGAAACATGGGAGAGGTTCAAAGACACTCTAAACATGGTTCTACACCATGGTTTTTCTATTCCTAAACAAGTGAGAATTTTCTATGAAGGTTTGGGTCCGGGGAACAAACAATTCATTGACATGATGTGTAATGGAACATTTAAAAACAAAGCCCCAAATGATGCTTACGAGTATCTAGAAAGCCTTTCTGAACAAAACCAAACATGGGGAACTTCACCTTATTCTGAAAAGCCACAAAGAACTACTGGAATTCATACACTTAGAGAAGAGGAAATCCTTAGGGCTAAACTCGTAGCACTCTCTAGGAAGGTTGAAGAGATAGACCTTAGGAAAGTCCATGAAATCCAAACTGTTGACCGTGTTTGCACAATTTGTGACAAACATGACCATAAGACAGACAACTGCCCAACCATTCCATCCATCAAGGATGTTCTTTTAGGAGGACCCCCAGCGGAAGTAAATGCTTTGAACTTTCAAAAGCCTCAATAACAAAACAACTTTAACCCAAGGTATGACAACCACCCAGGCTTCCGCTGGAAAGATAACCAACAACCTAGCCAACCACATGGACAAAATCCTTACCCCCATCAGAACTACCAAACCCATAACCAGTTCCAAACCCAACCTATCCAATACCAACAGCCACCAGTCCATTTTCAACAAACCATACCACCTCCAAAATATCCCCCTGGGATAAACCAACCTACTCAAGCACCCACCCAAACTGTTCCACAAAGCCTTCTAGAACAACTGTGCAAACAAATGGAGTGGATGAACTCAGAATTATCTTCTCTAAAACAAGAACTTCAAACCATCAAAACAGGAAAGGCACCCATGCCTACTCAGGCGGTGCCATCCTCAACTTCAAGGGGAGAGTCAAGTTGTGCTCAAACAACTCATGAACAACTAAAGGTTGTGACTGTTTTAAGAAGTGGGAAATCAATTGAGAAAGCTGAACAATTAATTCATAACCCACCTGAAGATTCAAACTTGGATGAAAATTAAAATGAACCACAAGATCAAACTGAGGAAACTGATAAAAATGTGAAAGAAACAACTCTTCAACAAACAACCCCACAACCTGAACCATTTCCCCAACACATGAGGGGGAAACCCAAGCCTGAACTGAGTGAAATACTGAGGGAAATATTTTCACAAGTCAAGTTGAACATACCCCTTCTCGATGCAATCCAAACCATAACTGCCTACTCAGAGTACCTTAAGGACTTGTGCACTTTTAAAAGAAAATTTTCACATAAAAACCAAGTCCTTTTGGCTGCTAATGTGAGTACCACCATTCAAGGGACCATTCCTCCTAAGTTAAAAGACCCAGGTTTCCCATACATCAATGTTGCACTAGGAGAAAGCAAAGTTGTCAAGGCCTTGTGTGACCTAGGTGATAGTGTCAATCTCATCCCATATGCTTTGTACTGCCAGTTAGGACTAGAAGAACTCTAACCCACATCTTTCACACTTCAACTTGCTGATCGTAGCATTAGGGTTCCAAAGGGGATTTTAAAGGACGTTCTGGTAAAGGTTGAAAACTTCATCTACCCTGCTGATTTCATTGTCCTTGACAACCATCCAAACATAGGAAATAAGGAACAAACCCCAATCATCCTTGGTCGTCCTTTCCTTGAAACAATCAACTCTGTTATCCGAGTCCGAAATGGGAACATTACCATCACCTTTGGGAACATGAGTCTAGACTTGAACATCAATAATGCAAGCTCACAAATTGGGGATGACGAGGACATTAATGAAGTAAATATGATAGGAAGAATTGATAATGAATCCATGGAACATCAAGGAACATTTGATGAATGTTTAAGTCAGGATGAGATTGATTTCCTTTGTTCATATGAAGGATGTTTATCTCCTTGGCTTGAATCATTTTCAAATTGCTCTTATGATGAAGTCTTAGGTCCAACAATCCGTGAAACCATTCAAGAAACCACTTTCATGGAGACCACTCCAATTTCCTTCCCTAAATCTGATCAAACCAATCTAGTAGCTTAAACTTCTACATGTGGGAAATCAATCCTATCTGAAACTCTAAAAAAAGAAATTGATCTTGATCCAATGTCCCAATCTTCTGCTGAAATTCTAAACCAACCTGATCTTGAATTGAAGGAACTTCCTACTGCACTAAGTTATGCCTTCCTAGGGGAAAATCAAACACATCCTATTGTCATTTCTTCTTCTCTTGAAGCCAATCATGAGAGGATGCATCTATATGTCCTTAGGAAGCATAAGAAAGCCATTGGTTGGACCCTTTCTAATATTCATGGGATTAGCCCACTTATCGAGACTCATAGGATTGTTCTGGAATCTGATTCAAAGCCATGTCGTCAACCTCAACGGCGACTCAATCCTAATCTCATGGAGGTAGTAAGGAAGTAACTTCTGAAATTGTTAAAAGCTGGTATCATATATCCCATAGCTGAGAGTGAATGGGTGAGCCCAATCCAAGTGGTTCCAAAAAAGGCCGGAATCACAGTGATAACCAATGAGGATGGAGAGATTATTCCAACAAGGGTGAGTAGTGGATGGAGGGTCTGTATTGACTACAGGAAGAGAAAGTCATTCACCAAGAAGGACCATTCCCCATATAATTCATTCACCAAGTCCTTGAGAGAGTGGCAGGTCATGCCTTCTACTGTTTCTTAGATGGGTACTCGGGGTACAATCAAATTGAGGTCTCACTAGAGGATCAATGGAAGACTACATTCACATGTCCATTTGGAACCTTTGCATTCAAACACATGCCCTTCGGGTTATGCAATTCCCCTGGAACCTTCCAATGGTGCATGATGGGAATCTTCTCAGACATGGTAGGGGATTTTCTAGAGGTCTTCATGGATAACTTATCTGTGTTTGGGGATACTTTTGAAGGATGTTTGCAGAATGTGGAGAGAGTCTTGTCAAGATGTGAAGAAAAGAATCTGGTCCTAAACTGGGAAAAATGCCATTTCATGGTTAAAGAGGGAATTGTTCTAGGACATCTGGTCTCGAGTAGGGGGATTGAAGTTGATAAAGCAGAGGTTGACATCATTCGTCACCTTCCATCACCCAAAACTGTTAAGGAAGTGAGGTATTTCTTAGGACATGCTGGTTTCTATAGAAGATTCATCAAGGACTTTAGTTAAATACCTCGTCCCCTTTGTTCTCTCCTAGTAAAGGATGCTTCATTTGTTTGGACAGAAAGCTATGAGGGTTCATTCTCAACCCTCAAATCCTCTCTCACCTCTCCTCCCATTATTAAATCTTCAAATTGGAACCTTCCTTTTGAACTTATGTGTGATGCCAGTGACTTTGTTGTTGGAGCTGTGTTAGGACAACGTTGTGATAAAACTCCTTATGTCATTTCTTATGCAAGAAAATCCTTAAATGATGCCCAAATAAACTACACCACTACTGAAAACGAGTTACTTGCTATTGTGTTTGCTTTGGAGAAGTTTAGGTCCTACCTCTTAGGATCCCCCATCACTGTGTTCACTGACCATTCTGCACTAAAATACCTCTTCCAAAAACAAGATGCCAATGCAAGACTGATTAGGTGGGTCCTTCTCTTACATGAATTTGACCTCACAATCAAGGATAAAAAGGGTGTTGAAAATGTTGTAGCTGATCACCTCTCTATAATGGAATTCAAAGATAACTCCAATCACCTTTCTGTGTCTGATTCATTTCCTGATGAACACCTATACTCTGTGAGTGACTGCCCTTGGTATGCCGGCATAGCCAATTTCTTAGTTACAGGAGTCATTCCAAAATTATTAGGGACTCAAGCTCGAAGGAAATTCCTTTCTGATGTTAGACACTATGTGTTTGATGACCCATACCTCTATAAGTTCTTCCCTGATCAAGTCATTAGGAGGTGTGTTCCAGAATCTGAACAAGAGTCCATCCTTAAATTCTGTCATAGTGAGGCATGTGGAGGTCAATTTTCCTCTAAGAAAACATATGCTAAGATTCTTCAATGTGGTCTTTTCTGGACCACCCTCTCAAGGGACTCCTACACATTGTGTCAAAGCTGTCCTAGGTGTAAACAAGTAGGGTCCATCACAAAAAGGAATCAAATGCCCCTCACTCCCATCTTAGTGGTTGAAATATTTGACTGTTGGGGAATTGACTTCATGGGTCCCTTCCCAAACTCTTGGGGATACCTCTACATACTCTTAGCTGTTGATTATGTCTCGAAATGGGTCGAGGCCATTCCCACTAAGTCCAATGATCATCAAGTTGTGATTCGATTTCTAAAAGAGAACATATTTTCAAGATTTGGAATTCCTAGGGCTATAATCAGTGATCGAGGAACCCATTTCTGCAACCTCCCATTCACTTCACTCATGTCTAAGTATGGTATTTTTCATAAAGTGTCCACTGCATACCATCCCCAAACCAATGGTCAAGCTGAGTTAGCGAATAGGGAGATTAAGAAAATTCTTGAAAAAACTGTCATCCCCTCTAGGAAAGATTGGTCTGAGAAACTATTAGATTCTCTTTGGGCCTATAAAACTGCATATAAAACCATTTTAGGAATGTCCCCATATAGGTTGGTTTATGGTAAAGCATGCCATTTGCCAGTGGAGATTGAACATAAGGCCTTTTGGGCAATTATGAAAATGGATTATGACCTCTCATTGGCCCGAACAAAAAGGAAATTAGATCTCAATGAACTGGAGGAACTAAGGATGGAGGCTTATGAAAATTCAAGAATCAATAATGATAGAGTTCAAGCCTACCAATCTAGGAATATCAAGGTCAAACATTTTGAACCGGGAAAACATGTGCTCTTGTATAGTTCAAAACTTCATTTACACCCGAGAAAGTTAAGGTCTAAATGGTCAGGACCTTTCATAGTGCATCATGTATTCCCCCATGGGGCAGTAGAGATTCAAGATCCCACAAGTGGTTACATTTTCAAGGTCAATGGTCAATGGTTAAAACCATTCATTGAATCATTCAACAAAGAGGAAATAGGGGTTGAGTTAACTAATCCAACCTATGAACAAGGAAAAAATTGATAGATTTAGGGTCCATGTCGGGCTAAGGACGTTAAACAAAGCGCTGTATGGGAGGTAACCCATGGTTTTCAAGTTTTTTATCATTTTTTTTTGTTTTAATAAACTTTATATTTTAAATTGGATTAATTAATAATTTTTACATTTAAAAAAATGACTATTGAATTGTTCTTCTATTATGAGTATGGATGGGTATGAAAGGGGAGCATCGTATTCATCCGTGTCACGCGGTGTGATCCCTGAGTAATACCTTACCCAGAAAATTAAAAAGAAGACAATGTATCAATAGTTTGATTTAAATTTTTTTTAAAAAAACAGGAAAAACCATAAAAATGATGATACTTGGAATTAAATAAGTCGTTGTGTTGTTTGTTTTGTCTGGTTTGTTCTTCTTTTTGTTTAGGTACTATTTTGGGTGATACATGTTCAATCAAGGAGGTGCCTACATCCCCCAAGAGATCAAAGGACTAATTTGGAACAACAAGAACTTCAGCTTCAACCACCAGGTGATTTCATTCCATGATCCTCAGTTTCAATTTCCTTTTTGAACTTCCATTCTCTACCTCTACCCCCTTAAACATTTTATTTTCTTTAAACACTGGGGACAGTGTTATTTTAAATTGGGGGGGAGATAAAATAAAAAAATGATTTTTTGTCAAAAAAAAAATTGAATGATTTGAATAAAACTGTGTAAATGGAAGGAAAAATTCCTTTAACTCTGAACATGGTAATACACATTGCACACTTTGAAACTGAATATCAAATAATTTAGAATTCCCTGATTCTGATTTTAATCCTTGTATAATTTCATGAGCATTGATTTTGGAAAGTGTGGCTGTCCAATGTGATATTTCATCGTTTATATTTTCATCCAAATAAAAAAAAAGATCACAATGAATGTACTTTGGATAGTGGGGTATTAGTTTGAGTTCATGGGGTCCCCTAAATAAATAGCATAATTTTGGTGATCATTTTAGTTTAATATGAGTATTCAAAAAAAAAAATTAAAAAAAATGCGCATTGAGCAATGAAATGACCTAATGTGTGGCTTTCGGAACTTGGGGATCGTGACTCCATAGTTGTCTGGCCCAGCGTTAGTAATTTTATCTCTATTTTTAGTAATTTGAATTTGTTTTTGACTGAGTTAACTCAAGATGATTCCCGAGTATGTGGGCTTCACTTGGTGCCCTAAGGTCTTTGAGCCTGGGAGTCATCGGCAATGTCTCGCTATAGGGGTTGACTCTTTTGAGTGCAATTTCAATTACCATGGCAAAATTGTAAAAAAAACAACAAAAAAAAAACAAAAAAAATTATACAAAAAAATGAATACTCAACTTAATATTGAATTGTGATTCCGCCTAGTGCTTCCGTAATTTCCCCCTTGAATAAATATGAACCCCCATGTCTATTGTGATGCACAACACATCCTCATACTTAATTGATATTGGATGAAATATGGAAATGAATTTGAACAAAGGAATGGTCTTGGGATTAGGATATGCTTATGAAACTATCTTGTATTAAAATATTTTGAGGGGTTTCATGATTGTTTGGTATAAGGTTTTTTGATGATCATTGTGTATTAAAATGTTTTTGGAAAAGGGAATTCGAATTTCATATTGTTGAGATATATTTTGCTCGGGACTAGCAAAACTCAAGTTGGGGGGTGTGATTAGCCACTAAATGAGGCTAATATTCATTGTTAATATACATAATATTCGTGTTCTTTATTATTCATAAACACCATTTTAGTGCATTTTACACTTTGAACATCATTTCACATTATGATTGTAATACCTTCTTAAAATGCATTATTATGTGGTACATTTTTGAACATCATTTAAAGTACCCAATGATTCATCTGATTTTAAGGAATTGAATTATACAGATTTTAATTTGATATTTTTGAAAATTGATCTACTCTTAAATATTGACATGTTTGATTCAGGGATCAGTGGAGAATTCATGGAGATATTTGGAAATGAAAGGAAGCAATTCTGGAGAAGGCAGATTGGACATCAGCCCACTGATGAGACTGTGGGGCCCAACATACCGGCCCAATTAATCCCATATTTCTTGAGATTATAGAATCCATGTATAGGAACAAATCACTCTTCATGAGGTAATGCTAATTAGGCCTCCATATTGGTCATTTAGGCGGCCCAAGTTAGAGGTAAAATTCTGGGCCAGATTCTGCGGCCCAGAAAAACAGCCCACTACTTTGATCATATCTCGGAATCCACAACTCCAAATTAGACCACATTTTACAGGAGGTTATAAGACGTCCGGATATCCATTTTATTCTTCTATGGCCCACTCTGATGCGGCCATCTAGAAGGTCTTACAGATGTGTCTGTTCGGTGAAGGAAAGCTGGCTGCCACCTCGGGTCAAGGGTGGAAAAATCAACTTTCCACAAACTTTCCACCACCCTAGTCCTACCATAATCAAGTGTGATGCTTTTTACTATTGGAGGCTCTACCAAAGGCTTCCAAAATTCCTATTTAAGTCAGTGGTGGTGGAGGAGTTGAGAATCTTGGATGCTTTGTTCAATTGTAATGTTATGCTGCATTTTTGTTGCCTCAAATTTGTCTATCACATGTAAGTTGTTCAATTCACTTTAGTTTCTTAATAAAAGTTCTTCTTCTACTCTTATTCTGTTGTTATTCATATCAATTTGATACCGTTAGATCAAGGTGTGAATTTATTCACACCTAACCTTGTGAAATTATTTACACAACGGTGGAGTGATCATTTTATTTTTGTTGTTTTCTTTACTCTCCATTTCCTCCCCCATGAGTCTACTTTTCGCTTCAATTGAAACCATGAGATCAATGGAGGTCTAACCCACTTATGGGTTGATCCAATGGAGTAGAAAGGGGCTGGATTGGATGTTATTTATCACCTAATTAATGTATAACCACTTCTTTAATTGGGATTTTTATTTGGTGATTTTTAAACTCCATCGTCCTTGTTGAATTTAAGGCCACACACTTCAAGTACTAATACGATCCTTTACCTTGAAGTGATCAAAACATTGATCCTTAAAGTGTATAGGTGATTAGTATTAAGAGGGTGTAGGAATTAAAACAGTAAGTGATGATGTTGTTTTATCTCTTTAAATGAACCCATCTCAAATTTAAGAAAGTGAAATCATTAAAAAGAAAATACGTCCAATCCACCCCGAGCGATAACCTATGATCAACTCATTCTTTTAAATTGAATTAACTTAAATCTATTAGATATCTTTAAAACCCATACAAAATCAATCCAAGTTGGCCACTTCATAGCTGAAAATAGTCCATATAATGTACGTGTCTATAGGATTCTTCCTAGGTCTCTGTGGATTCGATAACCCAAGCTACACTATAAGGACCGTCTTACCTTCTTCTCTTGGGTAAATTTGAGCGAGAATCAGGTCCATTTGAAATTATAGATCGTGTTGGGACGGTAGATTACCAATTGGAAATCCAATAAAATACCTTCCATGTTCACGATGTGTTTCCTTGTATTTTTTATGATAATGTAAATATATGATCCTTCGCTTGAACTAAACTCAGATGATGTACCATTGGAGAAATTTTAATATTGTGAAGAACAATTGATAGAGATCATGGATCATAGTGAAAATGATTTTCAAAACAAGACCACTCACATGGTTAATGTCTTATGGAGGAACCACCAATTAGAGGAATCTATGTGGGAACTTGATGATGTGATGAGGCATAGCTATAGTCATATATTTGTATTCAAGTGACATATTTAGAGGGTGAAATTATGTCTAAGGTGGGTAGAATGTAACACCCGAAGGATTTTATAAAATAGATTCTTTAAATAATTTTAGTTTTTCAGTATATTTCATTGCACACAATCATGAGTTTTAAACAACAATGATATTACCTTCATATAAAAGTACCATTATAACCTTTCAATTAAAATATCTGGATTAAATAACATACTTATCAAAATGTTGGGTGAATTTTTTTACTACTAATTATTTATCAAAAAATATAAACCAATTAAATAAAAAGGGAATATTTTTAATTTTTTGTTACGAAATTAAGATAATTACAATCCATAAATTAAATAAATAAATTATATATACTAAATATTTAATTATATATTCCCCCAATAGATATTTTAGTCACAACATAATAATAAACCATGTTTAATTATAATAACCTATATTTTTTAAAAGGGTAATTTTATAAGCATTTATTGGAGAACCCATTTTAAATTAATATTTTGACCCATTAAAAATTTATATATAACAACATAAACTTCTTCTTTAGAAGTGGGATATAAAAATTTACATTGGAATAATTTTTCTTTTATCGTTCATGTTTTTATGAATAGTAAAATTATACTAAATTTTATATGAAATAAAAAATATTCATCAAAATTATATTTATGGAAAAATTAAAATATTGAATGGTTTCAAATTATAAATATATTATATTTTTATTAGTTAATATAATTTAGGTCATTTAAATTAATTTTAAATTAAATTGAGAAGTAAAACCATATTAGTCTTTTGCAATGTTTGGTCTTTTAAAATATATTCTCTCATTTTAAAAATGGAATTATTTTGAAATTAAATACTGAAACTTCTATGGTTTTTAATTTTGAAAAATTTATTCCATATTTTTAATCATTATGTTTAAATTTGGTAAATAGATTTTTTTTTATTTTTGGGAATTATGAATAGTAACTTCGACAATTTTTAATAAAATGGTAAAAGAGTAAATTTGATAATTAAGGGTTAAAAAATATTATAAAATTACAGCAACACTTTTTTTAATACCATTGGATGAGTGTGTTTCGACCTAAATCATGCTTGGGTCGAAATGGTATCTTTTGAAATCCACTTGAAGGAGATTAGAAAATTTAATTCATTTAATTTAATGAAATGTTAAATATGCCTCATTCTATTTTTAAAAACTAAATCTTGTTTAATTGACAATAATACATAATATAAATTAGATTATATATAATCATTTTAAATATATAATGCTTTTAATTATAATTTTAATTTATATTTAATTTTTAGGAAATTAATAATTACCTTAATCATTTATATATTGACGATGGAGAAATTATTTAATTGATGAAAAATAAATAATGTAATTAATATCAAAATTATAATAACCATATAATAACACATCAACTTGAATAAATTTTGTGGTTTCATTATATCTCGACCATAATTATCCAATGGCCGAGTTATCGACCCTTTGGATCCTTATAGAATGGATAATGACATTTGAATTATTTTATTTTATGTAATGTTAAACTCGTCGCCTTCACGTTTTAAGAAGTATGAAATTTATAATGATGGTTTTTTTAAAATATATTATACTAATAGTATATTTGTGAAATATATTAGATTTATCTTCACCATAGTATTTTATTTTTAATTTTTATTCAACAAATAAGTGTATTAAATAATTATAAAAAACTGATTTGGAAACATTTTATTAATAGAGATAACAAACAAATGTTGTGTATAATATTATAATAAATAATAATTAGAAAAAATAATATATTCAATAGCTTTTAAATATTACCTTAACAACATAGGAATATAAACAATTTGGTTTTTAAAAGTGAACTGTTTATCTAAATAATTTAAAAAATCAATGAATAGAATAGTATCAAAATTGATACAATTTATTATTTATCACAATAATATTTTATTAAATTTTTTAAAAATCGTAAATGATTTTAAAAAATATATGACAATTTATAAAATGTCTATAGTTTTCTAAAGTAATTATTTATGGTCTGACTGACATCGAATAAGTAAATAACACACCCTTTTAGTATTCAAATAATTTTCACCCATGTAAACAACTTAAACTAATAATAAAGTGTTAATTAAAATGATAATATTAAATTTATATAAATAAAGGTATTTTTTTTTTGATTATGATATTAAATCATCATCTCATCTAATATTTATAAATTGAGAAATTTTTTAGGTTTTAATGTGGTTTTCTTATTAAAAATTAATATTTTTGGAATTTCTTAAAGGGATGTTCGCCTCTACTATAAAATGGAACCTAATCCGTCACATATTCAATTAACATTGTGTTTTAATGATAAAAAACCCTTAAAATTTCCCCTCTAAACATCCCTAATAACATTCTATTGGTTTTTATCATCTAAAAAATCCCTCTCTAGTGCCTTTAAGAAGAGGTATCGAGGGCGCACGTCGAAGCAAAGGTAATATCCCTTAACGATTATTTCAAACTTCATTTTTCTTCTACATAATAATCAATCGATGATTACATTATAATGTAATAAATAAAATTTCAATGATATACTGAGATGTTATTATGATTACAGAACAACCATATTTCACATTCTATATGTCATAAAAAAAATGAAATCACCACACGTGCGTACATATGACTTGCCATATCCACATCGTGATTTAATATGCTTTTCATCACAAACTTACGTGGAATTTTATAATTAAGGATATAATAACTATATATAAATATTATAACATTATATTGATTCATTGATATTATATAATTCTTTTACTTTAATACCATTCTATAATTATGGGAATGATATCATCACTCATGTGTATGTATGACCTACCGTGTCCACCTGTTGATGTGATTCAATATAAACAATGTTCAATACAACATGATTATATAAATGAATAGGATTAATAAATATGATATATATTACAAATATAATTATGGAAATTATATAACTCTAACATAATAACAGTAATATGATCTTATTCAACAAAACATGCATAAGAAAATGAAGAAGATAATACTAGAATAGAGAGTAATAATGAAAAGTTATTAAAAAATGGATGATAATATGATCATATATGATATCATATAAATTAATATGATTCTGTAATAAAATAATGAAAAATTTTAAATTATTATACAAGAGTTTCAGATATATACAAATAATATTGGACAAAGGTAACAGATAATTTCACAATCTTATTTTTATCTGATATGGTTTATACATAAGTATTTAATGGGGTATATTTAGCCTCCACACCCATGTTTTATACATATGTATTATAAAATATTATTTATAATATTATAATATTGTTTAAATACAATTTTACCCATTGTTGTATTTTTTATGAAATTTTATGAAAGTACTATTTTTTATGTTTCAATATGATGTACTTTTTGAAAATCCAACATATATTTGAGAAGATTGTTTTGTTTTTATATATATGGAATGTACTGATTTTTACACTATAATATCTCCTTATTTATATAAAAATTCATTTACACTATTTCATGTTTATTTTCAAATAAATTCTTTTCTTTTATAAATGTATAGAATTCTAAGAAAATAATTTTTTTGAAGAATAAAGGATATTTTCCTCAAAAATTAATTTCAATTGTTATAAAAACATGTTTTCCATCTAATATGGAATTTAATAATAAGTTTTGTTTTAGGTATAAATCCTTATTTCTCATATGTTTTGATTGTATTTATTATGGACTTATATTTTTAGAACTCATTTGTTCACATGGATTATATTATGGTGGAATGATTTATAAAGAAACCCAATTTATTCCTTGGGTTATGATGAATGATTTATGTTATTGTGGACCTCATAAGAATGGATTATTTATAATATGGGGGGAAATATATATCCCTCCTATTAATTTGATAATTAATTATATTTCATGAGATATACATTTCTAGAATGGTAAATGATATCAGTTTAGTAATACAGGGCTAGAATGAGGAGTGGACATGGTTCAATAATGGACACTATCCACTACAGTGGTATTGGAAATGTGCGTTGACCAATATGAAATGATTTTATATGATTATGTGAATTCAAAAAGTTCTATGTCTTATTTTAAGTCTTTTGGGAATATGACTATTAATGCTATTCGAATTTCAATGATTAATCTCAAGACATGATATCCTGATAATTCATATACAGGATTAGATTTTCAAATGTTATGTTCTTATGAAAATGATTATTATATAATTGATATCTCCCCTGTTTACCCTTATTGAGCATTCAAGATCACCCTTTCTTATGAATCTTCTCCCTAGGTCATGAAGAAGGGTATTAAGTAAGATATGCCAAAAGGGGTTCAATTTTGGAAGCAATAAGTGGGAGGCAATATATATTATAATGAATTATTTTTTAATGTATCCTAGTAACTAAAAACAATATAACTCTATTATTAGGTGGTGGATTTGTAATATTTTTTTTCTGAATATTGAATTTTGATGTAATATTTATGTATTCAAAGTATTTGTTGTTTTTGATCAACCATCACCTTCTGACTCATGAGGAATAAATAGATGAACTCAGTCAGGATCCACCTCATTTTATCCCACAAAATAGCCACCAAATGTCTTTGAACATCATTACCACACTGGTATGTACATCAAATGGAGAATTATGAAACTATCTCATCACTTTCTCATATATCATGATTGGTACAACTGTCGGTACCTAGAATAGGATTAGGTGATTCCTTCATTAAAAAAGTATATCTGGTGAATCTTATTAATATATATGGTCATGTATGATCTCATAGTTGATGTCCCCAACTAGTAACCTCTCAAATTATAGAGGAGAATAGGAGTTTATAACATCAATAAAATAAACGATACAAACTCCTCCTCAAATATGGCCAATTTTTAGGATGCCAACATCTCAGATTCTGGAAGCAGAACATGCCTTGAACTGACTTCTAAAAGAATGTTCAACAAAATTTCCCTTCCGTTGGGTATATACTATCTCAAATTCATAGTCTTGATTGATCTCTAACTATAGCCTCTATCCCATTTTAAAAAAAAAAATCTGTATGATTAAATATCTGATATTTTGACTATCTATGTAAACAATAAATAATAGTTATAAAAGATGATACATTCATATCCTTAATGTGAATACTAAAACTTCGAACTATGGGTTGTGAGTTGTAACGTTATTTTCTTGGCGTTTCCACTCACTCAACCCATAAAAGATAAATTCCTATCTATGCCTCAATCCTTAGCAGAGCCCAACTCTAGACATATCATAATACAATTTGTAATCCATTTCCTCATTTATTACTTTAATAAAAGGGAACTCGTAGAATCCACATAAAATCCACAATATATGTGTAGAACTTTTCACACAAGGTCAACGACACACAATTCTATTTTCAAGAGTTAAAAGGGCCTTAAATAATAGAGATGTTTTCCACAAACCTCATATAGTACCCTTCCAAGCCAAGAAAACACTACACCTATAAAATTCTCTTAGGTGGATCCTAAGAATTCACATCATCAATCATTGAATGTTTTATAGCTAATAGATGCTTAGAAATGAATTTCCACAAAATATGAACATCATGGATCCAGAACTAGCACATTGAATGGTCACAAGAAAACCAGTTCTCCCAAAGAATATTTAGGACCATTCTCAAGTTTTATCATTCATCATTTTCTTTGGTAGAGTATATGAGTATGTATTCTAGGAAAAAAATAGTAAATTATTCAAATTATGTCTAGAAGACCTGGTTCATAAAATCTATAAAAATAAGGGTGGGGGCATTGATCACAACGACGAGAATAACCATTAACATTTAATTTCCATATCCATTTTAGAATGACATATTTTTAATATTATCCTTGAAAACACTCAACTTGAGTTAGCATGATGTGAGATCAATCTTGGAGTGTCATGTCCTTCCTTAAAACTGATAGAATATGTCTTAAATCATCAGTATGGGGCAGTTGTTCTTTAATTTGTCCAAGATTAGGTAACGGAAATCCAAAAAAGAGCACTTTATCATATTTCTAAAAAAACACTGGAGCTACCTTGAAGGACACATTTGGTATGATAAAACGCTTCCCTAAAAGTTCCTCCCACTACATCTACAACTCCCAAATCTCATTAGGGGAAATTTGATATGCCATATAAGATATTTAAGTGGTCTTGGTATGAGAGTCAATAAAAAACTCTACCCCCCCCTCAAAGGATTTCCTGAAACATCCTCGGGGAATATATCTATATAACCACCCAAAATTGAAAGAAATAAAACTCACGGAGAGCCTACTACAATAATGGATACACATAAAAAATTATGGGTAATTGGTTACAACTCTCGGCTTCAAAAACCTTCTCAAGATGTAGTGGGATCACTCTCTACAACAAAGTATAATCTTATCTATTCAGTGTGATGGAACCTAAATTTTCTATAGTTACAGTAAATATGGGATATAATGGATGAAAAAACGTCCATACCCAATATGATTTCATATGGTCTCCTCATGATGAAAAAAATAAACCTTGAGAAACTCAATCCACATAGAGACATCTTGCACCATTAGTAGATGAATGATGTTAAAGAAGAATTACTTATATGAACCTCAAGGCAATGCAGTAGTGATAACATCACTACTATGAGAACTATCTATCACACAACAATTAAAGAGATAAATTAATAACTTTAAACATTGTATACTAATACTTAATAAATAATATAAAACACATAGACTATACCACTAATTATCTTTTTAGCTACTAGGTCATATGCCTCCAAAGCCTACAGCATCCCACAACCCTGAATTCCCCCTCCCGGAGCCTAATGTTGGTCGGCTGGTAGTGATGTTGGGAGGAGGTCATAACATTTTCCACCACCCAAACCTTCTCCACTTAGAGCCCCACCTACTCCTATTCTATCTCCCCCTCCATTGGGGATACCATGTCCTCACCTGGAAAATTTGTGATCCCATTGTTTCCTCTACCATGGAGGTCCATCTACAATCTGAATTTCATCATTAGCATGTCAGGTTGGGGAATGACATTCCATGTGACCACCCCCATTACATTCATCACATCACCCCTCTAGGAGTTAAAATGATCCCTTGTTTGGTACACATGTTGAATGAACACATTCCCAATTATGATCCTAGGAAGAACTCTTATGCATAAATAATGTCAAATGGATCTTGATATCATCTATAAAAGACTCATCCCCATGATATCCATTAGATTATATAAGGGATTAGAGTTCCTCTGATAGTAATATCTCTACCACCAGCATATGCTTCAATACTCTTTCATAAGTGGAAGGGAAAAGGGGTTCCACCACGGCATACACATTTCTATAGTGAGCTAACATTAAAATCCATGAGTAAAATTATACATCTTGAATCATTTCAAGGGATTATTTTTTGTGGTTAGTAAACCTAAATACATACTCAGTAATTTTTATTCCTCCATGATGAATCTAAAGAATCATGTCAATCTAAACTGAGCATAAGAATGTTGGGTGGTACTCCTCCCAAAATTACATCTAGAAGTCTGTCTATGAGGGTGTCAACTCATTGTGAATCTATGTGACTAGAATAAAATTTCACCCATATGTATAATGGAAAATACTAGCTTCTAGTATAACCACATGATCAGTATTTGGATGGATATTCTGGAATACCAACCATGAAACTGCAATGGCCTCTGGAGCAAGAAATCATGCAGTGTGTCAATCCTATTTACAAATTAATCCTTCTGTATAATTACTATATACATCTCAATAGGTAGGTATGATGATACTTACCCACATAGAGGTAATATTCTGTGTTATTTTTCCCAATATAAGGACTCATCAATCATTATATTGTTATCATGAGAGAGAATTGATAAATTGGATGGATTTCTTCATGGATTCATACTAATAAATTAATCAAGACATAGCATGATTATGTGTGTATTTACACATGGGGAGATGAATCAAGAAGTCAATAAAAGACTCAGTGCTATATTTTACGTGTACCATTGATCCATATAACCAATTTCCTTGTATGCTATGTCAACAAGTAGGTTGTCAATTTCATGGTGAATGTAGACAATAATTGTTGCACCAACACTAGTTTCCCTAGCCTAAAAGGAATACTCAAGAATCTTTGATATTAAGGTAAATCCCTTCCAAATCCTAGTATGTGGACAACTCTAGAAACCATCCCAAGGAATGAACTTCTTGTATACCAATCTGTCATGACCCAAAAGAATAGTTCTTTACCCACAACTACCAGAAGCCTACCTCCATAGGTCAGGTGTGGGTGAAAAGCACTAACATACATAACTAACATGTGAATACATTTCCTAGTGTACTTTTACACATTCACCCAACCATCATAATTTATAAGTTTATAAGAATAATTATAAATTATAAAACATCAAGGGAATAAACCATGTATGTAAAACTGTAAAAGAATATAATATTATGAAAATAATACTATAAAAAAAATTAAATGAACATTCCCAACTAACATGATTTCCCAACATGAAAAAATGGAAATGTGATGTACCAAGAGATATCAAATCCATATCTCCAAGAACCAACCATAGTACGCAATAAAATGCACAAGGTTATCCCTATGATACACTCTAATCATTACATATCAGTTTTTTATCATTATAAGACATGAAACATGTGTTAAAATTACATTAAGTGGTGAGTACATACGTACAATGTATGACTCCTTGAAGGCTAAGGGGGGATTAGTAAGAGACATGATAGATTTATAAATAAAAACTGATTAAATAAAACGAAAGAAATCCTATCAAAAGGGATAAATACGATAAAAAGAAAACCGAATTATAGGGGAAGGGGATATACATATCACAACCTATCCTAGGAAAATTTTCTTCTATCAATTCCCAATGTCAATCAATTATGTAAAACATCTTGTGTGTCTTCACAAAGAAGAATCCACATCAACACACAACTCACAAAAATGATACATAGTCCAGGAGAATAATCTCATAGTTGATGAACCATTCCTAGTCACTATTGGAGGGTTTTAATCAAATGGATGTTGGCCCGTATTCTAAAAACATAAGAGGGTTCCACTCTGGTAGATAATAGAGGAATAAATCTCTGTCTGAATGGTTGGGTTTCAATCTACTTGTCAAGGACCCATGCCATGACTCTATGGGAAGTTGAAAATATAATGGTAGATATTGGACTCATTACTTGTCCCAAAAAATGGAAACAATCTTATATTTGAGGATCAATTCCCTGACTACATATGTGGGTTCTACACTAAATTAGATATTGGGATTATGTATGATCATGGTAGAAGGGTGCCACTATAATGATATGTATAGGACCGACATTATTTCACAGTAAAAGGGTTCCACCTAATGTTTTAGTACCCGTTACCTGACTCCAAAAGATAGTTCCACACTAATAGATAAATAGAGGAATCATTCCCAAGCCCAAAAGTATGGTGACATTTTAATTTTTCTAATGGCTCCTCCAGATCACTATCATCATCGAGAACCACCTAAAGAATAATCACACTAATAAAATATTATATCATATCTAAAATTATATTAGTAAGACAACTAAAACGTTCTAAATTGAAAAACAATCATGATTGGATACTCATGGGATTAAATAAGATTCCATGAAGAGGAAAAATGAGAGTTATAATATTCATAAAATGGAGTAAGTATAACGCATTTGAGGGGACCCACATGGGGTATGGTCACACTCCACTTCATATCCATGTCGAAATCTTAAAAAAAATATCATACCATGTGACCCAACACTTTTTAAAGGGGTACACATCATGCTACAACAACCCAGGGTCTTCTCATGCTCCAGGATGCGTCTATGTACTTTGGTGATGTCCCTGTACACTAGTCGTGTACTCTGGTTGTGATCGTGTACCTTTTTCATTTTTATGTACACTGATCATTTACTCTGGATATGCCTTATCCATGTACACTGTAAGTGTACTCTTTCATATCCCATGTCCATGTACTCCCAGAGTACATGTTGGGACACCAATACCTGTTCACAAAGAATTGGGGGTTCCCATATGGAATGTGATATTTATCTCATCCAAAACCCTAGCTACCACCACCATGGGGCTACACGGTGTGTGTAATTCATACTAAATAATTTTTTTTGTCATAATGGTCTAATAATTATTGATATGGTCCCCTTGATCCAATTTTATCAACTCCACTAATGGATTCACCATACAATCACCCAAAACCGAAGAGGTGGGGGTGTCTTCCATTCATTAATTGCAGTCTTATGATGGCCAAAAATTGGTATCTAGAGATACATGATAGTCCGTCAGATGAATAACGTTCCTCATGTTATAATAATTTAGTCTTGGATACCATATCCATAGAAATCATCATCCAAATCTCATAAAAATCCTTCTCCTTCTCCAAATAATATATCCATTCATTTATTGCAAATTTTCCATGAATCTGGGGAATTTGAACACACTTGATACCACCTAGAAATGTCGAACAAGACCCTATAATATAACTGGGGAATATCATGAATAATGAAGGGTGAAGAAAACATAAACCAAAGGTTATTTTTTTATTAAGGTGTTCTTGGCCACCAAATTAAAATTTGGAATATCTGAGGTGAGAAACCTGGAAGAATGGGTATTAAGTGAATAAATATATAAATTAGGTATGTGGGTACATGAAAATCCAAAAACCGTGAACATATCAAAAAAGTTGAATTTATTATGAAAAAATGTTTAGTCCTAAGGATGAAAATATTATTATGATGAGCCATACCATGATATTGGATTGATCATTGGTGAAGAACAATACTTCCAATTATAGAGGAAGATCTGTTGCATTCGATCCACCTCACTTTTTTAAAATCTGGTTTTTGATTGTTCCTCAATATTGATTCTCAACGAAGAATAATAGAATCTACTCTCAATTTTCCTAGGTTCATGTTTGTAAAACAAGATATTTTCTAAAATTTAATATTTATCGATTAAATTTTTTTAGTTCATTTAATTGAAAATAAATAAAATAACCATTTTATATTAATTAAATACCACTTCCAACAACTAATTTATCCAAAAGAATCACACCAAATTAATTTTTGATTCACTTCGGATAAACCATACATTAAAAATTGAAAGATGGTTTCATATTTCCAAAACCACAATTTATTTAAGTTTTATATGATTATGTTTCAAAAATTATATTCCTGTGATTGAAAATATATTTAATATTTTGATATAATTAGTTCTGTGAATACCGGAAAATGGAAGCCCTATTTGTATTAACTCTAAGATATTAATATATTCTTTGATAATTTTTAATATATTACATGGAAATAAAAAGGTATCCAAAATATGGCAATGATATAAAAATATTTGAATATTTTTGTGGATGAAAAAAAAGCTTGTTGATGAATGTTAAATCTTTTTCAGGAATCCTCCATTGATTTTCAGTAAAATTATTTATATGATGGATTCTTACAAAAAATAAGGCTTATAAGATATGGGTAATGGTGTTGCGATATGATTTGAAAAGGGAGTGGATGAACTAAAGAGGTTTGCAGGTGTGAGAAAAAGAGAAGAGTGAGTGACCTTTTATAAGTGAGGTGAGTGGAATTTTTTAAAATACATAGAAGTATTCACTAAGGAGAGGTCAATATGTCCCCATGTTCCTCGAAAATTGATTAATAATGGAGGAGACATATGATTTGGTCTAGAAAATAATCCACCATGTAATAGATACATCTTTTTTACTACATTATCCGTTATTCATTATCTTTACACATTTTTACCCGTAATGTTATTTAAAATGGTAACTAGTATATTTTTATTTAACTAGGAAATTTATCATTTAAAAAAAATATTAAAAATATTCATTATATAATTAAGAAATAATGGTTTTTTATATGAAATACAATTTATTAAATAAAAATCACATGTTTCTGAAAAATTATTTTTCACTCAAATAATATTATTGTGAAATGCCTCTTTTAGACTTTCATCGTGGTAATTAGTTTTAAAAGTTTTCATTAATAATTATAGTTTATATTTAATTTCACATTATTAAATTATATAAATTTTCATTGTTAAAAATATGGGATCCATTTTTCTAAATTTAATTTATAAATGTCGTAGAATTAAATTTTAAAAAAATCTCATATATTCCATTTGAATTCATGTTTTTAGAAAGAAAAAGAAAAAAGTTTGAAATAATTATACCTAAAAATTAAATATGAAAAATTATTTGAAACATTTAAGTTGATTAATTTTTATAAAAATGAACAAATTTTATTTTAAACCGATTTTATAATCTAATTTACCATTTTTTATTATTAAAACAAAATTTTCAATAAAAATTCAGAAATTTTCAATTTAAAAACTAATTTATGATTTTAGTTAAAATAAAAAAATACCCAAATTTAATTTTGATATTATGATATAATAAATGGTTCTTATTTTATAAAATTAATTTTATTAATTTGGGATAATATATATTTAAAATTGTGTGCCATAAAAATAATACAAAATAACTTCTTTTGAAGAAATACAGTTTGTAGGTGTAAAATTAGATTTATTATTATCTATCATCTAAAAACATATAAGATTCATTATAAAAAACCTAATTAATATTTAATATATATATATTTCATTAAAATTATTAAAAAAAGTGATTTTGTTAATTTATAGAAATAAAATACTCTTGTGAGCCTAAAAATTGTTTTCAGAAACTAATATCATTTTTAAAAAAATTGGTTTTATTTATATTTTTATCTAATTAAACACCATGAAATTATACACACATGTGTAAACCATATTTCTTAATTTTATTTAATTCTATTTGTAACTTCTGTTCCAATTTCTATTTGATGACTATCATTTTAAATAATACAATTTTAATAGTGTGTCATTTATGGTTTAAACTCATGGTGGAGTGTAATGAAAGATAACATTAAAATCGCATATTAAAAAAATAATATTTTATGTAATGAAATACAAAATATTAAACTATCAAAAAAC
The DNA here is from genome assembly GCA_963277665.1 of Viscum album. Taxonomy (NCBI): domain Eukaryota; kingdom Viridiplantae; phylum Streptophyta; class Magnoliopsida; order Santalales; family Viscaceae; genus Viscum; species Viscum album. The sequence continues at coordinate 246,413,994 of OY728160.1, read as the reverse complement.
ATAAATATATTATAAAAATAATTAACCAAATATCATGGTTTCATAATCAATAATCTTAAAGGCAATAATGTATCTAAATCTCATCATTACCTTATTCTTGAATATCATAAATCTATTCTAAAGTGATATTCAATTGAAATAAATTCACCATCATCAAAATATATATCACATTGACGATTATATACATGTAAATTATATTTAAATTGTTGAACACAGATATTACACCAAATGGTTTTAACATTCATTATCATTTTATAATCAATATTTTGTACCAATACATTATCTCTACTACTTCAACATTTAATTTTGTTGTTCAATATCTCTTTCTATAAATAGATACATATATTAATCATTGATTACTATAATTGAAACGGTTTTTATATAATAATTTATCTTGAGACTGATGTTGATCCCAATAACCTTTGAAATACATTTATCAAGATCATATATAATATTCAAATGCCTGAATGGTCTATTCAGATGATCATTGGTTTTATGATTATAAATCTTACTAAATATAATCTCTATATCCAATTATTATTGGATAATTCTAGAGAATATTGATGTTAACATTGGATATGGATATTAGAAAATTTAATTAGTAACACTATATAGTCCTTCCAATTCTCTTATACATATCAGTGTATGTTGGTCAATTCAGAAACCCTAATAAATTGTATAGATATATGAAAACATCATAATTTTATCAACCATAAAATATGGAATTATATCCATTTTTTTTCATTGTATGACCACTTAAATAATTCCAAAAATAAGTTTTCTTCATCCCATACTGGTATTAGTAATGTATAAATCCTCTACGTGCAATTATTGTTTAAATCCATTACATTTTTATCCAATAAATTAGAATTATACTCTTCAGTCTCAAACATCATGTTCTCCAACTATAATAACAACATAATTTATCTATATGAATTTGAACTCCTTTGGTTAATAAAAATTTAATAGTCATCTAAATAATATAAAATCCCTATTTCATCTATGTATTATATGAGACACATAATCAGGTTCCAAATATTATTATTCTCTTCTATCAATGTTGAACTCTCGAATATTTCTATCCATATTCTATAGATCTATATCTAAATTTTTCTCTTCTATGATCCTCACATGGATAGATGGTTAAAAATTATTTGATATGGATGAATTTAATCTCATCATTAATGATTTCTATATCCATATGTTTAATATAAATAGATTTCAGTTCCCTTTTAATAATTATAAATAATATAGTACGATGATCCGTTCTTCTCATATAATCATACACCTTTTAGGATAGTAATATATTAATCTATTAGAGTCATTAATTAACTCTACACATCTACTTTGGTTCAAGTTCATCTCATTCATTGTGAATATATATTTCATGATCTCTTTATTGTTAAATATATAAAAATTTTAAAGATATGGATTTTAACCAATATAAGAAATGATTTTTTTCCTATTTTCTCATAATCATGTATTGGGGTTTTCCAATTGATTTTTTATTTAACCGAAATAAAAGATATAACAATGTAATTTGTTAAGGATGTATCCCAAGATTTTATTTTATGTGACACCTTACATAAAAAATAACCATTAAAATATATTGTGAATATTATTTTAAGGACCACGCTCTTAAAAATCTCAATGAATATATATTCATATTTTTTTATCTAGAGAAACTTCACTTGATTCCACATTAACATGGTTAATTAATGTGACAATTATGATAAATTTCTCAAAAAAATAGACAATATATAACTAATACAATAAAACATATTATCTCTATAATATGTTTTTCAATGAGACTATCTTAAATCACATATTGTAATGTCCCGGCTTAGATGCCAACATTCCCAATATCTGTATCCAATTTTGATTCAATCTAGGTGATTCCCAGAGAAAACATGAAAACCCTTTTTAATCTCTAGGAAACACCAATGACTATATATATATTACTTCTACATAATCTAATATATAGTTATACTCTTAAAAATCAACTATCCATGCTCCGACAACTCTTGTACGAGAGTCTATAACAACAACTCTGAATCACCTTCCTCTATCCAACATATAGGTGATCTTCATTGCCTATAATAAATTTCCTCATATGGTTCAATATCTATAGTGTAATGATAATTGATTTTATAGGAAAAATGCATGAGTGATAAGTTATTCTCCCAAGACCCATTGATTTCAAGAGAACACATTCGCAATACATCCTCAACCACCTATATTAGACTCTTAGACTTCATGTATGTGTGTGGTAAGATTACCTTAATCAATAAAACTCATGTACCAAGTGCCTTCTTCAAACCAATCAATAGGTGAAAATTAAATCATCTTGTAAGGGTCTGAAAAAATAATCTATGGAACCCTATGTAGAGGGAATATCTGATTAATATACATATCTCCCAACTGATCCACTGATAATGTCTCCCGTATAGGAAAAAATGTGTTTCCTAAGAGATATGATCCATAACCACCAAAATTGTGTCATTCATCAGATGTTTTATCAAGAGACCTACCCCAAATTCCATGGTAAAATCATTACACATCCATTCTAGAATGTGTAACATTTGTAGAAAGACATCAGGTCTTTGATGTTCAACCTTCACCTATTGACAGTTGTAGCATCGTGTCACAGATCTTGTTATTTCATTTTTCACACCCTAAATACAATACAATCAATGAAAGTCACAATACATTTTGATAAAAAGTAGATGCACCGCCCACATCAATGAATAATATTGGCACTTCCTCTACTCCTGTATAAAATTAGACACAAAAGATTGATTCTTGAAATAGATGATATATTCCTCATCTATGGTAAATTTAGAAGGTGACTCCCCAACATCAAGGATTTCCCTCAGTGCCTAAAATTCTAGATCATGATACTACTTGTCCTTGAATTGACTAAATTATGTGGGCTCTACTAAACATAATATAAGATTCATCTGATCATCAATATTTTGAACCAAAAAATGCATATCAGTAAGTAAATTCATCCTTTTCCACTAAACACATGATACTACTTGTTGGGGGGTTTATTTATGATACTAGATAATGTACTTTAATTCTTTCTCTTTTCAATTCTCTCTCCTGGATCTCATGATATGTCAACCATGTAAGGAAACAACGTCTTATATAGAAAATGGGGATTTAAACAAATCATTTTATATTTTAATGAATAAGATGAAAAACTATATAAAATATAAAAATATGAAACATAAGTAATCTAATGATTAGATCCACAAAAATGGTTCTAATTTTGATGCATGCGTATCAGATTGTGTGTAAAAATAAATTTTATTTTCCAAATGTAGGAGAAATACTGACCAGGTTTATCTCAGTTGAAGAGATTATCAGTTTTTCTATATAGTTAATCTGATTATCCAAAAATACATGTTTTTTATACTATCAAAACACTACTGAAAATGGTTTTTTTATTTTATAACATAATAAAATCAAATCAAAAATAATTTTTAATCTTATACTAATATGAAATTCTTAATATAATGAGTTATAAAATAAATAACATGGACTTGAGTTTAGTTTTGTGTTTAATTATTACTCATTTTAATTTGTTTAATTATCATTTGATAATATAACCATGGAATCACATAATGAATTATTTTCTTTTATTTAATGTTTTGAACTATTTAATTCCATAAGAAATATAAATTCCATCTCCTCCTATAATCATGGTTCACGGAACACCTCAATCCAGATTGTCAAATCATCCAAGACCTATCTCCATCGTATGCCATTTCAACAATTGATATACACAACTACATCATGTAATGTTCTAGTCAATGTAAGATAGGGAAGATAAATTAAATAAAATAATAGAAATATTTTTATGTTTAACTCCATGGGGAATAATCACCAAACCTTTGTGTTCTACTCATATAAACCACAATCATGAAATAAACTCTATGGAAGAAATTCAATAACACCATATGGCCCCTATCCAAGCCTTGGGTTAGCCTCCCATCATCAGCTGTAAGAGGTCAAAAAGGTGGATAGAAGAGAAGAAAAATATAAAATTAATAAAAACAAAAATAAAGAGGATGAGAAATGATGTATAATACAAACAAAAAAATAGCATGAATAAAAACAAAATATAAATATATAAAGTGAGAACTAATAAAAATTAAATAAAATAAATTAATTTGGATTATGGGAAAATTAAAATAAGAAATAATAAGTTGGGGAAGAAGTGGAATAAGAAGAAGAGGGGGATATATAAATAATACATAATTCAATAAAAATAAAAATGCATGAGTTATTATTTTATGAAAATAAAATAAATTACACTAACATGAAAGTAAAAAAATGTAAAGAAGAGTCTCTAGTGGATGGATTCTATAGTGTGTAGTTCATGATCTTTTCTAATTAGTGTCTAATCCTTTATATTTATAGGCTGGGAAAATTCCTCATCCTTTTCCTTTAGATGAAGTGATTTTCTTAGATCATGGGGAATCTCCCCCTAAATTCACATCTGTGAGACTCGATTGAAGGAAATGGAAACACCTAATGATTTTAGGTGATCAAATTTTTAACATTTATCAGTTCATCAGGGTATCCTTTTTAATAGTGCATGGGGTTCATGGTGGCATGAATGTGGCAATTAAATGTGGAAGTGAATCGTGTGGTAGTGTCAAGAAGTATTGACTCCCGCTTAATCATCTTGCCTTAAACGTTGAAGAATGAAACTCAATTTTCATTCATGGGACTCATATGAGGTAATATAGATGGTCCTGAGGGTTATAATGGCTGATTTGGCTTAAGCTAATATTTCCAATGGTTGGTCATGGAAGATCTCTAGCACTGCAGATGGTGGAGGGTCAGTTTTGAGTGTTGGTAGCAAAGGATGGTGACAGAGGGAAGTCCCCAAGAATTCCCAAATATAAAATATGTGAAATGGTGGAATTTCATTAATTGACAAAAAATCACTGATATATCATCAAATAATGTTATAAACTAGAAAGAACTATGTGATAATTTATAATACATGGGTTTTCATTAGCTTCTCTAATATTAGAAGTGGGAATGTTCTCCCACATGCACACCCCCACACAAAAATTAGGCTGAGCAACACAACATAGTCCATGATGGTCTCTAGACCCACTCTTCCTTTCCAACCAATCTGAATTTAATGCACAAATTTCATCCTATGTTTTATCCCCCTACACTATTCTTGGACACCTGGGCCTATACAGTCCTTTCAATGGGGATTTATAACCATGGGAGAGCCCCTTTTATGGCCTTGTAACCTTATATTTTTAAAACTATTAATATAAATAAATTCGAAACCCTAAATTAAATTCAATATAATATATACATAATCTTCAAAAAACATAATTAAACTTTTTTTCCCATTTTTGATCATGTAAATTGTTTTTTTTCGAAATTTAAACTTTTTTAATAAAAGTTTAATATAAGGGTTTATCTAATGAAATTCATCAAAAGATAAAAATATTTATTTAAAAATTTACATGTAAATTTAGTGTTTGAAATAACGCCATAGTGAAATAATGCATTTATTCATGTATAAAATTACAACGTGGAATTCATAGGGAAAAAATGATACCATTTTTCAAATTTAGAATCAACAAAATAAAATAATTAAAAATGTCAAACAAAATACTAAAAAATCCACATTAAATACCAATTGAATTTATATGTTTTCAAATAAATAAATCAATCAAAATATTTTACATTAACCCTTCTTAAAATTTAGAAATTTTTTATAAAAAAGTAATCTCCTCTATCTATTATAATTATAATAAATGTCATGTTATGATTTACCTTACATTTGTATCTTTTACTCTCACTAATCATGATACATTTCAATTAGAGTTATGCAAATATCATTAGACCATAATAATTTTCCATAGTATTATAAGGGAAATAATTTCACCAATATCTATAAAAAGGGATCCTAAAATCATGAAGGATTTTCAATCATATTTTATATTACTCTATGTATTTTTATTAGTAGGATTGGATGTTTTGAAATTTAATGCACAAAGAGGAACTTATCTCTTAATATAAGGTACATGAAATGAAAATATAATATATAATGACATTATCCCCTTCAAAGTAAAAACTCAAACATCCCTTTCTCAATGTAAACGTTTTGAATAATTAAATCATAAATAATGATTTTCACCCTAATGAAAATTTACTCGACTTTTATATATTTTTTAAAATTTTCACTTTTAATTTATTTCCTTTTAAAAATTTATTCATAAAAAAACCCCACATCAACTACATCAGCACATAATATAAGAATAATATGTCTATTTATAGTTATTTTTGATTACTCTATGTCATAACCTATTTAACAAATCATCATTTCTAGGAGGTTAAAGTAATGAATTATAATGAATGAATAACCATCCTTTATTAATACACATAATTACTGGTACCACAATTTTTAATTAATATTAACTTAATCAATTATAACATTACCTTTCCAACTCCCACACATCAACATTAAAATATCAAAGAAATACTATAAATTGGGTAAGAATGGATAAAAATGGATTTAAATGTAGATCATTACTAATAATGTTAGTCACGGACTCTATGAGATAATCATGGATATATGTATAGGTGGTATCAACTATATGGACTTTTAAAAATTTTAATCTATCATTTTAAATGTGTTTTTAAATATTCATATACTTGAAAAGTTAAAATAACTATTCCAGAAGCTAGCGTGACCCATGATCACTGATGAAATATGCTCACGATAAAATGGTATTTACTTGGTCTATAAATCCCCTTGGGAATGAGACCTATGATATTAGAAAATAACTCAAGGAATGAATAATAGTTATTAATCAATTGACATGAATTTCATAAATTCAAATCATGATAAACTATTTGGAAGTTTCATTTAAATTAGTCATCTTTTCCCTCAAATAATGAGTGCTCATTTTTTATATCCATGAAACACATTAATTATACATTTTTTAATTTAAAAAATAAATATTATTATCATTAAAACATAAGACATGGAATAAAAAAGTTCATTAGAAACTCATGTACCCTATATTGGTGAAATAATGATATGATTCAAACATGGGTATCAAATTTCTAGTTTAAATACCAAAACATGTTTTCAGAAGAAAAAACAATTGTAGGGAGTTTAAAAGGTAAAAATTAGAAGTTAACTACCATGTTGAAATGATATTTATATTCATATTACTTCACTATTTGGGGTTTTTTTGTTTCATCAGGGACTTATAAAAGGTATTTAATCATTTAATAATAATGGTCATATAATTAATTTTAAAAAATGATAGAGTGAGTATGGATTCATACTAAACTAATTCCTAAGACTAAAATTAATGGTACTAGATTGAATGTAAGGATAAATCTTTTGATGATCCCCCAAGTGGGCCCTGGATTTTTACAACCTATAGAAGTTAGTAATAGCTGTTATTCAAAGTATGATGGTAGGTGGATATTTTTTTCCTTGAACCAAAACATCTTACATCTCCCAGATTTCACTTCATCATACTAGATAAGGAATGATCTACCTATAGAGTTTACTAGATCCACCCACTTCACTACTATTAACATCTTTCCTAGAGGGGGTAGGATGATGTATGAAATATCTAAATCCTTTTTTTTCTACTCGAAAAACCTCCTCATTTTTTTCTAGTTCTTTCTCAATATGGTCTGAATGAATTCATTGATAAAAAAGAATGAAATTAGGTATTTTTAATTGAAAAAAATTTAAACTGGAATAAAAATTATCCATTTCATAATGGGGTGCTTGTGTCATTATTTTTCTAGTCTCATCTACTTGGAAATATTCATTTGATTCATACAATGTGTTTTCATACAAATCAGGGATGTCTCTTTATTCCTTGGGTGGTTCTTGTTATTCATTATAATATTACTTTAAGAATATAAAACATTTTCTATATCTGTTAATTCAAATAAGTGGGAATTTATACTCAATACAGATTGAATAAAATAAAATTAAATGTAGTTTGAGTTACAATTAATCCCATTAGTTGTTTCACCTTATATTTATTCTTCATTGGTGAGTGTGTCTTTAATATGGTTCTTATTGGGTGGATAAAGGTAGTCAGGATAATCAATCATTTATTTAAATTCCATCACTTGTCTGGCTTCCTCCTCTTCCATTCCAATATAAAATTAGAGTGGTATATTATCTTCTAATTTTTAGGGTCAATAGAGATATTATTGTACATTATATTCATTTGATATATTATGTAGATATTGTTGGTCTTTTACATGTATCTTAGTTGTTAAGTCTTATTTTTCTTGAATCTACTCTAGATCACCATGTTCAGCTTAAATTTTGATATTTAAATTGTATTTCTGTTGATATTCCTTCATATTGGCCTCATCTTCATTGATCTCTTATGAAAAATTAGAGTAATATAATGGGTAACTCTTCTTAAGTCAAAACCATATGATATAATTCTGGAATGTAATAGATGATCTCAATTAGTTCTCAAGGCATGGATTTAAAAAAAAATGCTCCTTATTTTCCTCCCTCAAGCCATATATTATTTCGTTGAATGCCTGATCCACATTATTTGATTTCAAAAATAATCTTACATGACTAGAAATAATATATTCATTTGACTCTATAGATAATGGTGCAAAAAAATTTGGCTCTGAAACCATGTGAATTTTTCAGAATGGATGGTGGGAAATAAAGAAAACTCTACAATTGTCATGGTCATTTATTGATAAAATTCTTGTATGTATTACCATAATGTAGTTATCTCTATTGAAATTCCATTAAAAATGGTTGTTTTAGGGTCTTATTGAAATACTGGATGAGATCCTTGACACCTACTTATTTTAAATATCTCTTTAGCGTACCCTGATTTTTCATGAAAATAATGAAACACCAAGTCCTAAAAACATGGTTGGTTTAGTTTTATTAGTTTTTAATGAAAACAATGAGAATCTTTATACAATGTGAATGTAGTTAATGTAAGTAAACTAATGGTCTATTTCTCAAAAATTTCACCAATTTTAACAAATTCTTATGGTTGGGCTTGACAAAATAAAATTTATCTTTCAAAGGCTATAAGGATGCTGACCTGAGTCATCTCACTTGATAAGTTTCTCAAATTTTCTAGTTAATAATTCTAAATCACATTAACTAATTATTTTAGTTGATTTCATATTTTATGAAAATAATAATTAATATTGTTTTTTTATTTTTCACAAATAATTAAAAGAAGGAATTAATATAATTTAATCTTATAGAAACATGAAATGATAAACAGAATTACTTTAGATAGAAATAACATTGTCCTAAGTTTGGTTTTGGTATCATTCTATATTCTCCTTTATGTGTTTAATTTTTTAGTGATAATCCATTCATCAAATCTAATGATTAATCATAATAAATTTATTTAGTGTTGTAAATTATATAATTCATTAGAAAATATAAATTTCACATCCTCCTGATATCATGGTTGATGGCATACCTCAGTGAAGAGTATTATATATTCTTGGACACACCTCCATCGTATGTTGTTTCATCCTCTATAAATCTCAACACCATTTTGTGGAGTGTTGATCAATGTATGTGAGTTAAAAAAACATATAATAAAAGAATAGAAATATATTTGAATTTCATTTAATGACTGAAAATCACCAAAACAATTAATATCACACACACACACACACACACACACATATATATATATTTCATATAATAAACATTAAAAAAATTTACAATACCAAAAAATTCCTAGGCCAAACCTCGGGGAAGAATCCCTTTATCAGGAGTAAGATGTCAATATTCTAGATAGAATATAAGAGAAACATAAAAATAATGAAAATAAAAATAATGAGTATGATAAATAATAAATAATACCTAAAAAATCACAAAATAATTAAAGAGAGAGGGATTGAGGGAGAGAAATAAAATAAAATAAAAATAAATGATGAAAAAAGGAAACAAAGTGGGAGAAGAAAATTAAAATACTAAATAAGAAGATTAAAAACAAGGGGAATGGTGAGGATGAAAGAATAATATAAAGATAAACATAACTGATTCATAATATTTATAAATTAATATAAATAAAATAAACATAAATCTAAAATAATTGAAATGAAAAATTAACAGGTGTAGATGCTTTTAAAGTGGAAGGACACTCCCCATGGTTATATGTACTCGGTATTTAGTAGTGTCCAAGAATCATTTATTATAGTCAGATAAAAATTATTGGTCTCTTACTTCGGCTGAGGTTATCTTCCCATATCTTGTAGGATCTCCCCTAAAATTCACACTTTCAATAACTAGATAAAATATTTAGAAACAATATAGGATTTCGGGTGTTATAATATATTATAAATGACTAGTTAATTTCAGAAAATTATATCATAGTTCATGGGGTTCATGGAGGCATGGAAGTGGATGTTCTACATGGAAGTGGTTCATGTGGTAGTGGAAAGCAATAGCAGATCACTCTTATTCATCTGGCCTTATCATTGGTCAGATGAAGGTCAAATTCCTTTCATGGGGCTCTTCTGAGTTAATGTAGTATATCAAGATCATTGGAATGGTTGTTTCAGATCAAGTTGAGTGTTCCATGTTCAAACAAGGAATAACTCTAGGGTTGAAGATGGTGTAAGATCTTCATAGAGTGGAATTAGTGGTGGAGGATGGCAGTTGGAAGTGTCCAAGAGGGGACAAACTCCCATTATGGGAAACAAAAATATTTCTTTAATTGATGAATAGTAACATGTATATCATCATCCAACTTTGGAAACTAGAATGATGTATGTGATCATTTATAATATAATTTTTGGAATTAGTGGATCAGATGCCTACCATGGGGATGGGCACCTGCATATAAACCCACATTGAAGATCAGGTCCAGCCACACCTTTCAGCCACACATGCCATCAAGTCCACTGTACTCTCATGACCTCTCAAAGGGGAATACACCCACACTAGTGTTTCAATGCTCTTACAGTGCTATTTATGGATGAACAAGTGTATCTAGGACAATCTATAAGGATTACTAGCCAGAGTTGAGGTTCATCTAAGGTAGTTTCACCTTATTTTTAACAAAAAAATTGATATAAAACAATTCATAATCAGAAATTAAATTCCACAAAAGATATATTTAAGTTCACAAAATCAAAATTAATCATTTTCACTGAATTTATATCATTTTAATTTTCTTTTCAAAATATATCATTCTATTCACAAAAAAATGTAATTCATGGTAATATAGATTTAAATTCATAAAAAACTCATTAGAAATAATTTTTAAATATGCATGAAAATTTAGTGTATCAAAGGATTAGATGGTTTTTTCTATCTTTTATTTATTTAAGAGATTAACATTTTTTATGTTATTGTTCAAAACCGTTTATAGGATTTCTATGATGATTAGAATCCACTTACAATCCAACATTTTTGGTCATTTGGAAGATAACGACATTGTAAATCATGCTCAATATAAGAAAATTTTCACATAGTTCAATAAATTTACTAACCCCAATTGTAACGCCCCGACCCCAGTTACTCAGAGTCGGTGCATTATGACATAACATTAGCATGATCATAGGGGATCAAAATCCCAAAAAGCTGATCAGTTTATTCGCCTTGTAAGTACTAGATACATTCATAAGACTTACATTACATTATAAAATTAAAAACAACAACAATATTGTCCCTATTGACCACATTCATCCCTTAGACTATCCTTGGAGGTTAGTAATAATATACATATTCACATCTGGAAAAAATAAAACATAGAAAGGGGTGATCTTAGAATCTGAGTAAGGATAAAAATATAGAAAAAACTTTCAAGAATAAGCATAAACATTTAAGGGAATGTATAAGACTAAACCACAAGCCATTAAAACTAAAAATTCATCATAATACGGAAAAAATAAATCAAATAATTTCATTTACTTATTCACTTTGATATTCTACTAAATGAATAATCACATGTAATATCAATAACAGATTTCATAAAGATGGAATGCATAGTTCCAGACTTCATAACCACATACAAAATGCCTTGTGCCAAGAATATAAATAATATTTTGTTAAGTCTGTGTTCCTAGACACTAGTTTGACTCATGAGACCTACCGAAGCATCGAGGAGCTATAGGAGCTTCCACTAATCACTTACTATGTCCAATGCATTCCTCATATGTACATGTTTAAACATAACATAAAAATTCGTATTAAAACTTGAATATTAAATGTCAATAAATTATTCATAAACCATGAATGGTGTAAAAATAACACATCAACATCAAAACATAACACAAAACCTTCAATAAAATATTGAAGCTTTTTATCATAATAATCAACTTCAAACAAGACTAAATTCCATCAAAGGATGTTGACATAGATGAAATCAAAAATTTTTGTAGAGAAATATATATTTTTATTTTGAAATCATTTAAAAGTCATATAATTAAAAAAAGAAAAAAATTATTTTGAAAATATTCTTATAATCTTGTAAGGTAATCCTCAACAATGGTATAGTGGCAGAAAATATCTGCACCTACTATATACGTTAAGAAACATCTTACCTTAATTTTGTCGAAACGATCACAAAGTTCCTTGTTTGGAAAATAGTTGAAAGATTTCTTTCAAAACATATAAGGTAAAACAAGGGTATAAATGAATTTAACCCATAGTCTAGGAAATAGTATAAATGTTTTGAAATACATTTTTAAGAAACATGGATGTGGATGATGATGAAGTCCCAGTAGATATTCATGTATAACAACCTCGTATAATAAAGAGATTGTGAAATTTAACCCTTACCTTATTTTTTTCCTTAGAAAATTGAAATTTAACCTCATTTTTTATATTTAAAACATTGTTATTAAATTATAAAAGAACTATATACATAAATTTATCAAATACGATCCTATAATATTTCATTGTTAATAATATTTCAATTATATCATCATTTCGGGTGTTAACTGATTCGTTTTCTTTTATGTTCTTGGTTGTGTAAGCAATGTTTGTTATGGATAGGATGTATTTGAATCATATACAGGATTATATTTTGTTAATAAACATTATTTTTAATAATAAAATTATAATTATTCTTGAATGATTACGATTGGGAATGAATATCATCGCGTTCGTGGAGACAGTAATCCGTACGTACGCACGAGCGACAATATCATTTTCTTGATGGTGAAATAATATGTAATTCGATGGTATATCATATATAAAAAATAATTAACATGTTAAATTTATTATTTAAATCACTTATATTCATTATTATACCCATCCAAAAAATGAAGTGTTTGAATAACAAACTACACCATGACGTGGAGACTTTATGTCATACGCACACACATATGATTACATTGTCATTTATAGGATGGATATAATAATGAATATAGTTGTACCATATTTATGATAACATCATAGTTTGTAAATGGTACAGAAGATATTATTTAGGTATGGAAACAAAAATGAAATAGGATGTGGAAAAAGTAAAGAACATGAAAGAGGGTAGTGAAATTATTATACTTCTTCGTGTGTTTCCTTTCGAGTTGATCAAAAGGGCTCTTTAGGTTGGATTTCTGATCAATGTAAGGTATCTATGTTGAAAGGAGGATAATTAAGAGGATATTTGGCCTGGGGTTGGCTGAGCCAATTGGCGTTGGAGGTGTTAAATTAAGAGAATGGGAAATACCCTTTTATAAGAGAGGTGAGGGTCACTTTAGAAAAAGTATGAAATATTATTTTATTATAAAATAATTTTCGGTTTATAATGACATAAAAAAAATTATTTAGAGGATAAGGTGGCTATGGGTCTAAAAACTCTCAACCAATATGTTTAGATAGGTTTTGGTCACCATATTAACCTTATCATTTAGATTTAACTCTTAGTTAAATAGTTTCACATTTACGATGTCTCTTTGTAATTTTATATTATATGGTTAAAAAACACACTAAAAACTTCTAAGAGAACCCCAAGTGGTTAATTATTAATATATATGACCTTATCAATGTAATTTGGCCGAACCATTTATTTTTATGAATATTATGTGAATTAATAATATAATATTTGTTTTTAAAACTCAATTATGTGAATTTTGACACTATTTAGTATTTAATTTTTTTGAGATCCATAAAAACATTATGACATTGATTGAAATTTATTTAATCATCCCTAAAATGTCATTTTAACCTAGAAAATTACTTTAATTCAACATAAGTCGCAATTTTCTTTTATGTGCATATTTAAAATGTCAATTATTTTAATATTTCATTATTAATATAATTATTACATCATCAATGTGTCATAAATAAATTATATTATTTAACGTATAAATGTATATATAAAAAATACCATTATGAATAAAATATTTTTAGCAATCTAATTAATTTTTATAGTCGAATTTATATTTTGTGTAACCCTATATTAAAAATGGTTTAGTTATGAAACATTGAATTGAACTCTTTTAAATTTTCATTAAATAAAATAATAATAAATGTTCTAATATAATCCAAGTGGGACAAAGATGATCATATTTTATTCATAAGGTTGTTTTTGGTCGAATTACACTTATCCAATAGAATTAGAACATGTGTTAGGAAAATTATAATATCATTTTTACCCTTAATTACCAATTTACTTTTAACTATGGTAAGTAAAAGTCAAACGTAACTATTCAACAAAAAATATTCTTATCTTATTGAACCACATTTTACTTATTTATTTCAGCCATGTCTCTTGGATTTTTCAAATTCAACTCACATAAGTGGTAAAATTATGTTTCATGCAAATTTGCAAAAGCTCCTATAGTATGGGTAAATGATGGTAAAAAATCAATAAAATTTTATATATCTAAACTTATTATAAAATGACTCCAATAAATTAAATTGAACATATACAGGTATTATTTATCAATTGTGATCTAAAATAAATGATTGTAAAATTACTAATTATTTAAATAAAATGTTGGTTTTAAACAATAACGCAGTGTTTTTCACTATTCGTCAAAAAATGATTGTTTTCAGATAAATACAAAAAATTCACCATAAGATAATTTTGATATTATGAATCCCAAAATGTAGACCATTTTGAAAAATAAAATTTATAAAATTTCAAAAAGTGGTTATTACTATTCATAATGGCTAGTTTGATTTGTCGTGGTGTGTTAAAACTCCAAGTTGTATACAACACAAGCTAATGAATTATTCAAAGGGAAACGTACCATGGAATCTTTGGGGTAAATTCTCCCCTCCATAAAATAATATCATCCTCAACTTTTCAAAAATATTACTTCATAAAATAATTTGATTGGTTCTTCATCATATGTTCCTCAGGTTCCCACGTTGCCTCTTCCATCTTATGGTATCTCGATTGAACTTTTACCAGATAAGTCATCCAGTTTCTCAGCACTTGACCCTGGTATCAAGATTCTTGGTATGCTCTTCACAATAAGATAAATCAGGTTCCAGTTCAATTTCCTCATAGGTGAGTACATGCATTGGTTCAGGCATATCTTTTCTCAAAAGTGATACATGGAACAAATCTTGAACTTTGGAGGGACTTGGAGGCATTGAAAAACGATAATCCCCAACTACAATTGATTCTAGAATTTCAAAAGGTCTGATGTACATAGTACTCAATTTACCCTTCTTATCAAATCATATAACACACTTCCATAGAGATACCTTCAAGAAAACATGATCTTTTAATTGTAATTCCAAATCCTTCCTCTAATTATCGGCATTGATCTTTTTCTTACATCGATCTCCTTTGATGTGGGTTTGGATAATCTTAACCTTTTTCATTGTTTCCTAAACATGTTCTGGGCCTATGAGTTTTCATTCACCAACATCATCCCAACAATTTGGCGTGCTACATCTCATTCCATATAACACTTCATAGGGTTCCATATTAATACTTGAATGGAAGATATTGTTATTGGAAAATTCTAACATTTGTAAATATTGATCCCACATACCTTGAAAGTCAGGTGATCAAGATATCAACATGTCTTATTTGTTTTGAATAGTTTTTTCAAATTGTCCATCGGTTTGAGGGTGGTAGGAAGTACTCAAATGATGTTCAGTATCTAAGGCCTTCCGATGACTGTTCCAAAATCATGATGTAAAATGGGGATCATGATCAGAAAAAATTGATAGGGGTACTCCATGAAGTCTTTAAAATTCATTAATATATAGTATTTCTAGACGTTATAGTGGTAATTCTTCTCATATAACCAGAAAATGTACTGACTTGTAATGATGATCAACAATTACCCTTACTGCATCATTCCTTCTAAGAGTCTTTGGTAGCCCCATGACAATGTCCATCGTAATATTATCCCATTTCTACACAGGTATGGGAAGATAATGCATGACTCCTCTAGGTTGTTTTCTTCTAACTTTATCTTGTTGAAAAACCATACATCTTGACACAAAAATACCAATCTCACTTTTAATGTTGTGCCATAAAAAATGTTCCTTCAAATATCTACACATCTTAGTGCCCCTAGGGTGTATAGAGAAATTGGAGCTGTGAGCATCATCCAACAATTCCCTTTTTATATTAGGTATATAGGGAATACAATGTCTCTTCCAAAATTTCAAAATTCCCTCTTCATACACAAATTCACTCAATCTCCCATCATTTATAGCTTTATTCTTCTTTTGAAAATCCTCTTCATTAGTCTGAGAACACTTTATCCATTCTATTAAAGATGTCTTGGAAACCATTTGAAAAAATATTTATGTTTCACATTCCATGGTTATTCCCATATCTATCTTTACTAGATCCATGAATATAGGATCCCTTTCATCTCTAATCTTGTTAAAAACTCCATGATCCTTTCTAATCAAATCATCTTTCACCTTATTTTCCTTCCTCGGGTGGTAGTGTATAATACAATCATTATTCGTGAGTAGCTCAAGCTATCTCCATTTCCTCACGTTGAGTTATTTTTGTGAGAAAATATACTTCAAACTCTTGTGATCTGAATAAATACTGCATTTTTCACCATAGAGATAGTGTCTCTATATCATCATAGAAAAGATTATAGCTAATAACTCAAGATCATGAGTGGGATATTTTTTATCATGAATTTTTATCTTTCGTGATGTATAGGAAATAACTCTATAATTCTACATATTGACACAACCATGTCCATTATTTGGAGCATCACTATAAATAACAAACCCATCATTCTCTAATGGTAGAGTCAAGATATGAGTGTTGAATAATCTTCTCTTAATTTCTTCAAATCATTATTCACAATCTCTTGTCCAAAAAAATTTAACCCTTTTACGTGTGAGCTTGGTTAATGGGTTATGCAACAAGGAAAAATTCTGTACGAAACATCGATAATAACCTGCTTAACCAATAAAACAACGTACCTCATTTATAGTCTACGGTGTGGACCATTCATGGATTGACATGGCCTTTAAAGGATCAATAGTGATTTTATCCTTAGAGACAATATGGCTATGAAAAAAAAACATGAAGCCAAAATTCACAATTACTAATCATCCCATATAATTCATTTCTTCTGATGGTTTTCAGAATTGTGCACAAGTGATTTTCATGATGTTCATATCTTTTTGAGTTTACAAATATGTCATTAATAAATACCACTAAAAATTCATCAATATATTCCTTGAAAACTATTTTCATTAAATACATCATGAAATAGGGTGCATTATTCAATCCAAAAGGAATTACTATAAACTTTTAATGCTTGTGCTTGGTTTGAAATTTTGTTTTTGGAATTTATTCCTTCTTAGCACACAAATGATGATATCTAGATCAATACTCAATAATCGAAAAATGTTGAACTCCATGATGTTAGTTGAATAAATCATCAATGCGAGGTAGGGGATAATTTTTCATTTTTTATAGCATTGATCTTGTTGTAGTCGATGCAGAACCTCATAGATTCATCTTTCTCGTAACCAAAGTACATAGTGGCTCCCCATGGAGAAACACTAAGGAGAATAAATCCCTTATTAATCAATTCCTCTAGTTTTTTCTTTAGTTACACTAATTCCATATTGACTATTCTATAAGTGGTATTCAATATGGGCCTTGAACCAGGAATTAAATCAATGGAAAACTCAATTTATCATTTTGTACAATATTCAGCTAAATCCTTTGGAAACACCTAAACATATTATTTCACAATAGGTACCTCCTATATTTGAAAATTATTTTCCTCACCCATAATTATTTCAGTCTCCTCCTCCCCAATAATTGAATTTGTTAGAGCAACTGGAGGAGGATCTAGATAAAAATCAGGTGGTGACATTTTTGCTAAAAATATAAGGTACTCCATATCATCATCAAAAATTGTAACCTCCTTCTTCTTAAAATAAAATTTCACACCATAGTATGAAAACCAATCCATTATGAGGATTATATCAAATTCAATCATGGGTATGAAGATGATAACAGTAGATAAAGAACAATTATATTCACTAATGGGAACTGATTCACAAAAATTTGGTGTAATGATACTTCCCTTTGGATTTTTGACAGACAACTCTCTTGTTAAGTCAAAATGAAAATATCATATTTTCTTAGCAATCTGGGATGCTATAAAAAATGTGATTATCCATAATCAAATAAAGCATTGGATAAACATGACGAAACCATTAAATTACCCACCACCACATCGTTTAGATCTTCAAACTCAGTAGTAGTGATCGCATAAGATTGGCCTTGCTCCCTTGGCCTATCCTATGATAAGATTCCTTTGCACATAGGGAATTCATTTTCATAATGTACCTTTTCTATACAATTGCTGCATTCAACATTGACAGCATTTTTCCCTTGTAATCACGATCATGTTGGCCTTTATCACCACACTTGTAATAGACTCTCATTCCTATTAGGCAAGTACTAGGGTATTTCTTCCCACATTTACCAAAGGATGGATATTCAACTTTTCCTTTCTTCCCCTTGTTTTAATTTCTAGAGTGATCAACATATATCTTCTTGTCTTGTTTTTCTTTGATGTCAAAACACATAGAGAATATTTTTTCTATCTTGATATTACATGAGACAACATATGTGTATGATGATAAGGATTGTGAGACTATTTCTCAAAGGATAAATGGTTGTAACCCATAAATTAATTGATCGATTATACTCCTTGGGTTATGTATATAATCTACTGCATGCCTTGAAAACCATTTAAATTTAGCCTCATACTTTGTGGCATTCACATACTCCTTTTGCCCCTGACACAGAAATTGTTTTCAATATCCGCTTGATGGTCACGATGAAATTATTTTTCTTAGAAAGTATCTTTAAACACCTTCCATTCCATGTTCGATACATCTTTATCTTCCTTTATGTTTTGGATTAATGACCACTATTGATCTGCATCTCATGTGAGGTGATAAACTTTCATGACAACTTTTCCCTTTTCACTACTCCCCAAAACATGAAATATTTTCTCTATGGAATTTATCCTTTACTCAGCTACTAATGTATTTGTACGCCCATTGAATTTTGGTGGTTATTGCCTCATTAAGTGGTCTAACATTGATCCTCCATGTTGTGGATCAAGGTGTTCCATAAGGGTAAGGTTATTATTCATAACCTGAGTGAGTTATCCAAGTATGGTGATAATATGATCAGTACCAGTTGCATCACCAGCTCCACTATAATTATATTATGTATGAGGAAAATCCATACATGGATTACATGAATTGATATTTTTCCATTCCTTCCACTATGTGGCATTTCTAAACAATGTAATACACTAGATTAGTTTATGAATCGCAATACATAATTCTAAACTTGTAAAACACTTCACATAAATTGAACAATTTATGAATATAATCCATAATAATAATAAAAAATTTCTTTGAAGATTTATATACTCATACTGGTTTGTAATGAAAATATAAATTATCTAAGCATATCCCCAGGAGTGTTACAACCAAGAGTGCAGCAAGACCCATTGTCGTGAACCAAGATACCTCGAGTCAAGCCCAAAACACCTTATATGAGTTTTCACTCCTAGGTACCCCTGTGCCAGAGCCAACTCTACCTACTCATATCCAGACATGGATGTATTACTTGGAAAATACACAAAATCCCTACATTACCAAAATTCTAGGATATTCTTCTATACCAATCCTCAATATCTATCAAAGGGTAATGTTTTCTGATTAGAGTTTATCTAAATCTATTTTCCATGGTTTGTAATAAACTTTCTATGATACCAATTGTAATTCCCTGACCCCAGTTACCTAGAGTCAGTGCATTATTACATAACTTTGGTATGATCACAAGGGTGAAAAATCCCAAAATTACTATCAATTTAGTATCCTTGGAAGTACTAAATACATTCATAAGTTTTACATTGCATTATAAAATGAAATAAAACAACAAAATTGTCTAGATTGAAAACATTCATCTCTTAGACTATCCCTGTTGGCCAGTCCTAATAAAACTCATTGCATCTTGGGAAAAATAAAACATAGAAAGGGGTGAGCTCATATGCCCAGTAAGGATAATAATATAGCAGAAACATTCAAAAATATGCATAAAAATTTAAGGCAATGTTTAAGACTAAAACAAAAGAATTTTAAACTTAAACTTCATAATAATATGGAAAGGATAAATCAAATAATTCCATTTACGTATTCACATGGATATTCAACTAGATGAATAATCACATGTAATATCAATAGCCAATTTCATAATAACAGAATGCATAATTCCAGACTTCATAACAATATATTCAAGGCCTTATGAAAAGACTAAAAATAAGATTTTGTCAAGGCCTTGTACCAAGACACTAGTTTGTCTCATGAGACCTACCGATGCATCGAGGAGCTACAGTGGGATCCAACTGCCACTTACTAAGTCAAATGCATTCCTCATATGAAAATTTTTAAACATGACATAAACATTCATATTAAAACCATCATACGAAATGACAATACTTTATCTATAAACCATGAATGGTGTAAAAATATCACATCCATAGTCAAACATATCACAAAACCTTCAATAAAATATGGAATATTTGTATCATAATAACCAACTTTCAACAAGTTTATAATCCATCAATGGATATTGACATAGATTAAATCAAAACATTTTGTCGAGAAATATCAATTTCTATTTTGAAATCATTTAAAAGTCATATAATTATAAAAGAAAAAAGTTATTTTTAAAATAATCTTATAATCTGTTAAGGGAAGCTTCGATTATGCTATAATTTCAGAAAATAGCCACACCCTCCATATATGTTAAAAAAGCATTCTTACCTTAATTTTGACGAAAAGGTCATAAAGTAAATTGTTTGGAAAACTACTGAAAGATTCCTTTAAGAACATTGAAGGTAATAAAATGGTATAAATTAATTTAATCCATAGGCTACGAAATAGTAAAAATGATTTGAAATAAATTTTTATGAAACCCAGAAGTGGATCATAAAGAAGTCTCAGTAGATACTCATGTATAACAACATCGGATAATAATTAGACTGTGAAATTTAACACTTACCTTGTACATTTCCTTAGTCGATGGAATTTTAACCACATTTATAATATTTAAAAAAATTTATTAAATTATACAATAACTATATACACAAATATGATATCATATATGATTCTATAATATTTCATTGTTAAAAATATTTCAGTAGTATCATCATTTTGGGTGTTAACTAATTAAATTTCCTTTATATGATTGGTTATGTAGGCCATGTTTTTTATAGATAGGATGTATTTGATTCATATACAGAATGATTTTATGTTCGTAAAAATTATTTTTAATAAAACATTTATGATTATTCATGAATTATTACAATTGGGAATGAATCTCATCACGTTCGTGGTGACTATAATCCGAACGTACGCACGAGCGACAATATCATTTTATTAATGGTGAAATCGTATATAATTGGATGGTATATCATATATTCATAATCATTATAATTTTATATTTATTATTTACATCAGATATAATCAACATTATACCCATCCAAAATAATTATGTTTTTGATTGACAAACTACATCACAACATGGAGACGACAAGACGTACGTATGAACGTATGGTGACTTTATCATTTATAGGATGGATAGAATAAAGAATATGGTTGTACAATATTTAAAATAACATCACAGTATGTAAAATGTACTAGAGATATTATTTTGGTATGGAAACTACAAAGAAAGAGGATGTAGAAGAAGAAATAAACTAGAAAGTAGTTGGTGAAATTATTATCTCTTCTTCGGGTGATTCCTTTTGAGTTGACGAAAAGGGATCCATAGATTGGTTTTCTGATAAATGTAAGACCTCTAGGATGAAGGGAGGATATTTTGGAGGATATTTGAGCACGTTTTGGTAGATCCAACTGGGTATGGAGGTGAAAATTTAAGAGAAGGAGAAGAACCCTTTTATAGGAGAGGTGAGGGTAACTTTAGGAAAAACATGAAATATTATTTTATAATAAAATAATTTTCGGTTTATAATGTATCTAAAATTATTAAATTCAAGGATAAGGTGATTATTGGTCGAACCCACACAAAAAATAGGTTTTAGATAGGTTTAGGTCACCAAATTAACCTTATCTTATATATTTAACTCTTAGTTAAATAGTATACATTTACCATGTCTCTTTGTATTTTTTATATTACATGGTTAATAAGCATACTAAAAACATACAAGAGAACCCCAAGTGATTCATTATTAATATATATAACCTCATCTATGTACTTTTTCCGAAACATAGATTTTTAAGAATATTATATCAATTAATAATATATAGTTTTAAAAAAAAGCAATCATCTCAATTTTGACACTATTTATTATTTTATTTTTTGAAAGCCATAAAAACTATATCAATTAGAATAAAATTTATTTAATCAACAATAAAATGTTATATTAACCTATAAAATTAGTTTAATTTATCATAAGTCTAAATTTAGATTTATTTGGATATTTATAATATGAATTATTTTAATATTTCATTATTAAGGTAATTACTGCATCATCATCGAGTCATAAATTAATTAATTTTTTAGTTTCTAAAAATTTTAAATAAAATAACATTATGTAATAAATGCTTTCATATTTCTAATGAATATTTATATTGGAATTTATATTGTGTGTAACCCTATAGTATTAATGGTTTAGTTATTAAACATTGAATTTAACTCTTTTAACTCATCTTTAAATAAAATAATAATAAAAGTCATAATCTATTCCAAGTGGACCAAATAGGATCATATTTTATTCCTTATATTGTTTTTGGTCTAATTAAACTTATCCAATAGATTTAGGACATGTGTTAGGTTATTTATAATATCATTTGTACCCTTAATTTCCCTATTTACTTTTAACCGTGGAAAATAAAAGTCAAAAGATAATAGTCGGCCAAAATTATTTTTTTCTTATTGAACCAAATTTTACTTAATAACGTCAACCGTGTCTCTGGAATTTCTGAAATTTACCTCAATGGGGTGGGAAAATTATGTTTTATGCAATTTGAAAATGTTCTTAAAAGGTAGGTAAAAGACGGTAAAAATTTCAAGGAAATTTTATATATCTAAACTTATTATAAAATGAAACCAATTAATTACATTTAACATATATATGTACTATGTATCTATTTTGACATAAAATAAATTGCCATAAACTAACAAATTATTTAAATAAAATGTTGGTTTTAAAAAATAACGCTGTGTTTTTTAATATTCATCATTAATTAAAAGGTTTCTGAAAAATACAAAAAAAATCACCCTAAACTAATTTTGATATTCTGAATCCAAAAATGTATTTCATCTTGAAAAATAAAATTTATAAAATTTTAAAAAAGTGTTTATTACTATTCATAACAGCTAGTTTGATTGGTCGTGGTGTGTTAAAACTCCATGTTGTGTATCACACACGCTACTACATTATTCAAGGGGAAACATACTGTGGAAGCATGGGGTGTTACACCAATATGTTATTCATGAATAATAAACAGTAATATCCTAATAAATTTAATGTCTTTATTCAAATGAATTTTAAAATTCAAACATGTAATTACTTAAATTATAATAAATTCATTTTATCATATTATATTTTTTATCCAACATTAGTGCCATTATATTGGATTATGTTATACTTCTTATCAAAATAGAAAAAAAATAACAAAAAAACATGGAACTACCAACATTTATGAAATGGGAATACCATGAATATATAAAATAAATCTATTATATAAATTATTATCTTGTAAATAAACACCAAATCCCATAACATAATGGTATAGTTCCTTTATATATTATATAAAAAATATCTTAGTGCACATTATTTTACTATTATAAATAGTTTTGGGTTGGGGAATCATTTTATTATTAGTTAAACCCACATTATAAATATTTTTAGTGGTATAAATTTAATTAATAGAATGGCTAGTAGACCATAGGCCCATTAAAACATGGCCCAAAGGCCTAGGTCACCGAAGTCCTTTACATTGATGAAATAACATGAGTAAGCTATCTGAATCATTCGATGTAAGCAATATTATGTCACAGCTCCGCATAAATGTATTCATCATTCAACGATCCCAATATCAAAGTTATATTTACCACCACCATAACCATTAATCATCTTATTATTATGGGATGAATCATCCTGGAAGGGAACCCCTCATATCTGTGATGTGATGGCATGGATAGATGATCGATTCCATCACACCTATATCACTTTTTAGTTTCCTCCCTAGGGAAGTTTATGAGGTCCTCGATTGAATTATCTTCCATCTTATCATTGTTCCTATACTAGTCCCATGTTTATATGATCATGTCAAAGTGTACCACTCTACCATACATTGGTAGTCCATGGGGATGGGAGGCTGGATGATAATCATCATACATATCCCTCTAATAGATGTTAGTCGCCCAATAGTGTCTTCTCAAACTACCTTTATGTGGTGTTGATCCAATAACATGGCCCTTTAAACTCTATAATTTACCCAATTGTACTATCCTAGATGTCTTGTGGGCAAAGGGCCTTCCACTAATGATTACTTGGATTCCCTATGGCATGATGTTCATTGATGTTCGAAGGCCCTATGGCCCCTAGGCATAATTCATTGGGATGAAAACCCAATTCATGTTCACAGTTCCACAACTACATTACCAATAATATACTACTAATGAAACACTGAAATACCCCTCTAGAGTTTTGAACATAAGTCTTTTGAATTCATTATTATAAGGGTCTACCATCTAACTGCACCCCCCAACTACAATATTATTTCATCATCATCTCCTAGAAAATTTTCTAAAGATTAACTACACCCAAAAACATTCCTATATGAAATATAATTAGATAATGGGAAAAAATAATAACGTTTGTATTCAAATTCTTTATATGTGAAAAAAAAATGTTCCAAAAATGAATATATCAAAAATAAAACCTAATCATGGGAGAAATATAAAATTAAAAGGATCATAGAATCACCATAGTTTTCTATATAAGGATTCAAGGGAATGAAAACTAATAATGTTCATCATGAAATAATAATGTAATTCATAACATTATAACGTTAGATCATGGAATAATAATATTGATCAAAGGGTCAAAACATTGGTATGTGGTATAAATTTTATCATAGGGAAACAATACATTTTTAAGACAGCAAATAAAAATTTTGTCCATACACATGGTTTTGAAAATAACAAACCACAATCCTAACCCCAAATAAGGTTGTGATCATAGATAACATCAACCATACTCATTTATATGGTTGTTAAAAAAACATACAATAATTTTTTCTATATACATGGTTGTTAGCTTTTGAATCTATAATCATGACCATAAATTGATTGTTGAACATCGATAACCAAAATATTGTTCATGTGTGGAATTATAAACATAGATTTCTATAATCATGGTTCTGACCTCGTTTGAGAATATATATTACCATAATAATGTCAATGTACATTTTTTAAAACATTTCTAATATCATTCATTTTCATGGGAAACAAAATTCTCACATATGATATAAATAATTAGCTAGTGTATTAGTGGGACATATCTGACCCAGCCTTCACATATTGTTTAATCATATATATTTCTTCCATATTAAATCAGTAATAAATATAGTCATTAAAACCAATGGAAGGAACGTGGGTTAAATGAAACTTTTAGTTATTCAAGGAAAAAATGAAATCATGAATAACATCGATCGATACCCAAAATCAAATATCCCAAAATATGTATACCATAATGAAATTTATAGTGTGAATAAAGAAATAAAACAATTTACACTACGGGAAAATTCAGTATGTGCAACTGGTTATTTGTGACGGGAAGAGAGCCCATCGCATATAACCCTTCCAAGAAAAAATTTGCGACGGTTAAAGTAGCCCGTCGCAAATAACCAAGTATTTGTGATGATATTTCGCCACCCGTCGCAAATAGTTTGGCCCAGCTTGCGCGCCAAACCGCGCAGGTTTATTTGCGATGGGTCCCGTCGCAAATACCCGGCGGCGGTCAATACCATTTTGCGACGGGATGTTGTCCTGTCGCAAAAGGTCTGTCGGGAGGCACTATTTGCGACATGACACGTCGCAAATAACCTTTTAACCACCGACTATAATTAATGCGGGCGATGGTAATTGCGACGGGGCCCGTCGTAAATAGTAGCATTTGCGGCGGGCTGCCTGTCGCTAATAACCCCGTCGCAACTAATCTATCTTATATATACCCCTATCTGTTTTTCCCCAAATCATTCACATCTTGCTTTATCTCTCTCTTCATTCTTCAGTTTCAAAGAATTTTTTTAGTTAATGTTTTTTAGACGAGAGCAATCAGAGGGCGTCGATAACATTAGAATATCAAAGTTTAAGGTATTTATATTTTATTTTTTATATGTTTTATAATTTTTTATTTTAATGTTAATTGTTGTTTATTAGTTCTAATTTAATTAGATTTCAATTGATTTTTATTTATATTTACTTTTACTAAGTAATTGATATTTTTAGTTATAATTATAAATAATTAGTTATAATTAATATTAATTAGATACAATTAGGAATAATTAGTATTAATTACGAATAAATAGTATTAATTAGGAATAAATAGTATTAATAAGGAATAAATAGTATTAATTAGGAATAATTAGTATTAATTAGGAATAATTAGTATTAATTAGGAATAATTAGGAATAATTAGGAATAATTAGGAATAATTAGGAATAATTTGTATTAATTAGGAATAATTAGTAGTAATTAGGAATAATTAGTAATAATTAAGAATAGTTAGTATTAATTATGAATAATTAGTATTAATTATGAATAATTAGTATTAATTGGGAATAATTAGTAGTAATTAGGAATAATTAGATTAATTTGGAATAATTAGTAATTATTAGGAATAATTAGGAATAATTAGTATTAATTAAGAATAGTTAGTATTAATTAGGAATAATTAGTAAAAATTAGGAATAATTAGTAATAATTAAGAATAATTAGGAATAATTAGTATTAATTAGGAATAATTAGTATTAATTAGGAATAGTTAGTATTAATTAGGAATAATTAGTATTAATTATGAATAATTAGTAGTAATTGGGAATAATTAGTAGTAATTATGAATAATTAGTATTAATTAGGAATAATTAGTAGTAATCAGGAATAATTAGTTTTAATTAGGAATAATTAGTAGTAATTAGGAATAATTAGTATTAATTAGGAATAATTTGTATTAATTAGGAATAATTAGTATTAATTAGGAATAATTAGTATTAATTTGGAATGATTAATATTAATTTGGAATGATTAGTATTAATTTGGAATAATTAGTATTAATTAGGTATAATTAGTAGTAATTAGGTATAATTAGAAATAATTAGGTATAATTAGTAATAATTTGGTATAATTAGTAATAATTATGTATAATTTGAAATAATTAGGTATAATTAGGAATAATTTGTAATAATTAGGTATAATTAGTAATAATTTGGTATAATTAGTAATAATTAGGTATAATTAGAAATAATTAGGTATAATTAGTAATAATTAGGTATAATTAGTAATAATTAGGTATAATTAGTGATAATTAGGTATAATTAGTAATAATTAGCAATAATTAGGAATAATTAGGAATAATTAACAATAATTAGGAATAACTAGGAATGATTAGGAATAATTAAGAATAATTAGCAATAAGTAGTAATAATTAGCAATAATTAGGAATAATTAGGAATAATTAGGAATAATTATTAATAATTGGTAATAACTAGTAATAATTAGTAATAATTGGTAAAAATTAGGAAAAATTATGAATAATTAGTAATAATTAAGAATAATTAAGAATAATTAAGAATAATTAAGAATAATTAGGAATAATTAGGAATAATTAGGAATAATTAGGAATAATTAGTAATAATTAGGAATAATTAATAATAATTAGGAATAATTAGTAATAATTTTGAATAATTATTAATAATTAGGAAAAATTAGGTATAAATAGTAATAATTATGAATAATTAGGAATAAATAGTAATAATTAAGATTAAATTGTAATAATTAAGAATAAATAGTAATAATTAGGAATAAATAAGAATAATTAGTTATAATTAGGAATAATTTGGTATAATTAGGAATAATTAGCAATAATTAGGAATAAAAAGTAATAATTAGGAATAAATAGGAATAATTAGGAATAAATAGTAATAATTAGGATTAAATAGTAATAATTAGGAATAAATAGTAATAATAAGGAATAATTAGGAATAATTAGGTATAATTAGGTATAATTAGGTATAATTAAGATTAATTAGCAATAATTAGAAATAATTAGCAATAATTAGGAATAATTAGAAATAATTAGGAATAATTAGCAATAATTTGGAATAATTAGGAATAATTAAGAATAAATAGGAAAAATTTGTCTTAAATTTTTTATTATTTTAATAATAGTTACATTGTTTTTTCGTAAATATTGATAATTAGTAATTATTATTAATAATTAGTAATAATTAGTAAAAATTAGGAATAATTAGTAATAATTAGTAGTAATTAGGAATAATTAGGAATAATTAGGAATAATTAGGAATAATTAGTAATAATTAGTAATAATTAGTAATAATTAGTAATAATTAGTAATAATTAGTAATAATTAGGAATAATTAGGAATAATTAGTAATAATTATGAATAATTAGGAATAATTAGGAATAATTAGGTATGATTAGTAATAAATATGAATAATTAGGAATAATTATTTATAATTAGGAATAATTAGTAATAATTAGGAATAATTAGTAATAATTAGGAATAATTAGGTATAAATAGTAATAATTAGGAATAATTAGTAATAATTAGGAATAAATAGTAATTGTTAGGAATAAATAGTAATTATTATGAATAAATAGTAATAATTAAGAATAAATAGTAGTAATTAGGTATAATTAGTAATAATTAAGTATAATTAGAAATAGTTAGGTATAATTAGGAGTAATTAGGTATAATTAGGTATAATTAGTAAAAATTAGGTATAATTAGAAATAATTAAGAATAATTAGAAATAATTAGGAATAATTAGCAATTATTTGCAATAATTAGTAATAATTAGCAATAATTTGGAATAATCAGAAATAATTAGGAATAATTAGGAATAATTAGGAATGAATAGTAATAATTAGGAATAAATAGGAATAAAGAAGAATAAATAGGAATAAATAAAAATAAATAGGAATAATTAGGAATAATTAGTAATAATTAGTAATAATTAATAATAAATTTTTTATTATTATTAGTAATATTAATATTGTTTTTTCGTAAATATTGATAGTATAATTTTGTTATTACTAATAATTAGTAAACGAATTATGCTTGGATAATGAAGGGAATATTTGTAATCATCTCCACAATGATGATTACCAAATTTCCTTTCATTATTCAAGCAGTTTTCATTTTGGTAAGTATTGCCAAGTATTGCTAAATTAGTAATAAATAGTAATAATTAGTAATAAATAGTAATAATTAGTAATAAATTGTCATAATTTGTAATAAATTGTAATAATTAGTAATAAATTGTAATAATTAGTTTCAATTAATAATAAATTGTAGTAATTGGTAATAATTAGCAATATCTAGCAATAATAAGTGTGAGAAAGATGCAATTAAATGAGCTATCAGACAAAAGAGTAGCCGTTAATCCACTAGAAATAGTGTTGTCCTTAATTAATGATAATTATTAAGTAGTTGTAACTATTTATCTTCTTTTTCATATAGTGTTTTTTTAATTTCAAACTATTCAAAAACAGTGATGATTTTATATTTTATCTAGAAAAATCTGGAACAAGGATGTTGACATTAGTCATTATTAGATTATCGAGCTTGGATAAATCAGCGCAGAAATCCCAATGATTCTGGTTTAAATCCTGTATATATTGAAGTTGTTGAAGATTTCTTAGAATTTGCATCATCAAAACCAGAATATGTTTCAAAAGGCATAATTAAGTGTCCTTGTAAAAAATGTGCTCTGAGAATGTTTAACACATTTGATAAGGTTGGCGGACATCTCTTGCGGTTTGGTTTTCAACCAGATTATGTTGGTTGGTGTCAACACGGTGAACGCAGTTCCAGAGAATATCTTAATAACATGATTCTAGATCCATCACGAGTTCAAAATTTAGTAAATGATGTGGCATGTCCATCTATGCAACAAACTGAAACTCACGATGATATTGATTTAACTCTTGAGTTGGCACCATCAGAATTTTATGATTTATTGAATTCTACTGAGGATGCATTATATCTTGGTTGCAAGATATGAAAATTAGAAGCAGTTGAAAATTTTATGGCTATTAAATCAGATAATTCAATGTCAAACTACTATATTGATCATATATTTTATTTGGTTAAAACACTGTTACCTGAAGGAAATGTGTTTCATGCAAATTACTATGAGAGCAAGAGGATGATTCGTAATTTGGGTATTAGTTATAGGAAGATTCATGGATGTCCAAATAATTG
This sequence comes from Viscum album, assembly GCA_963277665.1. Lineage (NCBI taxonomy): Eukaryota > Viridiplantae > Streptophyta > Magnoliopsida > Santalales > Viscaceae > Viscum > Viscum album. The sequence continues at coordinate 246,382,986 of OY728160.1, read as the reverse complement.
CATCTTATATTCTGGAGAAAATGAGTCATTGGATATTTATCCCACATATGGACAATCGAGGTATAACGAAGCTCAACTAGGAAAGTCTAGATAGATTCTAGTAAAATAGTTCAGATATTTCCCCCATATACCCATGTTGTAGCATTTATTTATTTCTTAGAACACAACTTCAATGATGTCACGGAACAAAACCAATATTTCAACTAATAAAATCTTGAATCATCCATCTGATGGTGATTCATGGAAACATATGGACCATCTGCAACCATATTTTGATATTGATGCACGAAACGTGCGATTGAGTCTTTCTACTAACGATTTTTGTCCGTTTGGTTCTTATGGTAGTCAGTATTCATGTTGGCCTGTCTTTATAACTCCGTACAATTTTCCTCCATGGATGTTGATGAAGGATCCTTATATCTTTTTGACTCTATTAATCTCAGGACATCCGAAAAAGAATATTGATGTTTATTTGAAACCATTTGACTGATGAGTTAAATGCATTATAGAGTGATGGTGTTAATACATATGATGTTGCTGCGAAAAAAAATTTCATATTAAAAGCTACATTGATGTGGACGATTAGTGACTTTCCGGCATATGGCATGTTTTTTGGTTGGAGTACACATGGTCCGAAATCATGTCCTTACTGTATGAAAGAAAACAAAGCCTTTATGCTGTTCAATGGAAAAAACCCTTTCTATTTTGATTGTCACCATAGATTTCTTCCAACTGATCATACTTTGTGGAGGAACAAATCTAATTTCAGAAAAGGTACAATTGAAAGGGTTGAACCTCCAAAGATGATCTCAGATATAGAGTTAAAATTAGTTGTATTTTCCTTACCCCCCATCACATTTGGACCAATAAAAAACCAACAAAAAATTCATGGCATTGGAAGAGAACAAAATTGGATAAAACAAAGCATTTTTTGGGATCTTTCATATTGGTTTGATTTGTTGGTTCGCCACGTGTAAGATGTTATGCATATTGAGAATATTTTTTTTGGTAATTTATTTAATACAGTTTTGGATACACCAGGTAAGACCAAAGATATTGTAAAGGCACGACTAGATCTTGTACAAATTTGCAGGCGACCAGAACATGAATTTTTTGAAAATTTTAGATCACAGAGGTTAATGAAGCCAAAAGCAGCTTATAAACTGTCCAAAGAGAGTCATTTATTATTTTTTTAGTGGATTGAAGATTTGATACTTCCAGATGGCTATGCTTCCAATTTGGGCAGATGTGTTAAGAATGGTTATATTTCTAGATTAAATGTCATGACTGGCATGTTATAATGGAAAGACTAATGCCGATTGGATTCAGAGGTTTGTTTAATTATATGTTTTGGGATTTTATAACATACATATCATATTTTTTTCGAGACATTTTTACAACAATAGAAGACTACGATGCGCTAAGAAAACTGGCAGAAGATGTTGCTGTAATTTAATGTAAATTGGAAACAATATTTCCCCCGGCTTTCTTTGACTCAATGGAATATCTGATATTACATTTGTCACTTGAAGCTAAATGTGGAGGTCCTGTACAGTTTCTATGGATGTACCCATTTGAGAGATGCATGCAGAAATTGAAGAAAAAAATACGTAACAAAGCATCAGTTGAAGGCTCAATTACTGAAGCTTATTTCCAAGAGGAAATTGATTTTTCCTTCTCTCAGTATTTTGAATCTCAATATCCCTCAAAACAAAATCGCATGGGGTGAAATTAGGGGAATGTTAATGATGAAATGGAAAATCAATTAACAGTTTTTAATCAGCCAAATCTTGGTTTTGGTGGAGTTCATGAACAATGGCTTTCAGAAGATGAACATCACAGAGCTCATACATACGTTCTACTCAACTGTTAATAAATGAAATCATTTGTCTTGTGAGTTATTCAATCACTTATTCTATAATTTATGTTAAAATATTTAAACATATTTTATTTGTAGGTTATATGATAATCATACTAGGAAACAACTTCCACAAATTACAGCAGCTGCTCTTGAAGAACGTAGACAAAAAAAAATTTCTCAATGGTTTCAAAAACTGGTAACATAAATTATTGATGGTTTAAGATCAATTAAGTTTATTATTTATTATATTGATAACTATTTTACAAAGTTTCAGTTGTCTCTATATGCTATTGTAATTGATAAGTGACTATGTATATTGAGTAACCCACCATCCAAAATGGTTAAATATTATAATGCATATGTGGTGAATGGTATTCGATTTCATACACATGCATACGAGGAATCAAAAAAAACAATGAACATTGGAGTTTTCTTGAGAGGATCACATCTTAGAGAAACTGAAGTTGGCTTTTATGGAATTTTGGAAGAAATTATTGAGCAGTGTTATCTAGGAAAAAATTACATAACAATGTTCAAATATTAGTGGTTGGATACTGAGAGTGGTTTTCATGTTCATCCGACTCATGTAATCATCGATATTAAATATAAAAGTATTCTTGTAGTAAATGAACCATTTTTACTAGCTCAACAGGCACATCAAATTTATTATGCAAAGTACTGTGATACTTCAAGAGACTTGAGTGATTGGGGGAGCATAAAAAATGAAATCTCAGGAAAATCAGTTTACTCAAACTGAATGTGGTTCCGCTGAAGTGGAAAGAATTGATATTTTTCAAGAGACGGCCCAAAATCAATATGATTCACAAAGAGACATGAATATCGATGATGACACCCCACAATTAAGGATTGATGGTGATGAATATGTTAATGATGTTACAAATCAAGTTGAAATGACAAGAGATGCTGAAATTGACACTCATATGGATATCGATGAGGTTGAGGAGGAAGATGGAGACAATGACATTGACAGCTATGGAGAAGAGGATGAAGATGAACATTGACACAATTAAATGCTGGTTATAATCATAACTAATATATATCTATATATAATAGTTATTTTCAACTATTTGTGAACAATTATCATTTTGTGATTCAGATGGACTCTGATCTATTGCATGAGTTGGAGGAGGCTGAGATACCTTTGGATGATGAGGATGTGGGATCAGCTGACCCTCAGCCTAATGGTGGTTTAGGAGGTACACAGAGGGGGAACGGTCTTTCACGACTGATGATTCATGCCCCTATCAATGAGTGACGTCCACATGTTGGTTTCGATCCACGCACACAAAGGTATGGTAACCTGTATATTTTAGTTAGATTTAATTTATTTATTTATGAATATAATTTTTTTTGATTATTTATTCCTTTTTCATAGTCTTCAGCATGTAGCTATTGGACAGGGGAGCGCTATATTGCGCAATTATTTTTCTCAGCCATGGATCACATGGTAACAGATTTCTGTTGATGTGAGACACGACATGTTCCTGTATTGGCTGGTACGTAAATAAAGAATATTTATTTTGGAATTTATTTTATTAACAACATGATATTATAAATTATTTTTAGGGTTTTTGGAATCCTATCATTGATTGAATGAGCGATGCTATCCACAAGTCATGGAAGGTTTCTATGCGTGACCATTTTTGCCAGTTTTTGCCCAATTTGAGAAGGACAATCATTAAGAAAGAATAGGTGAGAGAATTTGATGGGTCATGTAGAGCCCACCAACTAGAGTACATTTAATCTCACGTTTGGGATGGATTATGTTTACATTGATTGGGTGGTAGATTTCAGAGGAGATCTTCAGTGGGAAGACAAAATTGGGGGAGACAGGAGGTGACTCATCGAGCTGGTAGCAGGATATTCAGTTCGCATAGAGAGCATCTGGTAAGTATATTTTTTAAATATTTTATATAACATTAAATATAAACAGTTTATTTTATATTTATGTAGGAAGTCGAGCATCCCGATATTACGGAGTTCGATGTTTATCAGAGGATGTACAGTGATCCAGCTACTTGAGATATTAGAGGTGATCTCCAGCGTCATATTGTGGTTAGTATTATTTTATCATTTTAACAATTAACTACATATAGTAATTTGATGATTTTAATTTTAAATTGGAATTGAAGGAGTCATATGAGGCTGTGACCTCTTACACACAGGATGAGGGTTAGGACGAGACGACTGAGTAGACTAGTGTTCACAATTTTGATGAGGCGGCATGGACGCAGGCGACTCAGTATGGCTTTGAGAAGGGCAGAGTAGTTAGTATCAGCTTTCATTTGACTCCTGGTACATATTATGGTACTGCTATGATGTCGACGTCCAGCTCAAGAGGAGCTCGTGGAGAGGCATCATCTTCTGTCTCACAGTATCAGGACCAGTTGCGAGATAAGGCTGAGCATATAGAGACTTTTCAAAAGCAGCAAGAAGAGATGTGTTGGCGGCAGCAGCTACATGAGCAGCATTACAGGGAACATATGCGTTGATGGCAGCAACAACATCAAGAGCAGATGGAGTACATGCAGCATCTGACTCGTATTTTAGGGATGGAGTTTCCTCCACCAGCTCCTTCAGCTCCTCCACCTCCTCCAGAAGACGACCCCCCCAGTGATTTTTTTATGTTACAAACATTTGAATTTAACATTGTAATATGAATTATTTATATTTTCTGTCTTTTATATCGGTACAAATATTACATAATTTAGCTTTTAATATTTTATTTTTATTTTTGTGAATATTGAGAATTTTAATATTTTCTATTTTTTTATTGTTTTAATAATAGTAATATTATTTTTTCATTAATCGTAATTTTTTTTAAACATAATTTTTTAAAAAATTAATTTATTATTTGCGACGAGATCTTTTACGACGAGGTCCTGTCGTAAATAGCTGAACTAAATATTTTTAAAAACATATTTGTGACGGTCAAGTAGTACCATCACAAATAATTTGTTGCGACAGGCCTATCGGAGAAAGTGCTATATATATAGTTTTTGCGACGGGGTGAGAGCCCATCGCAAATATTTTTTACAACAGGCCTATCAAAAAAATGTTTACATATATATAATACATATAATCAGAAGCTTATTTGTGACGAAGATGTTTCCCGTCGCAAATAACTTTGTTTGTAATGGGCTCGTCGCAAATACTTGTTTTTGCGACTGCGTTTTCTGCAAAGGGCTATTTGCGACGGGGCCCAGTCGCTAAAGCCTATTTACGATGGTATCCCGTCACAAATAGGCTGTCGCAATAACCAAGAATTTCAGTAGTTTTAGGAAATATGTATTTTAAAATTAAAGAGAATATAGAAATGGAACAAAAAAAATGAGTTTTTCAATAAATGTTTACGAATTATTGTAAAAATAATGGTAAAAGTCACATTCCAAAAAATTATTCAGGAAGGTCATAAGATGACATCATAATAAAATTATTTTATTAAATTTCCTAAAAATAATACCATGAATTTTTTTTATTAAATTTAAATATATGTCAAGTTGGATATTCAAAATTTTTAGAATTGAAAATAAATCCCTTTTAAAACGTTTTATGTTATTTTAATGAAAACCCACCAAAAATAATCTGGTTACATTTTGTTAAAATTTATAATGATGAAAAGAATTAATATAAAATATAATAATTATTTTTATTTAAAAATATAATTTTTTTTGGTAAGAATGCACATGGAAAATGGAAAGAAAGTGACAATATAGAGTACGTGAATTATTCATAGCAACATAATAATTTTGGGATTAATTAAATCTATTATACAATAAAAAATGTACACTAAAATTTAATTGACATAGAGAAAATTAGAAAATGATATTTGGGATATATGATTGATATAAGGTAATAAGAAAAGAATAAAAATGCTAGGGTAGAAATATTATTAACCAATGAAGTTAAATATGACAAAAAAACATACTATAGAGGAATCTAGTTTGGTCATCTTTGTGATAATTACATTGATGTAATTTCTCCTTATCATAACTTATCCCTTCAAAATGAAGGACTTCATAATACGTATTTTTTCCAAATCCAACCAAATAAGTAAATACATATTAATAGAGATAATTTTGGATTGGATTATAGATAATATCCAAGGATATATATGGAACATAGTGGAGGGATTTTCTTTTTTTTATATTGATGAAAATGAAGAAAATTTCATTGGAAACATGAGTTAAGATAAGAGTAATTATGGAATCACATGTGATATAGGTGTGTTAAGTAAGAAAAAATCTATTATAATTTATGGATAGACTACCAGAAATAAAAATGGTCTTATAAAATTAGATGATACCATTATACTATAAATATTTAAATACATCAAATTTAGAACCAATTTAACATCTTTTTATCTAGTTCATTTCTTCCACTATAATTATTTTTATAGAAAATTAATGAATTCCCATCTTACATGATTTGAATATGTTGAATCAAAATTTTTTAAATTGTTTAATATATTTAAATTTATAAATAAGCTAAATTTAACATTTAAAGGCTAACACTATGTATAAAAACCTATTTTCCAATAAATATGAACTCTTATTAATTAAGTGTTCATATTATTATTTATAATCATCTATAAATCAATAAACAAGTTATAATATATTGTTCATAAATATAAAAAAATATTTTTTCAATAAAATCATCCATATACCATGATATATTTATTATGATATAAAATCATTAATACATAAAAAAAATTTCTGATAGATTAATTTATATCTATTAAAATGAAATAATTCTTAGTCCTTACAATGAAATATTAATTTTATTTATTTTTATTTCCATGATTCTGTTTATTAATAATACATTTCATAAAATTTAGAAATTAAAATATGTTAAAATTAGCTTGTAAAAACTCATATAGTGTAAAAAAAATAAACAAAAAATCATTTAGAACCTGAAATACATACTAGTATAAATTATATATATTATTTTTTTTTATTAAATAAAATTTAATTAAAAATAATTTACAAGAATTTTTGTATGATTTTTTAGATATACATCTTCACAATGTTAAATATGTAATAAAATCCATTATAAAAATATCTTCTTTAGATTCATTATTATTATCCCATGTAAATTGATATCTATTATAATAAATAATTTATAAAATTTAAAATATATATTTTTATAATGAAGGATTATATGTGTTACACATAAATAGTTTTTAATTTCATTTATAAAATAATAATTAAAAAATGGTATTATTGTTAATTATACTATACACAACAACAAAATACAGTTCGATAACTATCATTTAATTTCAATCTTACCCCCATGCATCCAATAAATTCTTTACTGTCTAACATCATAATGGAAATTTCACATTATTATATTTTTATTCTCTAATGAAATATTCTAAAATAAAATAATGTCACATTATTCAATTTATTTTAATGTTTCAGGCGTGATGTGTTATCATCATATTAAAATGAAATTAAGAAATATATTTCAAGGGGGTTATATCACCGATATCTCTCTATGCTATAATGAACATTATTTAGTATTTAGATGGATGAGTTTATCCATTTCCACTAGATGTGTTTCATAATCATGTAAAGTTAAAATTCTTACTTGTAAATTTTAGGATTGGGAAATCTTTAATATTTTCACATTCTATCAATTTCATCACTTTCACAACCCTACATTTCCAATAACCTAAAACATCCATCAAGTACAATCTATAAAAATCTAAGTGGATAAATGGTATGGATGTTCACAATAATTTTGTTACAATTACCCTTATACACGTACAAAGAATTAATTAAATCCTTTTGTGATATTTATTTTGGATTGGTTCTGAATTACATAATTTTATTTCAGAAAAAAATAAACAATATAATGAAAATTAATTTTAAAATATATAAAAACAAAATAATCATTTTTAATTTATTATTTTTATATAATTATATGGGTTGTACATTATAGTTTTCTATATAAAAAGTTTGATGAAAATTCATTTTGGAATCCCATATATATGAAAAAAATTCCTATATATTTTAAATATAATTTAAATATATTGTTCCTTATCCCGATCATTGTATTCTTGAGAACCAAATTCTTGAATCATTTAATTGGGGATAGTGACATCTATGTTTATGTTTAGTGTGATGCTTTTTATTATAATTCATTTTATCTGTTGTAATTTTTTTTTCATTAATTTTTTTTAAATAACCTTATGATGTGAAAATATTAAGATACTTTTCAGAATTTATATGTAACACCCTTAAAAAAATTATTCTTAAATGAATAAATCCTACTATTGACATCAATAATGTTTTCCATTCATTTCAAATATCCTACATAATTAGAACCCCAGAGTTAATTGAGCTTGGTTGGGGTAGTTTCATAATGGGGGACCTCTAGGGATGCCACACTATGTGTGTGTGAGAGAGTTTAGAAAAGATAAACTAAATGAATGTGGTTTAGCATACGGGGATAATCATTATTTATAAAATTAACCCATGTGGGTAATAGTTTTTGGTGTGATAGTAATTCGATAAAGGTATTATAGGAAACCCGTGTGTTGGATATTTAGGTTCATGGAATGATTAGTCTGGGTCATGAAAAATGGTATCAGAGCCAATACCCAAAAAAACTATAGTTTCACTATAAATATTTGAGGCGTGTTATCCGCAATGAGGGCGTTGTTACTTAATGGTGGAGTATAACTCCCCTATAAAATTATGGCCTATATTACTAAAAGTTTCTACCCATATTAACATGTTTTACATTTTTTTGGGGAGATAGCAATATTATAACTCCATAGTTATGTGAGATGGTCCATGAGTAATATTATAATGGGGGAATCCTTGATACTCTCCAAGGTTTTGTCTATGTGAGGAAAAAGATAAAATTTAACATGTGTTGTCTTATAGGGACATTCATTTTTTATAAGTGACCCCATTGGGAAATAGCTTGTGGTGTACTAGGAATGCACACATCTTATTAATGGTGGCCAATTGGGTTATATGACTAGTTGATAACATGATAATTTCTTTTTATAAAATATATAACATTGAAATAACTAATTAATATATTTTTATAATAATAAGAAAAATTCAAAAAATTGAACTTCTTTGAGAAAACTGCATATGAAAATTCATTCTCTGAACTATCCTTCCTATAATTATATCTCAATCTTGAGAGGTATTATTAATGTGATTGACTATTATTAATTTTTCAATATTTATCTGAAGTATCTAAAATCATATATAATAAGAGCTTCCCTTGTATTTTAGACTAATATACCCGAGTCACCTAAAAAAGTACGATAATGGGAATTTTTTTCTATAAATCCACAATAAAAATATTTTAAGAAAAGATTTACATATATTCCTCTTAAGGATTGGATACAATGAACCTCCTATTATATAACCTATAAAATAATTAATTATTCCTTACATACCCATAATATACTACAATCCATGATATATATTTTGATAATTTTAGGGAAAAATGGTTTTTCATTCGAACTATTTTGTGAAAGTTAAAATGTAACAGTGACATTTGTGGAGTCCTCTCCTTGATTAATGAAATTTGTTTCATAAGATTTTATTGAAATTTAATTCATCATACAAGCATAATAAATATAAAATATTAGTTTGCAGGAGGAAAATGAATATATAAATTTAATAAAATAAAAAATTCATTAAAATACATATAATATGATTATTATTTCATATTTTAATATTAGTGGATAATATTTACACAAGTTTAAATATATCATCTGTTATGACTAAATAAAACCCACCTCATGTAGAATAATATTTTTCTATATCAAAAACCTAAAAACCCTTCAGACCAAGAATAGTAATTTGGTAAAGAAAATAGGATCCTAATTATATTATTCTCTAAGGGAATAGAAAAAACTAAATATAAATATTCCTTGATTGATGAATTGTAGAAAATTTCAATAAAGGTATTTCATTAAAGTGAATGGGTAAAAATAAAAGGAATGAATTATTGTTTTTGGATAATTGAAAGGTAGCATGAACTACAGAAAGCTCCTAAAACATCAATGAAGAATGAACCACTTTGTTCATCCATATTTGAATTTATATAGTTTGTCTTATTATGGTAATATTTTATATCAATTCATTAAAAATTAGAAATGAGTGAAATAACATATGCATAGTGTACAATTTAACAAAAATTTGATCACATTTTTTAGGTTTCGTTCTTTTTTTAAACCCCTTGTTGTTATCTTATTCTTAGGTAATTCATATTATTTTTATAAATATTTAATTTTGATGAATAATTGGAAAATAAATCTATTATGATTATATAAATTATTTTATAATTATTCAATGATTTAATTTCATGGCTAAACTGTAATTAATTTATTTAAATTAATATAGAATTTTTTTAGACAATGTATGTTGGAAACAAAAGGATCCATGAGGTTTCAATCCTATCATATCCATCGAAATATGTTAATTAGAATAGATGTAATATAATGATACTAATGAATAAGGAATATTGAAATAGTCACTAGGACATGTTTATTCCCATATCACAATTTGTGGGAGAGACAATGAGATTCCACTAGTTTTGCTAACATAGGTATATAAAATATAAACTTATCAATGAATATGATAATATAGAAACAAGGGGAATTTGTGTGTTATTATATACCACTACACTATTTTATAGGAGATGATGAAATCAATCTATACAAAATTCCAAAATAAATGCCACTTAATCAAACTATGTGATTGGATTTTTGATATAGTTAACATCCCTTTTTGCTAAATATTTTAACACTACATTATCAATATTATATGACATTTATGTGGATAAAAAACAAAAAAAATAAAATTCCTTCATCTAATATTACAATTTTAGAACCAATGATCATAATATACGTAGAGAAAACTTAATATCTTCATAGATAATACAAAATCAGTTCATACTAACAATTTGGATATCACCATTTTTTAATGATGACAATGGTGTCCTAATTAAAATAAGAATATAATTATTAGATATATATATCAATCCTAATTGATTTTGAAATATTATAGAACATTTATACATCACCCATAGAGAAAATCCAATATATCCTAGGTGTTTGAAAAAAATTAATGACAAAGGAATTGATGATATTTGAATGGAATGAGTTAAGAAAGCTAAAAAGAATTGATTTCAGAGTGGATCCATATGGGGCACATGAACTTATCCCATAGTACAAATGAATCTACATAAAAACATTTATAACTAAATCAAGTAAATAAATAACCATCTATCCATATGGACTGCTCTATAGAATATAAAACATCAAGGGTAATGATTTAAATTCAATAATTTAAAAATCTAAGTAAATAATTAAGGAATTTTAAACCATGTGGAAATATATTTTGTATCTATATACCATGTTGACAGACACCAATGTCAATGAACTATTTAAATCTTAGAAAATATTTAAAGGTCATGTGGACCCCAATTTTTTATCAAAAATTTGAATGGGAGAAATTCAATTAGTATTTATGTGGAATCATGTGGAGATATTTAGGGGACTCTAAGGAATAATCCCAAGAGTGTGGATGGAATAAGAATTTAGGAAGAAGATAATCGATAATTATTATATGGATGTATGAGACTTTTTTCTTTCTTTTATTTTCAGGTTTTTTATTATTTTATATTGGGATATACTATATTATTAGAGTTACAATTAAATTCATATTGGTTTTACTATCATTTAAATTTCTATGAGTGTGTGTAATGATGTTATATATGGATATAAATTACTGTCATGTTAGATACTATAAATACTCCAAATTTTTTCTATGATATGAATTGAATTTTTAATCTCATACAAGGAATTGGGAGTCTATAAAGTATCACATGTTAGTGTAGAAGGAGTGCGAGTTTTAGCGAGATATATAATTCTTTTACTATACTGTCATGTTATATCATTGTGTGTCATAGTAATGGAGGATATAAAATTACTCCCTACTCATGGAAGCCACAAAAGTTTTAGCAAGATTAAGATTCAATAAGAAACTTCCATGGAACTTTCATATTCATTAGGACATCCCCAAATTGTTAGGATTAGGATGTCTATTGGGATGATGATGATTTTTTTGACTCTACTTTATTGGCTACTTGGAATGATTTTAGTTGTATAGTTCATAATATTTTCTCTCCATGTGTATTCTTATCTTATAATGGTGATCCCATTAGTTGTGAATTATATGATAAAAAATTCTACACTCCTCACAACTTTTTTCAACACATTCATTTTATTTTCTAAAATGTCATAATTTATATGACCAAGAGAAAGTTTGATTAACATGTAACTATATGATGAAATAAAATGGTCACCTAATACAATTATGATATGTATACCATATTGATCATAATAACTATAATCAAGTAATCACTGACATCATTATTTGACATATATTATTCATTACAACACCCTCTAGAGCAAGTGAAATACATATTGTTGATATTTATTTGATAAAATTTTAATTTATAATCTTTTGAGTATATTGTTACGCCTAAATAAATTTTATCAATTATTTCTCAATGGAATGATTAATCTTTTCCCCATTTTCCAAAACCTTCAATGATGTAGGATGAATCACTAACTAGATCCACAGAACACTATATTTCAATTCTCATTCCTATTATAAAATTAACACTGCCTCAGTGATCATAACATAGGACCGTAGGAAAATTCTCTTTTTATCCAAATATACAAGTTTGATATTAATATTTTTCATTTACATAATCAAATAAATAAATTTTCTAAATTTAGTTATATAAATTTACATATCATTTTTGACATTAAATATCACACATGAAAAATAAAAAAAATAACAAATGAAAACATTTTTAAAAATATTCCTTCAACACCATATATAGATTACATTTTTTAATTTTTCATTAAAAATAAAAAGTAATTTGGCAAATATTACAATTTAAATTTTGTACATGAATCAACATGATATTATATAAAATTCCAATAGATGTAAATATATATATTTATGTTAAATGAAATGTTACCATTGACTAATCATAAACTATCTTGAAATAATTCCCTAGAGTATGAAGATATAGGATAATGCTATTAATTTTATAATTAACTCATATGAATACTACAGGTAAAAAAATTTGAACAATAAACTAATATATATATTATCAAAAAATCCATAGTTGTAAACAATATCTATTTCAGTTTAAAAAATAAAACTATTTGTCATGTATTCAAAATAAGATATTATTCTAATTTATACTACACCAAACACACTTATAAAAAATATATAAATTAAATTTTCGACCATGTTAATGAATAATTATTTACCTAAAAATAAAAAAAATTAATCAATTTATAAGAAAAAATATTCATAAAATATGAGAAAAATAATTTTAACAAACAACTCCATATATTTTTACTAATAACAGACACAAATTTAATAAGAATTAAAAATTCATTTAATAAATCTATATTACTGTGAATATACTGTAATTTAGCATCAAATAAGTCATTTTGACAAATCAAATTGAATATGATAAATATTTACCAATGGAACAATAAATCACCAATCATTTAATGAATGAAATCCATTCAATAAAATGGATTAGATAAAAATATGCATCAAACCATCTCATGGACTGGTATCGTCTTTGGTTTACACTTTAATTGGAATATCTATTACACCCATGGGATGATGACACCTGATCTATTCTATTTCCATATGTCGGATCATTTCTTTATGGTTTTCTTTCCCTTTAATTTCATAGACAGATTTTCCCTTGTGTTTTGTGTGAGGAATCAAAATTGGCTCCCTTATGTTGTGATGACTTTGATAAGACCCACAAATCCTTTACTATAGTGATAAAAATCAAGTGTGGTACTATGATAACAACTATGAGGAATCCAACGACTATAATGGTGATGCAGACTACTCCAAAGGAGGTATTGTGTTATCCTCATGTATCATCCAATGAAAAGGAACATATATTCTTTTCCATGATCTTACAAACATCAGTGTTGTTTCATCTCATTCTTTGATAGTCTTATTTTAAAAAACATGTAGTAATTGATGATGAAGGTTGAATAGATCCATTATTTTTTTGAAATATGTATTGGAAAATATAGATTTCATCTGTTTTCTTAGAATTCATTATTTAATTATTTTTTATTATGAGTAGTTCTCTCTAAATTCTGATTGTATCTCATTTTATAATTCAAAAAAATCCTATTTATCCTTGTTTAACTCACTAAAAATGGTGAGAATAATGCAAACATGTAGGATTTTTCAACTGTAATCATGAAAGTACCATTGGGAGTTCAACTGAATATTCCACTAAAAACACCCCATTTTTTAATGTTTCCAGGTTTTATGGGATTTTTCTATTGTTCCCTGATATTTTTTCCACTAAAAAATCCATTTGAGGTTTCACCAGAAGATCCCCTGAGGTTCTACAACAGGTTTCACTATAATATCCCTTGGGTGTTCTAATGGAACCTCCACTGAAACCTCCACCGGAACCTCCACCAAAACGTCCAATTCCCAATGGAAGTTCATGGAAGTTATATTGGAATTAAAATTCTATGTTCCACTATATTTCCAAATGGATCCTCCTGTGGAACTACCAATTCATTCTTAGAGAATTTTCATTGAATGTTATAGTAGAACATTATGTCATATTCATCTTTCTAACCCTATAGTGTAATTTAGGGAATTCCCCCAAAAAACAATTTTAGTGAAATTTTACATAATTAATAAGTGAATTTTATGGTTTTTTATACCTCTAGATGATTCACTAGAAGTTCCACAGAAACAAACACTAGATCAATGCAACCAAATTACAGTGAAAATATACCTTATGTAAAAAATGTAGGTGTTATTTTCCATTGTATCTTCAAGTAGGAAATCCTATGGAATATTTGTAGTGAAATATTTTACATTGCCTAAATAAATTTCATATCATTTTATACCACTATAATATCAACTAGAGGTTTTATAAGAACTTACACTTGAATCTATTCTTCAAAATTACAGTTATATCCTACCTTAATTAAAAAATTAAAGTGTTATCCTATTTCAACTTCCTGTGCATCTTCCAGTCATATTCAACCTTAAAAAAATTGTTTAATTTTTTGAATCCCCAAAAAAATATTTGTACAAAAATATTACCTGATTCATCAATAAATTTTCTGTCGTTTTATAGCACTGGAACATTCATCGATGGTTCCACTAGAAATTCCATTGGTTATTTCCCAGTGAAATTTTTAGTGGGAGTTCTACTAGGAGTTTATAGTGGATATTATAGTGGAATATATAGTGGAATGTTTACTGGAACTTCTAGTGGAACTTCCATTGGAACTTCTAATGCAACTTATAGTGGAATGTGCAGTATAACATAAAGTGGAATGACCTCTCGAAGTTCCACTTGATCATCCATTGAAAGTCAGAATTATTATAACTTATATACTTATATTTTTGGATTCCCCCAAATTATAGTGATATTTTAGAGGATTTAGTATGGAATTATTCTATTATTTCAATTCTAATTGTTATTGTTCTCTTCTATGGAAATTTCATACAATCAATATTCTTATTTTAATTTTTGGTCTAACATGACCTCTTTATAAAGAGTTTTACATAAAATGAAACAAAAACTAAAAGGACATACAAACTATTTGTTCCATATACCTTTTTTGAATGTGTTTAAATAATTCATATCCAATACTATATCATCTATAGATTGAATGAAATACAATTGCTCTATTTTATATGTATTGAATAACTATTTTCCATTATAAATTGATTTCTGATTAGATGGAGTAGAAATTTGTTTCTCCGAAGTTGACATATAAATAATCTTTGGAATAATAGATAGTCAAAAATAAATGGAGGAATCTTACTCATCAAAATCAACTAAGGAATCATTACATGTGAAGGGATTTTAAATATATTTAAATTTATTAACACAAATGGAAATAAAATCATCTCTTTTGGAAGTAGTAAAGGGAAATAAAAATGTCATCATCATTACACAACAACACTACTATGTTTATACACATGTGTGACTAATTTTTTATAATACATGTTCTTAATTGAGTTGGGGTTTTATAAATTTTGTTGATACTGAGATAGACTGGAGATAACAATAGTGGCTTCATGTAATCTAGTAATATTTGATGAAATAAATTAGTGATTTTCACTATAGTCATGCAATTATTACATCGGATATTAACTCATTATTTGTATGAACTAATATTGTTTTCACTTGAATGTATAATGTAGTATCCAAAATATTTTTGTTAATGTAGTATTGGAACTATGTGGAATATGGAATAATTAATGAAAAAAAGAGTCCAATCCATAATTCTCAAAGTGGAGCCTATCAGATTTTGATGTTGCTATAAAAAACTAAAGATTCATCATGTTGTAGCTAATTAGGTAACATAATGAATTAATGTGTAAATTTAATGGTTTCCTATACCACAGGTATGTAAAAAAAATATTATAGATACAAAATGAAAAAAAATTAAAGAGGATCCCCTTATGATTAAGGAAGATGTAGTTGGATAGAAAAAAAACTCTCGAACAAGAGGATGAAAAAAATAAAATTTCATGCAAAATAAAATTCATCACAAAAAGGAAACTACATAAAATAGAAATAACTATTGGAAGACATGATGAAAAATCTAAATTAATGAAGATGTTTATAAGTGATAAAGACAACTATGTGGGAAGTAGAAGAGAATGTATCATTTTTGGTAACAAAACGAGTCAGTATAGAAATGTGGAATACCTTAATGTGGGTACAAATGAAAAAATGATTTAGGAGGATACTATTGAAAAACAAAATCTATCCCTGAATAAGATCAACTAGAAATAACCGCATCCCTAATAGAATTAAAGCGAAATCAAGAACCCAAAGAAACTGGGATTCAGGACGCTGCATATCTAGTGAAAGAAGATACTAAAAAAACCACACCTCTTCCCGATGAATCCAAATAGAACATAGAGAAACTAAAAGTCACCAAACCAGATCAATGATTATTAATTTAAATTAATTATCTAGAAAACAATAGAAATTAGATTTAGCATATGTGTATGAAACCAAAAACACAAGAAGAAGAATATCATCACGTCGGGAAAAAGAGTAGAATAACCAACTCAGTTTGATCCAAATCCTATGTAAAAACCATTGAGGTTGGAAATGTTTTAATGAAAATATAACAACATATTTTTCTAGGGCTTCCAGATATACCTAAATGGGTCAGGCATAGAAAATTTCTTCAAAAAATAGACTACAAAATCTTGGAGAAGAATATACAGAAGGAACCATCTTGGTATGTACACCATTTATTTAAATGATTTATATTTAATTACCTGATCATTATATGTTGTAATATAAATAAATATTATTATAATATATTGAATATATTTGGGAAGAAGAGAAAAATTTGTATTCAGTTTCATTAGATGGCATTTTATTATGTTTCAATAAAACCAATAAAAGTAACATGGTGAGTATTTTACATAACGAAGCTTAATATAAACTAATAATAAATTAGTGTTACATCCTTCTTTATATTTTTATTAATATAAAGTTAGAGATTATTATTCTTAGATTATAAAAAAGAAGTGTGAAATTGGGAAAACAACTGTGATTTTCCTAGATAAGTCAACTATGTTTACAAGTGATACCATAGTGAGAGTAATTTTCTCTATGTTCTTGAAGTTGTAAATATATTAATTAGTATTCTGACAAACATTATTGATTTTTAAAAGGCATAATATCTATGGAATTTTTTGATAGATTATTTTTGAGAGAAACCAATAATAGAAGTGATACAATTGAATATAAAAGTGTTCATCCCCATCAACAAGTCAAATATGCGTTGGACATTTCTTATGATTGATATTGAAAAAATAGATTTCATCCACAATAACTCCTTGAATCCTTGTAAGGGTGGTTCTACATATGATTATTATCATAAGGATTCTTTGAAAATGGTAAATGATATCCTCTTCCACATTAAATTCATTTTCATATAAAACAACTTAATGAATATAATTTATAAATATATTAGAAATAATTTATTGAAGAAATAATAAAAAAATGGAGCCCTAAATACTTAAATAATACTTCTATCACTGTAGTTTTCATATTGTCAGACAGTCCTCTATAGAGGGATAAAATGTTACACTGAAGGATAATTGTTTTTTATCTCATTGATAAGGTCGTAATGGGTCAAGGGTATAACAAGAAGCTATCAAGAGATGAATTTTATGATTAATGCATATATATAGCACAATGTATCCTTACATACCCTACATATAGTAGGATTGAATCATTATACCGAAGCAGGATATTCCTTATAGAAATAATTCTTCTAGAATAAATTTAATATGTTAAACATCCAAGTAAAATTAACCTGAGATTAAATTGGAATTCAAAAGATTCAAAGGGTGTTAAAAATTTAAATAACTCACTTCAATGGTAGTTAATGGAAACTATATTTTATTATATTAAGGGTTTTAATTAATTATACAACCAACTTTAATGGTGGAATTTTTTATTAGTATTAATATTTTATTATTTGGTTTTTATTTTACAATTGTTCTTTGAAATTGCAACGGTTTATATTTGGTGTCGATAATTGCGATGGTCTATAATTTCAGTTCGTAATTAAAATGGTTTAATTTCATTTGGTAATTGAAATGGATTATATTTGATTTGGTAATTAAAATTGTTTATATTTGGTTTTGGTACATTAAATGGTTTATATCTGTTGTTGGTAATTAAAATTCCATATATATGGTGTTGTTAATTGAAATGGATAATATTTTTTTATTAAAATTGTAATGGTTTATATTTGTTGTAGATAATTGAAATTTTTAATATTTTTATGGTAATTAGAATGGTTTACATTTAGATTTTATAATTTCAATGGTTCATATTTGGTTTTGAAAATTTCAATGGGTTAAATTTGGTTTTGGTAATAGAAATTGGTAAATATTATGTTAAATTTTATGTGGTTTAAATTTTATTTTAGTTTTATAAATGTTTCATATTGAGTTGAATTTGGTTTTGGAAATATTAATTATTTATATTTTGTTTTGTAAATTTCATTAGGGAAATATTTTCATCACAAGGGGATTTATTTAGTCATGTTTTTATATTTGGTGATGATAATCTATTATCTAGGATACAAAATGTTTTTAAATGTCAATGGTTGATCACATAAGTATAATTCCTATTTTAAGAGATAAAAATTCAATGAAATTGTTATTTCTATTTAGTGACATATTTTCCTCTCTAAATAGAAATCCATTTGTATCAACTATAATGGTTTCCTTATTTCTATATCAAATAATTTGTGATTTTTCCATCCATTTTTATTTCTATCACGTTATTAAAAATATAGTAGTGTCCTATTTCATTATGAAAAGGTTTCTCATAGCCTCTTCCATGATCGAATTCCTCATTTTCCATTAACCATGATGGAAAAAAATTAATCAATATGTTATTTCCATCTTGAATTCTAATGTAACAGTTTGATCTTATCTCTCTCAGTTTTGAATCCTCTGAATGAAACTTCTATAATATTATCCCACTAATTGTAATTATTTTTTTTGTATTTTTATAATGATTATTAATTTTTTTGGTATAAATAAAACATGTTCATCTGATATATATATTGATCTTCACCACATCTCCCATAGGAATCTTGTTGAAATTGATAAAAAGTCATCTCAATCATTTTTTAGGATTGTGAGTCTATAAACTTTTCTTCACTTGATGTTTTTGTCTTAAACTTGATTTAAACTCTATCCTTAGGCCACAAAGAGGCATAATTTACTATAAATGCAATATTTTTTCATAAATAACACCAGTAAACTGATTTTTCCTAAGAAAACTTCTTCCAATGTAGAAATTTTATCGGTGTATTTGATTGTGTTTATGCTATTTTTCAAGACTATATTGAGTTTTATTGGAAAATATTGGTGGGTGATACATGTTTTTATATAAAATAACATCATTGATATTTTCTCATAAATTTCCATTGTCTAAATATGTTTATACTTTTAATTTCCTTTTTGATTTATAGTTGAAACATATTTTTTTATGTTTTGAGAGATTTTGGGTTCCTATTGTGAAAGGCTCTAAGTATCTTTAAAAACTCTTTTATTTCCATCATAAATGATGTATTTATATGATTAGAGAATTAACCTATTCCTTCACCTACATTTGATTACAACTGATAGTGGACTATGAAATATTACAGTATATAAATACTTAAATTTAGTCATTAAAATTTGTAAAAAAATTTCCATCACAGTCATAGTTTCATATAGCGCAAATACATACATCACATTTTAAATATACTTAAATGGTATCCCAATCCCCAATAGATTATAATCGATAATGGGATATGAAATATTGCAGCTTATAAATGCTTCAGTTCAGTCATTAAAATTTGAAAAACAACAGTCATCCAATGTTCTCTACACTTCTTGGCCTCTTCCAATTCTACACCCACATACCATTAAATTTTATGTTCCAAGATTGTTGATAAGCCTTCCTACAATATAAAAAATACAAAATTACAATAGTTATAGAAAATATTTCTGATTAAAAAATTAAATTTAAAATAGTTTTTTCTAGATTCAACACCAAAATCTGATATCAATTTCTCTATAATTCCCTGTATAGAAAAGTTGGATTCTATCAGATACCACATTAACAATAGATAAAATCTCTTATAAAAGAAATAAATCATAAAATAAAATCATACATTCATCATAGAGGTTTACTTTTTTTGTTATATAGTGTCCCCTTTCAGTATCCATTCTCTAAAAAACATTATATTCTATCTCCCCCTTTCTTGTTTGGTCTATTTTTAAATGAATCCTTTCATAAAGTTATATATGAACAACCAATACCATTAAATATATCCAATTATGTATTTATGATCATCAAATATTTTTCAAAATTACTAAAATTAGAAATTGAAATGTCATAACTAACATCTTTCTCTAAAGCTTTGGTAATTAACTTCATTCCCAATCGTGAAAAGTTTTTGTAATGTTTTTGTATAACTGATTTTCAATCAGTAAGTACTTCATCAAAATAACCTTTTAACATCACAAAATTTCTATCTAATCAGATGTATCTCCACAAAATATATTTTTCATGTATCTCTCTAACATTAAGTTGCTAATGTTTTTTAAAAAAATGAAAAAAATATACACAACTATCTCAAACATTCGATAAAAACATCATACAACATCATTGGAAGCTTCATTTGATACACAAAAATGATCTTTAAAGCCAATCATTCGAATAACATAATTCAATTGAATTCCAATTTCAATACATGATATCAGAAAACAAGAACAAATTATTTTACATTTATGTTGAAAGAAATAAAATTACTAAGTGTGTATATCTAGAATAAACCAGACTCATCAATGCTTGATATGAGATATTTTTATTAGGAATCTTCTCCTGCATATGAAATTATTTCATTGATTCATGATACCAATTTTTCTAGAATAATCGCTCAAACTTCTTAATTAATTCAACGACACATAACATGCGATGAACATAACCATTAAGAAATCCATTAAAAATTTCACTTAATTGAGGTATGTGAATACCAAACATTAAAGCGGCATATAAGAACATATTAGAAATATTTTGTCACAATACAAATACATCATCTAAACAGTATGATTTCTAATCCCAATATACTGGAAAAAGGTATGACCACTCATGATCAAACTGATTTTCATCATGGTATTGGATCATAAACTTATTAAATATGGTAAAAAACTAGATCCATCTTACATAAAATTACCTAAATTCTTAATTCCATTTTGCAAAAAATTCCATGGAAGAAAATTTATTGTAGAGTTTCCACTAAATCTTCTCAAGTGGATTTTCCCATCACCACATCTTGATCAGTAAAAATTGTTTTTGGTTACTTCATTAAATTTTCCTATAATTTTTTTTTGAAACAAACAAGAAAAAGGAAGATGTGTTTTTATCATATAACAATGTCTCCCTAAAATGGATAATTTCCCCATGGTGATCGAACCCCATAGAGACGCCTAATATTCTAAACTCATTATTATTGCACAAAGTGTGGTAAAAAACAACAACATCTCTAAAAAACATATAATATTTCTTCATTTTTTATTATCCCAAAAAATATTAATAATTTTTCAATTCACATCAAAACGCATAGTATATATAAATGATTAATTATTCTAAATTTTCATGATATTTCTCTAACAAGAAATATGCATCACCATGGATAAATTCCATTTCCCATTTTAACCTTAAAATTTTCATCTAATCAACATGTATGTATCCAATAACTTCTTGACCCATTGAAATAAATGAAGCTAAGGAGAATGAATCATTTGGTTTAAAACATATTAAAGAATTCAAATTTAACTCGTCTATATTTTCTACTATTATTTTCAATTGGTTCCACATCATGGGAATTGATTCTTTGTAGTAAAAGGGTGGACTACAATCTTCCAAAAAGATAGTACTTTCATATTAACTGAATGAAAATAAAATATCCCCCCATTTTAGTATGGAAACTTATACATATATCGGCGTAAGGAAATGTCACTAAGATATCGCATTTTTAAGCTTCCTATGACCTAATTTTCTACATGAAAAATAGTCTTAATGTGGTAATTGATTTATCTTTTATTATTTTATTAGAGTATTGTTAGTGTACACTAAACACATTTACTCCAACATATTTTACATAAAAATATTGTGCTTCATCAAGTGACTTCAACATCATCCTTACAACTTTTTTAAAAAAATCTTCTTCAAAATCAATATCAAAATCAACACCATTGCAACAACCCGCAGAAAAATATAACCACAAGAAAAGTAATTAAATTTTATAAAATGATTTAATCTATTTAAAAATATATAAACATTATGAATAGAAATGTAACTAAATAATATATAATTAATAAAATAATCTTTTACATATACATATAATTTAATTATATTATCGTAAATATTAATAAAACAATTTACAAGATATATTATATATATGTTCTAGTGGAAGTTCCATTGGAACTTCTAGCGGAGGTTCCAGAGGAAGTTCAACACTAAAAAAAAATATATTTTTAAAATTAATATTTTTGTTAAATATAATTATAATAATATACTGAAATTTTTACACATAATTGTTATAAAAATTGTTAAATTTTGAATTTTAAATTCTATTAGAAAAATTAAATTTAATTAATTTTTCACTACCTAGTGGATGTTCTTGTTGTAGTTCCAATGGGTCTTCCATTGGGAGTTCTAATGGGATCTCAATAAGAACTTTTGTTTGGGTCATCCAGTGGAACTTCAAGTTGAATCTTGAGTAGTTGAAGTAGAACTTACATCCCCGGTTGGAATATCCACTACAAAAAACTAGTTGAACTTAGGTAATGAAGAAAAACTCTATATTTATTTTTGTTAAAAAATCACTATAAACATCATCAAATTATGTTGGAATTAATTAAAATAATAATGAAAAAACATCATATATAATCTTCAATACTTTAGTACACAATCATTCATAGAATCCTATTCCACATTTACCTAAAAAACTGTAATGAAAATTCAAATATAATATGCAACACCTCCATCACTATTTTGTTTTGAGGAAGGGTGATGTGAAATTAATAGTTTTTTAAAATAACTATATAATTTGTGTTATTTGGTTTTCCTAATTATAATGAGTGAGATATGAATGTTCCAATAGTTTTGTATTAAATATATTTATTTTTTACTTATGATCAATTATTGAATTTTTTTATTTTGATCAATTTGTGATGGATTTTAGGAATATGATCAAGGGAAATTATTTTATTGTGTCTACATTTTATAGTGATAATCGAGAGTTTAAGAAATTGAACTGTATATATTACATAATTAATGGGTAAATCCTATGATGGGGGATCCATTTGAAAGATGAAAATTTTTATTATAATGTTATTTAGTGGGGAGAACCATGTGGTTATTAATTTATTTACTACTGTTGTTTTTTAGATTTATAACATCATTCATGAATTTTATTAGAGTTTTAATGGTGAGTGTTAGAGGGTTTTATGATTATTAGGATTGAACAGTTCATAATTGATATGCAATAAAGACCACAAGTATGATAATATTTTGATGCTAATAATGGAATAATTGTTGGAAATATAAGTAATTATTTTGAGGAGTAATGTGATAAATGATTTTAGATGTATAATTAATGTGATATTATAATTTTATAATATAAAATATATAGTACGAAATAAATTAATTTCTAGGATGGTTTTTTGTTTCCAAGAGAACTAATGGTTCATATTTTTTGGGATATAAATAATTAAATTGATGATTTCATGAAATACTATGTTATTCAATAATATTATGATAGATAAGGGAAAACCACAATTGAACTGCCATTGGGGAAATATATTATTCAATATATATATTTTGAGGATTGTTTTTATTAGCTATCTCAGGAGTTAAAAGAGTGTCATAATACATAGAGGGTGTAATGAAAAATACCCCTAGTGAATTTTCAAGTGTTTGTTAATAATATATAACTGAATAGTGGTTTTAGATGTTGGTACCAAATATAATGTAACTATGTACACATGAACAAAATCTAGTGATGATGTATTATAGTTTAGGTATAGTGACTCTGACTCTAGATAACTAGGGCTAATGTCTACTTTAATTCATTGGCAAGGATAAAAAGAAAAAAATCCCCAAAATTTCAATCAGTTATGATATCTTGGAGATATTGATTCTTAAATGATAACCATTTCTCATTGGGGATAAATAAATAAAAATTTTAAATTGAAAAATTAAATATCCTTGATATAATTACAAAAATTATACTCTATATTATGGGAAAAAGAAAAAAATAAACATATTTTCAAATGGTCAGTAAGGGTTATATACTGAGGAATCTTTCATTAACCAATATGGCGTAATAAATATATAATGGAAAATAACTGAAATTACCTTTCATTTAATCAAAAACATGAATATCATAATTAGATAAAACATAATAAAAATAAAAAGTTAATTTAAAATTTACACAAGTTATTTATTCAATTATGTGAGAAAAAATTGCTTTCATTGATAATATCAATTTTATAATGATAGATATAAAAATAAAGGAATTCAAAATAAAAGAACATTGTTAATTTTTGGAATCAATATCTTAAACATCATAATATTCATACTATAAATAACTTTCATAATATTGTTTAAAGATATGAGCAAAACACCATTTAATTTGGCCAACAGATTTGTCTTATGAGACCAACTGTTACCTAGTGGGGTTATATAATTAGTGTAACCACTTTTCACTACATTTACAAATCATTTTTTATATGAATATTGATAAATTTAATTTATAAACAATATTTCTTATTCAAAAATATCTATATTGAGTTAATAATACAAGTTTATTAAATTTTCCATTGTTATTAAAATAAAATTCAATGAAAAAACTCTATATACAAATGGTATTTGGTTTAAGAAAATAATAAAATACATGAAATAAAATATAATTTTATTTAATAGAGATGTAATTTCCAATATAAAATGGTTATAATAAACATATTATATACATATGAATTCAAAATTAAATAAATAATCAAAAAATGAGAGGTGATCATTAGTTTTTTGGGAATATGATTTTTTTGATCAAAATAATATACTTTATAATAATAATGTTAATAATTGTGTTATATGAAAATAATATTTCATAATCGAATTTAATCTTTAAAAACATTGAAATCTCAAAATTAAACTATAATTTTGTAATGGTTATGGTGGTTGGGATGTTAGTTGTTGTCGTATACATAAAAAAATTCATTTTGACAATTTTTTTAAAAAGTTTCTTTTGAAATATTGTATAATTAATATTTAAAAAAGAATTATAAACTCAATGAAGATGAAAAAAATACTTAAAAATCATTTTAATATTTTATATAGTTTTTTTTAAAACAATTTTATAAAACATGGACATGGATGAAAAAGATTTCATATTTAATGAGAAACAAAATAAACATCTCATTAAAACATTTATTTAATTGAATATAGGGAGAGGGAAATTTTTATGAAAACATAAAATATTATAAAATATTATATGGATATGAAAATTTCTACATGTTTTGAATGATAAAATTACTTCATTGATGTATAAGAAAACTGAAAAGAAAGTGTGATTGTATAATAGATTCTTATATCTTTTGTAACATTAAAATTATATCCCATTTAAGGAATATACATGATATTAATAATAGTATTCAATAAATATTATGTCATGTTAAAAAAATAAATTATATATACATACACTACATAAATGTGAATATGTAAATAATGGAAAATATGACTCAATAGAATGTAAATTGAGATGAAATCCACTACCTCAAACTTCCCCTCAGTTTAAAGTGATATAACATACTCGAAAATGGGTATCAAAATTTTATTAAATTATTAAAAAAATATTAATATTTATAATATCATATATGATATTATTATTTCATTTTACCACTCATTTTTAAAAAATATTTCATTTTTTTATTATTTTGTGTGTTAATTGCATTTTTTTCATGCTTTTTATGTAATGAAAGTTATAGATCTTCTAGTTAAGTTATAAATCCATAATCACTAGAAATATAATAATTTTATAAATTTAAAATATACTCATTATATATATTTTTATAATCATTCATGAATTCAGAATGTGAAAAATGAATCTCATTTCTTCACATAGATGGTTAACCTTATTTACACATGATTGGTGATATCATTCCCCTATTGATTGAAAGGTTAAGGAAGTGGATGATATATTAACTTCAAAAAATTATATATTTTCATATTTATCATATATATAAATTATTTCAATAATTAATAACATCAATACATGTTGATTATGGAAAATAAATTATATCGGTTCACAATATAGTAATCCACCATACACATTAGTGATTGATTTGTTTCGTATTTTATGAAAAATGATATAGATAAATATAATTTCATTAAAATAATATCATATTAGTATATAATATAAAATTTTTTGGTTATATTTTCACTCAATGAAAAAGAAATAGGTTCAATATGATAATTAATTTTTCTTAGAGAAAGTACCTTTAGATCCATTCATATGGTCACTAGGGTCAGTATTTTGGGAATACAATCACATATAGAATCTTGAAATGGATGTTGAATATATATTTTGCTATATTTATCTCAGTAAAATTTGTTTGAATGGTGTGATGATGTGAGGGGAGTTAGTGCACTTTGATAATTAATGAGGTGGACACAATTGGAATTTTTGAAAACAAATAAATCAAACCATGGATTATCATATTCCAAATGTTATAAAAATTTATTATTATCAATATATTTTTGTGATATTGTAAAAATATGTACATAAAATAAAAATCATAAAAGTTATTTTGTCTTTTTAAATGTTTTATTAATAATTTAAAACCCAAAAAACCTTGTTTATCCTTAACAAAGATAATTGATTTTTACTATTTGTACTACTATATGTTGTAAAAAATTAAGATAAAAATATTTTATTATATTTTTTATTATAATTTAATTTTTTAATACGTTTTCCCAAAACAAATTTTTATAAGTGTAAAATAATAATTTAATAAAAACCATTATTTTGTGTT
This sequence comes from Viscum album, assembly GCA_963277665.1. Classification (NCBI taxonomy): domain Eukaryota; kingdom Viridiplantae; phylum Streptophyta; class Magnoliopsida; order Santalales; family Viscaceae; genus Viscum; species Viscum album. The sequence continues at coordinate 246,355,389 of OY728160.1, read as the reverse complement.
GAAAAATATCTTTTAAATAAACATATTTTTAAAGCATAAGTTATACTGTATTAACTAAAATGAAAGTAATACTTATTAATCATTTTTAAATCAATATATTTAGATATATAAAATATAAATTTCATTTAAAAAACATTTTATTTAATTTTTTTTAATTAATTAAATTTGATAGAATTTAGTCCTTTCTAAACCAAAATTATTTTTTAAGCCAATTTTCTAAAAAAAATCCCTTTATGCCTCCAATTTTAAATATATTTATTTCAAAAAGATTTATATTTATATATAATATTAATTAATAATATTTAAAAACATTATTATAATTTATTTCATTAGTAGTTAAAAACAAAATTTTAAACTAATTATATACACTTATTCTGAAGGGAGAATTTTAAAAAATTATTTTACGATTATTTTGAAAACGTATGTTAAAAACTGATATTTATCCTATAAAATAAAAAAATATGTTCCATAAAATTATAAAATATGAGTTTTATTAAACATTAATTAAATTTTTATGTTCACATAATATAATTTTATTTTTTGTTTGCATGTAGTGCAAGCTATCAAGGGGAATGATTTTATTTGAAAGGTTATATATTATATGGAAACGAGGTGTTAATTTTTCACTTCCTAAAAAATTCACCATTAAAATATCATGAATAGTAAATTATTAATATATAAAAATATTTATCTTCTTAACATAATCATGTTTCATTGTTTTTTATCTCATTTTAGGATTTCTCTATTACTCCTTTACCAGTAGTGTAATCTAATTACTCAATATCTACTCTTTAGTATCCAAAATATGGATGGTCTATTCATAGTAAGATAGATCAAGATCAAATTATATTTTTTTTACAGGAGATAACATGTGTTGCGTCTTGGGATTACATTATAAACAATGATATATAGAACCCATATTGGTCTTTAGTGTGGATTGGTGGTATTACCAAATGATAATTCATAGCTCCAATTCACTCTAGAATTTGAAAGGGAATGATGTGCATTGGGATTAGTTTCCATTTCATATCTAACCTTATAAAAACTACCATGGATATTTTTTTGTTAAAAAATAATCTCCCATGTGAAATTAAAAAATTATTAATTCGACTATGAGCATAACCCTTTGTCTTGCACTGCGCATATTTAACATGGTAATGAATAATATTTATCTTTTTTGTTGTCTCTTCAATATGATTTTGGCCTACAAATTTCATTTCACCAACATCATCCCAATAATTATTAATATGAAATATCATGAAATATAATACATCATAAGACACCGTTTGAATTATTATGATTCCCCTAAAATATTCTGGATAAAATTCAAAATTCAAAACCCGAATATCTGAAATATTTTATAAAACATTTATCACTAAAAATAATAAAGTTACTCATAATGACACATAAAATATTAGTGAATTCCATTGTTATATATTATTCTAAAACATGGTAATAACCTAAATTATTATAAATCCTTATTTAAAACTATCATTATTCCAATAATTAATACCCAATTAATTCCTTAAATAAAATAAAAAATAATTAACATATTCTATAAATCAAAAAATGTTGTAAAATAAATCAAATATAACATAAAATACTTTGTCATGAAATCCCATAATTGTTCTATGATGATCAATAATATCTTATTTATATAATAAATTTCAAAAATCACTTTATACAAGATAAACATCATTAAATAAACATTGGGAACATTATAAGGGATGTATTTCCCTTAATCAGGTGTTCTAAAAAAATTTAACCTTACCACTAAATCATTTTTTTGGTTTATTAGTACCATTCAACCCAATCATTCAAATCATTAATGAGAAACTAATGTTTTATAGTTTTTATACATTTCATTTTTCTATTATCTAGAATATCCTTGATAAAATACTTCTAAAATTAAATTATTAATCCAAATACACAAGAAATTTAATCATTATGCTTTGGTAGGATTACAAACCTATTCTTTACCTTTATCACCTAGACTATTCTAAGCTATATTTCCATGATACATAGGGAATTAATTTTCTGGGTTCCATATCACTATATATATGAATACATTATCATTAAAGGTTTTAATCTTATCCTTTCATTGATTTTCTTGATGGTATTTCTCACTACACGTGACACATTCCCCCATTTCCATCAAAAAAGTACTGGGGTGTTTCTTTACCCAATTATCTGTTGATGGAAATTCATACCTCTCTTTTTCCCCTTATAAATTTTGTTCACATCCATTATCTTTGTCTCTTTATTCTATTGGATTATATAGGATCAAAAAATTTGCATCTCTATAATATGTAGATAAAGAAATTCATAATTTGAAGAAAAAGGTTGATAAACTATTTCCCTTCAAAAGAAATGGTTTAATCCCTTCAATTAAATGGTCTATCTGTCAGTCCTTACTAAACAAACTATTAATTATATACTTAGATAGTCTTTTAAAGTAATCATTGTACTCTAAAACACATTTATCTTTATTTTTGTTTTACATGAGGAACCTTCTCTTACTATCAGTTTTTTTCATAAGGTAAATATTTTCCAGAATGATTTTTATAAAATAATTCCACTCAATGAGTTTTATTTCATATTCAACCCAAGTATTGTAGATCAATGACCAACATTGTTCAACATCTCCTTTGAAAAAATAAACCACAAGTTTGACTATTTCATTTTCATTGCATCCCACGGTCAAAAATTCTATATTATAGCACATAATCCATTTCTTTGCAACCACATAACTTGTAGTACGGAAAAATAATTACTGTTTCTTTATTGTGAAAAATCCCACATTGTATAATAATTTCATGGAATAATAGGATTCTCAATTCAGGCAAGGTAAATTTTCATAAACATATTATGCTTCCCCAATATTGACAAGATATTCTCTATTCTAATACCATGTATTTTGAATTTCTCACTATGGAAATATCTAAATTGGACATGATAATTGATACCCTTGTTTAATCAATGAATCATTTCAAGCTAATGAAATATAATTTATTATTGATTAAAATTCTTATTTTTATTCATAATTTACAATTCCAATTATAGTGTATCACATAACCAAAATCAAAAAATGATGAATTTTTTGTCCCATAATAATATACATGGATTATTTGGGGATATAAATAATTTCAAATACATTATAATAGTTTTTATAAAAAATCAAATATTATATGAATTTACCTTGTTAGTGCCAAAATAGGAGTACAGTAAGGGCACACTCACTATGTGGCATATTTATGGCTATGATTTACTCGACCAAATATTTTCAAGGTTATCTCCGCTAAATGGATATTTGTTAATATGACATTCACCTATAATATCTATAAAATGACTCATTTATTAAAAAAATAATCAATTACTTACCAGAAAATTATGATTTTTTTATAATTATCATTAATATATACTTTAGGGTCAACTTCCAAAATAAATTTGTTTCTAAATACAATTACCTTGGATTATATTAAACATTCTCTAATAACAAGTGTAATAAATAAATTTCCATTGAGAGGAAAATATAGAATAAAATATTTTAATTAATTAACTAACTAGTGGAAAAGAATATTATGGGATATTTATAAGCGTAAATAATTAGATGACTTCATGAATTTAAAATAAATTCCAAAATAAATTTAAATTGATAAATAGATTCTTACCATTTTTTACCTCTCAAATTATAATTGTGTAAAAGAATATACATTATTTAATACATTTCAGTTTCATTTATGAATTTATATTAATGTTAAATACATCAAATGTGAAGATTATATAATATAAAAAATATAATATGTGCTTAATAACAAATATTTCTAATTGGAATGGAGGTTAAGATCAAATACCTTACATAAACATTCCCTATGGTGTATTGTGAATTTAATTCTTTTATAATAGTTATATTTATGTTATTAACTTAATATAGATCCATATTTATATTTATAATATCATATATGATATTTTGATAACATTTTTTCACCATTTTGTAAATAAGATTTCATTATTTTTCATGTTTGGGGTGTTGATTCCCTTGTTCTCTCTTTCATGTTTTGTAATGAATGTGTGGATTATTTTACATAGGATATAAATATATAATTAATACAGAGATAATAATGTTATAAATATACTATTCACACTTTAGATACATTTTTATAAAAATTATTTAATATTTTACTTTTAAAATAAATCACATCACTTCATGGAGATGGTATGCTATATGTATTCGTGTGTGACAAAAATAATTGCATTAATGATTGAAAGTTTAATGAAGTTGATGTTATATTAATTTTTTATAATTGACATAATTTCATATTTATCATATAATTTAATTATCTCTATTATTATTATATTCTATGTGAGTCGTTGATGGGAAAATGTTTCATTAGTTCGTGGGACAAAAGTCAGCCACACACATGAGTAATGGCAATGTTTCCCATTTGAAGGAGATGAATATAGATAAAAATAATTAAATCAAAAAAATAACATATAAATATATTTTATATATTTATTTTATTATGTTCGATGTTTTAATACATAATTATTGTTTCCTAAATAATAAATAAATGGAAAGAGGTTCTTTTAGATGATTCCCTTTTATTATAGAATCGACATTTAGATATCATTTTAATATCCCTAGGGATGGTATTTTTGGAATTAAAATCATATATAATTTGGATAATGAGGATTGGAACATTTTCTTAGGGTTTGGTCAAGCCCGTGTCCTTGAGAGGTGTGAATATATTATGGTAGGAAGTGCCCTTTTATAATTGAGAAGTATAACACAATTGTTATTTTTGAAAAGAATAAATCGTAAAAATAGTTTAGATGTGAATAAGGCTTCAAAAATTATAGTTATAGAACCTTACTTGTAGAGACCCGAATCTTGACGTACATGGACATTACATTACTTTTGTGGAATACTTAGTACATAACAAAAACACACACACAAGGACCGTAATAGTTTAGTGTCTTTGGAAACTCAGAATATAATCTTCTAATCATGGTGAAAGATCTTCAACATCTCCCATAAAGATCTTCCTTTTTTTAATACTTAAAACCTTTCTTTATATCCTGGGGAAAAGAAAACATAAAAGGGTGATCTCAAATGCTCAGTAAGGGTAAAAAAAAAAGAAATATCAATCACATCATATACATAAGCACATAACTTTTGGAAATCTTAACCTGCAAAAGAGAGCATAATTTCATAACATGGGATAAATCAAAGTATTGAAATGTAATCCCAATAATCATAACTTAAAACATGAAACTTTGTGGCATACACACATAATCATAGAGAATCATTTCTTGTTAGTCAAGACTCATTTCCAAGACTATCTTAGTGGACAAAGTCCCTTTCTGAACCGAGTCACCCTCGTTTCAGTCCTGTTTCACTGAACCGGTATAACCTACCATTCCAGCCATGTCTATCTCATGAGATATAAAATATTTACCCAATGCATTGGAGGGAGATATAGGTCCCACCCATCTCATAATGATACCATTCTTATGTGTGCCACAAAATCACAAACCATACATCATAGCATAACCCATGTAATAAAAATGGGAATCTTAAACATCATGACATCATAAAACAATTCATATAAGATAAAGGAATTCATAAGAATAATTCCATCACAACATAGTCAAATCAATGTAATAATAGGGATGAAAACAGAACACTTTATTATCTTAGATGGAAAATAATTTTGATAAAACACTTGAACTCCATTCTTGAGGAAAATATCCTTTCTACCTTAAAAACATTTATCTTTTCTTAACAAGTTAAACAATTTTAAACTAAAAGAAGTTGATTAAAAATAATATTGAAAACTTTTAAATGAATCTTCTTGGAAGTAATGTTTTAAAAATCCATTCATGCCGTATAAGTTAAAAAAAACATTCATCGTACTTTTGTCGGAAAAGTCAAAAAGTACCTCGTACGAAAAAATGAAAAAAGATTTATTTCATATCTTTTACTAAAAACTCACCAAAGGGTAAAATTGGATATAAAATATTGTATAAGGATATAAATATTACATATTGAGGAAACATGGATGTGGATGATAAATATTCCCCAGTAAATTATGAAGTATGAACAATCTCGGATAAAAATTGAGATTGCGAGATTTTCCCTTACCTTAGGTCTGATTTGCTTCGTAAGTGTCCAGACCTCCTATATAATGATTTAAATAATGTTATTGACTTATTAAAGAATCATATTCATTATTATTATATCATATATGGTTCACTTATGACTTTATATTACCCGTTCTTTTGTAAATTCCATGTTAAAGAGTGTTTTGGGTAAAATCGTTTCATTTGTCGTCCGTGTTTTGACTTGTAATTATTCATATGATTACTTAGATCATGATTACATAATTTCAGAATATAAAAAATGATTTTTATATAATATATATTCATAATATACATAAATATAATAAATCAATAAATGGAAAGAAATACACCGTTCATGGAGACGGTAGGCAGTACGTACGCATGAACGTTGTTTTCCTTTCCTTATTGAGTTTAATGGAATTAAGTAGATGACATACATATATATACACATAAATCCAGTAGAATTATAATGTCATATATTTCATTATTATTTCTTATATATAATTTATAATCATTCTTAAATGGTTAACATGGAGAATGAATCTCATTGCGTCGTGGAGACGGTAGTCCGTACGTACGCACGAGCGATGATATCATTTCCATAATTATTGAATTGAATTGGAGTGGATGATACAATATATCAGAATAATTATTATGTTATAATAACTATGTATATTTATTCTTTACACCATAATACCCATCCATGTAAGGTGTTGGTGGAAAAACAGATTACACCACGGCGTGGAGACGGTATTCCGTACGTACGCACGCGCGGTGATTTTGTTTTCCGTAGGATGGATAGATGGTGAAATAGGGTTGTTTCATAATTATAATAACATATCAGTATATTAGTGATACTTATGTTATTACTTCACAATGAAACAACCTAAGAATAAGAAGTGGAATAAGAAATAAAGTTGAAAGAATCGGTAACAGAAATTACCACTTCTTTGAAGCGCCTCTTTGAGATCTCCTTTTAGGGAACTAAAATTGGTCTTTGAGGAAGACCAGAACATCTAGGATGTTTCTAGGGAAGTGGAGAAGATAAATTTGCAGGGTTTGGCCGAGATTGAAGGCTCAAATTGTTTTGAGGAGGAGAGGGAGGAGGTGCCCTTTTATAAGGGAGGAGAGGGGCACCTTGGGAATTATTAGAAATAATAATTTATAATAAATCTAACCCTACTAAAAAACCTCCAAAAATTACTCATATTCGAAGATTAGATGAGATAGGGTTGTAATCTCATAAACCAATCAAATTTAGACATGTTTGGATCTTATTTTAAACCTTATCATTTTGATTTATCCTTATTTAATCTATTTATGTTTATTTGTGGTAATAAAATTCTAAATTTTAAATTATAACAAATAATTACTTATTAGTTGTGAATTTTCCATACTTGTTTTAATTTATAACATTATAGACCATATAAATTTAAATTTATAATTTTTAAATATTTTTGTGATTTTTAAACAATTTTATAATATTTTATTTTTATAAAATAACAATAGTGTCAATTTTGACACTATTCATTTATTTGAATTTAAATAAAATATATACAGAAGATATGTTCAAACTAAAAGCTTTAATAGATTCATAAAAGGTCATAAGTATCTATAAAATTAGTTGATCACATTAAATAGTTCATATAATAATTATTTTATTATTTTTAAAACCATTAATTTCATTTATCTCTTAATAAAATAATTACTACAACATGTTTGTATAATTATTTAATATACCGATTTGTTGCCTAAAAATTTAAAATAAAACCCTATGATGAAGATAAATCTATTACCTTTCACAATAATACTTTTACTCGAATTTATCATCTTAAAATCACCATATTTAAATTGTTATATTTATTAAATTATGAAGGTGACAACTTTGACATCATTTAAAATAAAATAATATAAGTGTCATAATTGATTTTATAAGACTCCAAATGGTAAATTATTCGACCATTGGATGATTATAGTTTAAATTTACATGACCAATAAGTTTTGGTCAGGGTTTTGTGCCTTTTATGGTCACTATTATTTTAATAAAAACTATATTCTTGATTTTTCACTAGATAAATAATTTCTGCATCACTATTGTGTCACAATTAATGATAATTATTTAATCCCAAAAAATTATAAATAAATTATCATGATGTAGATAATTTTTTTAGATTTCTATAGAGTATTAATGTTATAAGTTTCATGAAGATTATTACTAACTTAAAATTATTATACTTATATGATTTAAGAGAGTGACATGTTGTCACTTTCTTTGGTTTTAATAATAATTAAATTATTTTCATAGTCAAAAGTCCATAAAATGATTCTAATCTGACCCGTAGTTGATATGGGTTTACTTTTAGACATACAATAGAATTTTGGCATGTGTTAAATTATTTTATAATATTATATTTACCCCTAATTACCCAATTTAACTTTAACTATGGTAAATAAAATTTACCGTATTTACTATTCATAATTCCCAAAAATAAAAAGTAGCTTATTAAAATAATTTGGACCCACTGATTCCAAATATGGAATCCATTTTTCCAAATTCAATACACAAAATTTTCAGAAATTAAATTAAAATTAATGCCGTTGTCGAAAGAAAACGGGGTTTTCTTTAAAACACTGCAAAAGATTGAATTGATTTAACCTATGAATTCAAGGTAAAATCAATGCTAATGACATACATTATATTAAATGGTAAAAATATATTCTATTTATACATTAAAACCATTAACTATTATAATTTAACCACATATGATATTACGATGAAAAAAGTTGTTTTTAATTAAAATATAGTGTGTTTTGACTATTCATTAAAATATGAAAGTTATCGGAAAAATATCACAACTTTATCTAATGTAAATTTTTATATCCTGATTCAAAAGAAAAATTTTATTTTGTCAAATTGAACTTATAAACATCTTAAAAACTAGATTTAATGTGGGTGTGCCATCAAAAGGCGATAAAACTTTATTTTTTGAAAAATACTTATTTTACCCGAAAAATTTATTTTGTTCTTGTACCATGTTCTAGAAATGTATAAAATGAAGAATAATGTTATAAAATTTAAAATTTAGTTAACACTATTCATAACATCTAGTTCATAACAATATTATAATAATATATCATTGTTTAGTAAAACCCAGTATTGCGTACAACACAGACTATCGAGGAAGGTCGCGATTGCGTGTAATGCAAGCCAAGTCAGGGTTGCGGGTTGCGCAAGAATCCTTCGTTGATTCATATAACAGAATCCAACCATATTTCATTTATACATTGAATATATATATATATACTCAATGTTGCGTAGAATAACTATTATCAAAATTGTGTGTAACACGATCCAAGAATAGTGTTGTGTATACTGCAAGCTAATACGGAGTTGCGTATAGCGCAAGGTAATCTTGGGGTAGCACAAGACATTAATAAAATTAAAATAATATTTTTCATAAAATCTCGAGGTGTTACATTCTACCCCCCTTAAAATGAATTTCTCCCTTGAAATTTGTCGGGGTTATAAATGGTATACTACTCGAAAGTTTCTTTAATAGAAACCCACATCGTAAAAAGGAATACCTAAACATGGATTTAAAAACTAAAGTATGAAATGTAACGGTTACCCAAATTAACTCATCACTGGGTTTCCACGTAGGAGAACATAGGTGAAAATATGGATATGGAAGAAAAATCTTACCATCTTGTTCTGATAGAGAGTGGTAGAGAACATGACTATGAAAAATCCAACAATCACAAAGCTATAGATTTGTGATGATCTAAGGTACTATATAATTCATCAAATATAAGGGAACTAGGACAACATTTTTGGTTTTCAAGATCATTTCCCTAAAGTTGATGAATTAAAAGAAATACTTACATGATTTTGGTACAATCTCACTGTTTTTCGTGAATTGAACAATTTCCACTTCATCCCTTAAAGAAATGAAGTTGAATTTGTTATTCGTGATGTTTTAGCAGATCATGTTATAGAATGATGGGTCATTCCATCTCTTTCAAAAAAAAGGTTAGAAAAAGTTATAAGTCCATCTTATGGTTAGATTAATTGTATATGGTTCCAAAAATGATCTTATACTTCATATATAATACCGCTTAATAAAATAAAACTAGTTTATACTAACCAGGGACTTCCTGTAGGTCAATCGTAGGCAATAAAGGCCAGTCGCACTTCGGTTGTGGGTTCAATTCCAAAAGCCTTGTCCGACGCGATGGGCTGTCGCCCGTCCTGCAGGTTGTCCTTTTTCTAAAACTACATTACTATATCATCCCATCAATAATATCGAAAAAAGGTTCTATCCTTAAACAATACTAACTTATGTCCAACATAATTCATTCCAATCTTTAGGCTTATCCAAAATACTTCGGTCCAAGCTCATAGTATAGAGAAAATGATCACGTGAATGCCATCATTTACCCCTCATATATCTTGTTTGTCACATTCTAGTCATGTGAATACCATAATCATGTAATCTCTTGAAAAATGAATACCCACTGAATCTTAGTAAAAACATTAGTGCTATCAAAAGTTAACACATTCCACATACCAAAAACCCAAAATTCTATATACTCAAACCATGATATAACTATTTCCATATATAATTCATGAGCTCATGAATACTATCAAACATTTAATTTTCTCCTTATCCCTTCATTATGCACATATCATCTACATTCCATAAATATCTAAATAATCTTTCATGGATACTGGTATCATTAATCATACACATTCAAAACTCAAGGAAAGACAACAGTGTAACAATCCTTAGATGTCGCTTTATTCCATAGTACCATGAGATTACTTATACAACATTACACATGATAAACATGTAATCATTCCACTACATTCTTAAACCATTGACCGAGCTTCAACAATTCTTTCATCTCACATATCATTTGTAGTCTCTTCATCATCATCAACATAAATACTACCCATATGACCATACTGATTCTCTTCATGAGACTTTACCATAGGGAATTGGTTTGCATAATGCCCGTACATTCCACATTTAAAACATTTAACCATTGTTGATGTCGTGGAAATACCATTATCCTCATCCCTGGTGTTAACTGAACCTTTTCCTTTGCACTTACTGGATTTGTGTCCTTCATTTCCACACCCAAAGCATCTTCCAGTTCCTTTGAAACATTATCCTTGATTCCTCTTCCCACATGATTTACATAGGGTAAATTGAACTTTCTTTCCTCTATGATCATCATGAAACTCCATCTTTCTCTTATTAGCCGAGTCAGGAAACTTACCAAATTTGAGTTTATTGATCATATTATGAGATTGCTGATTCGGCATAATAATGATGGTTGGACTTCCAAATCCCATTTCATTTGGTTTATCATGATGAATATCATTCCATTGTCCATAATATCCTCCATTATCGTGAAACATCTTGTTTCCATCAATTTTCTAAAACCCAAAAAGAATAGTGTTAGAGGAAAAAATCATAATAAAGGGGGGGTAACTTCAATATCTAACATCTTAGGTTAAATTCTAAGATCTTTACCATAGTTCTAGGACTATATCCTATATGTATACTTATCCTTAGGGACATCCCTAGACATACCTTAGAAATATCTCTAGGGATCTCACTAACGTTCTCACATCCTAGTTTCCAAAGGTTGACTAAACCTTTCCTCTGATACCAACTGTAGAGACCCAAATCATGACGTACATGGACATTACATTACTTTTGCGGAATACTTAGTACATAACAAAAACACACACACAAGGACCGTAATAGTTTAATGTCTTTGGAAACTCGGAATATAATCTTCTAATCATGGTGAAAGATCTTCAACATCTCCCATAAAGATCTTCCTTTTTTTACTTAAAACCATTCTTTATATCCTGGGGAAAAGAAAACATAAAAGGGTGATCTCAAATGCTCAGTAAGGGTAAAAAAAAGAAATATCAATCACATCATATACATAAGCACATAACTTTTGGAAATCTTAACCTGCAAAAGAGAGCATAATTTCATAACATGGGATAAATCAAAGTATTGAAATGTAATCCCAATAATCATAACTTAAAACATGAAACTTTGTGGAATACACACATAATCATATAGAATCATTTCTTGTTAGTCAAGACTCATTTACAAGACTATCTTAGTGGACAAAGTCCCTTTCTGAACCGAGTCACCCTCGTTTCAGTCCTGTTTCACTGAACTGGTATAACCTACCATTCCAGCCATTTCTATCTCATGAGATATAAAATCTTTTCCCAATGCATTGGAGGGAGATATAGGTCCCACCCATCTCATAATGATACCATTCTTATGTGTGCCACAAAATCATAAACCATACATCATAGCATAACCCATGTAATAAAAATGGGAATCTTAAACATCAGGACAGGATAAAACAATTCATATAAGATAAAGGAATTCATAAGAATAATTCCATCACAACATAGTCAAATCCATGTAATAATAGGGATATAAACAGAACCCATTATTATCTTAGATGGAAAATAATTTTGATAAAACACTTGAACTCCATTCTTGAGGAAAATATCCTTTCTACCTTAAAAACATTTATCCTTTCTTAACATGTTAAACAATTTTAAACTAAAAGAAGTTGATTAAAAATAATATTGAAAACTTGTAAATGAAGCTTCTTGGAAGTAATGTTTTAAAAATCCATTCATGTCGTATAAGTTAAAAAAAACATTCATCGTACTTTTTTCGGAAAAGTCAAAAAGTACCTCGTACGAAAAATGACAAAAGATTTCTTTCATATATTTTACTAAAAACTCACCGAAGGGTAAAATTGGATATAAACTATTTTATAAGGATATAAATATTACATATTGAGGAAACATGGATGTGGATTATAAATATTCCCCAGTAAATTATGAAGTATGAACAATCTCGGATAAAAATTAAGATTGCGAGATTTTCCCTTACCTTAGGTCCGATTTGCTTCATGTGTGTCCGAACCTCCTTTATAATGATTTAAATAATGTCATTGACTTATTAAAGAATCATATTAATTGTTATTATATCATATATGGTTCACTTATGACATTATATTACCCGTTCTTTTGTAAATTCCATGTTAAAGAGTGTTTTGGGTAAAATCGTTTCATTTGCCGTCCGTGTTTTGACTTGTAATTATTCATATGATTACTTAGATCATGATTACATAATTTCAGAATATAAAACATGATTTATATAAAATATATATTCATAATATACATATATATAATAAATCAATAAATGGAAAGAAATACACCATTCATGGAGATGGTAGGTCGTACGTACGCATGAACGCTGTTTTCATTTCCTTATTGAGTTGAATGGAATTAAGTAGATGACATACATATATATACACATAAATCCAGTAGCTTTATAATGTCATATATTTCATTATTATTGCTTATATATACTTTATAACCATTCTTAAATGGTTAACATGGAGAATGAATTTCATCGCGTCGTGGAGACGGTAGTCCGTACGTACGCACGAGCGATGATATCATTTCAATAATTATTGAATTGAATTGGAGTGGATGATACAATATATCAGAATAATTATGATGTTATAATAACTATGTATAGTTATATTTTACACCATAATACCCATCCATGTAAGGTGTTGGTGGAAAAACAGATTACACCACAACGTGGAGACGGTATTCTGTATGTACGTACGCGCGGTGATTTCGTTTTTCGTAGGATGGATAGATGGTGAAATAGGGTTGTTTCATACTTATAATAACATATCAGTATATGAGTGATAATTATGTTATTACTTCATAATTAAACAACCAATGAAGAAGAAGTGGAAGAAGAAATAAAGTTGAAATAATCGGTAACGGAAATTATCTCTTCTTTGAAGCGCCTCTTTGAGATCTCCTTTTTGGGCACTAAAATTGGTCTTTGAGGAAGACCAGAACCTCTAGGATGTTTCCAGGGAAGTGGAGAAGAGAATTTGGCAGGGTTTGGCCGAGCTTGAAGGCTCAAATTGTTGTGAGGAGGAGAGGGAGGAGGTGCCCTTTTATAAGGGAGGAGAGGGGCACCTTGGGAATTCTTAAAAATAATAATTTATAATAAATATAACCCTACTTAAAAACCTCCAAAAATTACACATATTCGAAGATTAGATGAGATAAGGTTGTAATCTCATAAACCAATCAAATTTAGACAGGTTTGGATCTTATTTTAAACCTTATCATTTTGATTTATCCTTATTTAATCTATTTATGTTTTTTTGTGGTAATAAAATTCTAAATTTTAAATTATAACAAATAATTACTTATTAGTTGTGAGTTTTCCATAATTGTTTTAGTTTATAACATTATAGACCATATGAATTTAAATTTATAATTTTTAAATATTTTTGTTATTTTTAAACAATTTTATAATATGTTATTTTTATAAAATAACAATAGTGTCAATTTTGACACTATTCATTTATTTGAATTTAAATAAAATATATACAGAAGATATGTTCGAACTAAAAGCTTTAATAGATTCATAAAAGGTCATAAGTATCTATAAAATTAGTGTATCACATTAAATAGTTCATATAATAATTATTTTATTATTTTTAAAACCATTTATTTAATTTATCTCTTAATAAAATAATTACTACAACATGTTTGTATAATTATTTAATATACCAATCTGTTGCCTAAAAATTTAAAATAAAACCCTATGATGAATATAAATCTATTACCTTTCACAATAATAGTTTTAATCCAATTTATCATCTTAAAATCACCATATTTAAATTGTTATATTTATTAAATTATGATGGTGACAACTTTGGCATCATTTAAAATAAAATAATATAAGTGTCATAATTGATTGTATAAGACTCGAAATGGTAAAATATTCGAACATTGGATGATTATAGTTTAAATTTACATGACCAATAAGTTTTGGTCAGGGTTTTGTGCCTTTTATGGTAACTATTAGTTTAATAAAAACTATATTCTTGATTTTTCACTAGATAAATAATTTCTGCATCACTATTGTGTCACAATTAATGATAATTATTTAATCCCAAAAAATTCTAAATAAATTCTCATGATGCAGATAATTTTGTTATGTTTCTTTATACTATTAATGTTTTATGTTTCATGAAGATTATCACTAACTTAAAATTATTATACTTATATGATTTAAGAGAGTGACATGTTGTCACTTTCTTTGGTTTTAATAATAATTAAATTATTTTCATGGACAAAAGTTCATAAAATGAATAATATATGACCCTTAGTTGATATGGGTTCACTTTTAGCCATCCAATAGAATTTTGGCATGTGTTAGGACAATTTTATAATATTATATTTACCCTTAATTACCCAATTTAACTTTAACTATGGTAAATAAAATTTACCGTAGTTACTATTCATAATTCCCAAAAATAAAAAGTATCTTATTAAAATAATTTGGACCCACTGATTCCAAATATGGAATCCATTTTTCCAAATTCAACACACAAAAGTTGCAGAAATTAAATTAAAATTAATCTCGTTGTCGAAAGAAAACGGTTTTTTTTTAAAACATTGCAAAAGATTGAATTGATTTAACCTACGAATTCAATGTAAAATCAATGCTAATGACATACATTATATTAAATGGTAAAAATCTATTCTATTTATACATTAAAACCATTCACTATTATAATTTAACCACATAAGATATTACGATGAAAAAAGTTGTTTTTAATTAAAATATAGCGTGTTTTTACTATTCATTAAAATATGAAAGTTATCGGAAAAATATCAAAACTTTATCTAATGTAAATTTTTATATCCTGATTCAAAAGAAGAATTTTATTTTGTCAAATCGAACTTATAAACATGTAAAAAACTAGATTTAAAGTGGGTGCGCCATCAAAAGGCGGTAAAAATGAATTTTTTGAAAAATACTTATTTTACCCGAAAAATTTATTCTGTTCTTATACCATGTTCTAGAAATGTGTAAAATGTATAATAATGTTATAAAATTTAAAATTTATTTAACACTATTCATAATGGCTAGTTCATAACAATATTATAATAATATATCATTGTTTAGTAAAACCTAGTATTGCGTACAACACACACTATCGAGGAAGGTCGCGATTGCGTGTAATGCAAGCCAAGTCAGGGTTGCGTGTTGCGCAAGAATCCTTCGTTGTTTAGTATAAATGAATCCAACCATATTTCATTTATACATTGAATATATATATATATATATATATACTCAATGTTGCATAGAATAACTATTATCAAAATTGTGTGTAACACGATCCAAGAATAGTGTTGCGTATACTGCAAGCTAATACGGAGTTGCGTATAGCGCAAGGTAATCTTGGTGTAGCACAAGACATTAATAAAATTAAAAGAATATTTTTCATAAAATCTCGGGGTGTCACATTAATTTTTATATAGACTAAATATGGAAGTAAATTAATAATTATAAAAGTATGTAGTTCATTTTATCCCATACCATCATAGATTAACCATCCGTTATACTCATTTTAACCATAACCATACTAAATAATTTATTCTATTTTTAATATTAATTAGGTTAAAAATTATATATATATTATAATATAATAAAAATTAATCTGATTCCAAATATTTAATAAATTTTACTTAATTAATTTCACAAAATCAGAAAATTTTAACTTAAAAAACAAACCAGTAATTTCTACCAAAAAAGAGGTTTTTAGGAAATGCATTTTCAAGTATTAGATGATCTTATAATAACTTTATAACTAATATTAATTATTAAATGGATTTAAATTGTTATGTTTTGATATATATTCATTAAATTTCTTTCAATCATTTATTATTAAATATTACTTTAATCAAGTTTGAAGGACATTATTTGCTAAAAATAGTTTTCTAAAAAAACATGTTTTAAAAAAAATCATCTTTTACATCCAAATGTTCTTATGAAATATTTTAATAATAATTTATTATTTATAATTTTTTTAGGAAAATATAATTAATAATATTAAGGAATATTTAATTTTAAATGAATAATAAAATAATATTTTGAATGGAAAAATTTAAAAAAATTAGTATATGCTTATTTTGACCAAGCTAAAAACTGAAATTAATCCCATCAAGATAAAATTTTATTTGCATGATATATTTTTCTTTTTGATGTATTAATTTATTATTAAATAGGATTTTATATTAATATAATTGAGGTTCGGTTTTTGTGTATTGTAATCTATAAATAAGATTGATTTTATTTAAAATGAAATATAATTCAAAGTGTCGGGGTGTTACATTTAATTACTAAGTGGCCAATGGTCTTCCACATAGACCTCAATGAGTGTCCAACTGGCCAATTTCAGTCTTTCATGTACCAAGTAGTGATAAAACTCTATTTCAGAATGAATGGAACAAAATAGTGCTTATAGGTTTTATAAATGTATCCCCATAAGAGGATTCCATTATAATCATTTAATACACAGGCCCATTTAACTCTCTTTTTATTTCCTATCTTGTAATTCTTATAATATTAATTTTGATGATCCATGATTTTTTATCTCACTAATTGAAAGGATATTCCACCTTCCCCTTTCACTATTTATCTCCTCTTGGTTCCATATTTCTTTTAAAAACATAGTTTTATATTCTAATTGATATTCCAATGAATCATGGTGTAATATATTTTTTATGATAGGGTATTCATTGATTATCATAATAAAATTCTTTAACTAGATTATAAATCAATTTCATATTATGTTTTATTTTAGGTATCATAATGCATAATTTATTAATGGGTTTTTATCAAATCATGTTCTAATTGATAATGTATTAAGTATAATGTTTTTTATATTTTATCTTTAATATGTTCTAGTGTATATTGATAGTCATATATACGTTATTTTTTATGAGTTAAACCTTATTACACAATTATGTAAGTATTCCAATAATTATTGGAAATAAATTACATTAATTCCATTTTTTGTTTTAAATGAGTTGAGGCTTTTTTGGTAAATGAACTCATTGGAATATATGATGACCCTAATGAAATTTTTAACCATGAAAATATAGGAATATATTGTTTATAGACATTAATAATTGAGTATATTGAGTATATTGACTATTTTTATATATATCATCTTTCCATAAGGTTATTATATTCTCATGTGTGAATTCTTATTTTAATGAGAATGTTTTTGTAATATCATGTCATATTATCAGTGGGAGGGTCTAATATTCTTCTAATTTTCAATAAAGTATTTTATAGATTTATAGATGATTAATTTAGGGAACATTTATTTGAACTAATATCAATGTCCAATTTTATTTTTTTCATAATGAAAATTGTTATGATTTGACATTAATTTATAAAAAACATGTTTTAAATTTTTAGATAGTTTTGAGGGGAAAATTGTTTGAATTTGATTTCAATAAAAGAAATTGTTTTGAATATTTAGTATTTTAATGATATTCTAATACAATTTATATTTTAATTATATATTTCCAAAACACTTTGGTGAGTAATTTTAGTATGAAATACTGTGTAAAATTACAAATAATTGAGGTTCATGGCCTGTGTTAAATGCCAATTATAAGTTAATTATTTTTGAATAAGGGGTTAAATCACATTGGGTAGTTTTTTTAAATTCTTATTTTCTAATATCATAAATATATGATTGGGATTCCATGAATAATAGTTTTTTTGTATAATATAGTTTTTTCATGGAGAAAGATGAATAAAAAATAAAAATGTGGTAATCCATTACATTGGAGTGGGTTTTGAAACCTTAAGATTAGAATTGTAGTAATTAGTTTATGATTAATATTTTTTGATATAGATTAATAGAGGTTAGGTTAACTTCTTTGATACATTAAAAAATATGAGGTTATCCATGGGTTCATTGTGATACTTAAATAGGTGGTCTATTATGGTTTTTATTAGTCTATAAGATGCCCATTATGATGACATGATACAACTAATAAAATATTATTTATTTTAACGATCATTTAATACCTTCCTAAGTGTAATTATTTGTATTATAAATCCTTGTAAGAGTTTAATTTTTATTAAAATCAATTATTTATTTCTGATATTCTCTTAGACTTCAGATAAACCCAAAACAAGGACTGGGACTTTGGGAATATAGGAAGGTGGTGATTCTGGTTTTTGTTGTTTGAATTGGAAAAGAGTGGGTTCCCACATTAGTATTATTTATAGAAATTATTGGGGGTTCCATAAATAGTATTTGTAACCATTAAGAGAGTGGGTTCTCTCTATAGTGTTGATGACTTTGAAGTTGGTGCGTTTCATTTAATATATTTATATATAATAGTGTGAGATAGATGTTTGGGAACATAGCCTATAAGGTAATGGTACTTTCAAAAAAACATTCTTTAATGGCTTACGATTTGAATTTGAGGATTATAGTTCAATATTTCATAGGATTCTTAATATAATAAATGATTTTATATAAAGATATTTGTACCTCAACTAGATAAACTTCCATCATGGGAAGACTTGATATGGTATGAAAACATAGTAGGATCATTATAAGATAGTGGTTAATGCATATGTAAATTTTGTGCTAGGATGAGTTGAACCTTCCTTTACTGGGTATTTTTTTTGTATGGTCATAGATAGAGAACACTACATGGATAATCATATAGATTTATGGTCCACGGGCTCATGGTTTACTTACCGTCTTTTCGAATCATCCTCTGGGAGCTAGAACATTATATTTATTTGTTATTTTGGATAGTATAGGTGGTATTATTTTTTATATTGAATAATACATCAATTGGATATTTTTTTGGTTTGACATGGTAGGTTATAATAGATAAGATATTTTTGGTTTGATGTCATTGTTAAGTAATTACTATTTTCCCAATTTTTTATAAATATTTTGCTGTTATTTTTTATTTGTTTCATTCATATATCATTATTTATCTGTATTTTGTGTCATTTTTATTGATAATTAATCTAATTATTTGGATATATTTCATTTAAATTAATGTAAATTCATTTTATGATCAATAATTACCATGATATTGTAGTTTTGATTATCATAATTGTATAGAGATATTTGATCTGTAAAATACTAACATACAATCAATTGAAATGGTGTCCTGAGATGGTAGGTCACATGACCTTAAGCATGCCTCCCCATATTCCAAAGGATACCAATGAGCAGAGAGGGTCCTTTTATGGTATTAAGGGGAGACTATAACCACATGATCAGTGTGGAAAAAGGTAAAACAATAAATAAATAACAGAGGAAATAAAAATGGAATGAAATTAAATATGATAATAACCAATCATAGACATGTATAAAAATATAAATGGGCATGTTGTGATGTAAATATTAGGAGAAAATGTCATAAATAAATATACACAGTACTAGAAAATAAATAAATAAATTACTCAACATGTAGCTTGAATGGAATTAAGAACATGAGTTTGTTCTTGGCTCCCATACTCCATCTAATACCATAAGGATATCAGTATGAAACTACAATCCATAAACCTGATCCTATAATCATGAGGTATTTTTCAGAACCCTATTTCATTACTATCCCATACAGGATGTAAGTTATACTCAGTAATCCCCCACAATTGGTGTAAAATGCATAAACCAGTTTATAATTTTTTTTAAAAAGTAGTGTTTATGTCTCATAAATAAAACAATAAATTAATAACTAATGATAACTAGTTGGGCTCAGGTTTCTCAAAGATAGCAGGCTAGAAATACCTACTTCATCATATGTTGTAATATATCACTAAAAAAGTTTCACTAAGAATATCAGCAAACATATATACATATATATGTTCATAAATATTCATAAGTATATACACATATATATGTAATATATAATTAATAATATATATAACAATATGTATATAAATATATTTGTATCACTATCCAATACATATTAAGTAACACATGCATCCATGAAAGGGAGTCTCCAAAACCAATGACAAATTCTTAGTAGTCACATGTAAGTGAACATTAGACCATTAGTTTTCCAAGGAACAGAGGAATATTCATTGGGTGGGCCAGTTTAATAACTAACATAAAAGATATAACTATTCATACTTGTTTATCCACATTCAAGATAAAAATAGTCATCATATGAGCCCATCCTAGGTGTCCCATAATGAGGGGCTTATGTATCACCTAAGTAGTCATGTAATTCCATTAATTTTTGAGCCCATACATTGAATTATGTAAAGAGTTAACCCAAATATCAGTTGTAACATCTATATTCCCTATGAGATCATTCATTGCATTATATAATATCGAATACAATGTATCACTCATAGAATATGGATATTCATCTATTCTATGAGCTCGTTTAAAGAATTCCATAATGGGGAAACCTATGTAGCACTGAAGGATGAATATTTCACTTTTAACCAATAATCTCATCCCCTAAATTCTATGTAAGTAACTTGATTATTACTCATGGTATGTGTAGGAACCTATTTCTTCTATGAGGTAAATATTATTTAAACTCCATAAATTATTAATTTAAATGTTTATTTATGTCCTATTGTGAAATCCCATATAAGATATAAACATAGCAGGGGTGTTTTGTGCCCATTTGAAGCTTGTAACCCAGCTTTTGGGTTGAAAATGGTCAGCCGAACAATTCAATTAAAAAGTGTAGGGAAGAAAACATGGTTAGATAAAACTGTATAAGGCTAGATAGAATGTGGATACAGCCTGTTTGGTTAGACCAAACAATTATATTTGGGCCTCATGGCCCTATGGAACCTTCTGAAATTTTGACAGTGGGTTTTCTCATGGTTTCTGCATGGTTAGTCAAACCACATGAGTAAACTATCTGGGGGTCCTTCTTCTACCATTAACCATTCACATATGGTGCATGTTTTTTAAACCATGTGCCTAAACCAAGAAACCCATATATTTTCAATAATATTATAATTTTTTCATTAAATTGATTTTTACCCTTTTTTTAATTTCACTATCTCTCATGCAAAACAATATCTCCCCATTTTGATCTCCCTTAGTGGATAATCTAGGATTTTATCATACTCCTTTGCCCAAAAACCTATTCTATGGCTTCTCATCTAGTTGGACCTACATTAGTGAGTACATGGTACCTTTTTAGTTGTTTTTCATTTATTTATGCACTGGTTATACAATTTACGTGCACACTAATTTTCCCTATTAAAAGGATCTTCATATATTCATCAATTTTATTCTAATCTCAGTCGATTCAGGAGCCGATACTAGATGAAATATCCACTAAGGTTCTATTGTATGTGTATGTATTCCTTTCATTCAATTCCAAGTGGTTATATATATTCCTTTGTTCCGTACAACCAATTCTTGGAGCATCGTCCCCTAAAATGGGTTTAATCCTTGAATTGATTTTTTGTCTAAGACTATGTGTTTATTGTTGACATTGAAAAATGGTTATAGGTTGAATGACATAGAATCAGATCCGCCATTATAGTTTATTTAAATAGGAAATATTGATGGAATTTGAGTTGGATAACCTTGAGGTGTACCCTTCTACTACTTTTCATGGGATGTGACCAAAAAATTAATTCCATGAATTGAATTTTAAATTAAATTGAAATATTAAATATGAATTGTAATATAAACGGTTTTATGGGAAGGGATAAATGACCATGAACTTATCCCTTTCCATTTTAAATCTGGTTTAAGCTTTGGTTTCCATTTTTAATAAAATTACCATATTAGTTGAATATATGTTATTCCATGTGATAGGTTGTTTAATAATGAGAAGCTCATTATAATTGTTTTCCCCTGTAAGTAATTGGATGTTAAGCCTTCTATGATTGGCCAATACCTCGAGTGACCATTCTTGGTGAGGCCGAGGTGGGATATTCTTTGTTTTGAACATAGCATGTTAAATAAAATTGAATGAATAATATTATTGATTAATTATTTGCATGAATTGGGTGATACATGGATTATAATGAATAATTTAATGGATTAAGTCAATTGGATTGAACCTTGCTTATTCTTGAGTGATACTTGGACTCCCTAGGGGAATGAAAAAGACATACTCTAAGGCTTGGATTATATGACGATGGATATATGGATTCACCTGATAATATTATGGTTGTACTGAAAGGTAATTTGGTCATTTATTTTTTGTGTGACACTTTAGAACCCGTAGTGGACTCCTAAGGATGGACTAAATTGACATGGAAGTTATACCATGCCTATAGTTGTACTTGGGTTCTTGAGAGGTTTTCCATAGACAACATTATTGGGAGATGGAATAAATTAAACCTTGATTCATACCTATATTCCAACGTAGGAATTATATGTAATAGACCAGGTTTATAAATTTTTAATGAAATAAATGAATAATATGACACCTATTCCAACACTAATCCCTTGCATGAATTCATTAGTTATTATTACATATTGTATAGACTATTTAGGCATACTTTGTTTTTCTATCCACATGGGGGACATAGGGATACATTCCAGATCTTGAGGGTTATTAATTAAATGAGATGAATGGTTTATTATACTTCATTAAAATGATAGATGCTTGACAGTTAAATAAGATACTTACCTTATATATGGAATTGATGAAATGAATTGATTGTAAATGTGAACATGGACTTAGAGAATACTTTATTTTGAGTACATATTGTACTTGTTATATATTTCTCTCATGTTGTTGTTATACATTCATAGTCTGGATAACATAGACCGATGTTGGTTTCCGATAGGAGTTATTCCCCACACCCTATCTTGGTAGCCTTCAGGTTCTCAAATAGACTATATTATTATAGGTATTGATATGGTAAAATGCCCTAATACTTGTTAGTGATTGTTTTTTGGGAGCAGGGGAGCATGGTACTGAGCTGGGGATCGTGAGGCTAGTTGGGATAATGTTGGAATTTATATACTTTTGTTCCATCTACTGGAAACCTTCATTTTATACATGTTCTCGTTGTTTTATTAGACACACATGACATCTACCATCATTTTGTATATGAGGTAACTTCATGCATTGATTGTAAATCAGGCTTCTATTCTTTAATTCTCACATGTATTGATTATTTCTTCCATTATATCATCTATTAATGATATTCCATAGTCCTACACTTTGGTGATGAGGGTATATTCTCCTCATTGACACACCTAGGCCTTCACTACTAGTCAATAGCCTCTAGCATTTGGGGACATATGCTTCAGGCCATGTGGCCAACCATGCTCGGAGCACTGTTGTGTGAAATCTGGGACTGAGACATTACTAAGTGGTATCAATGCCTTATTTGTAGGTTTTATTTACTATTTGTAAAAATAGAAATGGATAAGAAGGAATAGGGTTTTGGTAATGAGTAGGGCCTAAAATTATCTAACCCACATACAAAAAATCCAAATGTCCTCAAATTAAATTTACTTTTTATATATTTTGACAATTAAATTTGATTTGATTCCACCATTGGGTGAAGTACTTGATTTATGCTATTATTATTAATGTGATTTTGTGTTAAAATTTGTTGAAACCTTATTATATAAGGTAATTCAATCTCTTGAATCATGTTCGACACTTTATAGAAATCACATTCCATGAATATGTCATTCAATATACGATGCATTACTAGTTTCATGTTGTTGTGATTTGTTTCGTTAATGATATACCTATTTTTTTCATATGTATTCTTGAATGTGTTGTGGTATGAGTTAGTGGATACTAAACATTGGCTCCAAAGGTGCATGGGACCACTTGAATAGGAATTTATAAAACCACTAATTCAGAATATTAAAATTAATGGTGATATAAAAGTGAAAATTAATGTGAATTCAAATCAAATGGAAACCAATAAATGTTTATAATAAAGAACTAGACCCATAGCTGGCCATAGTAGAGGGAATTATGCATTATATCGTACTTAGAAAAAATTTATAAACCTCTAAGAATTAAATCTATGACTTGGTATATGGCAGTGTTCTAATATAAGAAGGATTTTACCTATAGTATTTTAGTATATGCACTTTGGAGCTACAAACATTGATGATTTTCTTGATCTGAGGTGTAAGTTTTGAATTTATACAGTTATTTCATTGTTACTGATTCATGTGCTGTGGAAATGTTTTGTGTGGGGTTTTATCACTTAATTATTCCTTTTTAGGGGGTTATTGTAGCTTTCCACATCTATGGATAAGATAAAACGTGTGTTTTAGTAGCATCATCTTCCCATGTTTCCTTGGGATGTAAGACAATAGGTTGTGTAATCATGGATATAGGAAATGTTATCTATCTTCGGTCATCTAGATAATTCTAATAAGAGGTGGTTGAAGATCACATTCTATATTTTGTGTGATTCTCTTAAGAGATTGTGGGATTTTGTTACTTAGATAGAAAATCATCAGATGATGTCTTGGATGTATTATAAAAAATCCTTCTACGACTACATCTATCTTAAGATGTTTAGGGGTGATAAACCCTAATATTTTATTAACCTAGTGCAAGCTGCGCTATCAGTTATGGATTACTCCGCCCGTTTACAAATATCCAGTGCTTTTAACACATTATGATGGGTAATGATTTGTCTAAAGAAATGTAACATGATAATGGTATCTTTTATGAAATAAGATCAATGGTGAATTACATTTAGATGACTATCATTTATGGAAAAGTGATTCTGGTCCTTATCATATATATTAACTTGAGAGAGGCTAACGGTGTGACCCATGCGGGTTCGACATCTCAATTTGGTACTGCAACAACCTGTAGTAGGAAGCATTATATGGAGCATGCATTTTATGAATCTAGTAGCCATAGGACATAGTAAGGTAACTAGGTGAGGTGCTACTAGTGTTGAATGTTGAAATATGTGAGGCCATAATGTACAAGTGACTCATTGGAGTACAGATATTGTGGTATGATGGCCCATATATAGTTATTTTTTAAAATGTGTTCACCAACATATAGTGGGAGGGGGTTGTATTAACTCCACATTCATGAGCGATCTTAAAATATTCTCATTAGGTGGGGAGATGTGGCACATCTAACTGATCTGGCTGAGGGGTGGTAGTGGTCATGGTAGTCAGACCATAGTTTAACAGTGACAGCAGAGTGGTTTTAATCATGGTAGCTAGGTAGTATCATAGGGATGCAGTTGAGGCCAAATATAATTATTGCAACCAACACTTGAGGATAACAATCTCATGCCTTCTATTGGTAGAGGTTTTATTCTAGTATTCCCTACCATAGCTTCTCCAATTTTTATTATATGTTATTCACATGAATTTATGTATATTCCATTTGTGTAAATCCTAGGGATTACTGTTTATACATCTTCTAGATTCAAGATTCTTGAAAATATGTTGGGAATTATCAAAGAGGGTGTATGTCAGTGCATGGAGTTCCCCCTTGAGATAGGTGAGTGTCACTTTGTATGAGACCACTTTTTCATCAAGATGATAGGTTTCAACATCATTATTGGGATATAATAGTTAGTTCCCTTTCTTTATTTGGTTAAATTCTATCACCAATAGGTGATATTAACATCACTATAGGGTTGACCATTTCTTCAAAATGGTTAATGGGATGTTCAGGTGAGTTATGATACAACATAGAATTGTGGGCTAGGCTAGATGACATCTCAATTTCAGAGTTTATATCTTGATGATAAGGGAACATTTTAGGGAGATTTCCATCTATTTGTTGATAATTTTAGAGATGTGTTTAGGGAAAATTTCATAGTATAACCTCAAGTTAGAGAGGTGGAGTTGAATATCAAGCTAGTTCGAAGAGTGGTAGAAATATCCATTCCTCCTTATAGGATAACTACTATTGAGATGCATGATATCAAGAGGTAGCAAGAGTATTTATAGGAAAATGGTTTTTTATTAACTAGTACTTCATCATTAGTTTCACCATACATTTTTTTCAAAAAAAAAGAGGGCGAAGCACTCTGGCAATGTGTGGATTATTGGAACCTGAAACAATTTACAGTTAAAAAATGGTACCATCTTAGATAGATAGATGATATATTTGATCAAATATGAGGAACGTGGGTTTTATGAAAGATTTATTAGAGATTATACTATCATCTGGTTCATGTTAGACAATCAGACATACCTCACACAACCATTCAAAGTAGATATGGTATATACAAGTATTTGGTTATCTCATTCGGTCTCTTGAACACACCAACTGTCTTCATAGAACTGATCATTTGATTCTTCCATCGATATATGGATTTATTTTTAGTGGCTCTCATCGATTATATCTTGGTGTATTCTCACAATAGAAATTACCCTCAAAATTTATAATGATATCTTATTTAATACACTTGTAGTGCATCAGTTATATATTAACCACTCAAAGTGCCAATTCTGGATTGGTCAATTCAACATCCTGGGTAAGATTAACTCAGTGAAATTAGTAACAATTGACATAGATAAGGTGAGGGAAGTGATTTCATGGGAGTATCACAAGGAAATAATTAAGTTATGGAGTAACATAGGGATAACTGGTTACAATATGAATTTCAAACATGAATTCTCGCACTTAGAAGTTATTCTAATGAGTTTGATTAAATAGGCTCTAATGTTCATGTGGATAGGTTAATGTGGCACAACCATTTAAGATATGAGAGAGAGATTGACTTATGTTTCAATACATACTTATTTAGATCAATGGAGGAGTTACATTGTATACTTGGATACATTAGCTATCATTCTCAGAGTAGATACAATAAAGGATGATAGAGTCCTGGAATATGGGTCTCAATAGCTGAAGACACGTGATAGGAACTACCAAATGCATGATCTAGAGTTAGTTTTAGTTGTCCATGCATTGTGATGTGGGAGAAATTTTTTATTTTAAGAATTTTTTTTGTTTAAATGGTCCAAAAATTTCTTAAGTACATATTTACATAACATAATCCAAATATGAGGTACTGTAGGTGGGTTGAATACCTACAGTCCATTGAATTCAGTCAGGGCCAGACCTTTCTATAATCCTTTGATTTTTCCTCTACCATTCTGGACAGATTTTGGATGAGGCAACTATCAGACTCTGATGGCCTAGTTCTATGGGTGAGTGTGGAAGGTGAGAACCCTCCTCCTAGTTATACCATAAGAGATGATGAGATTCGGTGTGTGTATGGTTACGTATGGGATTCTTCAAACATGCGTGAGTAGATGATGCGAGACTTTAATGCTACAACTGTGGTAATGCATCTAGGAATCACCAATATGTATCATGATTTACATAAATTGTACATGGTTATGGGAATAAAAATATATTTTGTTGGTTTTGTTAGGATTGTTTCCAACAATCAGGATTTTAATGAGGAACACCAGCAACAAGAAAAATATCTATAGTAGTTACCCATACAGAAGTCGATTTCAGATAATGTTACAATGGATTTTGAGACTGGTTTATCAAGGTTTCCATGTGGTAATGATATTGTGTGGGTTATAATTGATAGGCACCCAAAGCATTCACATTTCATTCCAACCAAGAAAACCTTCAGAGTGGATGTGCCTCAGGGGTGGAATATATGTTAGATAGTAAGACTTCATGGGGTCCCACATACTATCATTTCCTTGAAGGATTTATAGTTTACATCACAATTCTAGAGTGTTATACAAATGTTGTTGGGTACATGTGGGCTTCTATGCACAAAATACCACCCCAAGATAGGTGGTCAGTTAGAGTACATGATTGATGTTCCCAAGGACATGTTGTTGTAACAAATACAAGACTTTAGTGGATCTTGGGAGTGGAATATAACCCTAGTTGACTTCTCATACAATAATTACTTTCATGATACTATTTAGATGGTTGTAAATGAGTACTTTAAAGGTAGGCCATACTGATCACCCATGTGTTGTGTAGAGGTAGGAGAGGTATCTTTTTTGGGACCTTGTGCTAATTTGGAGACTGATGAATAGGATTGATTGATTTGGAAGATGATGGCTACAGGGTAGTCTCCTTAGAAATATTATGTCAATCACTATAGATGAAATCAAGAATTTGGGGTTGGTAATTGTGTTTTATTATGTGTTTCACTAAGACTTGGACAATGGTGGATCTGGAGAAAGGGTAAGCTTTCATTGATATATGTCATGTCATTCACGAATTTAGATAAAGAGAGGATTATAGCCTTTCAGTTATAGTTACCTCAGAGGTACCAAGCCTTGAACAATGTCTTCCAAGTATTTCCACATCTATGTTATTATCTAGACTAGTGTCTTTCCTTTCAGCCCGAGGATTTTGAGTTACAGGTTGATGAATCCATTATGGAGCTTCACATATGTAATGTGGATCTTAAATTGAAGTTTATCCAAGGTTGGTCAGTTCCTTTATTATAATTGTTATATCATAACATCAGAGTAGATGATGATACCAAGGAGTGAGAGGCCGATGTATGATCTTAATGGATGAATTTATTCACAGATCGTAATAGACCATCCATTAAATGGAAATTTGGGTATTCATTGCATTAAGGGGTTAGTTTGCAAGAAACTGGTTCTAATTTGATCTATAGATCCTCTAATTTCAATTAATTCATAGTTTAATGGTTAATTATTTACATATTGTGCATGTCCTTGGAGGTGATTAATGTATTGGTGGTGTTTGGGGCTCTTTGAAGCCCAAAACAGATATTTTTTTGCGAGGATGACCTATTGCACATTTAGATTAATGCATGTGGGACTGGCCGCATGGATAGATAAAACTGTGGAAGGCGGAACATATGGGTGATAATGGTTGTATGGTTAGACTAAACCATTATATTTTGGACTCCTGACCATGCGACACCCTCTATAATTTTGAATGTGGGTTTTCCCTAGTTTTCACACAGTTAGATAAACTATGTGAATAAACCATGTGGATTTCCCTTCTTCTATAGGTAACCATGAATTGTTGGTGCAAAGTTTGTAAGCCATGCGGGTAAACCATGTAGCCCTGATATCATGGTTGAAATGCTTATTTTTATAATTATTTGATCTTAACATACATAGACATTTCATAACATTATAAGAATGCTTAAAATAGTATAAAAATAGACTCCCAAAGACTATATTGGATTAGTTCCTTTGGAAACCTGGGATTATAATAGCCAATACATTAGAAAGATAAATTATCTTCCACTAGGTTATTCATTAATATAACCCTTCTCAAACACATTATATATATTACATATCTTCAAAACTTAGGGAAGGAATCATTAAAAGGGGTGAGCTTAGATGCTTAGTAAGGTTAAACAATAGAGACATGTTAGCATAAATGTGAGCAGAGGGTTATGAGAATAGGATCATGAAAATAGAAAACCATACCATTCATATCCAAGATAATAAATAGGAATCATGGAATAATATTGGAATTACATAAGATGTGAATCATAATAAAATTAATAACATAATCCATGAATTCATAAAATATTAATATAACATTGAATTTTGGAAACACATAAGCTAATAATATTATTTACATAACAGTAAAGGCATCTCTGATGCATCCATTATATTAATATGGGTTCACTCCCCATACAATATTAGTAGTCATGATTCATTCCTGTTACTATAATAGTAGAATGGGTTCATTCCTCATACCATCATGGTATTCATGGTTCACTCTAATGGCCATCTTAATAGTCAAGGTTCGCTCCCAATACCTTCATAGTTTATCTAACGAGATACAAATCCTTACCCAATGAATTTGAGGGGAATAATGGTCCAACTCATATCACAGTTAAATTATAGATAAATTTCCCAAAAATTAAAAAAAATAATATCATTAGGCTTCAATATAAATGGGTATCCTATGAATTTTATCATATCAAAAACTATTAAAAAAGATGCATGTTTAATAATCATTTCATCAAAAATATAACCCATAAAAAGAAGTTGGATTTAGAGAAATATAAACCATAAAAGTAAAACATGTTTCAAACATGTCATTCCATCAAAGCATAAAACATTCACGTAAATAATATGAATGGAAAATTTGAACCATTTCCCCTTAATGACATGAGTTACACCAAATGATGTTATAATAGTTGGAAAATAATATTAAAATATTTTTTAAAAACATTTCTTAAAAAAATATATTTTCTTCATTGAAATATGTTTTTTAAAAATGAAAAAATTTTGAGAACATTTTTCATAATAAAAAATTAAAAACGTACAAAAAATTCATGAAAACATTTTGAAAACTAGTTTCCTTAAAAAATGAAAAAAATATTATTGAAATAATTTTGAAAACTATTTTCCTTTAAAACATGTGGAATAATCAGAAAAAATAGTATAAAACCATTTTCCATAAAATCATATAAATTAAGATTCAATATATTTTTTATATAACACTTTGAAAAATTATAAATACAGCTTAAAAACATTTTAAACACCATTTCATTGGACATATTTAGAATAAATATATAGGAATCATGAAAACAATTTGAAACAATATTCTTTCAAAATAATATCAAAACTTATAAGTAAATATTTAAACTTATAATATACTATCTAAAATAATAAATGTTTTTTTAAAACATTTTCATTCAAAATTCATTTGAAAACATTTAATGGAATAATCGATAACAATAAAAAAAATCCGAAAACATTTTTCATTGAAAAATAAATTAAAAACATTAATTAAATGAATATTTGGAAAACATATTCATGAATAGAATATACATTTTATCTTGAAAAGGGAGCATCATTTTTGTGTTATTCATGATGGTTGGGGAAATCTATACACACCAAACATTCATTTTTCAACACAAAAAGGTGAGAAAAGTTCCTCGACTTGAAAATTAAAAGAAGTTTCCTTTTTACAAATTATTATTTTAAATATATAAGATGTTTGTAAAAAAAATATTTCATATGTTTTCTACTAATATCATAATATTTTTTTAGACCTTTCATAAAACATGGCCTTGAAGGAACACATATTTTTGACTGAAGTTACAGTTAAAGTCGAACATTCATAAAAACATTTTCGTAGTTATTCTAAATACTATAGAGTGAAAAAATGGCACTAATACATTAATATATCTTGAATGAATATACGAGAATTAATATCATGATTTTTCTTGAGACATGAATTATAATATTCAATAAATGGAAGCATATTCATATATAATCCAGATAAATGATGGGATTGTTTCAATAAACTCTTTCCACATTGTAACATGGAACCATACCTTCCATTTAAGAAACATAAATTACATGAAGATTAAAATATTATGTAAATAAAATTATTCAAGATATAACCTATCAAATACACCATAAAAAATAATGGAGGTGCATAAAAAAATATATGTCTCAAAATAACAAAATTGTGGAAAAATTATTTTACTCATTTGGTATCTATGAAACCTAAACACCATGAGATAAATATCATAAAATGGATATATAAATACAAATAATTTTAATTGTAATAGGCATATATTAGTTTCATAGAAATTATATGCACCACATATATGATGTAAGTGGTGAATATGAAATGTACCTCATGGGAATAAAAAGTGAGATAAAATCCCCTTCCTTTTGTCTTTACTCTTTTCATACTCATTAAAAACAACTGTATAAAAAATATGGATTTTTTTAAAAATCTATAAAAGAACCATATTGTTAAATATAATACCATATATGGTTTTATTATGACTTTATATTACTCTGTTACTTAAAATTAGATATTAAATTTTCACTTCGGGTAATATTTGATTTTAATCTACATATGTCTTAATTTTTTGTATCATTGGTTCTTATAATTAAATCATGATTTCCATAAAGTAAAAAATGATATAAATTTCACTTATATTAAGTATATATGTATTATAATAATTTATATAATAAATATGTATGAAAATGGAATACACCGTTCATGGATATGGTAGGTCGTATGTATATATAAACACTATTTCCATTTCATTATAATATTTGAAGAAAAATTAAAATGAAATATATTTTTAAATTTATATAATAACATTAAATTATCATTATATTACCTTATATATCATATAGATTTACTAAAAACATCTTTAATTAATTCTTATGTAGTGTGTGAATGAATCACATTTCTTTGATTGGGTAGTAGTCCACAATTCCTCCAACAAAATTATCATATTTACATAAAATAGTAAGCATAAAGGTATGTCATAAAGAAACAATAAATAATAAGAAATAAATTATAAAATATCATATATATAATATATAAATATATTTTCCATCATAATTTTCACTGTGGGAGGTGGTAAAGGAAATATGAACAATCATTGATTTTTGAGATGATAATTCAACATACTCGTAAACAATATGTTTGTTACCCATTATATGTAAGTGTGTGTAAGTTTAGGTAGAAATCATAATATAAAAACATCCTAGTATATTTAGTATTCTGGTTTTATTATAAAGTAATGGAATGGTATGAGTTTATGGGGGTTGGTTATGGAAATAACATAAAAGAACTTAAGGAAGAATGTTACATATTATTTTGGTAACTCCTTTTGGTTTGCAGCAAAGGAATTACTTGGATTTTTTTAATCTTAGTAGAAGGATTATAGGATTAGGGGAGTTATTTTGAGGAGATATTGGGGAGAATCTTTCTCAAGCTAATTTTTATTGAGAGTTTTGAGTAAGTGAGAGGAGATGAGACCTTTTTAATATGGAGGAGGAGTGGCACTCTTGTATGTTTTGGGAAAGGGAATCCCACCAACGTTTTTTCCCTTGAAAGTGTATCCAATAATGATCCAATGTAAATAAAAGTGAATATTTGAAAATAATAAACATAGAAATTTTTTTTTTGACAAGTTTCTCAGTCATTTATTCCTTTATGTTTATGATTTAGTCCTTAGTTATGTTCAATGTTACCTTAATAAATTTCATTCATTTTAATTATCTTCCCTAATCGTTATGGTCAAAAAACTAATTTGACCATATAATAAATTATACATTATTTTTATTCAACGTATAGAATCCATTTTTATAAACTATTATCATATAAGTGGTATAAATTAATTTAAATTTAATCATGCAGTCGCATAGTACATGATGGGTTTTAAAGTAAAAATGTTCACCAATTTTATTACTTTTTATATTCGATTTCATAATGAAATTGATTATAATGACCCTAGTTAAGATGATTGATATAAATATTATCAAATTAAACTTTTGAAAAAATTTAAAATTTAATTTTACATTATAAATAAATTAGATGAAAAAATATTTTTGAACTAAAATTCAGTATTTTTCATTATTCATTATAAATGAAACATCATTGAAAAATACCAAACATTTAACCTAAAATAATTATATTTTTTTGATTATAAATATTTATTCTATTTTGAAATATTATATCATTAAAATTACCAAAAAATTTATTTATAGTGGGTTCTCCATTAAAAGGTGGTAAAAATGCATTAATTAAATTACATGATTTTAAGTATAAAATTGGATTTATTATCATATCATGTCGATGAAATCTATTAGACTAACATAATAAATTTTTTATTGAATATATAATATATATATTGCATTTATATCACACACTAATTGTTCTTATAATAATTTATTAGGGTAAACCAACTTTGTGATCATAAAAATAATAATATTGTCCTTTTTATTCAGTCAGTTTTCATATTCATTTCTAATTAATTAGTAACCAATGAATTCATGTAATATTTGTTTAAATAATGTATTTCCATAAGTAAGTTAATAATATTACAAATCACTAATTTATATATTTATGTTATATCTTATTATTTTAAACTATAATGATTTAAAATTCCATTAGTTTAACAAAAATAATGTATTAGGACAGAAAATTATTTAAAAATCATTTTCTTAAAGATGAATAATTTTCATTTGAAAACATACTTGCATGATTTTAGGAAAACATCACCCTTTGTTGTTCCATGATCCACTTTACCTCATTATATAAAGTGGAATGTGAATTATTTATTCCTGAATTACTAAAATATCATGATATAGTTTATATAATATCCCATTTTTCATCATTTATCATAAACACAAAAGTTTTAAGATTAGATTATCCAACATAGATAAATCATCATATGGTGACATAACACTTTAATCTTACCTTATTCATCTAAAAATTAATATAAAATTTCTATAAATGCTTAACCATGTGCCCCTTCTGAAATATTGAAATCAATAGATATAGAATGAATGAATAAAAATCAAATCAAAATTTATCCCACATATATCACAATATTTTTCATAGTTGTCACATTCGAAAATTTTGAATACCCTCATTGTGTATTCCATTGCAACTTGG
The DNA here is from genome assembly GCA_963277665.1 of Viscum album. NCBI lineage: Eukaryota > Viridiplantae > Streptophyta > Magnoliopsida > Santalales > Viscaceae > Viscum > Viscum album. Next base: position 246,320,006 of record OY728160.1, on the reverse strand, counting down.
TAATAATTGGAATTACCATAAATTGTTTTGGAAAACGCACATGCTTCCTCATTGAAATGATTAATGGATACATTCTATAAATCCCTGATATTTTAAACTTTATCCTTTATGACATAGAACACTTTTTAAATAATCAGTTATTGGGTAATTTGAACCATCCAGTTTACTTATTTATATCCAACATATCATTATTCAATTATCATTATCTCAATGTTATAATTAATTAAGGGTTACAATATTGTAATCAAAATATCACATTTCCATGAAATCACCATTCAATGTATCCTTTTCAATCATTAGTGAAAAATAAAACTAAAAGTAAATGCATTTTTCATGATTCATATAACATAATATTTGAGTGCAAATACATAAATACTTCATTAAACCAACTTTATTCTTAAGACATTACTCTGGAATCATTGACTCATCCCTTAATGTCTGGTTCCTAAAATATGAAATATGAATCATGTCGTATGGTTCCTCAACCACAATCTAATCATGATTTTTATTTTTAATGTAAAAAATACTGGAATAACATCACATACCTTTCATATTTTTTTTCTGATCTCATTACCTTAAGTAGCATAACCAATACTCATACCACCTACCTGATGATACTTCTAATTGGTAGATAAATTTTCCTAATTCCCATAATTTATAAATTTTAAAAATTCAATGTTTAGCATGATCCATCTAGTTACCTCCATTTACTAAAACCAAAAAGAATAGGGTGTGAAACACATATCATAGAAGAAAACCACATATTCATGAAAAATTACTTGAAGGATGTTTGAATCATGAAAGCAACTTTTTAATTTATGAAACATTTGGTTTATCCTATTTGATATATAGCTATATTCCATTTAATTCATTAATGATGGTTCATGATGAGTTTTAAAATTTCCAAATCATATCCCTCAGGAGTGTCAAACAAGGTGTAAAGCAAGGCCTGTTTTCACATACCATATTACCTTGAGTTAGGCCTAGGACACCTTATCAGATTTTTTTCACCAAGGTACATATATTCTTGGGCCACGTCAACCTATAGTATCCACATATAGATTTAGTACTATAAATCCACATAATATGTCCTTTACCAAAATTACCGAACATTTTCTAAATTGTTAACTCATCCTTATATGTATCCTTCATGACATCCCTAGACATATCCTTAGGAATATACCGAGGGTTATTACAAAATTTTATCTTTCTAGTTTCTTTAGTTTAACTAATCCTTCACCCTAATACCATCTAGAATGAACCAGTCTGAATAGACATAGACGTTAAATAAATTTTTCAAAATAATAAAATCATTATACAAATAAATGCCCAAAGACCGTATTAGTTTTATACTTTTGGAAACCTGGAAACATAAACAATCATACATAAGCGAGCTGAATTATCTCTCACTAGGTTCTTCGTGACTTGTACCCTTCTTAGACACAACATACTTAATATATATCTTCATATCCTAGGGTAGGAAATATAAAAAGTGATGATCTCATATTCTTAGTAAGGATATACAAGGGAGATAGGAGAGCATAAACCTATGTATAGGGTTATTAGAAATAAATAATTAAAATAGATGATCATACCCTACATATCAAAGATCATAAAGAGAAGTCATGACATAATTATTTGCAATTCATAAGAAATTAATCATATGAAATTAGAGAGCATAAACTATGAAATAATAACATAGGAGTAGAACATTAAATTATGGAAAACACATAATCTTATAATATGATTTGAATAGTATCTGATGTATCACGGTAAATTCCAACTTAGTAGTATGGGTTCACTACCAATACTATATTGTTAGTCATGGATCATCCCAATGACCATCTATGCTTCATGAATTCACTCCTAAAACTTTCTTGGTAGTCATGGTTCACATCTATGGCTATATGAGTAGTCAATATTCACTCTCAAAACCATATTATTATATCTCATCAGATATAAATATTTACCAAATGATTTAGAGGGAGTTATACAACCCACACATATTATAGTGAAATCCTAAATTAATGTTCCAAAAATTTAAAAACAATCATATCATATCCCATGAAAATAAATGGGCCTCATAATCATTTTACCATACCATATCTTGTAGACAAAAGATAAAAGTTTCACAATCAACTCATGAAAAAATTACCCATCAAAAGAATCAAGTTTCAAAGGTATATAACCCATGAAAGAGAAAATAGTTTCATAAATTTCATTCCACTAGAACATAAACCATTCAAGAAAATAATATGAATGGTACCATTGAATAATTTACCCATTTGGGAATGAGTAACACAAATGGATTTCATATTTGATGTAATTTTTTTTTGAAATTAATTTTAAAAACATTTCTTGTTGAAAATATTATTCCTTCATTGAAAATTAATTTTTAAAACATAATTCAGATTAAAAACCATTTTATTAAAAATAAATTTGAAAACATATAAATAAATCTTTAAAAAATATGAAATCTATTTTCATAGAAAACTTATAAATGAAGATTGAAATCATTTTTAAAATTATTTTCCATTAAGATTATAAAAAAATATTTCAAACATTATGAAATCCATTTTCCTTGAAAAGTAATAAAATAATATAGAAAGAAAATTTAAAACCATTTTCCTTGAAAACATTTAAATCAGTCATCAATACATTTTAAAATCATTTTTTTAATAACACTAGGTAAACTTATAACGAAATCCTAAAAATGATCTAAAAATAATTTATTTGGAAATAATTTGAAGGATTATATTTATATACTGATTTTTTAAACCCTTTAATCTTAAAATACATTAAATACATATAAATAATCCATAAAAATGATTAAAATACATTGTAAAATGTACAACCTTTTTTGAAAACCTGTTTCTTTAAAAAAAATTATTAAAAACATTTAAAAGAAGCACTGATAACAATAAAAAATTTTGGTAAAACATTTTCATTGACAAAAAACATAAAAATCATTAATTTCCAGAATATTGGAAAAATAGTTTTTTTCAAAGAGAGTAAATTTGTAATCTTCAAAAGGATTCTTCGAGATAATTTCGTTCATGATGGCGGGTAAAATTTATACCTTCCAAAACAATCATTTAGCATCGTAAAGAAGATAGATAAGTGTATCGACCTGAAAAAGACAAGAATAATATTTTTAAAAATATTTATTTAAAGATAAAACATTGTTAGAAATAAATTTTATATATTTTAGGATAATAGTAGATTAATTGTTGATGCCTTTCAGAAATCATGGATTTTAAGGAACGTAAATTTCCGACTGAAGAGAAAGGTGAAGTCGAGCATTCTTAAATATATTTTCTTAGTTATATTCAATACCAATTTGTGGAAAATTGGTTATAATACATAAATAGATAATGATTAAAAATTTTATAACATAAATAATGAATTTTATTATAATATGGATCATAATATTCCTTCTATGGAATCATAATCATAAACAATCCTGATAAATGATGGTATTGTTTCAATAAAATATAAACACGTAGTAACATGAGATCGTCCTCTACATGTATGGAAATAAAAATATATCATTCTTGAAAGGACATTAAAATAATTATATCTATGATATCACATGTTAAATGCACCGTAGAAAATAATATAGGTTCATAACAAAACATATATCACAAAGAAGGAAATTTCTGACAAAACTATTTTATCAGTTTGGTAAATTTTGAAACATAAACTCTATGAGAGAAATATCATAAAATAAACATACAAATATAAGTAAATTTAATTATAAAATTAATATAATATATTAATAGGAAATATATACACAACACAAAATAAGTTAGTGGTGAATAAGGAATGTATCTAACAGAAATAAAAATTGAGATGTAATCCCCTAACATTGTGTTTTGACTCTAATAATACTCATTAAACCCTCATGTATATAAATATAAAATTATTAAACATATATAAAATAACTATATTATTATACTTAATAGGATATATTTTTTTCTTGTGACTTTATACTACCTTCTTGTTAAATTTTTTTGTAAAGGTTTCACTTCGGGTAAAAATTTTCTTCTTTTTCTCGTGGTTCTTAATCTATAGTATCTTTAGTCATTATACTAATATGATGATTTATAAAATTTAAAATATCATATAATAATAGTTTATATTAATTATATTTTTATTATAAAATATATATATATATATATATATATAATAGAAATATGAAAATGGATTACACTATTCATGGAGACAATATGTCTTACGTATGCATGGAGGTTGTTTCCATTATATTATCATATTAGAAGAAAGAATGAAAATTAATTATATGAATATATGTATATAATAAAATTAGATTAGCATTATTATGTCATATATATCATATAATTTCACTAAATACATCCTTATTTAATTCCATGTATTGTGTGAATGAATCAAATTGCTTTGAGGGGCGGTAGACCACACTTCCTCTAACAAAATTATTGTATTTACACATGATGGAAGGAATAAAGGTATGTTTTAAATAAAAATTACACATTCATACTGAAATTATTAATATCATATATATATAGATATATTTTACATCATAATTTCCACCATGATAGGCGGTAAAAAAAGTAAAAAATCATCATTTCGTGTGGAGGTAGTTCAGTGTACACATAAACAGTATGTTCGTTACCCATTATATTGTATTGTGTGTAAGTGTAGTATGAAACAATAATATAAAAAATACTATTAAATATAGGGTACTATTTTTTTACTACAATTTAATATGAAGAGTTGTGGGGGTTGCGGTGCAGAATAGAAATAATATAAAAGTACTTGAGGAAGAATGATACCCATTATTCAGGTAACTCCTTTTGGTTTGCACAAATGGGCTTCCTTGGACTTCATTAATAACAAGGTGAGGCTTATATTATTATGGTAGAGATTTTGAGGATATATTTTGGTAGATATTGGTCAGGTAAATTATTCTTGAGAGGTGTGAGGAAGTGGGAGGATAGGTGGCATTTTTATAGTGGAGGAGGAGTAGCACTCTTGTAAATTTAAGGAAAGAGAATTTCACCAATGATTTCTCCTATAAAGTAGATGAAATAATGGTAAATTATCTGTATACATAATAATAGGTTTTAAATATGCCTATATAATGGATTTTTTACATGTTTCTAGGTCATTTAAGCCTTTAATTTTTTAGTTTACTCCTCAATTAAGAAGAATTTTAACTTAATCAATATAATTAATTTTAATTACTTGCAATAATATTTTTAGTAAAAACAAATATTGATCATATTAGAAATTATAAAAAAAATTATTCCAAATATGTAATACATTTTTTCAAATTCCAATCACAAAAGATGTGGAAATTAATTTAAATGTAATCTCGTAGTTAGGTTGAGAAAGTGGGTTTATAAAGTATAAATCTTCAAAAGATTATTGTCTTATTATTTTCATTTTCATAGTAAAATAAATCAAAAATCATCCAAACTAGGTCAATTGATAAAAAAATTATCAAATGAAACTTTTAAACAAATTTAAAATGTAATTTTACCTAAAAACAATTTAGATGAAGAAGATGTTTTGAAATAAAATGCACTATTAGTCACTATTCATTAAAAAATTATTCGTAGAAAAATTAAAAAAATTACCCTAAACTAATTCATATGTTTTTATTTCCAATATTATTATTTGGACATATTAAACGGATTAAAATTACAAAATTTTTAATTAAAATTCGTTCTCTATTAAAAAGAGGAAACATTCTTTAATAAAAACATAGGTTTTAAGCATAAAATTATGTTTTTTCATTTCTTATGTCTATAAAATATGTAATGTGATAATCAAAAATATATTATTGAATATATAAAATATATATTACATTTATATGAAACGAAAATTGTAAATAATTTAATTAATTTGGTTAAAATAACTTTGGGACACGAATAATAATAATATTTTTCATTATATTCAATTGGTTTTAATATAAATTCATATTAAATTGGTATCCTATGAATTCATCTTATGTTTTTCATAAAAATAAACATTCATAAATTAGTTAATACTATTAATATATTATAATCTAAATGCCATGTTATGTATTATTATATTAAATAATATCATTTTAATAATATATTATTATTTGGTAAAACTCGGTCTTGTATGTTACCTAAGCTATTTAGAAAAGGTGTTATTCTGTGTAACATATGCTAATATCAACGTTCCTTGTAGAGAAAGGTAAAATTTATATTTCATGTAGTGTATGATTAACATGGTGTTACAAATAACACAAGCCATACATAGATATTTAATATAAAATAAAATATTTTTCAGTGTTGTGGGAAATGGAAAAATATATAAGAAGTAAATTAATTCAAAAAATTAATTATAAAAACATGATCTGTTGCAATTTGTCCAATAAATTTCTTTTAAACCAAAGCCTAATTTCAATTTCAATAATTCAAAACAATATATCACCATTTTTAGCTCCCTCGGGGGATATACTAGGATTTGATCCTCCTCCTATGTCTGAACTCTTATTCAAGAGCCTCAAGTCTTATTAGATATGAATCAGTGAGTAATTTATTCCTTTTTATCCACTCTTCATTTAGTTTGGATTCATATATTCTATTTTGGTGAAATATAATTCTCTATAATAATATGTTTTTATCTATTATTCTATTTTCTCTGGATATCTGAGATTAATAATCAGCCCATATTGGTTGATTTATCCACTATGGTCCAACTGTAGGTGGTCTCATGCCTTTTATTTAATATAATTATGTTATATACATATATATATAGTGTTTCCATGTGTACCCAATTCATTATGATTCATTCCTTAAAATGAGAATAATCATTGTATTTAATATTTTAAAATGGACTATGTATTTAATGAGGCTGCTGATAAATGACAATACGTTTAATTTCATAGAATCAGAACCACCCCTTTGGGAGTGTTGTTCATTTAAATGGGACATTTTTAAGGCATATTAGTTAGATACCCTTGAGGTGTGGCATTTCACTTATTCCATGGGATTTTGACACTATTTAAAATCCATTCATTCTAATATATATTGATTTTCAAAATAAATGATGAATTTTAATTGAAATTGATTAATGGGAAGGGATGGATGTCAATGAACTTGTACCTGGCCTTATAGTATCTTGTTTAATATTTTATTGAACTTTTTAATGAAATTGCCATGTGAGTTGAATATAGGCTATTCCAGGAGATATCTTGTTTAATACTGAGAATCTTTTTATAATGTTTTCCCATGTGAGTATTTGGAAGCCAAGCCCTCGAAGCTTGGAAAATTCCTTGAGTCACATTTTAGGTGAGGTCTCGGTTAGATGTTCTTGGGTTTGACCTTGGAATGTTAAATTAGATTTCATGAATTTTATTTTTTGATTGATTATGAGTATATGATTGGTAATACATGTATTTAAATGATTATTTCCAGGGATAAACTCAATTTACATTAAGTTTTCTTATGTTTAAGTGATACTTGGACTCCCCAATGGACAACTAATGATGTAATCTAAGGACTGAATTATATATCGAGTAATAAATGGATTAAATTTAGAATGAAATGGAAATATTCAATGGTAATTTGATCATTTATTCCATAGGGGTCACTTGGACCACATAGTTTACAACCAATGATAGAATAAATTGGAAGGGATGTTATACTACACCTAGATCGATACCTAGGTTATTGAGAGGTACAACATGGACATGCTTATAGGGCGTTGGATTATATTATACATATACCTATATCGAGATTCCAACATAGGAATTCCATGAAAGGGATTAGGTTCAAAATTTATTAACAAAATAAATGAATTATGTGGCACATTTTACATGACAAATCACAAGATTAGATTTTGTATTTATTTTTACTTATTGGATGTCCTGTTTAGGAATTATTTGTTTAACTATCCTCATTTGGGATGTACGGCTACATGTTGTGTCTTGAGGATTATAAATTAAATTAGAGTAATGGTTAATTAAACTTGATTACATTGACACATGCCTAACTATTAAATCCTAATCATACATTATAAATTTAATTGATGAAATGAGTTGATTATAAATGTGATCCTAGAATTATATAATGATTAACTTTGACTAAACCCATTAATTTTTATATATTTCCATCAAAATTTTTTTCTATATTCACCAACTAGATGTAATAGACAATAGGTTTTATTATTGGGATTTCCTCTCACACCTGGTTTGGTCCGCCTTTGTATACCTAAAACACTATAAAATTATAGGTATTGAAAAGGGAAAATGTCCTACAACAGGTTCCTAATTTCTATTTGGGAGTTGGGGAGAATGTGAGAGAGATGAGGCTGGAAATCCAAGCTTAGATAATTTTTTATCATTGTGTAATTATATTCCAGGTATTATACACCTTCTTTGCATACATAGATCAGAAATTTTATTATAGACACATGACGTGTAGAATCATTTGGTATATTATATGAACTCTAAAATTTATTATATATCAGTCTTCCACTATTTAGTTCTCATATGTATGGTTTAATGCTTTCATTATATTACCTGATATTGATATTATGTTGTGATACACTATAGTGATGAAGGAATAGTCACCCTATGAACACACCTAGGCCCTCACTTCTATTTGGCGGCCTCATGTGTTTTGGGATATGCGCTTATGGTCATGTGGCTAACTACGATTAGGTAATTGTTGAGTGGAATCAGGGTATGAGATGTCATAGTATATATAATCTCAAATAACGTTTTAGCACATCCTAAGGAATTCCATAATTAAGAACCCAAGTATTGATATATTAGAAGCATAATTAAATTTAATCATTTAAAATTAAGAAATTATGAATGCTAGGATTATATGAATACATTATTACTTATTCACACATGATTAATTAACAGGCCATTTCCAAGATCATTCCTCATCCAAATAAATGTATAAAGAATAAATAGTTCTATGTATGTAAGTATTTCACATCACATATGATGTATAATTAATTAGTATTGCACAAATTTATCATTTCCATAAATCTTCATAGTTTCACCTTTTTTCTTAATGAAGATAGTTCACTACATTGGTGGTTTTATTAAAAATAAGAAATAATATAAATACGAATTCATTTACAAAAATATATACAAGTCTTGTAGGATTGTAAATTAAACAAACCTAATGGTGATTAAAAACAACGAAAGAAATTATATATCATGCATTTAAACCAACACATATAAGGGTTGACTAAATTACATAAAAATGGAATCGATCATAGAACAATAGTAATACAACCAAAAGGGGTGGTTCTAGTTGAGGTGGATAACCATCAATAGTTCCAAATAAATAACTGTCGCTATCTTGATTTTAGTATTACAACAATCTTATTAAATTTCATATTTAATGGAAATGAATGGGGAATAATTCATGAATAAAAATATAATAATCTATATAATGGTGTTTCTTTATGGTAAAAGATATAGACAACCTACCTTATACCATGTGAGTTCCTCTCATCCATTTCTGGACATTAACATGAGTAAAATACAATCAAACCTGATGATTTGAAAAATGCCATGAATATATGGAAAAGACCATCCTTGGATTTAGTATTCCATATAGAAATATATCCAAAATAAGTAGACAAACATACTCAACTTTATAATGATTTCCATCAAATGTTATGAATGAATCATGAATTGAACTATAGAGAGACAAGTTCCACATAACCAATTAAGATGGAGATGAGTTGTTTCATAGCCCTAAGTGCTCTCATATTGCACAATTAAAAATAAGGAGTATATTCTCATCTATTTTTTTAAAAATACACTACAAATTTCATTTCATGAATCAGTTTCAAATATTTAACATATTTCATGATCTGAACATGATAGAGATAGTGAACTAGTGATGTTAATCTCATTGAATTTAATATCTTGAAACCTATAGGACATCCATTAAGAAAACCATTCACTTTTTGAATGTGAATCACAATGTTAGTTGCTAGAAACAACAGTATCTGTCATCTTGGAATGCCTTCTCTTCCTGTAGCCTTCATAAAATCACCAAATACATCCATTGAATCATATAATACATATGAAAATATCATTTTAGGTCATTCAAACCATCATAAAATCACTCATATTCTCGAAACAAAAAACCACACATCAATAAATGGTAATGTTTAAATTCCATTGGAAAATTGAATATAGTCCTAAATAGGGGACATTAAAACATCTCCACCATTGAAATTATCATCCTTAATAATCCTTAAAGAAAAAAGTTACATCATCATACCTACTTAGGTAGTAAAATGTTTACCTAAATGGCCACATTTCAATTTAAAAACCCAATGCACCTAAAAACAATACCATTAGACATATGGTATACAATCCATTGATATTTCATCCAATTAGCATATTAAGGAATTAAAGTTAAGATGATTCTTACCAATGCACATCCAACCATTCCATGAACCAGCATATGTAATCTGGTAATAAGATAATTGTGGCAATCCTAACATAGCATGGAGGGAGTCCTTGATTCCCACGGGCTTGTGACTAGCATCTGGCATCATATTAAAATATATGTTGGAATTAATTTTCACCAAACATATAAAAATAAAGATAAAAATCAGTATTAATACTAAAGAAACTCCTCTATGATATCTGATCTATTTGTGAAATAGGTATAAACATCCAAATTCATGAAATCAAATTACTTGCAAAATATGATATACAGACAACCCATGTCCCGATAGACACAACTCCCAATTTCAATGGATCAATAGCTATAGCCACCTCCAAGTGGTGTTTTAACCCTACTCGAACCTATAAGGATATTGTATACAAACACTTGATGGCACAATTAATGTGTGAGAAAAAATCCCACTAAGGTGTCACCAATTATTCTTTAATAATATACTAACATTTTATTATCTAAATAATTTATATAAATTTTCATATAAATAGGTTGGAAATTTCAAGATAATGTTAAAAAAATCACGTTTAACATATCAAATGAAAGAAATAAATATAAAAACTAGTGCTTTACACAAATGGTTTAAATAATCACATTTATATAAAATGGTTTATATAAATCAGAAGGTATTTAAAATAGTTTACAACGATGGTAAACATTTATATATCATATTTAAACAAGAGATAGATGTTGTCATTTCTTAATAGGTATGATAGTTCCAAGATATTTGATCCTTCATCATATGTGATAAACCACAATGTTTACACACATCCCATGGCACTAAAAAGAAAGGACTCATCCATGTATAATATGGGAAGTTAGATGTTCTAACCAATATTTTTTTTAGATTTGTACATTATCAATCCATTTTTATGGAAATTCCTAATATGAATTTTTATCCCAATAACACACTAACATCCTAGGATTCCATTTTGTATTGTAAAATTTGATTTTGGGATAATTATTTAAATAAACCTTAAAATAATATTAAGTCTCATTCCACCATTTTAAAAATACCATTTTCTATTAAAAATGAAAAATATATTAAAAAAAACAAGCATTTTTACAAGATAAAACTAGAAGGTGTCTTTCAAAACCATTTTAAGAAGGTTTTCACATTTTTAATTTTAAATCAATTCACAATTCAATTTCACAATTCACATTAACAGTTTAATTCAAAAATTTAATTTCAAATAAATTAAATCAATTTCATAATAACCCCCCAATTCCATGCAATGGGTTTTTAAAAAAAATCATTCAAACCCATTCCAAAATTGAAACTAAACTATTTAAATTTTACTAATTTCCATATACACACTCAAATTAAATGAAATTTGTGGTTTTATATTTTCATTCCAAAAATAAAATTTTAAAACAGAAAATAAAAAAAAAAACCTTTTTCCAATGAATTATGATGATCACAAAAACCAGGAAAATTCAATGAAAACTAGGTTTATGATTCATTATATAGGTTATTAGATCCATAAATAATATCAAGGATCCACAGAACCCTTGGTAAGAGAAGATGGATAGTTGTACATAGAGAATGGTGTGAGGAAACTAAATGACAGGAGATCCAATAACATTCATCATGATTCTAATCGCTTCAAGGTGGGATCAGAGGGCCCTAGAAATGATCATGGGTTCTCTTGAGGAAGAATAAAACATTTGGGGTCTTTCTAGGTCAATTTAGAACCTAATGTGAGGGTTTCAAGATTTAAATGTATGATTTTAGGATTACTTAAATCTCATGCACAGTTAGCTATACAGATCTGCATGGTTAGATAATATAATGGGGGCATCCCATGCGCCTATTAAAAAATGGGATTCATGGATACTCATAATAGGGAAAACAGTTTGAAAAAATGTGTTCCAACCATTCAAAACCCCACTGCCTTGGTTTGGATGGTTTGACTTGAGAGAGCGCATGGTTTTGAGAAAATTTCACCAACTATGCACCAACCTATAATTTTCAAAACATTTTAAATTTTTACCTGAAACAACCCCAAATGAAACCCAAGAAAATCTTCGTATAAGTTGGGGTCTAGGAATATGTTAATATAGTAATATGATGTTACAACCTCCCCACTATAGAAACTTTTTATCCCATGAAAACATACACATATGCATCCACACCAAAAAAAATTGAGGCCATTACACAGTCATAAATTCCTCCATCTCCCTTGTCTCATGATTATCATAACTATTCTACCATAGCACTCGTACCAAATTTATCTTCATTACATGAATTACCTTGGTTATAGAATCTACTATCATGACTAGTTATTTAGTCACAGATAAATCATGTTTGACTTCTAGATCACACCTCCTCAAAACATGAGATGGTTTAGATAGATACATTTTTAGATGAGATACATGGAATATGTTATGTATCAATGTTAGATGTGATGGGAGTGATAAATAGTATGAATCTTTTCAAACAAGCTCAATAAGCTCAAAATGTCCCATAAAGAGAGTAGCAAGTTTCCCTTGCCTACCAAACCTTTGATGAACCAACCGGGGTGAAACAACCCAGAACACGCTATCACCAACTAAAAACCCCAAATGTCTATGATTATGATCTATGTAAGATTTGTACCTTCTATGTGAATTCATCATCCTTTGATGAATCAACTGAATCATTTTTTTCATCTCTTGAAGACAAATTGTTTCGACCACGTAACATTCAAAAATCTCTAACCAACACAATAGATATCTGATCGACCTTTAATAAAAGTACAAAAAATTATCCCTTCTAATTGTAGAATAAAAACTATAGTTATAGTAATACTAAACTAGCCCCAAATGATCATCTCAAATCACACCAAAGATGAGAAGAAAAGAGAGAAGCATATCCTCAAGAATCTAAATAGCACTTTTTGTCTAGACATCTGACCAAATATGACCTTCTGTACTCAAATGACCCTGAAATCTCAGTGCCTCCTAAAGGTCTATAGAAAATGACAAGTGAATCAAGGATCCCAATCAGATACTATTTAATAATGAACTCCATTAAAATGAACAATATAGTTCACATAGAGATTTGGTAACTCCTCAACTTTAGTTGAATCACTAATGGCTGTAAAGTGAGATGATTTGGCCATTCGATCGATCACAACCCTTATCATTTTATTATTTATCTATGTAAATGAAAAACCTAACAAAATATCCATAGTGATCTCATCTTATTTCCATGTAGTGACTGCAAGTGGATAGAGAAAACTTGATGTTTTATGGTGATTGGCCTTAACCAGCAAGAACATTTAACAATGAGAGAAAAACTCAGCAATGCCCTATCTTATACCTAGCCACAAGAATTGACTTCACATTACATAGAACTTATCTACGGTTCATGGGTGCACATCCGACTAGGAATTTTGGAAATACATCAAAATAGTTTCCCTTGTCTCTTGCGGAACACCAATGGGATTCTAATATCATATAATTCCCTCTTTAGAGAATGAACACTTAGTAATTATCTCCCCACAATAAGGAGAGTCTCTAATTATAGGAAACTAATAATCAAGAAGTTTTTACTCAAGAATCATCTTGAAAAGTGTCGATGTCAACTGAAAAATATACCGCGGAAACCCCATCCATTGATTCCTTGACTATAATATTAAATTATCTGATGAGATCCAACAATTTACTCTCTTATAAAGATTCATTCTCATACTGGCTCGAAATTTTCTTTCATAAATCTTCTTCAATCACATTCTATTTCTCCAAGGTATATGTGATGTTAAATTTAGAAGATTTCAGGTATTCAATCTAATGCCTATAGAGGAGAATCAAATCTTTTTTAGAAAATATATCACTCACGATCTTCTGGTTTGAAAACATGGTAATCCTTTCTATAAAGAGGTAATTCCTATAACTCTTAAGAGTGTGCATAATAAATATAATTTTAGGGACATGTATTAGATAATTCAACTGATTTTTTCTAATCAAATGAGATCCATAAGAAATGATAATACCCCCATGCTTAAGAAGGAATCCCGAACCTGAACCAGGTTCAACAAAATTGACCACATAGACCTACTTGAACTCTAAAAGAGTCAACACCGATGAAATATTTAAAATAAATTTCATCTCAAACAAATAAATCTAAAATTTATTAACCTAAGAAATCATTACCCCTTTTCAAGTTAGAGACATCATTGAAGAAGTGAAATTGGAGATGTCATTAATGAAATGACAATAAGAACCATCGCAACCTAAGAAGATCATAATAATGATATCTTGTTTTCATTAATCCCATGCCATAATAACATATTATATTTATACATCTATTGAAATATCATGTTCAGACACCATGTGTCCCATGAATTTCACTTCCAGAACCAGGATATCACATTTCGAAAGCTATGAATAAAGGTAGCGATTTCTTTAAAATTCCTTAACTCCTCTCTGATGACACACATGATCCACTTTAGATTTAGGGAAAACTAGGATGTCATCCACCATGATGGTATCACGATACTCAATGAAAATACTATTCATTAAATCCATAAATACAAATGGTGCATTGGTTAGACCAAAGTGCATAAGAATGTACTCATAAAGGCCATACCGGCTCCAAAAAGAGAATTTCAGATTGTTATATTATTTTATCCTTAACTAATTTTCACCATATCAATAATAAATATTTGAGAACCACATTTCACATTTCAAATAATATGATAGTTCATAAATTTTTGGAAACAAACACTTGTTCTTTTCCATCACTAGATTAGGATTTTGGGTATAAAAAAAGGCAGAATGAACCATCAACCTTCTTAGCAAAGAGAACCGGCACCACCCAAGTTGAGACAATCAAGAGTATATTGTATTTCATTATAAGCTAATTCAATTGAGTGTTGACATCTATTATTTCAGTTTCTTCCATATGGTAAGAAGTAAAAGATAATGGTTGAGTAACATGAACTAAATCAATAGAAAAATACACTACCCTCAATAGTGGAAAAGCATAGGATTCATAATGAAACACGCTGAGATACGTGATTCAAACTACATGGAGATCACAACCAAATATTACTACTATAGATGATATAAAAACACTAATCTTACTTTCCCGAACTCCAGATAAAATGGTCCAGATTTGATCAATCATTGGTCTAATTACACTTGAAAAAACTAACTTACACCATTGGGTGTAGTAAATGAGATCCATCGAAGATAACACTCAATTCATGTTTTTTTACAATGTTTCAATCCAACCTGAAAATTACATCAAAAAATTATACATCAAGAATCAAAACACTCTATGAATTGTTGAAATCTGAGAGAGAAAAAACACAAGCGATACTACAAAGACCATGCTCTCTCTTCATAGAAAAGATGTATTAATATCCATAACAGAAGATAATATCTTCATTGGAATATCTAACATATTAACAATATGGGTTGAAATAAAAAAATACGAGATGTGATAGTATCAAATAAAGCAGCCACTAATTACAAAGTTTTTGTTATGGTACCTCTCACAGTTACTGGACCCGTATCTGTTTCCACTAGAGACACTTCCACTACATGAAGACACTATTTTCTGGATACCTATGACTTGAACCCTATTATATGGGAAGCATTTAATTTACATTTCGTTTTAAAAAAAGATAATGATCTTGTTCCACTATACGGAGTGAAATAATCATGGATTAATTTTTTTATGTATCTTAATCATCTATAATAACCTCATACCTTGGGTGACATGGTGATAACTCTCTTTGAATGCCCTATATTTTCCCACTTGTAAAAACTCAATAGAGTTCTTACCTGAACTGTATAAGTCTAGAATAACCCTAATCTCAAGAACAACTATGAGAATCATAACAGTTCCTCTATCCTTTAATGGAACCCACACTTCCACAAAGAGAGAATAAAACTCCTAATAACTATGACATTATAGCCATGTCTATCTAGACTAAAATTATATATCCATAACATCAACAAAATAAGGTATCTTCAGCAAGAAAAAAAGATAATGAATATCTTCATGAAGGTAGAACATGAAATGTTGAGCCTCCATATTCTCACTCATTACTATCTGAGGTGTGAAATTCACAAGAACAAAAAAAATCATACTCTTTAATGGTCTTGTCAGCCTGCTCCATTTTTTGAAAAACATCATTTCATTATCAAACAACATCGACTTTGGATAGAACTGGTCTGTAACGTGAACTTTTATATCTTTCTACTCTAATATCGTCTGCTCTTATGACATAGACATAATTTCCCACCATCCCCTGCTCATTCCTTCCATCTTGATGGTTGAAAACTTCATCATAATTTATTCTTGTGCCTCTAAGAACCCAAAAACATTCTCCATCCTACTCAAAATTCATCTGCCAATTAAGGATCATTTTATCCTTTGAAAAAAAATCGTAGTAATGTAATTGGGGATAAAATTCTAGGATAACATTCATTTGAGGTTCCAATCCTGGATCTTGATCAAGAACAAGTGGTGGTTCATGTTCTAGATCATGAACAGTAAGCACCATCACCTCAACCAAATTTCGGTCCACAAAAGGATTTTCTCTCTGACGTTCTATAGCAACATCCTTCTGGACCTGAATTGCACAACTACTCAGATATATGATGCTACAAAAGCTCATTATACAAAAGGTAGACATCAGGTTAACAATCAAACAATGAAATAAGTGGAAATGAATCCCAATAGATAGACACAACATTAGGATTTCAATATATCAAAATAGAAAGTAGGGAGATGAATAGAAACATTACTCAATTTCTTTTTTCTTAACCACCCCTTTTGAATTAAAGATCATTGTGGTGAGAGTTTTCCATGTAGTCAATCACAACTACTTCATAATTACTAGAAATATTACCCAACGAATACTAATTTAAATTCAATAAGCTCAACCTAGAGATCAGATACCAAATATTCACAAACCAACCCAGGTACCCTAGTTACCAGATCACCAATCCAATCTTGAAATATTTTAAAGGAAATCCCTAATCCATATGGGTTCACAAAAACACCTAGAATCATAAAAAATGAACGTGGGAATGAATTTTACCTAGAAATTGTGGAATAAAGATAATAAAGAAGTAATCATACAATGGAAACTCTATTGAGAGATGTGTACCATAAGTCAAACCTATATAAACAAACCAATTAATGATAGTAAATAACCAATAAAACATGATAGATAAATAGAACAATGAGATGGGTAGAACCATTTATAGAAGCTAGATGTGACATTAGGAGGAAAGGGTAAGGGTCATGATGGTGGATTCATGCGTAGTCTAGATACGCGATATAAGGAACCAGTGTAGGGAGGTTCTATATTCAAACAAATCAAGAAGATGGGGTCCATTCTTTTTTATCTATGTGACGGTGGGGGTTGGCATGATATGGGTAGACTGCTAATACCGGAGGGGGTCTTCCAAATTCTCAATCTCTGAGTCCAAGGATTTAAACTATAGTTACTTCTTATAGGGTTGCAATGTAATTGGTTAATGTAGAAAGAGATATGAAGTATAAATGGGATGCAGAGGTCCAAAATTCAAGGGGATCTACTAATAGTGATGGTAGTAAGGGATGGGTGAAGGTAAAAATTTAGCTGAGATTGGAAAGACCCAATAAAAATGTCAAAGTTTAAAATAGTTTTTAGTGTCTGGATGTTGATGACACGAGACTTAATTTGGAGGAGGGAATGACTTAGGATTGTTCTAATAAGGTTTTATTGGACACACATCTTCTGGAATTTGCTTTAAATGAGGTTCAAAAGGAGAATATTGATGTTGAGGACACTTATTTTGACTCACAAGAATCTACAATCAATGTTTACATTTAACCATTCTATGAGTATAAAGAGACTAACGATGCAACTCAGGAGTTGGATGTTGATTCTGTTAGGCCCTCCAAGGAAGGTTTGAAGGGCAGTCGCAAGGAAATGAATGATTAATCCTTATTTTCTCTTTTTATGGAGACACAGTCAGAATAGAAATTGAAATAAAAATTGATGTAAAACCCTTACAAGGTAGGTGTTCTTCTCAAACAACAATTAGATTTTATCATGATCTCAGAAGAAGAAACGGTTGAACATGATTTTTATCTCAATGAAACTTAAGAAGAAGCTGCTAAAATGATTGAGTGACTGGTAAGGATGACTATCAATGAGGACCAATAACCCTAGATAGATATGAAATACATGATATTAGTTGGGAATTTAAATTATGTGATGATCATTCATAAAGAGTATATTCAATCCTAGAACAAGATGCCACTCTAATTCAAAGATCTTCTTATAGGTGCACCTATCAATTAGATCACATCTTTTTCTAGGAAATTGTTTATGGAAATAAACTCAAGTAATATCAAGTTAATATTTAATAACTTTGGTTATGTTAGTGGTTATGGTCGGCTTGACTGAGAGGAATACTTGAAAGAGCTGTGTCTGATTCTGAATCCTCTTTTGGTTTTGAGATATTGTGATTTTTGGTGCTATGTTTATCAATCTACATGTATCTTCTTTGGAAGATGATCAGATCATGAGGTCTTCATCGGTGATGGCCATTTAGAATTGGATTCTTGAGAGGGTATGGCTTGGCCATCCTTTTTGTGCCCATTCACTTCTTTATGGGAATTCTTGCTGATGGGACATTTTTTGGTGAAGGCTTGTCATCATGTAGTAGCTGCTGGGGTGGTGCAGATCCTGTAGTTTTTTATGGTTTTTTTTCATACAAGGGTTGTTTTTTTGTTTTCATGATAGATTTTATGCTTTATAAATTTTCCCTTAAAAGTGTTTTGACAATAAAAATGTAATTTTTAGTCAACCAAGGAATGAAATCCTCAAATTACATAGATAGATAGCTAGAACCACCTCCCTGAGGTGCTTTACCCCTTCTCAAACCTAGATGGAGAAAATATACAAACACTCAAAGGAACATGTACGGTGTTAGATAAAATACTAGTTGGGTATCAATAAGGAATCCATAATAAGATGCCGATATTTAATTAACCAAATAAGTTCATTCAGTTTTTAAATAAACATGATTTCCATTTCAAATTTATATTTAAAAAATCATTCTTTACATGTCAAATGATGGATATACATTTAGAATGATGGTAATAATTTAAACCAATTATTATTCAAGGAAATGGATTAATAAAAAACATTTTCATAAGAAAATTTATATAAATAATAGGGAATGTAAAATTGTTTACAAAAATTGAATACAGTTATAACTCATATATATACAAGACAGTAACATGGTCATTTTCCAAGAGGTTCAATAGTGCAGGTCATAGGACCCTCACAAAATCAAGTGATAAACCACAGTGTGTACACACGTCCCTCAGTTCTAGAAATAGAGGACTCATCTATGTCCCTCTAGGGATGTAATATGTTCTAACCAAATTTTTTTATGTGTTGTAAAGCATCAATCTGTTGTTATCGAAATTCCAATATGGCGTGTTTATCCCAATAACTCACAATCTACCTAGTATTTCATGTGCTCTAGTATAATTCGGTTTTGGGAAACTTATTTTATGAAATATTTAAACAAGTTTATGTCTCATTTACACAATTCAAAAATTCCCATTTAAATTTGACAAAAAATGTGGTTGTAACAAAAAAAATGTTGTTTTCCATGATAAATCACTAATGTTTCTATAAAAACCATTGAAATCCATTTTTTCACTGTAGAAATTTTAAATAAATTTGTAATTCACTTTCAGAATTAAATTCAACAATTTAATTTCAATCAATAACTATTAATTTCACAATAAATCCTCAATTCAATGGAATTTGTATTTTTACAAAATTCCCATCAAACCCATTCCAATATTAAATTTTTACCATTTTCCAAAAACACACCCTAATTTAATGGAAATGGGGTTTTCTAATTTCTTTCAAAAATCTATCTTTAAAACCCTAATTGAGGGGATTGGGTTTTTTCCAATAAATAATTTCAAATCAAACTAATTAATTTCAATCAATTTCATTAAAATCAAAAAAAAATTAAATAATGAAATTTAGCATTACTAAAATTTAGTCCTCATGACAGAACAACTAACCTCAGGGTTAACAAATATCACAATGCCAAACACTAATCTGGGTTAGTCAATGAAGAATGATGATCATGGAATTAAGGAAACAATGATAAACTCTTATATTAAGGTCACAATATAGAGTGTATTAGTTCCACCAATAAATGTGGGAATTCACAAAACCCAAATGAGGTGAAGAGTGATAATAGGAGATAGAGAACAGGGTGAGGAAATGAACTGGGAGGAGATCGAATGGAATTTTTCATGATCCAAATTACTCAATGGAGGGATTATAGGGGCCAATAAAAGATATTAGGTGGTCCCGATAAATAATAAATCAAATGGGGTTGTGCTTGGTCATTAGGGAAACTGAATTGAGGGTTTAATTATTTTGAGGAAAAAATTCTGATAACATAAGTTCTTTGAACAATTAGTTGGGAATATATGCACTATTATACCAATCCCTATGGCCTATATGTGTTCCTATTCTAAAGGGGTTTTATAGTTTCTCTAAAGAGGGTTCAAAATATGAAAAACCCTACATGAAACATAAAAACCCTAGAGCATCAGTTTTCACAGTTTGGCTTGAGAGGTCACACTGTTTGGGGATATCGTGTGACAACCATGTAGATGCCTAGAATTTTCAAAACCATTATAATTTTATATTGAAACAACTCCAAAAAAACCCAAAAGAGTGTGGTAAAAAGTGGGGTCTATGAATACTTGAAAATAGTAACATGATTTTACAAAATAGGGACATGATCACATTGTAATGTCATAATCCAACTACTCATGGTACATCTCACCATATGTTCCAAATTGAGTGGTGAACTCTAGGCCATGGTACATATTCCATCATATTTTCAATATAATAATGATTTTTTCAATATAAAGATGATCCTAGAATAGTTTTCAACAATTTTAAAAGGTTAATTTCAATAGTCCAAAATTATCCTGGTAATACCAACAATTCTATGTTAGGCCATAGCCGAACTGACACTAAAATCGTATTATCTATATGAAATTCTGGATGTGGTTCCTCCACAAACACATTCAGAAACCTAAAATCAATGAAATTAATATGAGAGTGTGGTATATATAATTCTTCTTCAGATATACACATGACACACATCCTAAGTTATGACCCTTCACACTAAAGTATCAGCTATAAAATCCAAACAAACTTAACCAGTATGATATGAAACCTGATCCTTCTACCACATCTTACCATGAATTGGGATGAGTATGATTTTAACTAAACCTCATGTCACTATAACTCGAAGGTGAACCAGGATCAAAATTTTATATCTCGGGTCTTACACAATTTCCACCAAAATTATATAGATCATTGAACCATTTATCAACTTGATAGGTACTCCATATATTGAGACGTACAAACAATTGATTTCATTCACACAGCAACACATGACATGATACAATACATAGACTTATAATTGAAATTCATTTATTATCTAATGGAATACAAAAATAATTTAACTAAATTGTCACATTCCCCAACATGACTATTAACCTGGACAATGACATAATGAGTCATAAATCATTATACAATATGAATCATCACATGACCTACTAAGACACTGAATATTCATTAGGCCTTTCAAACCTGGTGAAACTACACATTACATGATTCTAAAACCGTTAATGGGGATATACATATTGCAACGACCCAAAGATTCATTAATGGAAATCTCTCTTGATCTAATTAAATGTCTCTTTATGTTTATATAAAATGTCAACTTCATTGGTTTTATGTTATGAATTTTTACCGTTGCTAATATAGTCATTGAAGAGTGATCACATGATTAGTATAAATATAGGGCTTTAACACATCCAATTTTTCCTAGACAAAAGAAGCGATGGCCTCGTCCAGTAGAATTGCTCCGTACGAAGCCCATTTTTCGGAGCTCGCAAAAGAGGTGGCGTCTTTGGGCTTCACCCTGGACCATGCCCAAGCTCTGCTTCATCTTTTCAAGCTCGAACGTGTCCATCTATGGGAAAAGTAAAAGTTGATTGAAATTACCACTCGAGCGATGCCATCCGAGCCACCCCAAGAGTCTGTCACCATCACACACCTTACCCTTAGGTCTTATGCAGCTGTTTTAAGGGGTTACGTAAAAAATAATCAATACTATGTTCATGTACATTATTTTTTTGTATATAATAATGAATATAATTTTTAGTCATTTTGATACATTGTAAATAGTTTTTAAAGTACAAATAGTGTTTTTAGTTATTATTTAACTATGAATTATATTCTATTAAATTAAGGGATTTTTGAATTAAATAATATTTTAATAAAATATTATTATTATTATTAAATTAATTTTTATTAAATTTAAATGATCGTATAATTTTATGAATGCAATTATAATTTTTATTAAGGTTTGAAAGCCATTTCTGTCCAAACCTGTGAATTTTCGATAAATATTTGTTTTTATTTTAAAAGTAAAAATTAACATATTTAAGAAATTATTTAGATAAAATAAATGTTATTTTTGTAATCAGGATGTCTAAATCATCCAACGGTGAATTTTTCATAATTTTCTGAGACAGTCAAATTTTTGAGTAAAAATTAAATACCGTTTAAATATATAATGTGTTTTATGACATCATAATGACCCAATAGTGATGTAATAAAATACTATAATATTTATTTTCGGACAATATATGTTTTAACATTAAAATAATGTTATTTTGGGTTTGTTTAACTTACTTTTCAAAGCATTAATGGACCCCTCAAGACATATTCAACACCTTGCCATTTTAAAATAATTTCCATGGGAGTGTGACTCACCTCCACATAAGCACCCTCATATTTAAGACGTTCGGACTTTGGCCTTATAAAATATTGTTTTCCTCTTCCCTTTTCCAAAAATCATGGGAAGAAACCATGTGATGGTTTGTGGTTTGGATTAATTTAATATAAGGGTTCCCAAACCTAAATAATAAATAATTCCCTCACCTTTCCGATATAAACCCACCCAAGATCCCACTTCCTCCTCACTCAAAGCATTTGGAGTTCTTCCAAACTCTACCATACTCTTTCTAAAATCCTCTCAAGGTGCCCTAAGCTCCCAAGAAGCATCTCATAGGCCTCTCTCTAGCCTATGGAAGCACACTTCCAAGTAAGGGTTTTTTCTTCCTTTCTCATTTTTGTCAATTTTCATTGAGTTGTATTGCACTTTTAATTTCAATTATGAATGTTGGGGTATGGTTTCAAACCTCCCCCATACTTCCCTTTTATTGTTTGAATGATGGGATACCCCTTTCTCTCTCATTAAATTTCTCCCATGTACACCTGTTACTATGCCGAAATTCCGAAAGGAACCTCTCTCTCTTCTTTTACATTCAAGCAATACTTTTGTATCATGAAACTAAATTCCATTTCAATTGGTGGGACATGTATATATATTACCTCCTTATTGTTCATTACATGTAAATATGATGAGCAACCCCTTCCTATCTCATCAAACATCTTTTATGAATTCTTATGTCATGTCGTTACGCTGCCGAAATCACACCGATTTTCTAAGACAATGTCATTGTGTAGTGGATACCATGCCCATTTCTCCATCAAGGGTATTCAACATTATGCACATTTACTTATTGATTGTAATGTATCATGTATTAATTCCACATTCCTTTATCTTGGAATAAATTATTATGTTTTATGAATCCATGTTTTATGATCCATGTGGCACACTTATGCATGAAATGAAATGTTTAATTAGGGTGCACCCTTATAGCACTCCAATGCATTGGGTAATGTATTGTATCATGATACGTCATGTGAAATGAGTGTTGAATCATAATAATTCAAGTGAAATTAGGGTTTACTCGTGCTTTATGTCGAATGAGGATTTACTCATCCTCCATGTGCAATGAGCCTTGGCTCGTGCTAATTCCATGTAAAGTGTTGTTGCCACATTTCCATGTTATGATTATCATGCATTATCATGCCATTATGTTCATGTTTCTCATATGCTCTATTGATATGCCTATTGTCTAACATGTATTGTAATCCTCATGTTATTCCATGTGTACTCACTTACTGGGCTTTATAGCTCGCCCTTTTCATATGCATGTCCTCAGGTTATCCCATACAATGCTAAGTATGAGGGAATGTAGTGGTCATGTAAAGGATGTTTTCAATAAAGATGTTGTATTTCATGTTTTAAGTTTTTATGTAATGGTCCTAAGCCCCAAATACCCTAAACCTCTTGATCTTCTTTGTTGTATCAAGTGACGTTTTATGTAATAAATCATGTTTAAGTTTGTAATAAAAGCAGGGTTGTCATAGTTGGTATCATAGGATAGGTTTAGTTATTTTTGGGATTAGGAAATCCTTGTAAAGCCTTAGAGACAAGACTAAGTATAATAAAAACATCCATAAGTTTTGGTAATTACTAATTAAGTTGTTTATCATAAAAATACATCCCTGTCTAGATACGAGCAGGTAGAGGTGGATCTGGCACAGATGTATCCTATGGGTAAAACTCAAAAACACCGCTTTGAGCTATACTCGAACGGGAACTGGTGGACGACAGCGGACCTTGTTGCACTCTTGGTTACGACACTCCCAGGGGATATGTTTTGATAAATTCACAATCTTAGTATGATTCCTTATTAAAGGAAAAAAATTCCCCTAAGAATATATGTTAGAAAGTAGATCATGATAAGCCTAGATTGAAGCCTATAGATTCATGATTATAGGAAATGAAAGTTTATTTATAAGTCATAAAAAATTTTCATTGGATTACTCTTTATTTGTTACCCCTAACATTCCTTTTATTCCAGCCAATGGCCGGTAATAGGAGGACTCGGGCTAACAATCGATGTGAAGATCAGTGTGATGACTATACTAATGAGATGCCAATTCCAATGGGAGAGGAAATTGAGAACTTTGTCATGCTTCTCTCTCAGCTAACTGAAATTTTGAATATAAACACGGGTCCAGAAGAACGTTTAACCCCCCCCCCCCAAGATAGAACAAGTCGATATCAAGAGCTTCATGAGATAAAGGCCTCCTACTTTTAGTGGATCATCTGATCCCAAGATCGCTGAACAATGGATCAACTCCACTGAAAAGATCTTCTTCATCCTTCAATGTTCTGAACAAGAGAAAGTTCTCCCAGCTGCCTATCGTATGGAGGGTCAAGCTGATCAATGGTGGACATTGATCAAAAATACGTAGCCTGAGGAGGAGATCGAGGTGTTGGAGTGGAAGGATTTTCGGAAGATGTTTTCCAATAAATATATTCCGCACACCCTCTAGATTAAGATAGAAAGTGACTTCCTTTCCCTCAAGAAAAAAGATGAAGAATCTTTTGAAGCGTACGAGGAAAACTTCACAAGGCTTGCACGATACGCTTCCGGCTTTGTCGTTACAACCAAATTCAAGGTTGACCGCTTATTTGGTGGGATGAATTCTAGCTTGCGGAATGAATTAGCGATCCGTGACTTCGACAGCTATGAGGAAATTGTCCAAAGTGCCCTCAAGGTCGAAATGGAGATCGGGGAATCACAGGGGTTTCATGGGGACAAGAAGCGTAAGGTGGACTTCAATGATGGTGGTCTGATGGATAATTCCAACAGTGCTAAGAAGATCCAGCACCCCACTTGCCAAAAGTGCGGAATGAAGCACCCTAGAAATTTCCTTAAGGGGATGAGAAAATGCTTCAGGTGTGGAAGAGAAGGGCACCTAGCTGTTAACTATCGGCAAGATAGACCCACAGTTGAGACAGAGGAGAGGAACGCTCCGTTTGAACCTCAATGCGTTGTTCAATGCTACAAATGCAAAGAACCGGGTCATTTTTCAAATCAGTGCCATAATACATGGGCTTTCAGAGGCGACCAACAACCTCCAAGGCAGCAAGGAAGAGCTTTTTCCATCACTTCTGCCAAAGTGAACCCCGACAACGAAGTGGTGACAGGTACGCTAGTTATTCATTCATGAATAGCGAATTTACTTTTTGATTCAGGTTCTACGCATTCTTTTATATCTCTAAAGTTTAGTAGAACAATCCCAGCACCACCACAAATCATGGAAGTAATGATGTCGGTGAGTACGGAAAATGGGGGAATCATTGCATCCCATTAATATAAGTCCTCCCCTGTTATAATCTGTGGATTGAATTTCCTGGAGATCCTCGTTATACTCCCTCTGGTGGAATTTTATTCAATTCTTGGCATGGATTGGCTTTACTTATATAGAGCCAATATAAATTTTTGGGAGAGGGAAATCACACTCCATATGGAAAGTCGACCCCCGATTCTTTACAAGTTCCAGGAGGAAGATGAATCTCTTTTAGCTCCATAATCTCAATCATGGATATTACTACCTTATGAGCATGCATATCTGGATTAGTTGATTGAGTCCAAGGAAGAAACCATCCTTGAAGAAATGCCTATTGTGACGGAATTCGCGGAAGTGTTTCCCGAGGAACTGCCTGGTCTTCCTCCTAGAAGAGATTTTGAGTTCTCAATTGAACTTATACCTGGGGTGCTACCAATATCCAAGACTCCAAATAGAATGGCTGTTGTTGAGCTTGAACAGATGAAGAAACAACTACAGGAGAATCTGGATAAGGGGTTTATAGGCCCAAGTGCTTCACCATGGGGTGCACCAGTCCTCCTCATCAAGAAGAAGGATTGGTCAATGCGGCTCTGCATCGATTATCGTGAACTTAACAAAATAATGATAAAGAATAAGTATCCTCTCCCAATAATCGATGACTTTTTTGATCAGATGCGTGGAGCACAATACTTATCCAAGGTGGACTTGCGGTCGGGATATTATCAAGTAAGGGTGAAGAAGGAAGATGTCCCCAAGACTGCTTTTTGTACAAGATACGGGCACTATGAATTCATAGTAATGCCTTTCGGACTCACCAATTCTCCAACAATCTTCATGGACTAAATGAATATAATCTTTAGAGATTACCTGGACAAATTTTTGGTAGTCTTTATAGATGATATTCTAATATACTCCAAAACCAAGGAGGACCATGAGGAGTATTTAAGAACTGTATAGGAGACTTTGCGCAAGGAGAAGCACTATGCAAAGTACAGCAACTGTGATTTCTGGATGAAGGAAGTCTCATTATTGGTCCATATCATCACAAGAAATGGGATATCTATGGATCCCTCCAAAACATATGCAATTGAGGGATGGACGAGACCAACATCAGTAATGGATATCCATAGATTCTTGGGGTTAGCTGGATCTTATCGACAATTTGTGAGAAATTTCTCATGATTGTCCAAACCACTTACCAAGAGAACTCAGAAGGGAGTAAAGTTTTCTTGGAGTGATGAATGTGAAAAATGCTTCAAGGATTTGAAAAGGAGGCATATCACTGCGTCCATGCTCACTTTCCCCACAAGTGGGGAACTTTTTGTGATATTTAGTGATTCTTCAAAGAAGGCCTTAGGCTGTGTGCTGATGCAAATTGATAAAGTGATATCCTATGCCTCAAGGCAGTTGAAAATCCATGAGCGAAACTATCCAACACATGATCTGGACATGGAGGCTGTGATATTTGCCTTGAAAATATGGCGGCATTATCTCTATGCAGAGAAATGTGATATATATACTAACCACAAGAGTATTAAATATATATTCATGCAGAAAGAGCTTAATATGCACCAGAGAAGATGGATAGAGCTCATCAAGGATTATGATTGTTCAATACATTACCACCCTGGGAAAGAGAACAAGGTGGAATATTCCCTAAGTAGAAAGGATCCAGCGATTCTATCAATGGTGATAATTGAGAAGGATCCAATCTTCTTAGACTTGATGAAGATAAACATCAGAATCATAGATAAGGGAACATCATCAATCCTTTCACAAATTATTGTTCAGCCATCTCTTTTGTAAAGGTTAAATGATGATCAAAAGGATGATCTGGGAATTCAGGAAAAAGTGGAAGCAATCAAAAAGTGGAAATCCTAAGAGTTTAATGTTAATGAAGAAAGAATTGTGCGGTTTGGGAAAAGACTATGTGTTCTGTCATGTCCGAAGCTGAAGAAGGATCTTTTGGATGATGCACATAGTTAAAATTTCTCTATTCACCCAGGGAGAACAAAGATGTATCGAGATCTCCGAGAAAACTTTTGGTGGGATAATATGAAGAAGGAGATCGCTGAATATACATCAAAGTGCCTAGTGTGTCAGAAAGTGAAGACAGAGAGGCAGAAATCTGAGGGGATGATGCAAACATTGCCCATACCAAAATGGAAATGGGAGAACATCACCATGGACTTTGTCACCAGACATCCAAGGACATCCAAAGGCAACAATGCAATCTGGGTTGTTGTGGATCGTCTTACAAAGACTGCAAACTTCATTTCTATTCGGGAGGATTTCTCATTGGATCAACTGGCACAGATATTTATCAGGGAAGTGGTAAGGTTGCATGGAGTACCACTATCTATTGTGTCTGACCGAGATCCAAGATTCACCTATAAGGTTTGGAAGAGTCTTCAACATGCTCTGAATACTAAACTGAACTTCAGTACGGCCTATCATCCTCAAAATGATTGCCAATCCAAGTGGACTATCCAAACACTTGAGGATATGGTGAGAGCCTTCTCAATGGACTTTAAAGGAAGATGTGATCAACATCTTCCTCTGGTTGATTTCTCTTATAATAACAGTTTCCTCTCGAGCATCCAAATGGCACCATATGAAGCTCTGTATGGGAAAAGGTGTTGAACACCGACATATTGTGATGAGGTCGGTGTACGTAAGCTGCTTGGACAAGAAATGGTCGAGGAAATGGTGGAGAAGGTGAAAACCATTCAGAAGCATATCAAGGAAGCTCAGAGTTGACAGAAGAGTTATGCAGATAACCATCGACGAGTCCTTGAGTTTAAATATGGAGACATGGTTTTTCTACGCATATCTCCATGGAAGAAGGTCATGAGGTTTGGAAAGAATGGGAAGTTAAGTCCAAGGTACATCGACCCCTTCGAGATTCTTGATCGTGTCAGGGATGTGGCCTATCGACTAGCACTTCCACCTACTATGGCCAAATTGCATGATGTCTTTCATGTATCCCTCTTAAAGAAGTACATACTGGACCCTTCACATGTACTCTCTTCTTAGGTAGTACAATTGGAAGATGATCTTTCTTATGAGGAGCAACCAGTGAAGATCTTAGATCATAGAGAAAACGCTCTACGAAATAAGAAAATGCCCCTCGTCAAGGTGTTGTAGAGAAACCACATGTTTGAAGAAGTGACCTGGGAATCAGAGGATATGATAAAGTTGAGTTACCCACATTTGTTTTAGTGTGGGAAAAGGAAAATTTCGAGGGCGAAATTTCTTAAGGGGGGAATATCGTAACAACCCAATGTTTCATTAATGGAAATACCTCTTGATCTAATTAAATGTCTCATAAAGTTTATATAAAAAGTCAACTTCATTGGTTCTATGTTAAGAATTTTGACCGTTGCTAACATAGCCATTGAACAGTGATCACATGATTAGTATAAATATAGGGCTTTAACACATCCAATTTTACCTAGACAAAAGAAGTGATGGCCTCGTCCAGTAGAATTGCTCAGTACGAAGCCCATTTTTCGGAGCTCGGAAAAGAGGTGGCATATTTGGGCTTCTCCCTTGACCAAGCGCAAGCTGAGCTTCATCTTTTCAAGCTCCAATTTGACCGTCTACAGGAAAAGTGGAAGTTGATTGAAATTACCACTCAAGCGATGCTATCTGAGCCACACCAAGAGTCTATCACCATCGCACACCTTACCCTTAGGTCTTATGCAGCTGTTTTAAGGGGTTATGTAACAAATAAGTAGTACTATGTTCATGTACATTATTTTTTTTGTATATAATAATGCATATAATTTCTAGTCATTTTTGATACATTGAAAATAGTTTTTAAAGTACAAATAGTGTTTTTAGTAATTATATAACTAAGAATTCTATTTTATTAAATTAATGGATTTTTGAATTAAATATTATTTTATTAAAATATTATTATTATTATTAAATTAATTTTTATTAAATATAAATGATATTATAATTTTATGAGTGCAATTATAATTTTTATTAAGGTTTTAAATCCATTTATGTCCATACCTGTGAATTTTCGATAAATGTCGGTTTTTATTTTAAAAGTGAAAATTAAAATATTTAGAAAATTTTTTAGATAAAATAAATGTTATTTTTGGAATCAGGACATCGAAATTATCCAATGGTGAATTTTTCATAATTTTTTGAGATAGTCAAATTTTTGAGTAAAAATTATATACCGTTTAAATATATAATGTGTTTTATGACATCATAATGACCAAATAGTGATGTAATAAAATAATATAATTTTTATGATCGGAAAATATATGTTTTAAAATTAAAATAATGTGATTTTGGGTTTGTTTAACTTACTTTTCAAGGCATTAATGGACCCCTCAAGACTTATTCAACACCTTGCCTTTTTAAATTAATTTCCATGGGAGTGTGACTCACCTCCTCATAAGCACCCAAATATTTTAATAAGTTCAGACTTTGTCCTTATAAAATATTTCTTTCCTCTTCCCTTTTCCAAAAACCATGGGCAAAAACCATGGGATGGTTTGTGTTTTGGATTAATTTAATATAAGGGGTCCCAAACCTAAATAATAAAGAATTCCCTCACCTTTCCTATATAAACCCACCCAAGATCCCACTTCCTCCTCACTCAAAGCATTTGGAGTTCGTCCAACCTCTTCCCTACACTCTCTAGAATCTTCCCAAGGTTCCCTAATCTCCCAATAATCCTCTCACAAGCCTCTCTCTATCCATTGGAAGCACACTTCCAAGTAAGGGTTTTTTCTTCCTTTCTCATTTTTGTCAATTTTCTTTAAGTTTTATTTCCCTTTTAATTTCAATTATGAATGTTGGGGTATGGTTTTGAACCTCCCCCATACTGCCCTCTTATTGTTTGAATGATTGGAGACCCATTTCTCTCTCATTAAATGCCTCCCATGTACACCCGTTGCTATGCCGAAATTCCGAAAGGAACCTCTCTATCTTCTTTTAAATTCAATCAATACTTTTGTATCATGAATATAAATTCCATTTCAATTGTTGGGACATGTATCTATATGACCTCCTTAATTTCCATTACATTTAAATATGATGAGGAAACCCTTTCTTTCTCATCAACCATTTTTTATTAATTCTTATGTCACGCCGTTACGCTGCAGAAATCGCACCGATTTTCTCAGCCAATGGCATTGTGTAG
The DNA here is from genome assembly GCA_963277665.1 of Viscum album. Classification (NCBI taxonomy): domain Eukaryota; kingdom Viridiplantae; phylum Streptophyta; class Magnoliopsida; order Santalales; family Viscaceae; genus Viscum; species Viscum album. The sequence continues at coordinate 246,288,270 of OY728160.1, read as the reverse complement.
TGGATACCATGCCCATTTCTCCATCAAGGGTATTCACCTTTATGCACATTTACTTATTGATTTTAAAGTATCATATATGAATTCTACATTCCTTTATCATGGAATAAATGATTATATTTTATGAATCCATGTTTTATGATCCATGGGGCACACTTATGCATGAAATGAAATGTTTAAGAAGGGTGAACCCTTATAGAGCTCCAATCCATTGGGTAAAGTATAGTATCATGATACCTCATGTGCAATGAGTGTTGACTCATGCTAATTCAATTGCAACAATGGTTTACTCATGCTTTATGTGTAATGAGGATTTACTCATGCTCTATGAGCAATGAGCCTTGGCTCATGCTAATTCTATGTTAAGTATTGTTTCCACATTTACATGTTATGATTATCATGCTTTATCATGCCTTTATGTTCATGTTTCTCATATGCTCTATTGATATGCCTATTTTCTAACATGTATTGTACTCCTCATGTTATTCCATGTGTACTCCCTTACTGGGCTTTATATCTCACCCTTTTCTTATGCATGTCCTCAGGTTATCCCATGCAATGCTAAGTACGAGGGAATGTAGTGGTCATGTAAATGAAGTTTTCAATAAAGATGTTGTATTTCATGTATTATGTTTTTATGTAATGGTCCTAAACCCCAATGACACTAAAACTTTTTATCTTTTTTATTTTATCAAGTGATTTTTTATGTAATAAATCATGTTTAAGTTTGTAATAAACGCAGGATTGTCATACATATCTAATTAAATCCATCAAAACAACGGTTTCTTTTCTTCTATATTAGTTCTACCTAAGACGAACGAAACTCGAACAACACATTTCGTCTAAAACATCACATAAACCTTTTTAAATTATTAAATATGTAATGGAGATACTAACATGAGACAAGATCCTTAGAGATGTATGATTTGTAGACTATTAAATATATAGTGACATGATAAATGATCATGACACTTTACCACATATCAAATAGGATTGAAGAATCCTATAGGTAGATATCTCATTTCCATCAATGGAAAATTATTGAAAGGTTTAAACTACACATACTTGAGGTGTGATATTAAGAATAACATATATGGTTTCATTTAAATGATTTAATGTAATTAACATTTAGTTCCTTAAACATATCAAGGTTCAGTTTCAAATAAAATCAAGCACCATTTAAGAGAAAAATCGATAAATGGTACTTTATTTAGATAATGAAACAAGGAAATATTTTTATATTATATCATAATTCCTTTCACATATAATTATTTATCTCACAACCAATCATATTTTATTAGAATTATCTTTTAAACTCACTTTTTAATATACATTTACTTTGGCACAATATTCAACAGTTTTCATAGATAAAGGCAATGAAAATTAAAAACTATAGAGGAAAATAATCTTTGAGGATGTAATTTTCAATTTAATTATGTAAAAACTTATATGAGTACGACTCAAAAGTATATAATAGGTTTGTAATTAATTAAATAGAGGACTTCAAAAGTATAATTCCACCATATTTCTATATTTGAACCAATATATGTGTTTTTTGAAACATTAAATAACCATCTTAATTATCATATCAATTTCCCCATGGGATTAAATAAAAAGTCACAGAAAAAAAATTCAACTTATGAGGTTCCCATTAATTCATTCTATTATAGTATAAATGAAACATAAAACATTTAAAATCATTAAAACTATGAAATAGCTCAAGTTGGTTCATTTGATAAGAATTTATCACATTGAACAACCTATTTTAGTTGATTCATTTCTACCCCATAACAATAAAATTTCATGAACAACATAATATGGTCAAATCTCATTAATGGTCGATCAGAAACCAATTTGACTTATGTAAAAAATGAACATATTTCATATAAATATATTTCAAGCTCATATATGGTGGTTCAGTTATTTGGGTCACTATTTTCCTATTTATAATGTACCCATACACATTATAGATCTTATATTTTCTCGTTTTTAATCACAACCAATATTTTTTATTCTATGAAACCTTGAGTACATGGCCAAAACATGTCATGGTCAGTCAATAATGGTGTCAACATCATGATATATGAGAAAACACCCATTAAGTTTATGCAAACACTCTAATAACCAATCATATAAAATAATTAAATAAATTTTTTCTATAAAAATTAGTCAATACAGGGAAACATGTCGAGTTATTAACAAATAATGGTATATAGTTAGACATTCTAAATAAATCGAAAAGAATGGCATAGAAAATTAAGAAAAATTTAACAGGTATAATGAAACCTACATGGAATGGAATATGCATGGCATTGAAATCTAAACATGCGTAAAATATGACTTGTATCAACAATTCTGTTCCATACATATATAAGGGTAGAATACCATAACTATCATAAACCATTAACTAGATAGATTTAACTAGCCAGTCAAGGTGAAATAATAATCTGCTATAATAATGAAAAATAAGACTAACAATCACATCCATAGTCATATAGTCTTTTACCCAAGAATGGGTATATTACTACTAGGAATTAATATTTACCAAGAATAATCACAATCCTAGTATCCTATCTACCAACATAAAATATAATGAAAAATAAAAAAACGGATCTAATACCAAATTTTAATGCCCCGACTCAGGATCTAGTGAAATGGATCCCCAAACAGGTTGGTCAAATGGCCTAAAGTGTGTCACCCTACGTTTCATAGGCTACAGAATAGTAGAGAGGGTCCATTATTACTATGCTAGGGATTCCAGACTCGTATGATCAGAGGGAAATACAGGTTAGTATAATAATTAAATAGAATAAGTAGTACATATATAAGGTAAAAGAGGATAAAAAATTATATTAAATTCCATGTATACAAATTTTAATGGGCATACAATGATATAAATTCATGGAGAAAATGTAATAAGAATATATACACATTACTACAAACTAAAAAACTAAAAGACTCATTAAATATCTCAAATATAAACCTGATCCCTAGCCTTTTCATCTACTCCAGTAATCCATCCTAGAATTAATTGATATATGAATGAAATTATAATCCATGTACATAATCCTCTTATCATGTAGTTTATGCACATTCCTCAATATAATGGCGTCCCTAACAGGGTGTGAGCTATATTATGTTGGACACCAAAAATAGTATTTAGCGCATAATATAGTTCATTAACATAAAATACAACAATCTTAGGGTTTGATAAATAAAGCAGAAAAAAATATCAAAATTGAAAATGTCAGGCTTTGGTTCCCCATGGACACATGACTGACCATACTTGTTTGAGCCAAAACCTAAATATCTATGAAAAGGTGGCACCATGTATATATCCATATATATATATATACTTTTTCATAACTATTTATATATATAATATGGTTAATAATATATATAAACATATTAATATATAGATACATAGCACTATCTAGGCCCCAAGGAGTAACTCAACCATCCATGAAAGTGAGTATCTAAAACAATAGAGAAATTTTGGGTAATCACATGAAATTGATCGTAATAACTTTTATTATTAAATGTATTAAATTATATACACCTAGAGTCCAAGTTTAATAAATACAATAAATGATGCCACTATTTATAAGTGATTATAAATATTCATGATATAAATATATCACCCTATGATCCTGTATAAGGCATCCGTTAATGAGGGAAAAAAGTATCACTCAAGTTATCACATGATGCCATTAATTTTTGAGGAATTCCTTAGTCTCTATATATAAGAAACTAAAGTATTTATATTAACATCCAACTAAAAAATGATCATATCCAAGGATTTATATAAAATCAAAAACCATGTATCTATGATACCAAGTGAGAATTCAGTTATCTTAACAGCTCATCCAAGGCAATTCAAAACAAGGAAACCATTGCATGATAGAAGAAAAAATACAATGTATATAACCTAGGAGCCTATCCAAGGCATTCTACATAACAAACCTTAGTATCTATCCTGGTACATTGAATCTAAAAAATCCTATAAACATATAAAATGTTTACAATTATATGAACACTAAAAATACCAGAGGTAGAGATAGGTCATTTGTAGAATAGTGGTAGGTTAGGCCACCACTTATTAGTATCATGGTGGTTTTAAAAACCACCATATATTGGTTGGTATCATGTAATTTAGAAAAGTATTCGTTAATTTCATAGTGGACTATTTAAGTGTTATTTTAGGAGTATTTAAAAGTTGTTTCTTTTTTATTTAGTGATAGTTTTTTATAAAAAATATTCAGGAGAAATATTTAATAAATTAAAACAACTAATGATAATATTATCAGCGGTGGTTAATCCTAACTGCCGATAAAAGTTTTATATTATATATATAGAAGTGGTTTCTAAAAAATTATTCTAAATCCATTTGCGATAAAATAATTATTCAAAATTAAAAAATATAAAAAATGTAAAATTAAATAAACTAAAACATGAATTTCAGATAAACCATTATAAATATGACATAAATCCTTCAAAAATATAAAAATATCTATAGGCATCATTATATCAATCTCACTTTGTCCTTGTATCTATCAACCAATTCCTTGATCATGAATACATTCATATAACATATGACCAAAAACAAACCATGCCCAATATACCTCCATGTCATGACCTCTACTACAAATGTCTTCCTTGACTGCATCCCCTCAATAGAAACCGACAATGTTATATAATGAATTATAACAAAAAGGAAAACAAAAAATAAATCTAAACAAAATAATTCATAATTATAGTAAAATAATTGATAAAATTTTAACATACCAAGAAAAATATGAACAATAACAACTACCTTATGAATAATGTTGGGGTTCAAAATGGTAAACCACTTGCCTATGGAATACATCAACCACCTTCAAGGAAAATGAGAATATTTAAGAAAAGAAATAAAAAAAATTAAAGACATGGAATATATTTATAATGATGCACATAAATTTTTTTATTTTAATAATAAAATAGAATAAATTTTAACATAAAATAGGTAATATATAATTAAAAATACTTTGAAAACATATAATGGGATACTTTAGACAATATTTAATATTTGAAACTGAAAAATGGATAAGTAAATATTCTAATTTCCTTATTAAAGTTATGTGTATTGTTATATAAAATTACATAATAATTTCTTTAAATAGTATGATATCAAAAAATGTAATTTATTTTAAAAAATTACATATAAGTGGTTTCTAGTGATTTGATGTTAATATATGGTCAATTTCTACGGTTTTGACCATTCCACACTCGTTTTAGAGTTTTAAAACACTTAAAATGAATTTATGGCCATAACGGGAAAACTGTCATTCAGAATGATGTTTCATCGATTAGTAAATATCATAATTAAATATAAAATCATTCTCCCATGATTTCAAAGAAATCTGATGTTGTTTTCCTAGTTTTGATACCCTGACGCATGTTAATAATGTTTTTTGTACCTTTAAGAGGTTCTTACCATGTAATTTCGACAACACTGAATTTCCAATTGATGTGTTTCCTATGTATACACATAAAAAATATTTGACTGGAGGTTTTACAATGATTTAAAATCATTATTAGGTTGCTTTATATGGTTTTAAATATTCCAATCTTGTCTTACTGTTTTAAATCAGTAAAAATGCATTTATGGCCATACCTTGAAAACTGTCATTTGGAATGATGTGATGTATGTTCCAAAATTTCAAAATTAAATTTATGATAATTGTTCTATTATTTTAGATAAATCTATCATAGTTTTCCTAGTTTTTACCCTTTGACATTTTTTTATGTTTTTTGCACCTTTAAGAAGTGGTTACTGAGTCGTTATGACCAAAGTGTACATCAGATTGATGTGTTGTTAATGTGTACATGTCAAAAATAACATAGAGGTGGTTATCCAATTATATCACATTAATATAAGGTTTTTTCTTTGGTTTTATCATTCCATTCACGTTTTAGTTTTTTAAAACAATAAAAACACATTTATGGCCATAATAGGAAAATCATTATTCGGAATAACAAGCATTTGGTTCCAAAATTTAAAAATTAAAAATATGGTCATTGTCACCTAATTTCAGGGAAATATGAATTTTTTTCATGGTTTTGACCACCTAAAACATGTTTTTAATGGTTTTTGTACATTTATGAAGTTGTTATTGAGTAATTCCTACCACACTACATGTTGGATTGACGTTCTTTCTACGCGTACACATAAATAATAACTAAGTGGTCATTTTCCATAATTTCATATCAATATGATGTTGTTTTATATGGTTTTGAACATTCCATGTAAATTTTAATGTTTCAAACCACTAAAAATGATTTTATGGGCATATTACAGAAACCATCATTCAGAATAAAATATTTTCAGTTCATACATTTCACAATTAAATATATATTCGATTTCCCCTGATTATAGGGAAATATAATGTAGTTTTCCTAGTTTTCACCTATTAAAAGATGTTTTTAATGGATTTTCTACCTTTATAAAGTGGTTACTGAGTCATTTCTACCATACTATATGTCATATTCAGTCGTTGTCTTCATATAAATTTAAAAAATAATGGATCATTGTTTTTCCAATGATTTGTTGTCAGTATGAGGTCTTTTTCTATGATTTTGACTGATCTATGTACTTTTTAGTGTTTTAAATCATAAAAAACCTTTTTACAACCATAACGTGAAACCCATCATTTAGAATAACAAGTTGTCAGGTTATAAATTTCACAATAAATTATATCAACGTCGTACCCATATTTTAGGAAACTATACCATTTTTTGTTTGGTTTTGATGCTCGAGCACTAGTTTTTAAAGGGTTTTGTAACCTTAAGAAGTGGTTATGTGGTCATTATAACCACACTACACATCATTTTTAAATTATTACTATGTGAAAAAGTCAAAAATAACTCATTAGTGGTTTTCTAATGATTTCACAACAATATTATGTTATTTTCTATGGCTTTGACTATTCTATGTACGTTGTAGTGTATTAAAACACTAAAAACCCCTTAACAACCTTAAGGGAAAAAACATAATTCAGAATTATGTGTCGTCAATTACTACATTTACCAATTTAATAAGTAGTTATTCACCCATTAATTCAGGGAAATCAGAAGTTGTTTTATTGGTTTTTACCCCATGACGTATGAATATATAACTTTGTTATCTTTTAATGTATCTTATTGAGACATTATGAGCACACCTCATGCTAAATGGAGGTGTTTCTTACTTGTAAATATCACAAATAATTACCCCACATGTCATATATGCCTCTTTACATTAATTGTGTCACAAAACAATAACCTATATGTATTCGATCATCCATATAATAAATCGTCTTTACTTGTGAAGCCTAGATAAATTGATCAAGTTTACACTCTCACTGGTATCTATCTAATGAGAGAATTTTATTGATGTAAAATGTATTTAATATTTCATTATACCCCTATCAATTTTACCCACTTTAATTTGAATAATTAAATCATTAAATGGTCTTGATATATTAATTCAATTTTATCATTTAGTTTTCCATAGTATCCAACCTCTTCAAATGTAAAAACAACACAATTCCATGTTTTCAAGTATTTTTCAGGATAAATTGCATGAAACCTAATTCCATGAATATTATATTCATCAAATACCTTATCCTTCCTTTCAAGACCTTGTGCAATAAACTTCAAATCATTAGATATTCCATCTCGATTTTCAACGTTCATTATGTAGAAAAAAAATATATGCTATTACTTTTAATATAGAAAAAATATCTACACGTCAATAATATAAATAAGTGTATATACATACATGATGAGAAATACGTTAGACAAGATATTTATCAATAGATTTTTTTAATTTCATCTCATTTCATGCTCAGACGCTTACTCGACACTTTTTTACAGTTTCAATTATTCAATAAATGGATCTACAATAACACTGTTAAGTATCACATATCGATGTGCTTATTGAAACTAAAATCAAGTCAGTGTAAAATTTAACCCCATTCCAATTGGACTATTAGCATTTGGAAATAAAAATGATATATTTTTAAAATGAGAATTAGTGGAGATGTCATCAGTACATCCAACACTATTAAATGTAGTCTCAATCCCATCGAAAATACCTAGGACAGAAGGTCAAGAACTCTTCAGCTATGTAAAATTCAGCAATAGATCTTTTTTGTTGGGATTTATTCCTCACATATTATATCAAATGAAACATATTCCTAGTTTAAAATATAAGAAACATATTTAAAATTAATTACATTGTGATTTTATAAAATTGAATCCACCAATTAAAATAAATAATATATCGACATACCTCTCAATTGGATACATCCTTTGATAGTGTATCAATCCACCATGTTCAGCTTCCTCAACAGAATGAATATCCAAATGAATCATAAATGTAAATAATTAAGTGGGAAATAATATCACCAAATTACATCATTTAAAAACAATTATTTCTAGAGTTTTACCAATCTCGGTTGGATTTAGCGTTTTCAATAATGATCTAAAAAGGGTATAAAATGAATCTATTAATGTAAATACTTTTTTATGTAAATTAATATGAAAATATTATAGAAATATCTAATTCATCATAATAAGTGATTCATGACATTTCAATCCATGTAACAATATATGTTTTAATTCAATGCACCTTAATATGTTCCTTGAATATCCATCTATCACTTTTACATTCTTTAAAGTTGGAATGAATATGTCATTATCAGGATTTTCCTTTGTGAAAGTAACTAAAGGATACTTTTAAATATCATTTTCCCACAAACAGTAATTTATAATTATTGACTCAATATCATTATAAGAATTATGGTGATCCTTCTATTTACACTGCTCATTAAGCACTGAAAAAATTAAATTGTCCCAGATTTTCATCTCGATATGCATTTCATCAAGATTTTATCATATCAAATTAAACTCCTAATAAAAAATTTGAAAATATATAATCTTTTTCTTCCAATTTAGTCTTCCAGATTCCTTGAATACTGTATCTCATACCCTTTTCACCCCTTCTTTTAACCGATGACATTTTCTAAATTCCTAAGTGACATTTATTTATTGGCAGAAGATTTCAGAACCAAATAACACCTTTTATGATTTTTCATTTCAATATCTAAATTTAATAATGACTTGTTAAACCTAAATATATAATATGAATCAAGAAATTAATGAGGACACCAAAAAGTCCATTTTTTACAATGATATAATCATTGAATCCTAGAATCAAAGTTATAAATAAGACAAGCCAAGCCATTATGATTGTTCCAAATAGATAAATTTCTTATTCCAGAAAACTATGTAATTAGTCACATTAAAGAAGAAAGAAATTTTAATAGTTTTCTCACTTAGTCATCATATGTTTTCACACAATAATCCCACAATCACCATAATTATTTGATTATAGGTTGAATAAATACATAAAATGTCATTTCCAGACATTTTCTTTCCTTGAATTATCATCCAAATAATGAAATAACTATTCTTCACATTCATACATGGAGGGGGACTTTAGGGGATAAAAACAACTAGAAAAATACTATAATTAGTACTTAATGTACCAAAAGTGTTAAAAAATAAGAATCCAATATCAAAAGTACATTCCTATAATCTGAAGAAAAATCATGATATAGATTATCAAACATCATTCATGATATTGAATCATTTATATGTCTTATCAATCCATCGTTAAAATCATGAACACCCCACTTAATTTCATATGTATTATCATAAAATATGAATAATATTTGAAAGCATAGTTTCAAAAGAATGTAATGCAATATCGTTCTTGGATTTTTCTTCTTTTTGATTCTTCTTGGGGTTGTAGTTATATATACTCTCATTATATTTAATTAACATTCATATTATTTTATGACATTATCTAAATTATTCTTTATTATACTCTTATCCAGTAAATAATGAAATCATTGGGGCATGAATGTATCTTGGAATAACCATGTTCAATTTTTTATGACTTTTATCATCTCATAGATTGATGTTGGGATCAAAGAATCACTAAATGAATCACGAAGAAACTCTAAAATCAGGGAAATTATTTTTTCTAGAAATCCACAAAGACACTTGATATGATTCACCTTCAGTAAAAAAGACAAATATGGATATTTGGAACACCCTTCAGAGTGTTCTTATTTTCTAACATCAACTAATTCATAAAAATAATTTAGTGTCACTTATGGATTGAGCAAGATTTACCTGATTGATATCAACTAAAGGTTCTTCTGATCTATTAAAATCATAGACATTATATTTTGGAAAACCAAACACATCATTTAACAAATTATAAACTAAGTTCTCCTCTAATTTTCACTTTTTATTTCATTGATTATTTATTCACTGTTTTGAATTTCCTTCAAGTTTGATTCACCATTCAAAATCTAACATAAATGGAATGAAGTTAATTATTTCATTATAAAATTCTAATAAACCTAGTTTTTATTCAACCATCTTGTGAATTTAAAATCAGGACACAAATATTTTGTTTTATCATCTACTAATCAGTTGGAAATTGTATAATCTAAAATTTTATACAATCCCTTGGTACACCGAGGTGTGTTTAGAGGTAAATTAATCTTACATTTATCCATAGGTATTGGATTGTATTCTCTATATACATTAAAATATAATGATATAAATGTTTAATAAAACATGTAAAATCAAAATTAAAAAAGGATCTACAAGTGTTTGAATAAGACTCAAGGGCATGATATTTTAAGTTATATAGATGCATGAAACAATTAAAATTTAATGATAGAAGTGAGGAAAACAACATATACACTAAATATTATAAATATGAATTTATTTTTAATATTCTATATATATATTATAATATTTTTATGGGAGAAAATGACAATGGTGTATTCTACCCCTATGTGGTAAAAAAATAGGGTTCATTCCATTGAAAAATTAGCTATATTGTCCAATTTTTTAACCATTTCCCACGTTCAAACTAAGACCAAGAGAACCCCTTTAAAAATATTAATAAAAATTATTCTTTATTTTTATATAACACACTATTGGATTGTTGAAAATGATAAAAATATAAAATTTTGGTTGTTATCTGCTCTTATACTTAATTCTACCATTTATGTTCATTTTATATGTTCACCTAAATTTCATACAAAACTATCCACCAGATCTGATATTATAAAATATAGGCTAGACATCATTTTTTATAAGAGAATATAGTTAAAAATTCAATATATAATCCCAAATCACCTCTATAAATACTTTAAGAAACATCCCCTACACTTTCATTGAGAACAACAATCAATATAAAACCCCCTATGAGAAATCATCATGTCATATCATTTCAATTACACAAATATAGTAATGGGACTGGTCTATGGTTAAATTATAAGAATATTTGTGAAATTTTCTAACAAAAATGTTGAACACACTTTTAAAAACCACTTCATAAATTTTTTATTGAAACCAGAAATAATCAATCATCATAAAGTCACTATATTAATCTTAACTAAACATTGGTTCCTCAAAATCATTTCACACCCAAAGATTTCATGAGTTTTACAATTAAAATTAGTGTAAGTACAAAATTGATTTTAAATTCATGAAATCACATAATAAAATATGTTCTTGTTTTTTGTCAAATGTTAGTTGTTCATGGTTGTTGAAAAATAAATTTAAAATAAATTTTTAATAAAAAAACATTCAAATTCAATGGAAAATAAATGAAAAAAAGTTTACCCTTAAAATGGAATATTATAAAAATATAATAAATTCATTAGGAATCTAAAAAATTTATTAAAAAGGCATTAAATAAGTGTTTTTTAATATAATAATCTCTGAAATAGAAAATACCAACCTCTTTTATGCATCATCTACAAAGTGAAACACTGAATAACCACAAAAGGCCAAATAAGTCCATAAAAGATAATAATAACCATATAATCCCAAAAACCCATTATAAAATCGATAAAATAACCACTTGGTTATCTTGACCATTCATCGATTTGATGGAGATGGAGACAATTAAGAGGAGGGGAAAAGAAGAGGTTTGAAGGGATTTACCAGGAAAAATTGCCAAATATACATATTAAAAGTTATGGAGAGGCCTTTCGAAATTGGAGAATAAATAGGGGAGGTGGTATTAGTGTGAATGGGTTCAATGAGAGGGGATCTCAGCCACCGAGGAGGGTAACTAATCTATGGAGAGGGAGGTTGGAGGGGGGTCTATGTCACAATTGCGGAGGGGAACCACTGGGGAGAGGGAGGTTGGGGGGTCTATGTCACCATTGTGAAGAGGATGGTTAGAGGGGGTCTCTGTTGAGGATAAAGGATAGAAGATAGAGGTCAGATGGGGGTTCTGCGTCACCTCTTGGAAGAGGGAGGTTAGAGGGTGGGGGTCACAAGGATGAGGTCGTGCAGTGAAGGGGAGAGGAGGAGGACATTGGAGAGGGAGGATTTATGTTAGGGTCGTGTAGAGAGATAATGAGAATGGAAGGAAATATGGTTTCATAAAACATTTAGTGGCTATTTAATTGAAACCACCAAAAATTATTAAAATAAAAAATATAACATTTTTCATACTAATCCAATGTGATATTATTATTTTTATTATTACTAAACCGAATTTATTTAGTAGTGGTAACTAGAAACACTGTTAATATACCTCTTCTAACCAGTGGATTATTTAGCTGGAATCCATGTTTGGTTTATCATGTAGTTTAATTCCATTTAATCAGTTTAAATGACATAACAAGATAGTATACATGTATAATTATTACTTATCACTAAATCACACATGTTTAATTAAGATACCATGTACAAGAAGTTTCCTCATAATATAATAATAATGTTTAAAAAATATGGAAATATACTTAATCATTCGCCATCATAAGTAATGTATAATTGAACAGGGTCGTGGCTATTTGTCATTTCAATAACTCTACTTGGTTTCCCATTTTTGATGATTAAGATAGCTTGCCTCATGTGAGGATTTATTACAGATAGGGAAGAGTGGAAATATCAATCCATTTACTATAATGTATACAACTCTATAGTGATAGTAAATTTAACACTCCTTAATTTGATTAAAACTATGGAATGACATTGTTAATCATATTTTTAAACTAACACCAATAACGGGTGTGTACATTTCTTAAACAAGGCATAATTCACTGCATATGATTGATACAATCAAAAAAATATTGTTTCCATTTGAGGGGGATAAAATGCAATGGTTCTAAAAAAATAAAATGTTCTATCAATAGTTAATCATTAGTAAAATAAAATTAAATTTTATATTTATTGGAAATGTGCAGAGATTATAGATTGTGGGACAAAAATTATATATATAAAACCAATATACATCATAAAAAATTAGACAGACCACCTAACTTATACAAATATAGTTTCAATAATTTATTCTCATCCAATAACAAGAGATGATTTTAGAGAAATTAGATGAATTGACAAACAACTTAGAAATAGAGAAGAATATTCCACTGGGATTTGGTATTCCATACAGAAAGATAATCGAAGGAAAGAAGTAAGTGGAATAAAAAGTTGGTTGAGGCCCATCCATCATAATAAATGTTTCTTGAATCATACACTCAGTAGAGGATATCCCAAAAACCTTTATATTGTGAGATGATCCACCATCGAGACTTGTTTTCCTCATATTCCATGAATTAAAATAATAGAGTTGAACACCTTCTATCTTTTAAAAAATACAACCCTACATGATTCATGTCCTGAAATAGTTTCACTATGTAGAAAAATACAAGATATGAACTAGATACATGTCATGAATTCGTCGGGGGTAATCCCCATGTATTTGGTGTATTAAATCCCCCAAGCCAAATCCAGTGAAACCCATTCATGATTTAATGGAATGTAGCATCATTTTTAATCAAATTTGCATGATTTATCTTTTTATTTTGTTCTCCTGAACCCCCACTGAATTTCGCTGATTAATAAACCCTTCCCAAAGAATTATTTTATGGTGTTCAAATCCCTATAACCCCACATGGATTCCAAAATTTATAAGACCCTTCCACTAACATAAAATCAAAAATTATTTTCAAAACGTTATCCAAATCCAAAAAACATGACATTAAATGATCGGTCATATTGGTATTAATTGAGTGATTCATTCAGGTTATAATTTTGGATTAATCCATTATAATTTCTAGTGACCTAGGATTGGTTATTATATATAAATCACAAAAACATGATAGTATACAAATCATTGGTTGTAGAAATGTTTTAATAAACCTATGTTATGTAGTACCGTGAGAGTTATTAGGGTATGTGTGTGTGATTATTCTTCACCATTATTGTTTTTAGGTATTCAAATATTTTATATGTTCATGCCTTTTACTATTGGGTTGGTTGAGTAACAGTCACTACAAAAATGTTTGTGATAACAAAATATAACTAAAAATTGGTTAGTAAATGAGAATACGAGAATTATACAAAATCATTAAAATATCCATAAATATATGGATTCACTATATGTGTTTCATTGGATATGGGTAGAAATTTTATTTTATTACCTATAGGTTTTAGCATGGAGGTGGAATAATTTCATAAGATAATTCATATCATGGAGGAATACTATATTTAAGGATGTTATAATATACTCTATAATAAGACATTGTACTTTATTCTATTTATTTTACAATATATGTTACAGAAAAAATGATAACTAATTATTATATTATTTATGAAATATATTATATATAATTGATGGTTATAATTTTTTTTGTGGATTAAAATCATGGTTACTATTTTTATTTATTTATTAGGCCCTGAGATTCTACTTCATAATCCCGATATTATTTATGTGGGTTTCCTGTATATCTATTTTATAGCTGGATCATGTTGAATTTTCACTAAATTGGAACTTGAAATTTTTATTTTATTTTATCTTCATAGTATCTCCTTGGTATGTTTATGCCCTTTATATTGATTGTTAACCATTGAAATCTAGGGAGTAATTTACTAACATTAACCACCACCAATCAGAATGACTCAAGTCTAGTGAAAATTTGATAAAGACTTGAGTGAATAATATTAATCAGAAACGGATTTAAATAAATGTAAATGTATTAGATATTATTTTTTGGAGTGTTTATCCCTATTAAAAAAATATTCCAGATGCCATAATTCTTGAAACTGTTTATTTGGAGGTTTTTATATATTCAACATACACAACTAGTAAGACAAACATAAAATATTGTAATATAAATTCCCTAAATTACAACACATGTTATATATGGAAAATTGTGACAAAATATGAAATAAAACTAAATAAAATCTATTCAAACTGGGAACTGTAAACAATATAAAAATAAGTACTCGTAAAACTATTAAATAAAACTACCAAAATAGAGTCCCAAAAACATATATTCCTCTCTAAAATCACTACGAGTTATCAAATTATCTTGATACCCACATCTATATCTCAAACACCATGCCTAAAATCCCCAAATAGTAATTTTTTACTATATTCATTTCATATTTCAGGCTATGTATAATATACTTATACATACATTTTTGAATTGTGGTTGAGTACAAGACCATGTTTGTTTTTCTCAAGACTTCATATGGACTGCATACTTGTGAAAAATAAAAACAATATTTATAATGGTTTTATATAATCATAAAAATTATATTTATATTTTACGATTCGAAATAAAATATTTTACATTTAATTAATAAACTAATATTTACATATATTTTTCAAAATATAAAACAACTTCATCCTTTCCAAATGTAACACCAACTCACCCACCTCTACAAAAATTTAAATTGAAACTATATTAAATGAGTTAACAATAACAGAAGGTTTCATATTACTTAGGTTTATTCTGATTTCCAAACCATTTCCAAATTTATATTTGAAACCCATTCTAGCACCCACAATGAGTAATGAATTATAATTATTCATTCAAAATTGAAAAAGATACCCACACATTATTACTATTTATAACTCATTCGAAAAAAAATTGAACAATACTTTATAAAATGATAATATAAAAGTATATAAATGAAACCATTTTACAACAACACAAAAATTAACATGGAATTATAATTTCCCAAATATTTATATAAAATCATTTAGTCACTATGAAATGAATCAGTTACGTATTTCTAAAATGACTCATAATAAAAATAATTGTATAGTGATATCTAAAATAACACAATCATATTAAACCAATTGTATTAATTAAAAGACCATATCAGAGAAATAGTTATCTGGAACATTATAGACTAAAATAGTGGACACATAACTTTTAATAGTGATGGGGATGAATCTCATGATAGAAACCATGATCCTCTTTCCCTTTAGTCTTCACCAATAATAGGGAATAAAACCAAAAAATTAATTAAAAACCCATTTTGATTAAAATTTTACTATTTTGGATTCATTATAAAAGTAAAAAACAACTAATAGAAGTGAATATAAATAGATACATACAATATATCATGAACAATAATATTTTATAATTTAATATTATTAGATAAAATGCGTCCCAAACATCCCCGAATATTTCAAAATCAATGACAAATAAGCAATAGGGTGAAAATAGGACACAAATCATCAAAATTGGGAAACAATTATGGGTTTAATAGACATTTTACGTGTATATATGGTTTAAATAAAAAATTATAAGGAATATTTATCTGAACATTCATTCCATAATATAATTATTTATTCAGGAGATAATGAGTTTAATTTTGATTTTCCATTAGACTCCCCTATAATATTCTACTTATCCTTATTAGAATACAAAATAATCATCCAAAGTATTCATATATCCTAGAAACCCCAAAAAAATTAAAATATAACAAATTTTAATGTTAAAACATATAAGAAATAGTGTACATTAAATAGATACATTACATAAAATAATTAACACCATAGACTGCATCCAACCACTTCACTACCCATATAATTGCATGTATAACTGTGCATTATTATATAAATTATTATCATAACCTTGAAACGTAAATTATTCTCTCTAAAATAACACCTCAATAATTTTATAATTATTCCACTAGAAAACATCCAATTAAATAATAAGTCCTTCTAACACTTTCACCTATCGATTTAAAAAATGAATTGACCATAGTACATAACTTCTCTCTTATTCTAACATTACAGGGAATGAAATTATAATGTGGTAATGATCATGAACATATTTATATAATTGGGAGATTTTAAATATAGCATGAATACCACTATTACATATTGATAATTTCAAATGGAATTCTATTTGACTGATATTGTTGATTCCATTATATATATCTACATATCTAGGTATCAACATCTTCTATGCACTATGATACCCTGTAATCATTCCAATGTGTATATGCCTACTCAAAACATTATTTTAGTATAATATGGATCCATAACCACCATATCAAATTCAATAATAATTTTATAAAATATACATCAATATATTTTTATTTGTTTACTTTCTAAAAAAGAATCCATATAACAAATGATTATTGGCATTCAACACATACATGACTGATTAAATCTCTAGGTCATGTGTTAGTTACATTCTATCTTGAACAGGTAAATAATTTTCTCTATAAGAAACAATATGAGAAAACATAACTAGAATAAATCTAAATTGTGTTTTTGGTACATGGAAATAAATTATATTACCATCACATAGATCATCGAATATGAGAGGACTGTATTATATTGACCAACTTCATAACCCATCAATAGTTTTTTATAATTTTAGTGAATAAAAATAGTGAATTTATTTTCTTTAAAATATATCAATATAAAATTTAAACATTTTACATATAGAACAAACCATCTGTAATTCCCTGTTAATCCTAAAAAAAGTAAAACTAAAGGAAATAATATGGTGAATTACATTAAAACACCACCTCAAAATTAGTAAAGTCAAATTATTTAATGCGTTTCAAAATAAAATTTTAGAAAATACTTGAATTATAAAATCAAAAGTTTATTATTCATGAATTTTTATTAGTTGTGATAATTTTATCTTTTGCAAAAATAATTACCTATATGTAACTTTTTAACTGATCTTAATCATTATTAAATATTTTTATAATCAATAAAAAATTAAAAAGTGTTGAAATGTCAATACAATTTAGGATTAATCAATGATATTAAAAAATAGTATTATTTATAAAACAATATATTATAACAAAATAATCAAAATTTCTATAACATTTTTAAAATTTCATTTTTATAAAATACATAGGTATCCCTCCATATTGAAGATAACATAAACTAAACATGACAATAAAAAAATTCCACATATATTTGATCAAGAAAATTATTATTTCTCATTATTTGATGTTCTTTGTATTTAGAAACCAAATTATACATCTTATAATCGGAACATAATCCAAATGATCTATAAGACTCTTTAACTAAGAGCACAAGATATACCAAATGTGAGTTGATTAGTATAATAATTCCTTAATATTTTATTTCAATCAATAAAAACTCTAAATATCTCAATTTATATTATTCCATTGGATATTAATGAAGGGATATAGATTTAATCCCTAGAAAAAAACTTATAAAATGCCATACCATAATAAAACTAGTAGATTTGTGTAATATTCAAGAGAAATATGTGTATAGATAAAATTTATATATTGGGATCTAATATGAAAATATTCTTTAATTACTATTAGATTAAATATTAATAACAAGGAATATACATAACCAACACTGATAAAAAGAGGTCAATCTTTACCATTATTCACATCCCACTCTCCTTTGATCTTATTTATGTCACCCACTTAAGTGAAAAATAATGTGTTATCACCATAATAGTCGATGTATGAATTATATGTTGTCATATAGTATTTTCTTATATTGATATAAATTGTTCATCTGTTGAGTAATATAAATTGACAAGATAATAATGCACTACTTTTCATTATAGTGAATAATGGAAACTATAATCCTTTATTATCACACTCTTGTAGAGGTTTCCAAATGATCCTTTTACTAATCATAAAACTAATTATTTTATATCTATTCTTCAATAAATGATTTTGTAGAAAAAATATAAAATAATAATGAAATGATATTATAGTCAATAAATAAGGAATCCCAACCATAGAAGGTGTTATATCATATTATACTAGATCTTAATCTTCCACAACTAATTAACCATAACTCTTAAAAAACTGGGATCACCTGGTATAATTAAATTTCTCCTGTTAAGATCTATTAGTGGTAAAAAATGTATCCCTAATGAAGAATGACCATTGGAATAAAACTAAAAATAGAGACCAATATTTCTGGCCCTAATACATAATAATTATTGAAACACCCCATTACAGATCCCCCAAGTTAATATCCATAATAATAAATTAGTTTTCCTATAGTAAAACATTGAATTTTGTTTTGAGGTTATCATGGTAAATCCCAAGTGATGTAGTTAAATGTCCCTAAGTTAATGTATATTTCTTCAATTTATATATTTCACATATAGGAACACATTACCATATTCTATCCATATGATTGACCTATCCCTTGACATAATCATATCACCTAGTCTCTATAACACTTCCCGAACCACTACGTCTAACCAGTACAATGAAAATGTTTTTACCATATGATTTATCATTAAATACAACTATTGTATAACAATATTATTCACAATTATGTTATACTATTCAATGTAGAAAATGAAAAACATTAATTATTTATTATATCATAATATGAATTCAATCAATTGTACCATTAATGAGTAACTATTTTTTACATTAAATATAAAACAGGGAAATGCTGAAAAATAATGAAATACAATTTGTGAACATTAAATATCCCGAATCGTATAAAAAATAATTTATTTAATAATAAAAATATTTGATGATTAATTTTTTTATTAATAATCTTCTCAAAAACATCCCAACTAATACATTTATAAATAAGATCTTTTATGAAACAATATCACTCATTGCTTGCGAGTTTACTTAATAATCATGTTCTCAAAATTATATTTAATCAAAACGAGAAAATCAATAAAGAAAAATATATTATTGATCCTCTTGGACCAATGATGAATAGTTTTTTTGTTCTGAATCATGTTAAAATAATTTTAGATTCTACCATTTAAAATTCATCAAAATATCCACAAATATTTTTCTGAGGATCAACTTCCGCACCAAATAATATTATTGATTTTACTTAGTTCCATTGGAAATTATGATCAAACTGTGAATCACCTAAAAATTATTATGTGATAATTACACACACAAATTAACAATATATGGCCTTAGAAGAAAAATTATTTATTAATAAATGGAAAACAATTAATCAATTATATTAAATACATATCTATTGTCACCCATATTTGAACAAGTGTTCCCCCACGGTACATAAAAAGTTATAATCTACTATCAAACATTAAAATTTACTGTTAAAACCCCTAGGGTTTCATTACCATATTATTTAGTCATTTCCAACCACATAAAAATAATAAGATACTAGTATTTTCATTAAAATATATTTTTAAATAATTCTTTTAAAATATATTATATTCTAACAACCAATATTTAAATAAAATTCATTATTAAAACCAAAACACTCGTTAAAAACTTGATATAATTATTCATTTAGTATACGTGAATTACTACCAAATGAATAATGAATTACATTATACTATAATATGAAAAAATAAAAATAATGTGTCATAAATTCGATTTATGTTGTCTATTAACATCTTTTTCTATCGTTAAATTTCAATATTATCTATAAATATGTTACCTACCGATTATATTACCATATGAAATGTACTAATCAATGTATCTCCATGCATGTGTCACTCGCGAAACAAAATAATACAATTAGTAACATTGTAAGTCAAACTGTTTCCCTTCAAGCTAACATTAGTTGAGATATTTTCTCACTGGGTCTTAATTGCGTCCCATGATAACAAATACTGGAAATAAATGCTAATAAATTATATAATAACATTGTGGAATTATTTTCCCTTAAATAAACACACTTCACATGATTAGATTCTATCAACCTTATATCAGGATTTATATGTATATCTGAAATAATATCCATATGAGATAGAAACAATAATAATTTCATTGATGAACCATTCAGGATAACATTTGTAATTCTTGGAAACTAAGAAAAATCATGAAATAAAATTAAATATTATTAGACTAATTCAACATGTCTGTAAAATATAAATTTTTTTTAATAATGAAATAAAATTAAAACCCAAAAATAGGCCCACTTATGAATACTATATGGTTCACCAAAAACCTCCTGATTCATCTTATCAATTAAAAGGTCACATTCATAGATATACCAAAATTTCTCTATTTGAACACTAGTGCAATATATTACATATCACTTACTTATATTAATTATCATACACTCATCCAATCGATAACATTGTGGAAATGGGTGAGTGTGTGATGTTGTATGATATCATTATGAATTCTTTTACACACAATAATTGTTAAAATCCAATAATATATATATATATATATATATATATATATATATTAAAGAAAGAACCAATCCCATGATAGTTGAAAACACTAATATAACCATTAAATAATTAAAAAATAAAAATTTTGAGCATAACCAATTAATAATATTCCACAACATCATCCATCCAAATGTAATATCCAATACAATAATATACAAAAGAAACTCAAGAGAACATTAGGATATAACTGACCAGTAACTTATGGGTGCCTATATTTCAATCAAACCTATCCAACTTAATGAGTCACACACAAGGAAAGGAAAACTACATTCATTTTGTCCAAACAAATTGAATAATAAACAATGAAGGAGAAATTATATTCATTTCCAAAACCCTCATGCAAACCATCCCATCATTAATAATCACAATTTTAATGATAATGGAACCAAATGAAAATTTTCAATGAAAATTATTATTTAATAAACAAATTCATATTTCTAAAACAATTACAATTATATCACACATGTACTAAGATATCCAAAAGTAAATTTTTTCTAAGAATACATATTCTAACTGAGTTTTCATATAAAATGAAGCGTAATAATTAATTTGTTATAATAGCATTGAATAATTACATTATAATTTCACATCCATGACCCTGTTATTTGGAATAAAAAAATTTATAGGAGAAATAATTAAGGTCAATACATTAATGATAGTGCATCGCACTACCAAACTCAAGAGAATAATTCGAAACAGACTTCTGGATAACTAAAAAATAAACCAAAAACATATATAACTAAAAACCCATGGTTTCTTTAATTCCACTCTATTAGGATACTATAAAAAAATCAAAAAACATGGTAGCGAGTTAGAGGCTCAATGTAACATAACATATATCTATCACTCTTATACTCTATCATCAATGAAATATGATTGAAATGAATCCAATTCCCCTTACATAAGTCACTATGGACTAAGGGCTTCATATAAGTGTGAAAATATTCCATGAATGACCAAAATCTATTAAAAATATTGATCTTTAGTATCTTTTATATATAAACATGTCTCTAAATCATAGTTAATGTAACCATATAATTCTTAGGGGTAATTAATTTTCAAAAACTCATAGATAGGATATATAGTCCCACTAATGATGCATCTGACTATGTTTCTGGTTGGCATGTATTGTTTCAATAATACTCTACAAATATAATTGATTTTGACTCTTAAAAATACCCTTGTTTGTTTTACTACTTATGTAACATTATGTATATTCTAGGAAATTAATATTCATTTCAATATTTTTTATGGAATTATCTTCAATCTTTTAATTTGTAAGGATTATTGTATAAAGTGTTCAGAACATGTTTTTTTATATTCTGGATACATTGTTCAAACCATTCATTGATAAACGTAATTCAAGGAATAAAAAATATTCTTGAAAAAACACATATGGGTAAGAAACCCTAAATTTGTATTAAACCCTTTCATGGAAGGATGAACATATGTATTTTTATCACTCAATTACTTTTGATCGTTACATTTTTCATTGAGTAAAGTATGGTTTACGAACCATACTCTATGCAAATGAATCCTTACATTTTGATGGAACCATACATTTGATAAGAGAAGAATGTTAGGTTTAGGAATCCTACGTAATTAACAAACCCTAAATTTGATAATAAAATGTATGGTTCATAATGTTTATTTTTATGATCATCCATACCTTTGGTATTTTGAAATTTTATGATACAATTCTATGTTTGACTATTAAATATTGGAAATTTAAATTCATGATTTTATTCAAGATTTCTATATTTGTATTGATAGATTTGAAGATCTAATAAAGGATCATTTACGACCTATTCAAAGATTCATTTTGATTGAATAAATGAACCATTTTCATCATAGAAAATAATTCTTTTCTTAAGGGAAGTTACGTCCTCCATGATTATTTCAAATTTGAAAATCTGTAATCTATTAGGAAATTTTTTAGGATGTTCTCAACCGAAAAAGAACTATTTATTTGAATGGTGTATTTTTTAATGATACATGGGAAATATGTGATTTAATGACTATTGTATAATTGTGTGTAAAATTTATATATATATATCCAATACAATGAAATATTGACTATATTATTTTATTAAAGAGGTTGTTATTTGAATGTTTTACATATTTCAAACTCATACTATGGTAAGATTAATTATTCTGTTTATTTCTATTAAATTTGAAGGTCATTTGAATCCAGGATCATTTTAGTGTTATTCCTACTATAAGACATTCATTTATGAAGTAAAAGATCCACCAACTATCTATTTTCTCTGCTACAATTGGGAAGTACTACCTGAAACATAAATTAATCAAACACTTTTGACTTA
Source organism: Viscum album (assembly GCA_963277665.1). Classification (NCBI taxonomy): domain Eukaryota; kingdom Viridiplantae; phylum Streptophyta; class Magnoliopsida; order Santalales; family Viscaceae; genus Viscum; species Viscum album. The sequence goes on along the minus strand of OY728160.1, from coordinate 246,264,431 downwards.
TTATTTTTTCAACTACTCATTCTTAGTTGTGGAAACATTTTATCTTATTATACCATGTTATTGATTATCGGTTCCTAATAAAAGAACAATTAGGATCTGTTTATCCTTATAGTAATCGTGTTAATTTCTTATACACAGTTTTGGATTTGAAGGTCTTATGATAAGAGTACCATTTAACGTAAATTCAACATGCTCTTGGATAGAGTGCTGGTATAGTGGACTATGGGATATTTGTGCCCCAAAACACTATAAATTTATTTTTTTTATTATTTATATTTATCCACTGCTCATGATCATTGATGAATATAATGTTTTATATCTTAATAAGTCAAAAATAGATTAAAAATACATAATCTGTCATGTATTTTGAAAAGACAAAATTCACACCCCTATTGTGTATATTTTTGTTATTCTGACCTAAAAATTTCTATAAAATAAATTATTTTGGATGAAGCACTAGAAATCTCAAAGGAATAGGTTCTATAAAATGTTGATATCAATGGAAGATCCAAGAGAAGGTATGTTTATGGTTTGTGATCCAGATTTTAATGCTAAAAACTATGGATACTATAAAGAAAGAATGATTATATATTTGAAGAACATGGATTTTTAAATCTATTAAAATTAATCATTGCAATATGAAATCAATAAGAAACAAGAAACATGGTATTATGAATTAGAGGTTGAGTATGATAAAAAATAAAAAGCTATTAATGCTATAATCTGTGGGCTTGGTCCTATATAATTCAATCTATTTTCACAATTCCCTACTGCCTATGAGTTGTGGAAAACAATAGATATCACATACAAAGGAATAACAAACATTGAAAAATTGAGGTATACTACTGCTGCACTAAAGATTGACACTTTAATAATGATTGATGATGAAAATACAGTATAAACAAATGGAAGGATAACATGATTTTAAAAAATATTACTTCCTTTGGAGATCTCATAAATCAATCTGATCCTGTACTCAATGTAATTAGAGTACTATCCTCCAAATGGAATGGCATATCTATAGAAATTTGAAAATCATCATCTATCAAGAATTTTACTATGAAAGAATTAACTGGAAAATTGATAATGTATGAATATTAAATGCAAGATGAAGCTAATGATCACAAGTTATTAAGAAGGGAAAATACTACCCATAATTTTTCTTCTTAGAAGCACAAAAAAAAAATCAAAAAATCATTTTCCTCATTCTCTAGGATGGGAATCTCTCATTCAACTATTGAATTTATTAAATTTTATAAGAAAGATTTTGTATTAAAAAAATCCTTGAAGAATGATGAAATAGAACATTGGGATGTAAGATTATAATAATTCTATAATTTCGGTCACATCTAACCTGATTCCACCAATTGAAATATGAAATAAAATGTTCAAAAAATAAATATCAGAGGAAAGATAGATATGAACACAAAGATAAAAGAGATATAAGTGCAACATGGAGTGTATCTGATGACTCCCACATCTCTATGAAGTCCGATTTAGATAAAGAGAAACAAAATCTCAAATACATTATGTGATTTATAGATAAGGGAGAAAAAAGGAATAATATTATTATTCTACTATATCTAACTTTGATATCTGATCAAATAATAAATTAACTACATAATGTTCAACACTAGAATTGTAATACGAATATTTAATAAATAATTATAAAATCATCAGTAAATATATTTAAAATGTTTTTATAGGTTAATAAGGCACTATGATTAAACAAAATCTTGATCTAATTGAAAATTTTAATTCATCTTCCACAAACTGCTTCGATCATGAAAAAAGGTAAAATAATTATATGATGAAATATAATCAAATAAAAGTGCTGATCAGTTTTTACAAAAGGTGAAATGATTTTGAATGATATTATTAGAAATAATTTTCTTAAAATGAAAAAATTTGTAACAGGAAGAATGGTTAAAAATATAAATTATAAAAAAAATTATTTTGTGCCAAATTCAATAAATGCTACTTGTTATTAAAATAGAAAAATTAAAATTTCACTGAAAATATATATTTAATTTATACACAAATTAGTGGTATTAAAACATTTTTTTTATAAAAATATGCTTGAATATAATAATAAAAATTTTGGTGAAAGAACGACTATCTCGATTCTGAGATCTATTCTTGCGGACACAGTTGGACGCAAGAAAACATGTGTACCAAAATAAACACATGATTGAATGTTTTTGTTCGAAAAAAGGTCATAGGATCAAAAAGTATATGTAGTATATAGATAGTTGTTGTTCTAGAAATATGATTGGATAATCATAAAATTTCCATACACTGACTTTAATGGATGGAGGTCTCATCACTTTTGGTGACGATGCAAAAGGATAGATCGTTGTAGCTGGAACTGTTGGAGGTCTTAAAACAATATCAATAAATAATTTATTGTAATTATAAGGGATAAATCACATCTTGGTAATTATTTCACAACTCTATGATAATTTCTTTTGGGTTTATTTTTCCAACAATTATATCTTGTTTTTTAAAGATATATTATTAAATTTAGAGATTCTAGAACTGAAAATGTGTATACAATGGATCTCAATTACTTATGTAAACAAAAACTGAACTATTTTTTAATTAAAACAAATAAACCATGGATTTGGAATATAAAACATGGGAATTTCAATATATATTCATTACTTAAATTATCTAAGAAATGATTATTTTATGATTTTCCAAGACTTCAGTTTGATGATGGTATATTTTATGATGCTTTCCAAATTTTTGAACAACACAAATCATCTTTCAAATCAATTAACAAAATTTCTATATCTAAACAACTAGAATATATATATATGTGTGTGTGAATTTGTTTAGACCATATAGGGTAGATATTTTGGATGGTATATAATTTTTTTATGTTTTAGTTGATGATTTTCTTAGATTTATTTCAGTTTATTTTCTAACACTCAAATATAAATTATTCACTAATATTGAATGTTTTTAAAAAATTATTCAAAATGAAAAAAATATTTTAAAATAATTACATTAAGAAGAAAACATGGTGGATAATTTTAGAATCAATAATATAATTAATTTTCCCAGAATTGGATATTTGACAAACCTTTTCTATGCCAAGAACACCTCATGTAAATGGAACTGTTGGAGGAAAAAAGATAACTATTCAAAAAATTGAAGGAAATATGATGAATGAATTTATTCTTCCTGTCACTTTTTGGGAAAAATGTATATATTTTTAATAAGTAAAATTATTAAAAAGTCCCCCTATGAACTTGGGTATAGTTGAAAAAAAATATTAAATTACATTAATTTATTTGGATGAAAGGTATATATCTTGAATACTATGGAAATCATTGGTAAATTCAATCAAATAAATTATGAAGGAATTTTCCTAGATTATTCTACTTCATGTAAATCCTACAAAGTGTTTAATAGAAATTCATGTATTTTTGATGAATCAGTTCATGTGATGTTTGATGAAACTAACCCTTTCAGTAAAGAAAAAGATAAAACATATGATAAAACAAAATCATTAGACAGCAGGAGTCTTAAAATCACTAAATATAATTTTCATAATAAAATTTATAAAGGTTAGTATAGTTCATAGTAACATGAAACTGAAGAACCTGAATGTTTATTACCTAGAAAGACTAGAACGTTAATGAACTATGCTATAGAAACTATTATTGGAGACCTAGACTCAGTAATAGTGTAACATACATTGAAAATAAAGAATATGATATTTTCTTATTTAATAATATTTTTGATTTAAATATTACTTTTATTTGAAAGGGGATACTATATTCAATGGCATACCTACCACAAAACAATGGGTTTATCTAAAGTATTATGGTGCACATAATGTTGAGTCATACTGGAAAATAATAATATATTATTATTTTAAATTTTAGTTAATGCCTAGCTGTTGTAATGGTGGGAATAAAAAGAACTAACTACAATATTATTATACATGTATGTTAAATTTTTTTACATTTATTTAATAAAAGTTATAAGATTTAAATGTGATTGAATCTAATATTAAGCATAAATACTCTAATATTCCTTAAAAAGTCAATTTACCACCATTTGATAGTGAAAATTCTTTAAATATATTTTCCGTAAAATTTATATTTTATATTTGAAAAAATAAATTTGTTCTTTAGAATCACGGCATAAAAATTTACTTGGGGTAATTTTTAGTATTTATCTGATAAAATTTATTTTTCAATGAATAAGTGAAAAATTCTGTATTTTAATTCAAAATTGCCTTTTATGATAATTTATTTATATGGTGAGATTATCATTTTAATTGGGTTTAATGTTTAATTATATTATATTTTATCCATTTAATTCAATGTTGGTCATTTTAAGTAATTTCACTTTGAAATTAGACATACACAAGTGTCAATCTTTTGATAGTTTTTATTTCTTAAAAACACGCTTTTTGTTTTGACAATGTGAAATAACATTAAAATAAATATTTCAAATTATTTGTTTTTAATTTGGTAAACTAGACATCATTTTTGAATTTGGAATATCAAATATTACTTCGGCTAATTTTTTTGTATTATTATGAAAAACATCTATTTTTAATGAATTGAGAAAACACTAAATAGTAGTTAAAAAACTAACTTTTCATTTAAATAAAATTTCAACTCTTTTTTGAATTGAATTTGGAAAATCAAACACACATGGTTGTTATTATTAAGTAAAATGTGGTTCAATAAGTTGAAAATAATTTTTTATGAATAGTAACTTCTTACTTTTATTTACCGTGGTTAATGGTAAATAGGGAAATTCATGGTAAAAATAATATTATAATAATATTTAATTATACAAAAATGTGTCCTAATACTATTATTTGACACATTTCCAACAATTTCCATCTTTGGGTAGATTTTGTGACCCCATTGAGCCACTGAAGAGTGATAATGACACTTTATATTAATTAATTTAAAGTAAAGAAAAAAATGACAAAAACATATATCTTTTAGTAAATCAATTTTTACATGGAGTAATATAAGTTATATCTTTGACCTTAAATATTAATTTGAAATATAAAATGATTAAATACATCTTGATATTTTTTTTAAAAAAAATTCACATTAAATAAATAATGTTATTCATGACACAATAATGATAATGTGTTTACCTCATTAAAGAATGATTTAAATAAATAAGATTATAAAAATTAAAATAAATTCGAAAACCTATAAAATTCTTATTGAATAAATTTATTTCGAATATGAGTCATCTTATATTCAACTTTAATGAGTTTTGGACCTTTAAAAACCTAATATAATTATATAATAAAATAATATTTTCAAACATTTCTAAAGAGCCCATCCTCCCCCTTATAAAAAGTCATCACCTCTTACCCATTACTCACACCTTTCAAGCCCCTTGGATTGTCCAATGTCTTCCCAATTATGCTCTCTAAATCCCTATATTTAAACTACAATCCTTACTTTAGGAAGAAGACATTTTATGAAATTCTTTAAGATCAAACCAAAGGGAGTTACCCGATTTAAATATAACGTCTTCTCATTAGATCTTTTCTTTTCTATTATTTCTCCAACCCCCTAAACTATTTTTACTCCTTTATTTTATAAAAAGACCCGTATTATAAATATACTAGTATGTTGTTATGAGAAGGATTCTAACTACACTTCAACAGACCTCCATCCAATGGGTAAAGAACATACTGTTTTTGTGGACGATGAACTACTGCCTAACAAAACTATGATCGTTCAATCTTCTCCTACCACCACTCATAATGGTCGTTACGATGGAACTATATTTATATATGATATTAATTATTTTTATTTTTTCTTTATTCTTTTGTGATTTTTTTACAGACATACCTTTATGCTTTCCAATATGTGTAAATTCGATAATTTTATTTGAGGAAGTGCGAACTACTGCCCTCTCAAGGTGATATGATTCATTTATTACATACATGGAACATATAATGGATGGAATTATAAAATTATGTAACACATATATATCTTATGATATTATACTATAATTATAATATTACTATGTATCATTAATTTTACATTCCATTAAATATGAAATAGAAATGAAAGTATCGTTTATGCGTACGTATGGCTTACTGTCTCCATGAATGGTGTATTTCATGTCATTTCTCCAAATTTTATGTAATATTATAAATACATATATATACTAGATATATATGATATATATGATATCTAAATCATGAATATTATTCAGGTTATGATGGAATTTTGACCACATGTAATGTTTGTAATTATAACAAGTTTATTTTTTACTCAACTTCTGAACATCGAGAAAATGTCAAATATTAACTCAAATAATTAACTAGTTGTTATAAAAAGGTAATATGCGAAATAAAATGAATGATAAACTTTAAAAAGTTTCTTATGAAAAAATAAATAAACTTATTATTATTATTCCGGATGCACAAGGTACAAACGAGTCATGTCAGATATGAGGTAAGGGGATTCATATCACAATTTTAATTCTGTGAGATTTCCAATGTTCGCCACATATTTATTGCCTATGGTGTATTGTATAATTACATTTGATATATAATATCATTATTCTCATTATATTCATGGTATTATGTGATTAATTTTGTTGTTATTAACTTTGGGTCATATGACTTGATTGATTATAACACGGTAATTGGTTTTCATCTCACTTTTTATTCTCGTTAGATTCATGATATATTTTAAACTATTTCATCTTGTGTGGTGTATGTAATACCCATGATTGTATTATTTTTATAATATAATTTAACTTATGGGTATTTACTTCTACAATGTATGATACTTATTTCATATGGTTAATGTTTCATAAGTTACCAAATTAGTATGGAAACTTTGTAACCCAATATTCATTCCATGGGATAATCTTATAATTCTTAATTATGTCATGCTATGATTATGTATGGAATCACTGTTTATTTATTTGTGTTTTAATTTACACTCCCCTATTTTTGGATATAGTTTTTATCCTCATAATCACTCCACTGATAAATTCTCATGTCATCAATGTGAATTTGATAAGAGTGATTTTAAATCAATTTTCGTTCATTGAGTTAAACATCCATGTCATTGTTGTTTTTTTGACAAAAATTTGTATGAATGTTCTCTGATTGATTTACTCTTAATATACAATCATATTGAGTGTATTTATAGTTTCCTCACATTATTAGGAAATTTATTTGTCCTTAATCTAAGGATACAATTTTTATAACGGATTCTATGTCAATTTACATTCCTTTGAGACTTCATTGTTGTTATGTAAAATCCCCTCATATATGGTTTATATACTAGCCTTTGGAATAGTTTATCATGAATCCATTTATTCTCATGATATTATAAATTTCTAATAAAATTTTATTCCTCAGTTATTTGTATTCAAATTTCTCTCATTTTGTTAAAAACTCTTTAACTAAAATATTGTTTTAATTGTTTTAATGATTTATTCATATAAATATTCTAATTAATTCCCATGTTTTCAAATTGGTTTTTGGATTTATTTATATGGAAATTAATGTATTCAAATTATAATACATTTAAAATATTTAAAGTGGTATGGGACACATTGATTCAGAAAAAATAATTAAATGTTTTAAATGGTTTTGAAAATGGTTTTGGTAAAGCATTTATTATGTAAATATCAAACCAAATGAAGGGTGGTGTTGTGATAAACCTGGACGGGTGGTTATGTTATAACCTCCAATGCATAGGGTATGGAAGACGGCCATATGGATATTCCACTTAGTTATACTCATGTAAGTTGACCGTATTGTTATTCCATTTACGTAAATATATTTACCAAGTAAACAATATATGTTACGTGTTCTTTCTATGGGTTTTTTGGTAATCTTTTGGTTACAAATGGGTAATCAATGATCCATTATTCAGAGAAGAGTATTTCCTACTTTATAAAGGTGAAAAGTATTACTTAGGATAAAGTATTCATGTTTTACTTGTTGTTTTGAGAAACTAATATTTTTCCTTCTTTGTGTATCCCTTATTGAGCTTTTTTCTCATCCCACGTTTTTGAAATATTTTTCACAGGACCTGAAGTGGAATAGGGACAAGGATGGGATCAAGGAAAAGTCATGATGTCTAAAACATAGAATTATACATGTTTTTTTAAGAGTTTTTATTTTATGAAAAAATGGATATTGAGTAGTACTATCTACATATAATATTCAAGATGATATGTAATAGTTATGGCCTAATTCTCTAAAACACTAATCCTGAAAAGATCCTCAACGTGAATTATTGATTTAACTTAATATTAAATAATGTTTAAGTTCGGGTATTTATAGTTTATATCAGATGTTGGGTTTATATAACTTTATAGGTTAGGGTGTTCTTTAAGAATAAGTGACATAACCATAATTTTTAGAATTTTATAATGATTCATAGTTATTTTAGATAAAGTGAATGAGTTTAATATAACATGAATAAGTATATCTTTGTTTTTACCCTCCTCATAATATATTATATGATGATTTTACTGATATACTCACACTGGACTTTTTGGTTTTGTGAATGGATATATCTAGCATTGACCAATGTAACAGTGGATGTGAAGGAAACTGTGATGGTTTTCTGAATGAGCCACTAAATGAAATTAGTGTTGTAATGATAAGCCTTGTGGTCATTCTTAAACAACTATTCAGAGTAATAATTGACCACCTAAACCTTGGTGATTTTTATAAGGCATCATATATGTGAGAAAAAGAAATCCCTAAAGAAGTTCAGGTAATAATCCTCAAGGTAAGTATATTCAAAAACCTATGTGTCGAGGATGCTAAAATAAACACTTAAGAAAATAATTCAAAGGGATGGGAAGATGTTTCAGATGTTGTAATGAAGGTCCTGAAGCAAGAACCTTCCATGGAAAAAGAAACCATCTAGTTGACACTAAGAAAAGGAATGAAGTTTTTTCTAATGTTCCAACTAAATGTTTAGATGTGGTGTGCATGTTCACTACACAAATAGGTGTCCTCCAAAGAAGTTTCGGGAAAGGGATCATCATGATCATACAAATATATGTTTACTGATTCCTAATCCCATTCCAATTAAAGATGATGAAACTGAAAATGAAACATGAAAGGTAAGGATTATTTCGTAGCTCATGTTTTGTAATTATAGAAATAATAGAACATTATGCAATATTTTGTTTGTAGGAAATATTTATAAAACAATAAGGTGGAAAAACATGGATAAAGGGTCTGGAAACATTTTCAATGATTAAGATGTCAACTTTTTAGGAATTAAAGTGTTTTGGATAATGATATGTTTGAATGTATTATTACTTGGATTAGTTGGGAAACGTTTTCAATTATGTGTAAACCTAAATTTTTATATGGGAAAATTTTATTCAAAGAGTAATAATCTTTTATTTTGTTGATATAGTTATAAAGAACCATTTGGGTTTATATGATCCTTGAATTTGAGGCAGTTACAGGTTATTACATTTAGGGACGCAAAATAAATGTTATTATATAACATTTGTTGTTAAAATATGTTATGGTTATTTTTGATGAATTTATCTCATTTATTTGAATGATATATTAATATATAGTTTTTTTATAATGTACAATAGGTAGACCGTGTGACAACCCATCACGTCGGAAAAAGGTGCAGGAATTGAACCCACAACCAATGTGCGACTAAGATTTATCGCATACCACTAGACTACATTAGTCCATGGTTTTTATAACTAATTATTAATAGTTAGATGATTTTATAAATCAAGAATTAGTTGATATTGGATTTTCAATAGAAATTTTTAACCTATCATATAGAATATGTGATTATGTTAATTAAAAATTAGAATGGGACTTTAAAAGTAGTCGATGTTATTTAGTGATAAATGTTTAGATTTATCATGGAAGACTATGCGATTAAATACTTATGAGTTTTAGGATTCAATCTTCATTTGGACTATTTTGATAAATTTTAAGGAAAATTGTATATTGAATGGTCCTTCTGGATCATTGGGTACTTTTTATTGAATTTTGGAGATTAAGAGTAATTTTTACTTTTATAATGAATTATCCTTTTTGAGGATTATCTTATCTTGTACTAACCATTTTGGTTTTGGTTGTTGTCTAAACACAGGGAAAATATATAGTTCATCTTTTTTGGATGATGTTATAATTTATAAGATGATTCTAGTGGTTTTAATGTGACCAAGTCAGTTTGAATACTTATCGTTTGGAGAAATTATGAGTTTGTGGTAGAAAATTAGTAAAGAATGAAAGTCTTCATGACAAGTAAGTATGTTTCCTTAGGTTTTTAGTTATGCTCATAAATAAATTCCTCAATGTTTTTAAAAGTAACATAAAACAAAAATATTATCTGTTAACTTTTCCTACTAGGAAATCGAAGACGGTTTAACCCATCACATGTTTGTGATTTTCTGATGGTAAAATTTCACATAATCATGTTTTTTATCACTCTCCATCAGAACATGATTGTTTAATTTCTCCTCCATATCCTTGTTTTCATGGAATCCTAGTATCTGTTGTCTCAGGGGACCTTTCTACTTCTCTTTCTTTGTTTTAATGTTATTTCTTTATTGACTCTTTTTCCGATGCGGTACTTTTAGTGATGTTTCCAACCCCAATTTCAAAATTATGAGGATGCAACATCCAAAATTGTGGAAGGATGTAACATCCCAAGAAAATAAAGAATATGAAATGTTCATATTTATTAAAAAAATTTAATTACATATTAATTTTATTTTAAAAGAGATGATGTCTTCAATGGGGTACTTGACACGCAACAATGGGTTTCTTCAAAGTATTATGTGGCAGACAAATGCTGAGACCTACTGGAAAATAATAATATATTATTATATTAAATGGTAGTTAATGCCTAGTTGGTATAATGGTAGGAATGAACAGAACTAACTACAACATGATTATACATGTTTTTTAAATTTCATTGTATTTATCTAAAAAAAGATAGAGGCTTAAATTGTGAATAAATCTAATTTTAAGCATAAATACTCTATATTTGTTAAAAGATCGATTTACCACATCTTGATGGAAAACACTCTTTAAATATGTTTTTTCACATTAATATATAATATTTTACAAAATAAAATTCTTCATTAGAATCAAGACATCAAAATTTATTTTGGGTAAATTTTCATTATTTTTCTGTTAAATTTTTTTTTATTAAAAAGTGAAAAATACAGAATTTGAATTCAAAATTGTCATTTAATATAATTTATTTTTATAGTTAGATTATATTATTAATTTGTTTTAATGTTTAATTTGTTTATATTTTTACCATTTAATAAAATTTTGGTCATTGGATGTAATTTCACTTTGAAATCGGATATAATCAACTGTCAATCTTTGGATAGTTATTATTTCTTAAAAACTCACTTTTTGTTTAGATAGCAAGAATTAATTTTAAATTAATTAATGAAAATTTTATGTTCTGAATTTGGTAAAATATACATTATTTTTTATTTCAAAATATAAAATATAGCCCAGCCTTAATTTTAGGTATTTTTTATAGAAAAACTTCAATTTTTGATGAATAGTGAAAACACTAAGTAGTAGTTAAAAAACAAACTTTTTAATTTAAATAAAATTTTACCACTTCTGTGAATTGAATTTCTAAAGTAAAACATACATGGTTGTTATAAATAATTAAAATTTGGTTTGATGAGATGATAATTATTTTTGGTGAATAGTTTCTTTTCACTTTTCTTTACCGCGCTTAAAGGTAAATAGGGTAATTTCAAGGTAAAAAATATTATAATACTATTAAATTATATAAAATGTGTACTAATACTATTGGTTGGTACATTTCCTACCATGGTAATCTTTGGGTCGATTTTGGGAACCCATGTTGCCACTTATGAGTGATAATGACACTTTATATGAATTAATTTAATGTAAAGACAAAAAATTACATAAAAATATATCTTTTAGTAAATAAATTTTTACATGAGGTTATATAAATTATCTCTTCAAATATAAATACAAATTTTAAATATTAAAATATTTTTTAAATCATTTTGTTTTTTTATAATTTTTAGACAAAAATTAAAAAAATTAATTATTACACAATAATGATGCGTTGTTTATCTCTTGAATGAATTATTTAAATAAATAAGATTATAAAAACTAGATGAATATCAAAAACCTGTCCAATTATTATATGATGATTTTACTTCGAACATGAGTCATCATATATTCAACCTCAATGAGTTTTGGACCTTTAGAAATTGAATATCATTATATTATAAAACGATATTTTCAAACTTTCCTAAAGAGCCCCTCATCCCCCTTATAAAAAGCCATCACCTCTAACCCATTACTCACACCTCTCAATCCCCTTGGATCCCCAAAAACTACCCAATTAATCTCCACAAATCCCTCTCTTCCACCTATATGCCTTCCTTAGGCATAAGACACTTAATAAATCCTATTGGTTCAAACCAAAGGGAGTTACTAGATTTAAAGGTAACGTCTTCTCTTAAGTTATTTTATTTTATTTTACTTCTCCAAGAACCCAAAATCTTTTTATTCCTTTCCCTTATATCACCACCATTATCGTAAATATACTAGGTTGTTGTTATTAGAATTATTGGAACTAAAATTCTAATGGGTAAAGAACATATAGTTTCTGTGGACGACGAACTACTGTCCCACGAAACGATGATTGTTAAATCTTCTCCTACCACCTCTCAAGGTGGCCATTATGATGGCACTATATTTATATATGATATATATTATGTTTATATTCTCTCTATTATTCTGTGATTTTTTATATTACAAAAATAACTTTATGCATTCCAATATTTGTAAACATGATAATTTTGATTTGAGGAAGTGAGGACTACCACCCCCTCAAGGTGATATGATTCATTAATGACATAAATAGAACATATAATTGATGATGTTATGAAATTATGTAACATATATATATATATATATATCTAATGATATTATATCGGAATTATAATATAACTATGTATCATTAAGTTCTCATTTCATTAAATATGAAATAGAAATGAAAGTAACGTTCATGCATATGTACAGCTTAAAGTCTCCATGAATGGTGCATTTCATTTCATATCTTCAAATGTTAAGTTCTGTTATAAATAAATATATATACTGGATATATATGATATATATGATATCTAAATCATGAATATTTTTTTGGATATAATATAATTTTTACCACATGGACAATTTGTAATTATAACAAGTTCATTTTTGACTCAACTTCCGAAGATCGACAAAATGTCCAATATGAACTCAAATAATTAACTTATTGTTATAAAAAGGTAATGAGTGATATATAATAAATAATAAACTTTAAAAATGTTTTTAATCCTGTATAAATTAACTTAAGTTTATTATTCAGGAAGAAAAATGAACAAAAGAGTCATGTCAGACATGAGGTAAGGGGTTTTTATCTCACTTTTAATTCTATGAGATTCCCATTGTTCGCCACATATTTATTTCATATGGTGTATTATATACTTCCATTTTGTATATATTATAATTATTATAATTATATTTATGGTATTATGTGATTCATTTTTGGGTTATTAACATTGGGTTATACGACTCGATTGAATATAAGGAGGTAATGGGTTTTCATCACAATTTTTATTCTCGTGAGATCAGTTATATATTTGCCACTATTTCCTTTTGTGTGGTGTATGTACTGCCCATGATTTTCTTATTTGTATGATATACTTAAATCTATGGGTATTTACATCTTCATTGTATGATCCTTCTTTCATGTTGTGTATGTTTCGTATGTTACCAAATCAGTAAGGGAACTTTTTTATCCAATTTTCATTCCTTGGGTAAATATTTTAATTATTAATTATGTAATGCTAGGATTATGGGTGGAATCAATTTTTATTTATTTATGTTTTATTTTCAACTCCCCTTTGTGTGGATATAATTTTGATACACATAATCACTTCATTGATAAATTCTCAAGTCATCGATATGAACTTGATAAGAGTAATTTTAACTCAATTGTCATTTCTTGAGTTAAACATCCATGTTAATGGTGTTGTTTTTACAAATATATATGGGAAATTTCTCTACTTGATTTATAGTGAATATCCAATAATAGTGAGTGTATTAATTTTTGTCACACATTAATATTAAATTGATTTATCATAAATATAAGTATATAGTTTTAATAAGGGATTTTGTCTCAATCTAAATTCTATTAGGACTTCATATTTTTAATGAAAAAATTCACTCTCATATGGTGTGTATATTGTCCCATGGAATATTATATCATGAATTCATTTTTTCATATGATAGTATGACGTTCTAATTAAATTTTATTTCTCAATTATTTTTATTTAAGCATCTCTCATTTTGTTAAAAACTCTATAACTAAAATATCATTTTAAATGTTTTAAAAATTTATTATTTTAAATATTTACATTTATTTTTTTGTTTTCAAAATGGTTTTTAGAAATTATTTATATAGAAATTAATTTTTTCTAATCCTAATTCTTTTAAAAGTGTCAATTTTTTATGGGACACGTTGATTCAAATTTTTTTTATTACATCTTTTAAATGGTTTTGAAAATGGTTTTGGTAAATCATTTATTACATAAATATCATGAAATAATATATTGTGATTGTAATGTAGAAATGTTATCATTCTTTCTTGATAGTTTTATGTGGTATGTTTTATAATGACACTTGGACATTATCTGGGTGGTTATCCAATAAACCAAATGATGGGTGGTGTCGTGATAAACCAGGACGAGTGGTTATGTCATAACCTCTAATGCATTTGGTTTGGATCTCAGTCGTATGGATATTACAATTAGTTATATGTGTGGATGTTGACCGTATGGTTATTCCATTTATGTAAATTTATGTCCAATGTTACCTATATATGATATGTGTGATTTCTATGGGTTTTATTGTAATATTTTGGTTACAAAAGGATAAGCACATATCTATTATTCATTGAAGATTACTTACTACTTCATAAAGGTGAAAATTGTTACTTATGATAAAATATTTGCGGCTTACATTTTTTTGAAAAACTAAATGTTTTTGCTTCATTGTGAATACAATACTGATCTTTTTTCTCATACCATGTTTTTGAAATGTTTTTAAAAGGACATGAAGTGGAATAGGGACAAGGATGGGATTAAGGAAAAGTATTGATGTCTAAAACATGGAACTATACATTTTTATTTCTAAGAGTTTACATTTTATGAAAAAAATGGTTATTGAGTAGTAGTGTCTACATGTAATATTCAACATGACATGTTATAGTTATGGCCTATTTATCTAAAACTCTAAACCTGAAAAGATAATTAATGTTAATTCTTACCCGAAAGGTTAGGTCATAGCCAATATTATTAGAAAAAGGAAATAAAAAGACAACAAGAAGGATGAAGGGGTTATAAAAGAAGACATGCCCTCGTACATAAGAAGAATCAATGAGAAGAAGAACTCAAAAGTATAATTCACATTGATAGGAAGTATCATAGTCTCCACCATAGTTAGACTAATAGTCCAGAGGTCCATGAGACCTGGTAACATTGGTTGTATTTAGGTATGAGTAATCCTTCCTCGATCTTGCTTTCCTAGAAGTAACATGCATATATCCATCAACATCCACAACAAAAATTTTCCCTTTGGACAAAAGCAGACTGTATGTTGGTTTTTTGGAGGAATACACCTTCCCTTTTGGTCCTATGTGTCTTTTTAATTTAAGAATTTATATGTGAGTACTTGAAATCCTCTCACCTTGATCCTTGAGATTAGTATCAATGCTTTCCTGCACCTTTCCCACAATCACTTCTGGAATCATCTCAACTACACCCCCAGTAGTGCACTCCTATATTTGATGCACCAGTTCTACATCCTTATCTACTTGAGGATCATGGGAAATCTCTTGGGAAGCATCATCCACCACTCATGATTCATTATCCTACATCGATTGTTTCTTCATCTTTTTCCTACTAGATGTATCATGATGCCCTTTTAAAGAGAAAACAGTTTAAGAAACATTTTTACAAAACCTCTCTTTAGCATGTCCAATAGCTTGACAATCAAGACAGAAATTAGGCAGTCTCCCATACTCCACCTTGAGAGAGATATCATTATCTAATGCAGACAAGACTATATTATGAAATAGACAAGTATTTAAATCAACTTCCACTAGAACTCTAGCATAGTGACCAAATTTTGCAGCCTCGATGGTCCTATCCATTTTAATTAGAATTCCAACCATAGAGGAAATGAAAAATAAGAATTTTAGGATGCCATAAGATCCAGTGAAGGCCAAAAATTTTGATCCAAACTAGAACTCTAGTATTTTTAATGGATAAAGGATTGAAACTGAAATCCCATTCTTGAAAGAAAACCACACCTGGCTTTAGAGCAATTAATCCAAACCCCCATGCTCTCCACTTATGAAATTGTGATGGAAAAATAATACGAAAGTATTCACATACCATAGGTATGTATCTATAATCAGAGAATCCCCATATAGAGGGGAGTTTCTGAAACAAATCATCATTTATTCATGTTTTCCCTCCAATAGGAAGAACAGGTCTGCCTATAATTGAATGATCACATATCTTGAATCTGTCAAGAATAGCCACCCTACTGGAAAAAACGCGAGCAGTGTCACACTTTCTAACAATTTGTTCTGAAATACCATCACACACAGATGTAAAGTGCCTTCTGTCAGAGTCTCCTTCCACTCATGAGAGGGATTTACGAGATTTACCCACATATTCTAATTTATCATATGAGATTATCATCTCCACGAGGACCCTCTCTATTATAGGTCGTGCATCGCCAATGGCGAAGGCACCTTTTCAATTTATGTTCAATTCCAAGGAATGATCTTCAATCACCCTCACTGCTTCAAGAATAGGGCAACCCAAATCTGAATTATCTTCAATCAGTGCTTCCTTGGGACACACGACCTCCACCATTACAAGAAAGTGGGTCTTGGACATCTTCGGGACAATGTGGCCCGCATCAACAATAACATTCAATCGCTAAACCATCAGCGCGTCATCAACAGGAGAAACCTTACCTACATCTGCAACCACCAGTTCTGGTTCAGATCTGCGGGGAAAGGAAGTAGAAGTAGTCCCCAGAAATGCCGCGTGAACCCCAACCATTTTCCGATCATTCAGTGCTTCAACCTCCATGGTTCGATTTTCATCTCTCGCATCACCCGCAGCTGCAAGATTCAGATCTAGTTTAGATATGTAGGGGATAAGGTCAGCAGATGCAAAAACCTGAATTCCATTCCACATACCATTATTTTCAACAAAATAAGATAGAGTATGGATTGAACCACCAACAATAAAGGTCTTACCATGAAAACGAGGAAAACCAATTGAAAAACCCTAGATATGCAGAAGACAGAAATAACCATGAGAGTAAGAGTCCCAAGCACCCACCATCCCTTCTTAAGGATAATTCTCAATGTGAATTCATGACTTAACTAAATATTATGTAATGTTTAAGGTCGGTTCCTTATAGTAGGTATCAGAGGTCAGTTTATATAACTTTAGAGGTTAGGGTGTTCTTTAAGCATAAGTTACATAACCATAATGGTTATGATTTTATAAAGAGTCATTGTTATTTTAGATATAGTGAATGATTTTAATATAACAAGAATAATTATATCTAAGTATTTACCCTCCTCAAAAGATATTTTGTGATGATTTTTCTGATTTACTCACAATGACCTCATTGGTTTTAGTAAATGGTTGGATCTAGCAGGAACCAAAGTAACAGTGGATGTGAACAAAACTATGAAGGTTTTTTGAATAACCAAATAAATTTAATGGGAGCTGCAATGGGAAGTCTTATGGTTATTCTTAACCAACAATCTAGAGTCATGATTAACTACCCGAACCATGGTGATTTTTATAAATCATCGTATATGCGAGAATCAAATCCCTATAGAAGTTCAAGTAATATTCATAAAGGTAAGTATATTAAAAAACCTATGTTTTTAGGATGTTGAAAGAATCACTTAAGAAAATGCTTCAAAGGGATTGGAAGATGTTTCAGAAATGGTAATGATGGTAGTGATCACAAACCTACCATGGAAAAAGGAAGTGTCTAGTTTACTCTAGGAAAATGAAAGAAGTTCTTTCTGAAGTGTCACTTGAATGTTTTAGATGTGGTGTGCATGGTCACTACACAAAATAGAAGTCCCCCGAAGAATTTTTGGGAAAGGGATCAGAATGATCATATGAATATACATTTACAGATTCCTAATGCCATTGCAATTGAAGATAAAGAAAATGAAAATGAACTATGAAAGGTATGGATTATTTCTTAGCTCATGTATCGAAATTAATGAAATCATAGGACAATATGAATTATTTTTTTGAGGAATGAATTATAATATAATATGATGGAAAACCATGGATAAAGGATCATGAAGGATGTTTGATGATTAATATTTCAACATTTTAGGAATTGAAGAGTCATGGATAATGGTATGTTCGAATGTATTACTGATGGGATTATTTTGGAAAAATTTTCTAGTATGTGTATATCTAATAATTAATATGTGAATATTTTATTCAAAGAAGAATTATCTTTTATTTTATGGATATAGTTATGTAGAACAATTTGGGTTTTTATGATACTTTAATTTGAGGAAATTAAAGGTTATTAAATTTTGGGATGAAAAATTAACGTTATTTGATATCCTTTGTGGCTATAATATGTTATGGTTATTTTTAATGAATTTATCTCATTTTTGGGAATGTTATAAAATTATATTTTTTTTTGAAAAAGGATAACACGTAGACCATGTGACAACCCATCGCACCGGACAATGGTGCAGGAATTGAACCCACAACTAAAGTGGGACTTAGATTTATCACCTACCACTGGACTATGTGTTGTCCTTGGTTATTATGACTACTTGTTTTTAGTTAATTATTTTATGAATCAAGAATAAGTTGATTTTGGGTTATCTATGGAAATTATTAACCTATTATAGAAAATATGTGATTAGGTTAATTACACTTCAGTATGAGACTTCAAGAGTAGTCGATGTTATTTGGAGATAAATGATAAGATTTATCATGGAAGACTACATGATTAAATATTTATGAGTTTTGTGTTTCAATAATAGTTTGTGTTATTTTGAATAATTTTATGAACAATTGTATATTGAATGCTCTTTCTTGAACTTTGTAATATTTTGATGAATAATAATTATTAAGAGTAGTTTTTCTTTTTTATAAATGATTATCCTTTTTTGATATTATCTGATCTCGTACTGACCATTTTTGTTTTGGTTGACGTCTAAAGACAAAAGAAATATATAGTTCATCTTTAGATGCTTATGTGATACTCTATATGTTGATTGTAGTTATTTTAATGTGACCCAATTAGTTTCAATACTCATCATTTGGAGAAAAGATGGGTATGTGGTACAAATTTAGTAAATAATGAAAGTCTTCATGACAAGTAAGTCTATTTCATTAGGTATCTAGTTATGATCGTAAATAAATACCTTAAAATTATGAAATGTAACTTAAAACAAAGACATTGTATGTTAGCTTTTCTTACTGGGGAATCAAAGACCATTTAACCCATCACAAGTTTGTGATTTTCTGGTGGTTAACATTCTCATAATCATGTTTTATATCACTCTTCATCAGAACTGGATGGTTTGTTTTCTCCTCCACATCCATATTTTCCTAGAATCCTAGTTTCTATTATCTCTGGGGACATTTTTAATTATCTTTATTTCTTTTAATGTGATATTTTTATTTACTCTTTTTTAGATGTGGTACTTTTAATGAAATGTCAATTCCAAATTTTGAAATTACAAGGATGCAATTTTCAAAAAGGGGGAAGGATGTAACATCCCAGGAAAATAAAGTATATGATATTTTCATATTTATTAATATTTTTTATTTAAATATTAATTTTATTTCAAAGGGGATGGTATATTCCATAGAGGAACTGACAGACAACAATGTGTTTCTCCGAAGTTTTATGTTGCCCAAAATGTTGAGTCATACTAGAAAATAATAATATATTATTATTTTAAATGGTAGTTTACACCTAGAAATTATAATGGCTGGAATAAACATGAACTAAATACAATATTATTATACATGTTTGCTAAATTTTTTTAAATTTATCCAATAAAATTAATAGGATTAAAATGTGAATGATTCTAATTTTAAGCACAAATACTCCAAAATTCTTTAAAGGTCGATTTTCCCCCTTTTGATGGAAACATCACTTTATGTATATTTATAGTCACTTTTATATATTATATTTGAAATAATAAAATTATTCTTTATAATTGAGACATTAAAATTTTCATTGGGTAAAGTTTTTGTATTTTTTTATTAAATTCTCTTTTTAATGAATAATTGAAAAATACTGTAATTTAATTCAAAATTACAATTTAATATAATTTATTTATATGGTTAGTTTATAATTTTAATTTTTTTTAAAGTTTCATTAGAATATATTTTTACTATTAAATAAAATTTTGGTCATTGGTAGTAATTTCACATTGAAATTGGACATAAACAACTTTTAATCCTTTGATAGTTATTATTTCATAAGATCAAGCTTTTAGTTTTGACAACAAGAATTAATTTTAAATTAATTAATCAATCTTCTATGTTTTGAATATGGTAAAATGGAAATAATTTTCGATTTATGAATATCAAATATATCTTAGGCTGAGTATTTGGTATTTGTCTGAAAAACAATAATTTTTTATGAACAGTAAAAACACTCAATTGTAGTTAAAAAACCGAATTTTTGATTTAAATGAAATTTTACCACATCTCTAAACTGAATTTTGAAATTCCGGAAAAAATGGGTTTTATTATAATGTAGGATGTGGTTCAATAAGATGAAAATATTTTTTTGGTGAATACTAATTTTTGCTTTTAATTTCTGCGGTTAAAGGCAATTAGGGTAATTCAAGGTAAAAATAATATTATAATAATATTAGATTACCCAAACATGTGTCCTAATCCTATTTTTCGATAAATTTCCGTCCATGGTCATTCTTGGGTCGATTTTGGGACCCCCTAGAGCCACTTAAGAGTGATAATGACATTTTATATTAATTAATTTAATATAAAGACCATAATGACATAAACATATATCTTTTAGTAAATAAATTTTTACATGGGTTTATATAAGTTATCCTTTATACTATAAATATTAATTTGAAAGGTAATAATATTTCCTAAATCAAGGTATTTTTTTATTATTTTTGGACATAAAATTAATAAAATAATTAATGACACAATTAGGATGTAGTGTTTACCTCATTGTTGAATGATTTAAATTAATAAGATTATAAAAATTAAAACAATATCCAAAACCTGTCCAATTATTATTTGATGATTTTATTTTGAACATGTGTCATCTTATCATAGACTGTAATTTGTTTTGGACCATTATAAACTGAATATCATTATATAATAAAATAATATTCTCAAACTTTTTAAAGAGACCCTCATCCCCTTATAAAAATCCAGCACCTTTGACCCATTACTCACAATTCTCAAGTCCCTTGGATCATCCATAATATGACCAATTAGGCTCCCTAATTCCTTCTATATCACCTATAATCCTTACCTTATGTATAAGGAACATCAAGAAATCATTTTTCTTCAAACCAAATGGAGTTACCTTATTTAAAGGAAATGTATTCTCTTAAGTTCTTTTCTTTTATTTTACTTCTCCAACCCCCTAAACTCATTTTATTACATTATTTTATAATAACGCCAGTATAATCAATATAAAAATATGTTTTGTGTAAAGGATTATAACTACACTTCCACACACCTCCATCTAATGGGTAAGAACATACTGTTTCTGTGGATGGTGAACTACTACCTCACGAAACAACGATTGTTCAATCTTCTCCTACAACATCTCATTGTGACCATTATGATGGAACTCTATTGATATATGAGATATATAATTTTTATTTTTTCTCTATTCTTATTGAATTTTTTATTTTACAAGTATACCTTTATGATTTCTAATATGTGTAAACATGATAATTTCATTTGAGGAAGTGCGGACTACCACACCCTCAAGGTGATATGATTTGTTCATGACCCACATAGAATGTATAAAGGATGGAATAATGAAATAATGTATCATATATAAATCTTATGATATTATACAGGAATTATTATATAACTATGTATCATTATGTCCTCATTCCATTAATGATGAAATAGAAATGAAATTATGATTCATGCGTACGTACGACTTCCTTTCTCCATGAATGGTGCATTTCATTTCTAATCTGAAAATGTTATGTATTGTTATAAATAAATATATATTGTATATATATGATATATATTATATCTAAATCATGAATATTATTCTAGAGATAATGTAATTTTGACACCACATATAATTTTTAATGATTACAAGTTCATTTTTTACTCTCGTTCCGAACATCGACAAAATGTCCAATATGAACTCATATAATTAAATAATTGTTATAACAAGGTAATAAGTGATATAAAAGGAATAATAAACTTGAAAAATTTTCTTAAGAATATATAAAATAATGTATGTTTTTTATTCAGGATGAACAATGAACAACCGAGTCATGTCGGACACGAGGTAAGGGGTTTCTTATCTCACTTTTAATTCAATGAAATTTCTATTGTTCGCCACTTTTTTATTGCATGTGATGTATAGTATACTTCCATTTGATATATATTAACATGATTATAATTATATTAACGTTATTCTGTGATTCATTTTGTGGATATTAACTTTGGTTCATTTGACTGGATTGATTATAACGAGGTAATGAGTTTTCATCTCACTTTTTAATCTCGTAAGATTCATTCTATATTCGCCACTATTTCATTTTGTGTGGTGTATGTACAGGCCATTATTGTATTATTTATATGTGTGGATGTTGACCATCTGGTTATTCCATTTAAGTAAATTTATTTCCCATGTAACCTATATATGTTATGTGTTCTTCATATAGGTTTTATGGAAACATTTCCATTACAAAAGGGTAAGCAATAATCTTTTATTTAGATAAGTGTTTTTACTAATTTATAAAGGTGAAAGGTATTACTTATGATAAAGTATTAATGGTTTAATTTTTTTTTTGAAAAACTTATTGTTTTCCATCTTTGTGTATCCCTTACTGAGATTTTTTCTCAACCCATGTTTTTGAATTGTTTTTAACAGGACATGTAGTAGAATAGGGACAAGGATTGGATCAAGAGGAAGTCATGATGTCTAAAACATGGAACTAGACATGTTTATATTTAAGAGATTATATTTTGTTAAAAAAATATATACTGAGTAGTAGTTTCAAAATGTAATATTCAAGCTGATATGTAATTATTCTGGCCTAATTCTATAAAACTCTATACCTAAAAAGAAACTCAATTTTAATTATTGATTTAACTCAATATTATTTATTTTTTATGGTTTGGTCCTTATAGTGGGTGTCAGAGGTCTGTTTAGTTAACATTAGATGTTAGGGTGTTCATTAAGCATAAGTGACATAACCATAATGGTTTGGATTTTCGATAGAGTCATTGTTATTTTAGATAAAGTGAATGAGTTTAATATAACATGAATAAGTATATTTCAGTATTTACCCTCCTCATAAGATATTATATGATGATTTTACTAATATCCTCACACTGAACATTTTTGTTCTAGTAGATGGATGGATATTGTAAGCACCAAAGTAACTGTGGATGTGAAGAAAATTGTGACGGTTTTATAGCTGTGAAACTAAATGAAAAGGAAGATGCAATGAGAAGTCTTGTGTTTATTATTAGTCAACTATTAGGAGTCATGATTGACCACCTCAACCTTGATTATTTTTATTAGGCATCGTATATGGGAGAAACAAATTCCTACAGAATTTCAGGTAATAATCATAAAGGGAAGTATATTCAAAAACCTATGTGGTGAGGATGTGGAAAGAAACAATTAAGAAAATTGATAAAAGGGATTGGAATATGTTTAGGATGTGGTAATGTAGGTAATAACGCAAGAACCTACCATGGAAAAAAGGAAGCGCCTAGTTGACTATAAGAAAAGGAAAGAAGTTCTTTCTGAGGGGTCAATTGAATTTTTTATATGTGTTGTGCATGGTTACTACGCAAATAGATGTTTTACAATGATGTTTTGTGAAGGGGATCAACAGGATCATGCAAATATACATTTACATATTCCTAGTGTCATTCCAATTGAAGACGAGGAAACTAAAAATGACCTATGAAAGGTATGGATTATTTCATAGATCATGTTTTTAATATACTAAAATCATAGTACATTATGCATGATTTTGTTTGTACGATGGAAGTATCAAATAATAAGATGGAAAACATGGATAACAGACTAGGAAGGATGTTTTAGATTAAGATTTATACATTTTAGGAATTGAAGAGTTATAGATAATGATATGTTTGAATGTATTAATGATGAGATTAGTTTGGAAACATTTTCTATTATGTGTAACCCTAATGTTTGATATGTGAAAATTTTATTCAAAGAATAATTATCTTTTCATTTGTGGGTATAGTTATAAAGAACCATTTGGGTTTACATGATCCTTGAATTTGAGGAATTTATAGGTTTTTATAGTTTGGTATGTAAAATGAATGTTATTGGTTAACCTTTATTGTTAAAATATGTTTCGGTTATTTTTGATGAATTTATCACATTTTTTGGAATGATATAAAATTATATTGTTTTGGAAAAAGGACAACACATAGACCGTGTGACAACCTGTCGATTTAGAAAAGATGTGAGAATCGAACCCACAACCAATGTGCGGCTGGGATTTATTGCATACGACTGGACTACGTAAATTCCCTGATTAGTATGACCAATTCATTTTAGTTTTCTGATTTTATGAATAATGAATAAGTTTTTTTGGGTTATCTATTGAAGTTATTAACCTATCATAGAGAATATGTGATTGGGTTAATTAATCATTAGTATGATACTTTATGAGTAGTTGATGTTATTTGGAGATAAATGTTAAGATTTATCATGGAAGACTATGAGATTAAATCCTTATGAGTTTTTCGTTTCAATATTATTTTGGATTATTTTTAACATGTTTATAGACAATTGTATACTGAATGGTATTACTTGAACTTTGGGTACTTTTTGTTGAATTTTGCAGATTAAGAGTTGTTTTTATTTTTATATAGGATAATCCTTTTTGTGGACTATCTGATCTCGTACTAACCATTTTGGTTTTAGTTGATGTCTAAAGATAGGGGAAATATATAGTTCATCTTATTTGGATTATGTGATACTCTGGATGTTGATTCTAGTTCTTTTAATGTGACCAAGTCAGTTTGAATACTCATCAATTGGAGAAATGATGAGTTTGTGGTAGAAATTTAGTAATAAATGAAAGTCTTCATGACAAGTATGCTTCCTTTTGTTTTTATTTAAATCCCTTAATTAATTCATAGAATCTATGAAAATTAACATAATACAAAAAAAAATTCTGTTAACGTTTCTAACTATAGAATCAAATACCATTTACTCCATCACAAATTTGTGATTTTCTAGTGGTTAACTTTCTCTTAATCACGTTTTCTATCACAATCCATCAGTACTTGATGGGTTTTTTTCTCCTCCATATCCATGTTTTAATGGAATACATGATTTTTTTGGGAGGCCATTTTTACTTCTCTTTATTTCATTTAATGTGGTAGTTTTATTAACACTTTATCGGATGTGGGACTTTTAATGATGTTTCCTAGACCAATTTTAAAAATGCAAGGACGCAATTTCCAAATGGTGGGAAGGCTGTAACATCCCATGAAAATAATGAATATGACACATTCATATTTAATAATATTTTTGATTTAAATATTATTTTTATTTTAAAGGGGACGCAATATTCAATGGCACACCTGACAAGCAATAATGGGATTCTCTAACGTCTTATATTTCACACAATGATGAGTCATACTGAAAATAATAATATATTATTATTTAAAATTTTTGTCAATTCCAAGATTTTATAATTGTGGGAATGAATAGAACTGACCACAATATGATTATAATTGTTTTTTAAATGTTTTTACATTTATAAAAAAAAACATTAGAGGCTTAAAATGTGAATGAATCTAATTTTAAGCATAAATACACTAATAGATTTTAAAAGGCCAATTTACCGCCTTTTGATAGGGACCCCACTATAAATATATTTTTTTCACTTTTATACAATCAATTTTAAAAAATATAATTCTTCTTTAGAATCAGGGCATCAAAATTCACTTTGGGTAAAATTTTAGTTTTTTTATGATAAAATTTATTTATAATGAGTAGGTGAAAAATACTGTATTTTAATTCAAAACTACCTTTTATTAAAATTTATTTACATGGTTATTTTATCATTTTAATTGGTTTCAAAGTGAAGTTATAATATATTTTTTCCATTTAATCTATTTTTATTAATTGGAAGTAATTTCACTTTGAAATTGGATATAAAAAATTGTCAATATTTTGATAGTTATTATTTCTTAAAAACACGCGTTTTGTTTTGACAATGGGAATTAATTTTAAATTAACTAATGAAAATTCTATGTTTTCAATTTTGTAAAATAGACATCATTTTTGAATTCAAAATATCAAATTTATCTTAGGTTTTATTTTTTTTATTTTTTCTAAAAAGAATCAATTTATGATGAATAATGAAAACACTAAGTAGTAGTTAAAAAATACACTTTTTCATTTAAATGAAATTTACTGCTTCTGTGATTTGAATTTATAAAATCTGACATAAATGGTTGTTATCAGTAATTAAAATGTGCTTCAATAAGATTAAAATAATTTTTGGTGAATTGTAAATTTTTTTTTATTTTCCGCGGTTAAAGGTAAATAGGGTAAATCATGGTAAAAAGAATATTATAATAATATTAGAGTCCCCTAATATGTTCTAATCATATAAGTTGATACATTTCAGACCATTGGCATCCTCGGGTCGATTTTGGGACCACATGGATCCACTCAGGATTGATAATGACACATTATATTAATTAATTGAAAGTAATGAAAAAATAACATAAAAATATATCTTTTATTAAATATATTTTTACATGGGGTCATATAAGTCATCTCTTTGACATTAAATATAAAATAAAAAAATAAAAAAAAATCCTACATCATGGTATGTCTTTTATTTTTTATACATTAAATAAATAAAATTATTTATCCCACAATAATGATGTAGTGTTAACTCATTAATGGATGATTTAAATAAATAAGATTATAAAAATGAAAACAATATCCAAACCCTTTCCAATTATTATTGGATGATTTTATTTATTACATTATTCATTATATCTTAGACTTTAATGAGTTTTGGACCTTCAGAAACCGAATATCAATAAATTATAAAATAATATTTCCAAACATTCTTAATGAGCCCATACTCAACCTTATAAAAAGCCATCACTACTAACACATTATTCACACCACTCAAGAACCCTTGGATCATCCAACCAATACCCAATTAATCTCCCAACATCCCTTTTTTCACCTACAATCCTTACCTTAGGTAGAAGGCATTTCAAGATATCCTATTGGTTCAAACCAAAGGGTGTTAACCAATTTAAAGGTAACACCATCTCTTAAGTTTGTTTCATTTATTTTAGTCCTCCAACCCCCTAAACTATTTATATTTCATTATTTTATAAAAACAATAATATCCTAAATATATTAGGATTTTATTATGTGATGTATTTGAACTAAACATCCATGCACCTCCATCTAATGGGTAAAGAACATATTGTTTCTGTGGGCGATGAACTACTACCTCAAGAAACGACGATTGTTCGATATTCTCCTACCACCTCTCATAGTGGCCATTATGATGGAACTATATTTATATATGATATATATTATGTTAATTTTTTTCTAATCTTTTTTGATTTTTTATTTTACAAACATACCATTATGCTTTCCAATATTTGTAAACATGATAATTTCATTTGTTGAGGTGTGGACTACCACCCCCTCAAGGTGACATGATTCGTTCATGACATACATGAAATGTATAAAGAATTTAATTATTAAATTATGTAACATATATATATATATATATATATTATTGTATTATATTATAATTATAATATTACTATGTATCATTATGTTCCCATTCCATTAAATATAAAATAGAAATGAAAGTAACGTTCATGCGTACGTATAGCTTACCATCTCCCTGAACAGTTCATTTCATTTATTATCTCCAAATGTAATGTACTATTATAAATACACTTATATATAGGATATATATGATATATATGATATAAAAATCATGAATTTTATTCTGTAGATAATAGAATTTTGACCACATGGACAATTTGTGATTATAACAAGTTCGTTTATGACTGAAGTTCCGATCATCGATAAAATGTACAATATGAACTAAAATAAATAACAAATTGTTATAGCAAGATAATAAGTGATATAAAATAAATAATGAACTTAAAAATGGTTCTTAAAAAAGTTGAAATTAACTTACATTTGTTATTCAGGAAGAACAAGGAACAAACGAGTCAAGTCGGACACAAGGTAACGAGTTTTTTATATCACTTTTAATTTTGTGATATTTCCATTATTCACCACTTATTTATCACATGTGATGTATTGTATAACACCATTTGACATATATTATCATGATTATAATTATATTCATGGTATTCTGTGATTAATTTTTTTTTATTAACTTTGGGTCATACGACGCGATTGATTTTAATGAGGTAATGTGTATTGATCACAATTTATATTCTCATGAGATTTGTGTTAAATTTTCCACTATTACTATTGTGTTCTATATGTAATGCCCATGATTGTATTATTTTTATAATATAATTTAATTTATGGGTATTTACATATTCATGTTATGATCCTGTTTTCATGTGGTGTATGTTTCGTAAGTTACCAAATCGGTTAGGGAACTTTTTAACCCAATTTATATTCTTTGGGTTAATCTTATAATTCTTAATTATGTCATGATATGATTATGTGTGGAACCACTATGTATTTGTTTATTTTTTAATTTCCATTCCCATTTGTGTGGATATAATTTTAATACACATAATCACTCCATTGATAAATTAACTCAAGTCATCGATATAAACTTGATAACTGTAATTTTAACTCCATTCCCATTCATTGAGTTAAACATCAAAGTCATCTGTGTTGTTTTTACAAAAAAATGTGAGATAGTTCTCTGATTTATTTACTATAAATATCAAATCATATTGATTATATTTGTATTTTTCACACATTGTTATAAAAATGATTTATCCTAAAACAAATGATATATTTTTTATAAGGGATTTCGTCTCAATTTACATTACATTGAGAATTCATTACTGTTACGCACCAATTCACTCTTATAAGGTGTATATTAAGTCCTTTGACATATCATATCATGAATCCATTTATTCTCATGATATTTGTAAACTTATGATTAAATTTTATCCTCATTTATTTTTATTCATGTGTATCTCATTTTTTTAAAAAAATATTTAAATAAAATATCATTTTAACTATTTTAAATATTTATTCTTCTAAATATTCTAATTAATGTCTATGTTTTCAAAATAGTTTTTAGGTTTTCTTTATATGGAGATTAATTTTGTCAAATGATAATTCATTTAAAAGTTTCAAAGTTTTATGAGACACTTTGATTGAAGAATATCTTTATTAAATGTTTTAAATGGTTTTGTTAAATTATTGATTATGTCAACATCATAAAATAATATATTGTTATTACAATGTGTAAATGTTATCTTTATTTCATTTTTTTTGGTTTTTTGATTAATAATGGTACAGGGACATTTGACAGGTGGTATCATGATAAACCAAATGACGGGTGGTTCTGTGATAAATAAGGATGGGTTGTTACGTTATAGCCTCCAGTGCATTGGGTTTGGAAGTCGGCTGTATGGATATTCCATTTAGTTATATGTGTGGAAGATGGTAGTGTGGTTATTCTATTAAAGTACATTTACGTCCCAAATTTCATATATATGTTATGTGTTCTTTATATTGGTTTTATGGTAATATTTTGGTAAAAAAAGGGCATGTACAGATCATATATTTATAGATGAGTATTTACTATACCATATAGGTGAAAAGTATTAATTATGATAATGTATTCATGGTTTAATTGTTGTTTCGAAAACCTAATAGTTATCATTATTTGTGTATCTGTTAATGAGTTTTTTTCTCATCCCATGTTTTTGAAATGTTTTTCATAGGACATGAATTATAATAGGGACAATTATGGGATCAAGGGAAAGTCATAATGTATAAAACATTGAACTAGACATGTTTATTTTTAAGAGTTTATATTTTATGAAAAAATGGATACCGAGTAGTAGCGTCTGTATGTAATATTTAAGCTAATATGTAATAGTTATGTCCTAACTATATAAAACTCTGAACCTGATAACATCATTAATGTGAAATCTTGATTTAAATCAAGATTATGATGTGTTTAAAGTTAAGTCCTTATAAATAGGAACTATAAGAAATTATGGAAACATAGATTAATTTTATGCTTTTCTATCATAGTTTGAGACTACATTTATTGAAGACCCTTTACAAGACTAGAGTTTGATCATACCTATGCAAGGATAATGAAACCAATTCATAAAAAATGATGTTTTTGAATTAGTAGAAAGAATATCCAATTATCCAATAATAATAACATAGACGATATTTTGAAATAAATAGGATAATCAAGGGATTATAACAAGAAACAATGATATTTTTGTACCTAAATGATATAATCGGGATGAAGTTATAGATTATTATGAAACCATTTATCATATAGCTATATTAGAATACATTACAGTCCATTTAGATTAGGAATCTCATATGATTTCAAATTATTTCATATTGATGTAAAATATTCCTTTTTAAATGGATATTTTATGGAGGAAGAGTATGTTGAACAACCACTCAGTTTTGAAAACACTTAAAAACCTAATTTTTTTTGAAATACCAAATCTATTTTTGGCCTTGAATGAGCACCTAGATAATAGTATGAATTATCAATCAATTTTTTGTTGGAAAATTGATTTCTTACATGATTACCAGATCCTATCCTTTTTTAGAAAACTATTTGTTGTAATATTTTATTAGTAAAAATTTATGTTGATGTTTTTTCAGTTCAAAAAATAAATAGTTTTGTAATTATTATTTGAATATAAAGAAAATTTTTTTTGAATTGAATATGATGGGAGAACTAAATGAATTTTTAGTATATAATATTTATCAAAAATATTTTTGAAATATTCTAAATGAATGTTAATATATTTTTGATTTATTAGAAAATTGGACTTGGAAACAGTACAAGATATATAACTCCCATGTGTAAAAATAAAAAATTTGATTTGTATGAAGCTAAAAAACTAGTTGAAAACAAGTTATATAGAGTTATGATTGTTAGTTTATTTTATATTACCACTAGTAGAAAAGATATGATGTTTTCAATTTTTGTGTGTGCTAGATTTCAGTGAAACCCAAAATAATCTCACCTTACTACAATTAAAAAAATTAGATATTCAAAAGGAACTATTTTCATTCCTCTCATATACACAATAATTATTTATTTAAATTTAATTTGATATTTATATGCAGAAATCGACGTTGTATATTAGATATAAAAATAAATTTCGGAGCATTCCACTTTTAAAAAAAATTCAAAGTATCATTTTCAAGTAAGAAACAACACTCAGTTTCCCTATGAATAAATAAGCTACAATATGTGTCTGGTGGAAGTTGTTCTGCATAGGTATTGCGGATGAAACACACTCTTATATATTTTACCCAAAATTTTAACAATATACCTATATTATGTGACAATACTAGTGCAATAAATATTTCAAAAAATCCCATAAGTCATTCTAGGACTAAGCATATTGATATAAGGAATTATTTTATAAGGGATCATATTTCTAAAAAGATATATCATTAGAATTTATAAGAATATATTATCTATTAACTGATTTTTTTTTAAAAAAATCCCACTTCATGTTTTGATCTTATTACGGGGGAGTTAGGGAGATTTAATTTCATATATATGTTAATTAGTTTAACTTATTTAAATTTATTTTTTAAATTTCATTTCAATTTTTTATGTGATAATTTTTCATTTATCTAATTATATTTCAATATCAATTTTTGTTCTAAATAATGTGTTTTAAAAAATTTAGTGATACCCTATGTAATCTATATGAAAAACTACACTTAGTCATAATCCATAAGAAAATACTTTATTATTTTGTACCCTTATTTAAAAAACATTTTTTCTACAGGACCTCTCATCCTTCTTCAAAACCCTTGAATCTGATAATTTTCAATCCAATATATTCTAATAAATTAAGAAGAACATGTTAACATGTGAAGGTGAATCAAGTGATCTAAAGTGTTAGTGTGTCCCCTTCCAGAATATTCTTCCATGAAAAGTCATATATATTTAATGGTTGTATGAGAAAAATATTCAACTCAAATAATATCTTCTATTTAATGGATTTGAATTTCTTATTAATGAGGAAACTAAATATATTATTTATGAGATAGAAATGAAGCGGTTTTATAGAAATGATCAATTTATTTTTAATGAATCAGAGGATTCAATATCTTCATGGGTATATGATGTGGATTTTTTTATCTCCTTAGTAGAGACCTTCCATATTTTCAAATTCATTGATGAAGGATTATTTGGTTTTTAGCCTCAATTAATTGAAAATAATGATAAAAAAGTAGAAGATATCATGTCATTTCTTTTGGGATAAAAAATATTATGAAAATATTTGTGAATGATTTTGGGTTTGACCAGAAAGTTTTACTAAAGATTATTCAAACAGATATCTCTCCAATGGTTATTGAGATGGAAAATATTTTTTACCAAGACAAGTATTATATGTTTCTAGTTATCACTGAAATCATGTATATCTTTTGAAGATATATGCTGAGATATCTGAGTTATTATTTCAATTCAATGGAAATGATTTCATTATATCCTTATGGACAGATCCATTGACTACTTTTTTTAACAGATTTTATTCGACTTTTTTTTTCTTGAACTAAATTCCATCACAATAATGTTTTGAATGCAGTTACTTTATGAAAATTGGGTTTATTTTAGAGTACAATAAAAGGTAAACTATTTCCAGTAACCGCAACTAATCAACTATAATTTGAATCATTTTCTCAGAAAGATTAATGAAACCTTAGTCATTCCATTTTAGTTTGATTGATAAATTAATAGATAGGAGAATCCAAAATATAAGGTGTTTCTAAACCATATAAAAGAATTTTCTGATAAGATACTACCTTTTTTTTTTAAAAACATTAGTGGAAGAAAATATTGAGGAACTAGTCTTAAAACTGAGGATTAGAAGAGAACTCGATCACTAGGATACATAGTTAGGATCTAGAGATAGAAGTCATTCAGTGAATTTAGAAGAACTGAATCATGGAACATATCAACAAGAAGAAATTCATGATAAATAAGTTCATGTTTTTTTTCAACTAGATCAAAAAAGAAATAAACTGATCAAGTAGAAGATAAGCTGCAAAACTCATTAACTAAAACTACTGAAATTATTGAGCATTAGGTTGTCTTTTACATTGGACCATCCATGGAATGAAAAAAAATGTTTTTGGAGATACTACATATGTCTTAGTTAGTATTTATTTTCCACGTAAAAAATCATTAGCTAAATCTCAATCTATATTGGAATATGATCCCTAGTCAACGAATCATGATGAAGGATCATCTGATTCTCGGAAAAATAAAATTAAAGATATTTTCATAAAGTTTAACAAGGTTAAGGAGGAGATCTCCTGTCTTCAACTAGAACTATAATGATCTATGAAATATTTAGAATATTTTACATATTCATCTAATTTAATATTGAAATTTTAGTGTATTTAGACTCATCTTCATGAATTTAGATAGAAATAAATTTCAAAAAGGTATTTTGATGATTTTAAGAGAGATATTTTAGATTAGTTTAGAAAACATATATCATAATTTGTTTCAAAAGAACATTTTTCAGATTTTAAATGGTATTTTGGAAGTCAATTTGAATTAATAAAGGCGGGTATCAATATATCCAGATCTTCTACCTCTTTACCACCAACATCACCCTACATGTTCATAATATTTCAAGCTATCACATCTGTAATCACTAATATGAATGAAAAGATTCAATAGCATCAGTGCGATAGTGCACCTTTGATAATTCTTTTAGATAATTAGAATGATATTTTTGAGAAACTCACTTCATGTTAACCAATATTAGTCTACTATATAATAACTTAAGTGATAATATATCTATGTTTATTCAAATAGAGAAGAATGTACACGAATTTTTGAATTTCAATTTTGTTGAAAATTTGAAATTGCATCATGATTCAAGAAGTTTGATAAGGATTTTGGATTAATGTCTTTTATTAAAATCACAATTATAGATAGTAGAGTTGAAAAAAGTATTTGAGGATTCTTATGCTTCACCTGAACTAAAAACATCCCCTAACTAAAACCATTCACCACCTACTAGACCTTTTTTAAAACTTTTCCTCCACAAAAAACATATATTGTATTTATATATTTTATATAATGAATTCAAATGTTTTTTTTATATTTTTCATATTTTCTTTATTTTATTATATGCTTATCTGTACATCTAGAAACTATATATTATTTACAAAAATAGTCCAAAAGAAAAATTCATTTATTCTTCTGTGTGAAAATGAAAGTGTTTTAATCATTTTTCCTTATACATTCTATTACAATATCATAAAAGGGGGATATAATTGGGTAAATATGACATTAAAACACAACATTCAAATATTTTTTTTAACAAATTTTTTTATGAAATTAATATATTGTTGGGATATAATTAATCATTAACGAAAAAATTGTTTTCTTTAAAATAATATTTTCA
Source organism: Viscum album (assembly GCA_963277665.1). NCBI lineage: Eukaryota > Viridiplantae > Streptophyta > Magnoliopsida > Santalales > Viscaceae > Viscum > Viscum album. The sequence goes on along the minus strand of OY728160.1, from coordinate 246,229,424 downwards.
TAGTGTTTATAAAAAACTATATATTTCGTATATAAATTATTTTCTGGTATTTTTCATCATCAAAAGAGGGATTTTTTGGGTAAGTATTGTCCCTAAAATACGCTATAAATCTTATTTATTTTTAAGTGCACAAATATCCATGTTTATTTAACAAATGCTATATCTTAAAGTATATTTCATGAAATTAATTTTCATAGAAATATTTCTTCCAGAATTATATTCAACATTTAAATACAATGGGAATTATTCATTAATTTCATCAGAACATGTTTTAGTATATTCTGGAAAGCACTGTTCATACCCTATGTTGATAAATATATTGTAATGAATAAACCCATTGCTTGAAACAAACTGTATAGATCATGAAATATACATTTGTATTCAACACTGAATTGGAAGGATGAATATATCAATTTTAATACCTACATTACTATTGATCATTTCCTTGTGTACATAGGAATGTATAGTTTAGGAACCATACACTTCTAAATGGGACCCTATGTTTTGATGAAACATTACATTTGTTAACAGATTAAATTATGGTTATAGAAACCTATTTAAGTAAGGAACCCTATGTTTGAGAACCAAAATTATGGTTCATCAACCTTACTTTGATTATCAACCTAGAATTATATTTTTTTGGATTTATGAAAGAACCCAATGTTGACTATTCCTCGTCAAAAATTTAAATCTGTGATTTTATCTGAGATTTCTACAAATGTTTGGAAAGATTTAAAAATATGATGAAATATCATTTATGAAGGATTAAATGGTTCATTTTAATTGATTCAAATAACTGTATTCATAAAATAAAATCATTCATGTTCTTAAGTAATGTTATGTCACCCATGATTTGTTTTTATTTGAATATTAGTGATATATCGTCTATTTTCTTGGATCTACTTAATCCTAAGAGTTTTATTTATTTGAATGTAGTATTTTTTGAACGATATATGGGTGATATGTTATTAAAACACTTCTAAATACATGGGTATATCCTTGATATTCATATCTTCTACAATGAACAATTGACTCTATTATTTCTTGAAAGAGGATGTACAGTGCAAGATCTACATATTTCAACCTCCTATTATTATAAGATTAATGATACAACTTATTATTACTCAATTTGTATATAATTTTGAATCAAGAATGATTTAGATTTATTCATTCTTAAAGAAATTCATTTCTTAAAAAAAATAATATCTTTAACCATTCGGTTTTTGCTGCAGAAATTTTATATTATTACCCAAACCATCAACAAATCAAACTCTTTTGATTTATTGAAGTTTTAACTACTCGTACTCAATCATGGAGAAGTGTCATCTTCATGTACTATGTTGTTGATAACTAGTTCCCTATAAATTATCTATAAGTCTCTATTTAACCTTATTGTAAAGGATTCGACTTCTTACAATCAGTTGTGGATGGAAATGTCTTGTGATAAGAGGACCTTTCTTATGAAATTCACTATGCTTAAAGACATAGTGTTAGTGGAGTGGGATATGGGATCATTTCACCCCAAACCACTATAAAATTAATTTTATAATTAATTATATTTATTCACTACTCATTATTATTATATAAAATTGTGTTGCATGTCTACATAAATGGAAAAGAGAGTAAAAAGCCACAATCTGTCAAGTTTTGTTTTTGAAAAGACCCAATTCGCCCCCCTCTTATGAATATTTGTATTATTCAGACCTAACTGTTCCATCTTATGAAATTCCATGAAAATAATTATATGACCAATTGTAGATATGTATTAGTCCCCCAATTGTAATCCTGGTCATAAGACTCCACAAAACCATTCCTTACCACCCAATTGAAACCCAATATATCCTTCAAATTAATATAAATAAATTACAGATATTACATACATAAAATGGGGATCAGTATGGTGAGGTGATATTAGGAACACATAATGTTGTAACTAGAAATACATTTTGGGGATCATGGTCTCAGATATTACATCATACCAAATTCCATTTATCTGTTACTTAATTTACACTTTAATTTTTTAATAACTTTTGATATTTTCAATATGAATGCACAATAGATCCAATTTCATCCTATGGTAAGTGAATATTATCTCCAATGGGAGACCCAAAATCCTACATGGTTCATTCATTTTTCATATTAACTTAAATAATACGACATATAATTCATTGCATTGTGATCATAACATATGTGTAGTGACCCGAATGGTTATAAATAAAATATCCCTTGTGATTCAACTAGTATTATTGTTATACAAAATGGTTATAGAAAACACATTCACTTATTTGGTTTTATTATATCCTAACATATTTAAATGACCATTAAGAATCACTTACATTGAAAAAATAGATGTTTATTAGTGATCAAACTATTGTTATAGATATAGGGTTTTAAAAATCCAATTGAAAAAAGACAAAATAAAAAGAGATGTCCTTAAGTAGGATTTTGCGCTATTAATCCCATTTATTAGATATTATAAGGGAGATAACATAACTGTGATATTCTCATGACCAATCCCAATCTGAGATCCAACTACATGATCAATATAGAAACTATTTATGGGAGAATTTCAAGCTCCTCTAGATCACAACCCATACTATGTACATTGAACCACCCCTTGAAAGTGTCACAGTCACACATCATACTCTTAGATTGTTCGCTAGTGTTTTAAGAGGATATGTATCACAACACACTGAAAATGAGTATGTACATTATTTTTTATAGAATAATTAATATATGTTCATCAGATTTTTGTTACATTATAAATTATTTTTATTTCAATATAATAAAATAGAACTAGTAATTTTATGTAATTCAAATTCTATTAAAAAAATTATTTTAATGATTTAGTGATTTCATGATATAAATAATAAATTAATAAAATATTATAATAAAATAATTTTTGTTAAATATAAATGATGATATAATTTTTATGAAGTCAAATTCAATTTTTATATGGGTTGAAAAACATGTTATTGTCTAAAAATACTAATATATTTTGTTGTTTTAAATCTCTTTCTTTAATAGTATGTCTCACCTCCACTTAAGAAAGGATGTTATATTATTCAGTTAAGGCCTTGTAATGTTATAATACTTACAACCACTCCCATTTGGTTTTAATCATGGGTAAAATACATGGTAAAGACTTTGGTTTTGTTAATTTTATTATATAGAGTCTAAAACATATGTTTTTGAAATATTAAAGAAATCCCCACTCATTTATATATAAACAAAACCAAACTCTAATTTATCTCAACTATAAATTTTTGGATCTTTTCATTACTCTTCCCACCACTCTATAGATTCATCCAAAGGTTACCAAAATATTATAATAAGCTCCTCTCAAACATTTGGGGTCATGCACTCATGTACGGAACCCTTACTTTATCTTCTTTATTAATGTTTCATTATTATATTATTCCATCTATTTACAATTCAAAAGTTTGGGAAATGTTTATACATTTATATATTACTACACATTTCATGTAAAAATTTTGATAGACCCATTTCTCTCTAATCAACCAACTTTATGAACATTTATGTGTCGTTGTTATGCTCCTAAAATTTCATCATGATTTTCAATGAAAAAAAATTGTGTGCAGAATACCATGTTTATTTACTATGATGGGAGTTCACATTTATATACATACAATTATTTTACATACAACTTACATTTATTAATTACACATTAATTTATCATTTAATGAAATATGAGGATGAATGAATCCATGTTGTATGATCTTTTTTTCTCACATAATCATTTAAATGAAATAGATGTGATTGGTTTCCCCATTATTACTAAGCTATCCAACTATTTGGGTAATTTTTAGCATAATGAGATGTAATTTTGGAAATGTAAGTTAACCTTATTATTTTATATGATTTTTTCCATCAATTTGTCTTCATAGTTATCCTTGACATATGTTTATGATGCAATGTTTTTAGTTGTTTCCACATTTCCAATGTTTTAATTTTCATTCTATATCATGACTTATTATTCAATTTTTTTTGATTATAACACCTCTTATTTCCCATTTATATTCATATAATCTAAACTATATCACCTAATTCCATTTTCATTAACTTATCAGGCTTTATAATGCACCCCTTTCATATGTCTATCCCTTGGTTATCCCATGCCATTTTAAAAATAATGGAATTTTAGAAGCATGTTAATGATATTTTCAATAATTTTGTTTTATACCATGATTAAGATGTTATAATATGTACCAAATTCCCAAAGAAAATAGACTTCACAGTTTTCAATATAGTATTAATTTTAATCTAATATAATAAATCATGAATTAATGTTAAACGAATAGAAGGGTTTTTATAGTTGCAATTAAAGGAATAGTTTAGTTATTTTGGGAATTAGTGTTACAAAAGTCTAGATAATGCCTTAGAGATAAGACTATGTATAATAAAACATTCTTAAACTTTTTTATGTATATAGTGTGTGGATTTTAGTGAAAATACATCTCTATGAACATTTTTTACACTCCCAAGGGATATGATTTTATAGATATATAATCTCATTACAAAACATTCTTGAGGGAAGAAAAATTACCCATAAGAATATATATAATGAAGTAGATCATGTATGACATAGTTTGAAGCCCAGATATTAATAAGATTATAAAATAAATGTTATTTATATTTTATCCATTTAATTTCATGAAATTTCCATATATGTGTTTAAGAGTTTAAAATAATAATACCTAGTTTTCCTTTAATTCTAGACAATTGATGTAAATATTAGGAATGAGGTAAACAATCAATGTCGCAAGAAATTGTTTCAATTCCTCAATGAGATTACCAACCTAATGAGAGAATGGATCACAAAATTAATGATGATATACTCTCTACTCACTCAGGTTTTGAATAGAAACCTAGATTGGGAGGAGCACCTAAATATCCCTAGGAATGAAAAGGATATGATTAAGAGTTTTATGTGACAAAGGCCAATGACATTCAATGGATGAATTCCATTGAGACTATTTTATCCACTCTTAAATGTTCTATAAAAGATAAGTATTTATTAACATTTTATCCTAAGGAGGGAGAAGTCAATCAGTGGTGGATATTGATCAATAATACAAATTATTATGAAGAGATATAAGGGATTAGGTAGAAGTAATTATAGAAAGTGTTTTCAATAAATATTTTCCTTGAACTATCTAGCATAATGTGGAATGTTATTTCATTTCCCTCAAGAAAAATATGACAAATATATCAGGTTTTATGAGGAAAAATTAAAAATAATTTCATGATAGACCTACAACTTTGTCATGACCCCTAAAAATAAGGTTGACTTCTTCTTTGGTAGGATAAAAACTAGTCTATGAAAAATCATTTCTATTTATGACATTGATATCTATGAGTAAATTTAATGATGTTATCTCAAAGCAGTAATAGAGACCAGAAATTTCCAAAGGTATCATGGGGATATAGAGAGGAAGGTGGAGATTAATTATGGAGGTCTAATAGTCAAATCAAATGGTGCCAGTAAATTTCAACATCCCACTTATCAATGGAGAAGAATTAAGCATCCAAAAAATTCTCTAAGGGAAGTGAGGAAATGATTTAGGTGTGGGAAGAAAGGACACATAATTAGGATTTTTGGAAGAAAAATACATCGAATGAGATGGAGGAATGGAATTATGCAGTTAACTCTCAATTTATTTTTCATTTCATCAACTGCAAGGAACTAGGGAAATTTTCAAACTAATGCACCATATGATGGTTTCTCGGAGACAACCCAATACCTCTAAGGAGGCAAGGGTGAGATTTTTTAATCACAACTATTAAGGTGGATCATTAAAATGAAGTGGATATGTATATTCTATTTATTCATTCAATAATATAAACATTATTTTTTATTCTAGTTCTACACATTCAATTATTACATGAATGTTTTGTATAACTATTCAAGAACAACCACAAATAATGGATGTAGATCTATCAGTGAGAACAAAAAAAGGGGAAAATTATTGCATCCAATGTATATAAATCCTAACATGTAACAATTTGTGGGGTCAAATTCCCAATGAAAAATTTCATGCTCCATTTAAAATATTTATATGCAATTTTGGGTATGGATTATTATTCCCTATATAGATCCAACATAAGTTTCCAAAAAATGGAAATCACTATATATATTGGGAATCAACTCCCAATTTTGTAAAAGTTTAAGGAGGATAAATATTCATTAACAATAAAATCAAAAGAATGGATATTCTTTCCATATGAGCATGCGTATCAAGCTCAAAAATTTGAGTATATTTAAAAAAACATCCTTGAAGACATGCTTATTGTGAGAGAATATTTTGATCTTTTTCTTGAGGAATTTTATGGTCTTCCTCCTTGATGATAGGTTGGATTTTCAATCAATCTAATACATGGGGATTTACCATTATTCTAGACCCCATATATAATGAATGTTGTGGAACATTAATATCTGAACAAACATGTACAAAAGAATCTATATAAAGGGATCATACACCCAAGTTCTTCACTATGGGTATGACCTATCCACTTCAGAAAGAAGAACGATGGGTCAATGCACAATTGAATCGATAATAATGAGCTTAAAAAGATGAATATAACGAACAAGTAACTTATTTAATTTATTCATGACCTATTCTATTAGCTACGTGGAGAAACATATATCTCCAAGGTGGATCTTTGGTCATTATATTATCATGAAAGTGTGAATAAATTGGATATCACCAAGACCATATTTCATTCAAGGTATGGGAACAATGAATTTATAGTAATTAAAATAGGACTCACTGATGCTAAAAAAATATTCATTGACTAGATGAATATATTATTTAGAGATTAAAACGAATTTTTTGGTATTATTTATTTATGATATTTAAATATACACCAAAACCAAGGAGATGTTTGAAGAGAATTTGGGAACTATGCTAAATACATTGTGAAAGGACAAGATTTCTGAAATGTATAGAAAATATGTGTTCTTGTTGAAGGGTGTCTAGTTAATGGGATATATAATCATAAAATGTAACACCCCACGGAAAGAAAGAAATAATATATTTTCTTTTTAATTAATATTTAGTGAATTAAATATTATTTTTACTTTAATGGGGTTTATATGGTCGATGACGTACTCGATACACAACAAAAAGTTTCTCTGAAATATTACGCTGCACAATAATAATATAATATTATTATTTTAAATTTTAGTTAACACCTATCTGTTTTATTGGGATGAATGAACATAACTAACTACAATATGAGTATACATGTTTGTTAAATGTTTTTTCAATTATCCAACAACGGTTAGAGGTTTAAATTGTGAATTAATCTAATTTTAATCTGAAATACTTGAATATTCTTCAAAAGGTCAATTTACCGCCTTTTAATGGAGAACCCTTTTTAAATATAGTTTTGGTCACTCTTGTATGTTCTATTTGACCAAATAAAATTCTTCATTATAGTGGGGACATCAAAATTCACTTTGGGTAATTTTTTTGTATTTTTTTGATAAAATTCATTTTTTGGTGAATAGTGGAAAACATTGTATTTTAATTCAAAGATGCATTTTAATCTAATTTATTTATATGGTTGGATAATCTATTAAATTGGTATTAAAGTGTAATTTTATTATATTTTTACCATTTGATCCAATGTTGGTCATTGGATGTAATTTCACTTTGAAATTGGACAAAAACAACTGTAAATATTTTGATAATAATTATTTCTTTAAAACAATCTTTTTGTTTTGACAAATGGAATTAATTTAATATTAATTAATGCAACTTATAGGTATTGGATTTTGGAAAATAGAATTTTTTTTGAATTCTGAATATCAAATATTGCTTAGGGTGATTTATTGGTATTTTTTTGAAAAACATAAATTATGGATGAATTATGAAAACACAAAGTAGTCATTAAAAAACTAACTTTTTCTTTTAAATGAAATTTTAAACCTTCTATTAATTGAATTTCAAAAATCTTACATACATGGTTGTTATTAGTAAGTAAAATGTGGGTTAATAAGATGAAAATAATTTTTGGGGAATAGTATGTTTTGAATTTTATTTATCGCGTTTATAGGTAAATAGGGTAATTCAAGGTAAAAAGAATATCATAATAATATAAAATTACCTTCACACTTGTCGTAACCTTATTTGATGAGTAATTTATGACCATGGGCATCCTTGGGTCTATTTTGGGGCCCCACGGAGCCACTTAAGACTGATAATGACACATTATATTAATTAATTTAATGTAAAGACAAAAATGAAATAAACAAATAGTTTTCAGTTAATTATTTTTTACATAGGGTTATATAAGTTATTTTTTAGACTATAAATATTTTTTATAAATATAAGACGATGTCCTAAATCCTATAAATAAAATTATTTATGACACAATAATGATGTAATGTTTACCTCATTAATAAATGATTTAAAAAAATATGATTATAAATATTAAAATAACATCCAAAACCAATAAATTTATATTGGATTGTTTTATTTCGACCATGAGTAATCTTATCTTTGAATTTAATTAGTTTTGGACCTTTATAAAATGAAATTAATTATATAATAAAATAATTTTTTTACACTTTCCTAAAGAGCCCCACCTCCCCCTTATAAAAAGCCATCACCTCTAACCCATTAATCACAACTCTCAAACCCATTGCCTCATCCAAACTCTACCCAAATAAGATCCCAAGATCCCTCTATTCCTTCTATAAGACCTAACTTATGCATAAGGAACTTGAAGAATCCCTTTTTGTCCAAACCAAATGGAGTTACCCGATTTAGCGGTAACTTCTTCTCTTAGGTTCTTTTGTTTTATTTTACTTCTCCAACCACATAAACTCTTTTTATTCCTTTATTTTATGAAAAATCCAGTATTTTCAATATACTAGGTCATTTTTTTGAGAAGGATTCAAACTAAACTTACAGACACCTCCATCTAATAGGTAAAGAAGAAAATGTTTTTGTCGATGGCGAACAACGCCTCACGAAACGATGATTGTTCAATCTTATCCTACCACCTCTTATGGTGGCCATTATGATGAAACTGTATTTATATATGATATATATTATGTTCATGTTTTCTTTATGCTTTATTAGTTTCCATTTATAGCATACCTTTATGATTTCCATTATTGTTAAACTCGATAATTTCATTTGAGGAAGTGTGGACTACCGCCCCCTCAAAGTGATATGAGTCATTCATGACATATGTAGAACATATAAAGGAAGGAGTTAATAAGATTATATATATATATATATCTGATATTATAAAAGAATTATAATATTCCTATGTATCATTATGTTTTCATTCTAGTAAAATACAAAATAGAAATGAAAGGAGCATTCTTGCATACGTACGACTTATCGTCTCCAAGAATGGTGCATTTCATTTTTTATCTCCAAATGTTAGCTACTATTATAAATAAATACATATAGAGGATATATATGATATATATAATATATAAATAATGAATATCATTTTGGAGACATTGGAATTTCAACCACTCAGAAAATTTATAATTATAACACTTAGTTAACTAATTTAACTCTCATCACGTCCTCTGGTATATTCATACTATATTGTTAATATATTATATATTAAATGACACTAGAACCTCCAGAGGTTAATTAATGACATCTTCAACGTTATATAAGTCATCTGGACGAATATTATATTTTTAATGTCTATTATATCACTTAGTAAAATAGTATTTTGTTTTAAAAACACATTTATGTCAATTTCTGTACTATTTATATCATGATATTTTAAAAGTTCCATAAAAACTTTATTATTTCAACAAAAAATCATTACAAAAATGGTAAAAAGTAATAATATTCTATGAAATTAGTGAATGGCATAAAAAGATTAAAAATAAATTTATTTTAATATTTATAATCTCATTTATTTAAATCATTCATTACTAAAGGAATCACTCCATCATCTTTGTTTCATAAATATATTTATTTATTTGATGTCTAAAAATTATAATCAAAATACAACGATTTAGGAAATATCTTTATATTTTTAATAACTATTTATAGTCTAATAGATATATTATATAACCCCATATAAAAAATGGATTTATTAAAAAAATATGTTTATGTAATATTTTTCATTACTTTAAATTAATTCTTAAAAAATGTCATTATCACTACCATATGGATCCATGGGGTCCCAAAATTGATCCAAAGATACCCATGGTTTGACATATCTCATAAAATATGATTAGGAAATGTGTTATGGTAGTTTAATATTAATAAAATATCATTTTTTTACCCATATTTACTAGATTCACCCTTTAACGATGGGAAATAAAATAATTATAGATGTTACTATTCATAATGTCTAAAAATAACATGTAACTACTTGCAGAATTTTGACATTCTGATTCAAAATATGGAATCCATGTTTCTGAATTCAAAACATTGAAATTCCTGTAATTAATTTAAAATTAATTCTTGTTCTCAATACTAAAAAGCGTGTTTTGAAGAAGTAAAAATTAACAAAAGATTGACATGTGTTTTTGTCCAATTTAAATGTTAAATTACATATAATGACCAAAATTTTATTAAATGATAAAACTAAAATCCAATGAACATTAATAAAAAAAATTATAATCAATCTATATAAAGAAAATAGATGAAAATGTAGTTTTGACTAAAAAAGAGGTATTTTTCATTATTCATTAAAAAACAAACTTTATTGGAAAAATAACAAAAAATTATCAAAATTAATTATTGATGCCCCTATTCTATAAAAGATGTTTATTTTATAAAATATAACATATAAACTTGAAAAAAAACTAGATTTTAAAAGGGTTATCCATCAAAAGGCGGTAAACCAGCCTTTTAAAAATATTAAAGTATTTCATCCTTAAAATCAAATTCATTCCTATTTTTAAGCCTCTAAATTTTTTGGATAAATGTAAATACATTTAACCAACATGCATAATCATAAATTATTTTGTCATATTAATTCCCAGCAATACAATAGCTAGCTGTTAACTACCATTTAAAATAATAATTTTATTATTTTATTATTTTTCTGTATAACTCAACATTTTGTGCAACATAAGATTTCAAAGAAATCATTGTTTCATGTTGAGAATTATATCAATAAAAGAATCCCATATAATGTAAAAATAATATCTTATTCATAAAGATTAATATAAATGAAAAAATATTATTCTATAAATACCTCAGTAGTTACATTCTTCCCCCTTTTGGGAATTACATCCCCGAAATTCTATTCACTTATCAAATAAGTGGGGGTATTTTTCCCTCAAATCATTTTCATATTCCTATGTTTCCTCTTCAACCATAAGAATTTTCCATAAAACCATTACTTGATAAATTTCTTAATTCAGAAACACATTCTCTCTTAGACCAAGAATCTGGACTGGTTGTTCCTCATAATAATGATTCTCTTCCAAATAAACTACCTCTGGACTGAAAACACGAGATGGATATGGAATATACATTCTCAACATTGAAACAAGAAAAACATTGGGTATATAGGATATACTTGTAGGTAAATACACACTGTGGGCAACCGATCCATCTTTCTCTAGGATTTCATATTGTCCAGTGAACCTCTGAATTAGCTTTTCCTTCTTAACAAAAAAACATCACACTTTTCCATGGAGAATCTATGATAAAGATATGATCAACTAACTCAAAAGAAAAATACATCCACTGGTTATCTGCACAACTTTTCTATCTTCTTTGAGCTGTTCTCATGTGATTCTGAATCAACTAAACATTTTCTTCCATCTCTTCTACCAATTCTGGTCCCATAAACTTCCTTTCACCTACTTCCTCCCAAATATATAGAGTTAAAAATTGTTTTCTATATAATATTTTAATATGCTTCCATCTATATATTGAAAAGAAAACTGTTATTATATGAAAACTAAACCAATGAAATATGTTGGTCCAATGTTCCCTGGAAATCCATTAAAGTAACATATCTTCTAAGGTATGATTGTTCATTATGACTGCCCACCCGATTGTAGAGAAAAAGTAGTACTAAAATTTAATTTAGTACCCAGCGCCTTCTGAAGGCCTTTCCCGAACTAAGAAGTTAACCTATGATCATGATCAGATACAATGGAGAGGGGAACTCCATGTAATCTAACTATCTCATAAATATAAAATTGAGATAGTTGATATTGAGACATAGTATCTTGAAATGGATGAAAATTATAATATTTAGTCAATCGATCAATAATAACCCATATTTCATTGTTACCTAGAGAAGTATTTGGTAATACCATAACGAAATATATAGACACAATTTCCCATTTCCACTCTATCATTGGAAATGTTTGAAGCATACCTTTCGGTAATAGCCACTCTGCTTTAACCTATTGAAAAATGAAACATCTCAAGGTAATGTCAGCAATATCTTTTTTCATTTCGTCCCACCATTAATACTCCTTAAGATCTCTATTCTTTTTAGTACTACTAGGATGAACTGAAAACATAGAACTATGAGCATCACATAAAAACTCATTCTTAAATTGGGAATCAAAAGGCACACATAACCTCCTACCAACCCTAAAAAATCAATCTTTATCAATGTTAAATTCGAGTAACTTACCCTTCTGAACACATTCTACCTTTTTTTACAACTCATTAATTTTGTTCTTTTCTTGCATTATTGTGTCTTATAGAAATAATTTCCCTACCACCGGAATCAAAATAGATTAATACCCTACACCAACAACTTTCAATGACAAATTCATCAAATCAAAAACCAAAGTATCTCATTCCAAACATACCATGGTTAATGTATAAATAATTTTTTGAATCAAAGCATTGTCCATGTTATTTTTATTTTTTAGATAGCAATGAATCGTTAAATCATAATCCTAGATTAATTCCATCAATCTTCTTTGTCTCATGTTTAATTATTTCTAAGTTAATATATATTTCTAAAATTTTGTGATTAGTATATATTTTACATTTTTCTCTATACAAATTATGCATTTAAATTTTTAATAAAAATACAACATTAGATAATTACAAATCATGTGTAGGGTAATTTAACTCTTAATACTTCAACTAACGTGATGTATGAGAAATTACCTGACCATTCAACATTATAATGAAACCAAGTCCATTTGATGAATAATCACTCTAGATAAAAAATTCACCATTTCTGGAAGGTGGTGAGAAAACTAAATCATCCACCCATCTTTTTTTCAATTCCTGAAAACATTCATCTCCTTCTTTTTTCCAGATGAACATTACACCATTTCGTGTCAATTTAGTCACTGGGCTAGATAATAGTGCAATATTTTCATCAAAAATCAGGTAATAATCTACTAAATTAAGAGAAATACGAATCTCAGTTATATTTTTGGGTAATGGCCATTATTTAAAAAAATTATTTTAGCAGGATCAATAAGTTTTCTATCATTTGAAATAATGTGACCAAGGAATGAAATTTGTTGTAACCAAAACTCACACATTCTAAATTTCACATATAGTTACTTTTCATTTACGGTTTACACGAAACCCTTTAAATGACCTTCATTCTCTTATTTACTTTTATAATATCCAAAAATATCATCAAAAAACACAACAAAAAACTAATCCTAGAACTTTCAGAAAATTTTATTCTTAATAACCTTGAATATAATAGGAGCACATGATAACCAAAATGGAATAACTAAAAATTCATAATGGTCATATATTGAATGAAACACCATATTTAGAATTTTTTCTTCCTTTACTTTCAACTGATGGTACCCCGACATCATGGCAATTTTCGAAAAATACTGATCTCCCTTGAGCTGATCAAACAAATCATCAATATGAGGAAAATGATACTTGTCATTAATAGATATGATATGCATGTCTCTATAATCAATGAAAAGCCTCATGATCCGTATTTCTTTTTATAAAACAATACATGTGCACCCAATGGTTATGTTATAGGCCGAATGAAAATTTTATCTAATAACTCATTCAATTGCTTCCTTAACTATAAAATTTCAATCTATTCCATTCAATAAGGGGGTTATGAAATTTGATTAGAATCAAGAACTAAGTCAACTATAAATTCAACTTCCTGATTAGGTATTATACTAGGAAAATATTCAATAAAAACATCAAGATACTCATTTACCACTAGAACATTATTAATATTTAAAGTTATGTTGTTTTAAACAATATGTGCGAGTTAAAATTCATTTCCATATTGTACTAGTTTCATAACTTCCTGATATGTTATCTAAAGTAAGGGTTCATTCTTGTTCCAAAACTGAAATTCATTCTGAAAAGAACCCTCTTTAGCTCTATAGTCAATCTCATCATGATAAATGGAAATCCAATCCATACCCAAAAAGGCTTCAATTTGTACTAGAGGAAAAACAATAATGTTTTCAGGTAGATTCTTTCCTCAAAAAATATAAGAAGGTTCTTATAATTTCTATTTTTCTCAACATTTCCTCTAGGTCTTTTTACCAGAAGATCATAATTCATATATAAAGATGGAATTCCCAATTTACTACAAAATTTCTCAAAAATGAAAGAATGTGTAAACCCTGAATACAAAAAGAAATTAGTATAATTTTAATAAACAAACAGTGTACCTGATAGTACATCATTTGAGGGGACAACATCTATTGAAGTAATTGAAAAAGATTTCCACACCCCTTTTTTCTTGTAGTCCTGATAAATTCTTTTATTTGAGTTCTTTGTTAGACACTCCTTTCTGTAATGACCCATTTAATTCAACATAAATAATTTTACTGACTATAAATCAGATTTTATCTTACCAATACCTTGATCTTTTTCAGTTCGATTACAAGACTTATGTCAAATTTTACCACATTAGAAGCAGAAATCATAATTCAAAAGGCATTCCCCAATGTGATTTTGACCACAATTTTTACAAACTATATACTTATGTTTCTTACTATAATAATTTTTTGAAGAGTTGATCACTTTCGTATGCCACAAATACCTCTTATTCGTTTTCATTCAATGAACACATGATCATCAGAAATCTCCATTTCCACATTCTACACACATCGAACAGGTTTTTCATAACTATTGAACTAAAGAGAAGCTAAACCCCTTATATAATTTGGATTAATTCCTGAGTAAAAATGATTGATTTCAATATAAATATCCCATATGAAATTTGGAGAAAACCTTGCCAGCCAAGTGAATTTTTCTTCATCAGTTGCCACGAATTCATCCCTCTGCCTCAATTCCATGAATTGTTTTTTACATCCTATGTCGAACCTACTTTGGAAAATATTTCTAAATAAATATACCTTTGAATTTGTCCCAATCAAGATAATTAATCTCCTCACTATCCCTTTTATTTTTAACCATCGACCACCACTGATTGGCTTAACCTTCAAAATGGTAAATGATAAGATGAATCTTTTGATGTTCTAATCACCCCATGTCATTGAAAATTATTTGTAGTCCTTTAATAAAACCATCAACTATAACAGGTTTATATGATCATATAAATGATGTGTGATATTTCCAAATGCAATGGTACACTACTGACATGTTCCTTTTTGGTCGATCTGGATGATATCATGCATTGATATAACCACCATTTAAAATATGAGTCAATTGTGCCATATTTGCAACAAATTGTCCAGTTCTAATTCGGGCAATATAAAGTTGCTGATTTGGATGGTCGTTTTCCTCTTGATGTTTTGCCATCATAGCTTCATTATTTCCTCTGTGGAAAACCATTTTGAACACATAAATATTTTTTGTGAAGCAACATGGTAATATTCAAAGGTTATATCATTTCTGTAGAGATCCGAAGCTTGACATAAAAAGAAATTACATTACTTTTCCAGAATACTTAATACATCACAAAAACAAACACACAAGGACCGTAATAGTTTAGTGTCTTTGGATACATAGAACGTAATCTTCTAATCGTGGTGAAAGATCTTCAACATCTCCCATAAAGATCTTCCCCCTTTTTTCTTCCCTAAAACCTTTCTTTATATCCTGGGGAAAAGAAAGCATAAAAAGGGTGAGCTCAAATGCTCAATAAGGGTAATCATGGAGAAAATAAATCAAACCATATACATTTGAACATAAAAACATGAACATAATGTTTAAACATCCAAATCTTGAGCAATGACATAAAACAAGGCAGTACATCAGTCATGATAAAATAGATTGTAAATAAAAATTGTAATTGTGGAAAAACATTAATCACATGATATTATTTTCATGGTAGCCAAGGCATTGCTGCCAAGACCATCTTAGTGGACAAATTACCTTTCTGAATCGAGTTCACTCCTCGTTTCAGTCCTGTAACACTGAACCGGATTAACTTACCATTCCATCCATGTCTATCTCATGAGATATAAATCATTACCCAATGCATTAGAGGGAGATATAGGTACCACCCATCTCATAATGAAATCATTCTTACTTGTTCCAAAAAATAAACATATATCATTCATAATAACCCAACGAATAAAATGGGTTTCATAAACATCATCCCATCATCACATAATCCATATAAATGAAATGGATATCATTTCATAACAATAAAAGTGAAACCATGTAAATAATAGATACTTTATACTTTAACCATACACATATGAAATAATGTCATCTTAGATGGAAAATGGTTTTGATAAAACACTTGAAATGAATTCTTGAGGAAAATATCCTTTCATCTTCAAAATCAATTTCTTTTCACAAAACGTCATGAAATTTTAAAAGAAAAAGTTTTTTTTAAGTAGTCATGAAATCTTTTGGAGGAAGATTCATAATTATAAGGCTTTATAAGAGCGTAAATATCCTTTCATGCCGTATTAGTTAAAAAACATTCTCCTTGTACTTTTTTCGGAAAAGTAAAAAAGTACCTCGTAACGTAAATAAAAGAAACATTCCTTACATACCATGTATTAAAAGTAAAAATGTGTAAAAAGTACATTAAAAATGTATAAAAACTCTTTTAGAAAACATGTATAGGGATGATAACAATAACCCCAATAAATACTTAAGTATAAGCAATCTTGGAAAAGAATGAGATTTGTAAAATTATCTGTTACTTTAGGTCCGATATGCTTCGTACGTATCTGATCCTCATATATAATGATTTAAATAATATAATTGAATTATTACAGAATCATATTCATTGTTATGATATCATATATAGTTCACTTATGACTTTATATTACCAGTTATTTTGTAAGATCCATGTTAAAGCATCATTTTGGGTAAAATCGTTTCATTTATCATATGTGTTTCGACTTGTTTTTCTTTATTACATATATCCTGATTTCATTAATTTCAGAATGGAAAACATGATTTTTATATAATATATATTCATAATATACATATATATATGACAAATCGATAAATGGAATGAAATACACCATTCATGGAGACGGTAGGCCGTACGTACGCATGAACGATGTTTTCGTTTCCTTATTGAATTGAATGGAATTAAGTTGATGACATATATATATATATATATATATATATACATAAATCCATTATCATTATTATGTCATATATTTCATGATTATTTATTATATATACTTTATAATCATTCATGAATGGTTATCATGGAGAATGAATCTCATCGCGTCAGGGAGACGGTAGTCCGTACGTACGCTTGAGCGATGATATCATTCTTATGATCATGGAATTGTATTGAAGTGTATGTATAATATTTCAAAATCAATATAACTTTACAATAATCATATATAGTTATTTATTTACACCATTATACCCATCCAAGTATGGTGGTGGTCGAAAACAGATTACACCACAACGTGGAGATGGTATTCCGTACGTATGCAAGCGCGGTGATTTCATTTTCTGTAGGATTGATAGATGGTGAAATAGGGATGTTTCATACTTATAATAACATATCGGTTTTTTAGTGATACAAATTTTATTACTTCATAATGAAACAACTAATGAAGAAGAAGTAGAAGAAGAAATAAAGTTGAAAGAATCAGTAACGGACATTACCTATTCTTTGAAGCGCCTCTTCTTAACCTCCTCTTAGGGGACTAAAGATGGTATTTGAAGAAAACCATGACCTATAGGATTGTATAGGGAAGTGGATACGATAAATTGGAAGGGGTTGGTTGAGATTTAAGGCTCAATGTGGTGTGACGAAGAGAGGGAGGAGGTTCCTTTTTATAAGGGAGGAGTGGGGCACCTTAGGAAAACTTAATATATTATACAATTATAAAGTCATATTCGGTTTTTAATAGCTAAAAATTGATTTATTTATAAGATAAGTTGGGTATGGGTCGAGATCCTATCATCCAATATAATTTATACATGTTTAGGTTTCTATTTTAACCTTATCATTTAGATTTGACTTTAAGATAAATAATTTTACTTTTACCATGTCATCTTGTTTTCTTACACTATAAGGTTAAAAAACATACTATAACAAGAAAAACGAACCCCAAGTGGTTTATTATTAATATATATAACCTTATCTATGTCATTGTTCCTAACCTTAGTTTTTTAGGAATAAAATAATAATTTATAATATAATATTTGTTTTAAAAACTATTTTATGTCAATTTTGAAACTATTTGGTAATTGATTTTTTGTGAAACTCATAACGGAATTATTAGTTCTAAAAATTTTAATTATATAAATAATAACATGTCATATTAACCTATAAAATTATTGTAATTCATAAAAAGTCGCAAATTACATTTATTTTGGTATTTATAACATCAATTATTTTAAAATTTCATTAATGAGATAATTACTACATCATCATTGTGTCATAAATATATTAAATTATTTAATGTCTAAAAATTATAAATAAACTACCATTATGTAGGAAATATTTCTAGCTTTCTAATGAATACTTATAGTCAAATTTATCTTATGTATAACCCTATATTAAAGATGTTTTGTTATTAAACATTGATTTTATCTATTTTAACTATTCTTTAAATAAAATAATGTTAAATGTCCTAATATAATCAAAGTGGACCTAAATGGTCATATATTATTTCTAAGGGTTTTTTTGGTCGCATTACACTTATCCAATAGAATTAGGACATGTTTTAGGGTAATAATAATATCATTTTTACCCTTAATTACCCTATTTACTTTTAACCGTGGTAAATAAAAGTAAAAAAGGTACTATTCAACAAAAAATATTTTCATCTCATTGAACAACATTTTAGTCTTCCATATTAACCGTGTCTCTCATACCTTAGAAATTCAATTCACAAAAGTGGTAAATTTTCATTTAAATGAAAAAGTCATTTTTTAACTACCACTAAGTAGTTTCACTATTAATCGAAAATTGATGTTTTTCAGAAAAATAACAAACATTTAGCCTAAGAATTATCTGATATTCCGAATTAAAAATTGATTTCCATTTTTCCAAATTCATAACATATAAGTGGAATTAATTAATTTAAAAATTAATTCCCGTTATCAAAACAAATAGCGTGTTTTTAAGAAACAAAAACTATCAAAAGATTGATACTTGTTTATATCCAATATCAAAGTGAAATTAATTTCAATGAACAACATTGGATTAAATGGTAAAAATATATTCTAATTATACATTAAAACGAATTAAAAATATAATCTAACCATATAAATTATTGCGATGAGAATAATAGTTTTTAATTAAAATATAGAGTGTTTTTACTATTCATTAAAATATGAAAGTTATCAGAATAATATGAAAAATTTATCCAAAGTAAATTTTTATATCCTGATTCCAAATAAGAATTTTATTTTGTCAATTTGAACTTATAGACATGTTCAAAAAAAGATTTAATGTGGGTGCGCCATCAAAAGGCGGGAAAACCGCATTTTTTGAAAAATACATATTTTACACGAAAAATTTATTTTGTTCTAATACCATATTCTAGAAAATGTGTAAGATGAATAATAATGTTATAAAATTAAAAATATAGTTAATACTACTCATAAAGGCTAGTCATTATAATATTATAACAATATATCGTTGTTTAGTGAAACCCTGTATTGCGTATTACACACGCTATCGAGGTAGGTCGTGATTGCATGTAAGGCAAGCCAAGAATAGTGTTGCATATACTGCAAGATAATGAGGTGTTGCGTATAGTACAATCTAATCTTGGTATAGTGTATAATATAAGTTCAACGAAATTAAAAATAATATATCCCATAAAATCTCTGGGTGTTACATTCTACCCCCCTTAAAATGAATTTCATCCTCAAAATGCATCGGGGTTATAAATTGTTTACTATTCATAGAAACCCACATCGTAAAAAGGAATACTAAAACTTAATTTTAAAAAACTAACGTATGAAATGTAATGATTATCCAAAGTAACTCATCACTAGGTTTCCATATAAGAGAACATAGGTGAAAATATCGATATGGAGGAAAAATCTAACCATCAAGTTCTGATGGAGAGTGGTAGAAAACATGGATATGAAAAAGACAACAATCACAAAGACATAGATTTGTGAAGATCTAAGGTACCATCTGATTCATCAGATATAAGGGCACTAAGACAACATTTTTGGATTTCATGATCATTTCACTAAAGTTGAAGAAATTGGGATTAGAAGAAATATGTTCTTGATTTTGGTAGAGTCTCACCGTTGGTCGTTCCATGGACAATTTCTCCTTCATCTCTTGAAGAAATGAAGTTGAATTTCTCATTCGTGAAGTGTTAGCATATCATGTGATAGAATGATGGGTCATTGCATCTATTTCAAACAAAAGGTTATCAAAAGTTATCAAATATAAATAAGTCCATTTATGGTGAGGTTAATCATATACGATTTCAAAAATGAACTTATACTTCATATATCATAACACATAATAAAATAAGACTAGTTTCAACTAAACATGGACTTACTTTAGGCCAGTGGTATGTGATAAAGGCTAGCCACACTTCGGTTATGGGTTCGATTCCCACAGCCTTTTCCGACGCGATGGGTTGTCGCATGTCCTACAGGTTGTCCTTTTTCTAAAATTACACTATTATAACATTCCATCGATAATATCGAAAATAGTTCTAGCCTTAAACTAACTTATGTTCAACATAATCCATTTCAAATATTTAGGCTTATCCAAAATACTTCTTCCCAAGCATATAGTATAAAGAAAACAGTTACTAGAAATTTCATCTACTAAGCATGTGAATACCATCATTTATCCCCGATATATCTTGTTGATCACATTCCAATCATGTGAATACTTTAATAATGTATTTTCTTGAAAAATGAATACCCATTTAACCTTAGTGAAAACATTAATTATTTCAAAAGTTAACTCTTTCCACATACCAAAATCCCAAAATATCTATATACTCAAACCATGATATCACTTTGTCCTTATTTTAGTCTTGAGCTCATGATTACTATCATATTATTTTCCCCTTATCCCTTCATTATGTGCATTTCATCTGCTTTCCAAATATATTTCAATCACTTTTTCATGGTTACCAGTACCATATAATTATTGAAAACCAATACATAGATATTCCAAAATTCCACAATACCATAAATGAGATTCCATGATACTATTTTGAAATTCCATTACATAAACACTTAATCATTACACAGTATCATTTTCACACTCAATATCACAAATATTGATCGCATGAGACTTCCCTTTATCATTTTCCTTAAGAGGTTTCTCACATTAATCATCATTAACCCGTGGATTAGGGCATTTATTAGCATAATGCCCCATTTCATTGCACTTGAAGCATTGAAGTGTTGGTGGAGATTTCTCTGTATTCTTTTCTCTATTCACATCATTAGCTACCTTTTTCCCATTACTTCAATAATAGACTAATCGATGACTTTCTTTTCCACACTTAAAACATTTTCTAGTACCTTTTAGGAAATCTCCACCATGCTTCTTTCCACAGTTTGAGCATAATGAAACATTCATCTTCTTTTCACCATTGTTCAGAGATTTCTCCTTGAACTTCATCTTTCGTTTCTTGTCAAAACCATGAGACGGATATGTTACACCAAATTCTAGTTCTACCTTGATTGTACAATGCACAATTTCTTCATTGCTACTGAAGTCTCTTATAGCTAATTCCCTTAGAAGACTTGGTTTTAATCCACTGAAAAATCGATCAACTTTACTTTCAGGTTGGATTATAAAGCAAGATGCATACCTTGCAAGTCTTGTAAAATTCGCTTCGTATATACCAACAGATTCATCATCCTTATACTTAAGCTCAAAAAACTCATTTTCCTTCTTTTTTGAAGAATACGAGGGAAGTACTTACTAAAATTCAAGTTCTTGAACTTGTCCCATTCCATGGACTCAATTTCATCTCTTTGCCTCATATTCTTGATAAGATTCCACCATTGACCAGAATCACCTTCCAAACGATATACTACTAAGATGACTTTATCATGCTCAGAACATTATAGAACTGAAAATATCTTTTCAGTGGTACTGATCCATTGTTCAGCCACTAAGGGATCAGAAGACCCGCTGAATGAAGGTGGACGCTGCCTCATGAAGGATTCAACATAATGTTGCTCCTTTCTCTACTCATTTTGAACTCCAGAATGATTCATAGCTTGTGTAAGTATAGAAATAATATTGTGCACTCCATCTCCCATGACATTGGTTTGGTCAGGAGGACAATCATTGTATTGTCCATTACATTGATTAACACGGTTCTTTTGGGTTTCATCTATCTTCTAAAACCCAAAAATAATAGTGTGAGAGGCAAATAACATGCTTGGGAAAACAACATAATAAAGGGGGAGTACCTTCAATATCTAACATCTTAGGTTTAATTCTAAGATCATTAGCGCAATTCTGGGACTATAACCTATACGTATACTTAACCTTAGGGAAATCCATAGACATACCTTAGAAATATCCCAAGGGATTTCACTAAAGTATTCACATCCTAGTTTCCAAAGGTTAACTAAAACCTCCCTCTGATACCAACTATAGAGATACAAAGCTTGACGTATATAGACATTACATTACTTTTGCGGAATACTTAATACATAACAAAAACAGACACACAAGGACTGTAATAGTTTAGTGTCTTTGGAAACTTGGAACGCAATCTTCTAATCGTGGTGAAAGATCTTCAACATCTCCCATAATGATCTTCCCCTTTTTACTTACCTAAAACCTTTCTTTATATCATGTGGAAAATAAAACATAAAAAGGTTGAGCTCAAATGCTTAGTAAGGGTAAGCATGGAGAAAATAAAACAAACCAAATACATTTGAACATAAAAACATGAACATAATGTTTAAACATCGAAATCTTGAGCAATGACATAAAACATGGCAGCACATCAATCATGATAAAATTTCTTGTAAATAAAACTTTTAATTGTGGCAAAACATTAAGCACATGATATGATTTCCATGGTAGCCAAGCCATTTCTGCCCAGACCATCTTAGTGGACAAAGTCCCTTTCTGAATTGAGTTCACTCTTCGTTTCAGTCCTGTAACATTGAACCAGATTAACATACCGTTCCAGCCATGTCTATCTCATGAGATATAAATAATTACCCAATAAATTGGAGGGAGATATAGGTCCCACCCATCTCATAATGAAATCATTATTACTTGTGCCACAAATAAACATACATCATTCAAAATAACCCAACTAATAAAATGGGTTTCATAAACATCATCCCATCATCACATAATCCATATAAAAGAAATGGATATCATTTCATAATAAGAAAATTGAAACCATTTAAATCATAGATACTTTATACATGAACCATACACATATGAAATAATGTCATCTTAGATGGAAAATGGTTTTGATAAAACACTTGAAATGAATTCTTGAGGAAAATATCCTTTCTTCTTCAAAATCAATTTCTTTTCACAAAACGTCATGAAATTTTAAAAGAAAACGATTTTTTTAAAATAGTCATGAAATCTTTTGGATGAAGCTTCATGAAAATAAGGCTTTATAAAATCGTAAAAATCCTTTCATGCCGTATTAGTTAAAAAAACATTCTCCTCGTACTTTTTTCGAAAAAGTCAAAAAGTCCCTCGTAACGTAAACAAAAGAATGATTCCATACATACCATGTAGTAAAAGTAAAAATGGGTAAAAAGGACATTAAACATAAATAAAAATACTTTTAGAAAACATGTTCATGGATGATAACAATAACCCCAGTAAATACTTACGTATAAGCAATCTCGGATAAAAATGAGATTTGAAAAATTATCCCTTACCTTATGTCTGATACGCTTCATACGTATCCGAACCTCCTATATAATTATTTAAATAATATTATTGACTTATTACAGAATCATATTCATTGTTATGATATCATATATGGTTCCCTTATGACTTTATATTACCCGTTCTTTTGTAAGTTCCATGTTAAAGTAGTGTTTTGGGTAAAATCATTTCATTTATCGTAAGTGTTTCGAATCATTTTTAGTTCTTACTTATATCCTGATTTACATAATTTCATAATTTAAAACATGATTTATATATAATATATATTCATAATATACATATATATATGATAAATCGATAAATGGAATGAAATACACCGTTCATGGAGATGGTAGGCCGTACGTACGCATGAACGCTGTTTTCTTTTCCTTATTGAATTGAATGGAATTAAGTAGACGACATATATATATATATATACATAAATTTAGTATCATTATTATGTCATATAATTCATGATTACTTATTATATATACTTTATAATCATTCATGAATGGTTATCATGGAGAATGAATCTCATCGTGTTGTGGAGACGGTAGTCCGTACGTACGCACGAGCCATGATATCATTCCTATGATCGTGGAATTGTATTGAAGTGTGTGTAAAATATTTCAGAATCAATATAACATTACAATAATAATATATATTCATTTTTTATACCATTATACCCATCCAAGTATGGTGGTGGTCGAAAACAGATTACCCCACATCGTGGAGATGGTATTTCGTACGTACGCACGCGCGGTGATTTCATTTTCCGTAGGATGGATAGTTGGTGAAATAGGGTTGTTTAATACTTATAATAACATATCAGTATATTATTGATACCGATGTTATTACTTCATAATGAAACAACTAAAGAAGAAGAAGTAGAATAAGAAATAAAGTTGAAAGAATCGTTAATGGACAATACCTCTTCTTTGAAGCGCCTCTTCATAACCTTCTTTAAGGGGACTAAAGATGGTCTTTGAAGAAGACCAGGACCTATAGGATTTTTCTAGGTAAGTGGATAAGAGAAATTGTCTGGGGTTTTCCAAGATTGAAGGCTCAAAGTGATGTGAGGAAGTGAGGGAGGAGGTCCCCTTTTATAAGGGAGGAGAGGGGCACCTTAGAAAACTTAAAATATTATTTTATTATAAAGTCATATTTGGTTTTTAATCACACCAAATTGATTTATTTCTAATATAATATGGGTATGGGTTTAAATACACTCATAAAATATAATTTAGACAAGTTTAGTATTCTATTTTAACCTTATCATTTAGATTTACCTTTAAGTTAAATAATTTTACTTTTACCATGTCTTCCTTTTTTCTTACACTATAAGGTTAATAAACTTACTATAAAAGGAAAACGAACCCCAAGATGTTTACTATTAATATATATAACCTTATCTAAGTCATTTGGCCGAGCCTTATATTTTTTAGGTATAAAATAACAATTAATAATACAATATTTGTTTTAAATACTATTTTATGTCAATTTTGATGCTCTTTGGTAATTGATTTTTGTAAAACTAATAACAGAATTATTTGTTCGAAGAAAGTTAATTAAATCAATACTAACATGTCATATTAACCTAGAAAATTAGTGTAATTCATAAAAAGTCTCAAATAACATTTATTGTGATATTTATAACATCAATTACGTTAATATTTCATTAATGAGATAGTTACTACATCATCATTATGTCAAAAATAAATTAAATTATTTAGTGTCTAAAAATTATAAATAAAATTCCATTATGTAGGAAATATTTTTAGTTTTCTAATGAATATTTATATTCGAATTTATCTTATGTATAACCCTATATTAAAAACGTTTTAGTTATTAAACATTGATTTTTACTATTTTAACTATTCTTTAAATAAAAAAAATATTAAATGTCCTAATCTAATCCATGTGGGCCTGAATGGTCATATTTTATTACCAAGGTTTTTTTTGGTCGAATTACACTTATCCAGTAGAATTAGTACTTTTTTAGGGTAATAATAATATCATTTTTATCCTTAATTACCCTATTTACTTTTAACCGTGGTAAATAAATGCAAAAAGTTACTATTCACAAAAAATTATTTTCATCTCATTGAACCACATTTTAGTCCTCGATATTAACCATTTCTCTAAAAATTTTAAAATTCAATTCACAGAAGTGGTCAAATTTCATTTAAATGAAAAAGTCAGTTTTTTAACTACCACTAAGTGGTTTCACTATTCATCGAAAAATGAAGTTTTTCAGAAAAATACCAAGAATTCAGCCTAAGCATTATTTGATATTCCAAATTAAAAATTGATGTCTATTTTTCCAAATTCAAAACATATAAGTGGAATTAATTAATTTCAAAATTAATTCCCATTATCAAAACAAATAGCTTGTTTTTAAGAAATAAAAACTATCAAAAGATTGATACTTGTTTATATCCAATATCAAAGTGAAATTAATTCTAAAGAACAACATTGGATTAAATGGTAAAAATATATTCTAATTAAACTTTAAAACCAATTTAAAAGATAGTCTATCCATATAAATTATTGAGATGAAAAAAATTGTTTTTAATTAAAATATAGCGTGTTTTTACTATTCATTTAAATATGAAAGTTATCATAATAATATGAAATATTTATCCAAAGAAAATTTTTATATACTGATTCCAAAGAATAATTTCATTTTGTCAAATTGAACTTATATAAATGTCAAAAACAAGATTTAATGTGGGTGTGCCATCAAAAGGCGTGAAAACTGCAATTTTCGAAAAATACATATGTTACACGAAAAATTTATTTTGTTCTCATAAGATATTCTAGAAAATTTGTGAGATAAATAATAATGTTATAAAATTCAAAATGTAGTTAATAATATTCATAACGGCTAGTCCATAATAATATTATAACAATATATCGTTGTTTAGTGAAACCCGGTATTGCGTACTACACATGCTATCGAGGTAGGTCGTGATTGCATGTAATGAAAGCCAAGAATAGTGTTCCATATACTGCATGCTAATGAAGTTTTTCGTATAGTACAAGCTAATCATGGGATAGTGTATAATAGAAGATAAAATAAATTAAAAATAATATATCTCATAAAATCTCGGGGTGTTACAATTTCAATCTTACAAGAAAATAATTTATGCATATTAATTTAACTATATACTAACTCCTAAATTTGTCTAAACTGACCTCTGATACCAACTATAAGGACCAATCCTTAAACATAACATAATCTATATTTATGTAAAAAATTCGACATTGAGGATCTTTTCAGGGTTAGAGTTTTAAATAATTAGACCATAACTATTACATTGTATCTCAAAAAATTAAAGAGTAGACGCTTTTTCTCTATCAATATTTTTCACATTAATAAAACTCCATAAAAAAAATTTATTTTATTTATATAAATCTTCATGAATAAATATTTTCTTTTTCCCATCCTTATATCTAGTGAAAAACATTTCAAAAACTTGGGATGATCATAAAAAGCTCAGTAAGGGTTATAAAATAAGGAAAGAAAACATTAGCCCATCAATACATACAAATAAATGAAATCATTCTTTTCAATCATAAAACATAATATCCTTAATATACCTCATGAAATCATAAGATTTATGAATAACACATAGAAATCATAAATTATAATGGTAACTTGTGGCATCCATAATATACTTACATTGTAGCTTTCACAGCTACATAGAGTTACATTTTGAATACTTATCATAGTCTATTCCCTAAACCTCTTAGGAGAATCATTAACATTTAACTTTGTCAATTTATCCAATGAATTGAAGAGCTATCTCACTATCACCCACTATTGTTTTATCACTGAACCTCCCATATATGTTAATAATTTCAAAGAACCATAACATAATCATAACACATAACACAATCATAAAGAAAAGATAACTTTTCCACATTGCAATAACAATATATCATTTCAAGATATTAACATAATCAATGATTTTTCAAAACCATTTTCAGTTATAGAATACGTAAAAAGGGTATGTGGTATTTAATTTTCTATTAAAAATAGTACATCTTGATAAGGAAGTAAAATATTAATTAATACTTACAACGGCCGAAAGGTTGTTGTCACAAAGTATGTTAAAAAGAAAGATTATTTTTGTCATTTAGTAAAATTCTTAGAATAAAAAATGATTACCTTTGAGTAAAGTTAAATGTAAAAGTGGTATACGGACCATATAAAATAATACTGTGTATAAATTAAAATACAACTCAATGAAAAGATATTGAGACCAGGTCTCTTACCTTTAGTCTGACTTGTCACGTATGTTCTTTGTTCTTCCTAAATAATAAATATAAGTTTCTTTCTACTTTCTTAAAAACTATTTTTTATATTTATAATCCATTTTTTATAATATATTACCATGTTATAAACATTACGTAATCCATTAATTTAATATCGGAAGTTTTGTCGATATTCGGTAGTAGAGTCAAAAAGGAACTTGTTATAATTACAAATTGTCCAGGTAGTCAGAAATCCATTATCTACATAATGATATTCATGATTTAAAAATCATATATATTGAGTATAAATATGTATTTATAATAGTACATAACAATTAGAGATAAGAAATTAAATGCACCACTCATGTATACTGTAAGATGTACGTACGCCTGAATGCTAATTTAATTTCTTTTTTATTTTCTAAGAAATGAAAAATAAATGAAACATATGTATATTATAATAAATGTATAATATCATATTTTTTATTCATTACATATGTTTATTAATTTCATCTTTTATACATTCCATTTATGGAATGAACGATTCATATAACTTTAAGGGGGTGGTAGTCTGTACTTCCTCAAATGAAATTATTATATTTACACATTATAGAAAGCATAATGGAATTATTTAAATAAAAAAAATTAAATAGAAAAAAATATAAATATCATATATATCATATATAAATATATTTCCATCATAATTTCCACCATTAGAGGTGTTAGGGGAAAATTGAATAATCATCATTTTTTGAGGTAATAGTTCACCGTACACAGAAACAATATGTTTGTATCCATTAGATGGTGGTGTGTTTAAGTGTAGTTAGAATACTAATCATAAAAAATCATTGTATATTTATGATACATGCGTTTTTATGCAATAAAATAATAATAATTTTATAAGAAGTCAAAAAATTAAATAATGTAAATTAACATTTGAGAAGACGCTACCTATTAAAATGTGCAACTTCTTTTGATTTAAGCCAAAAGGCTCTATTGAATTGCCTTCTACATTAGGTAAGGATTTTAGGAGGAAGACATATATGTTTGGAGATTATTTGGGAAGAGGTTGTATTATCTAAGAGGTTGTTGAGGTGTTATTAATTGGGTAGGGGAGATGCCCTATTATAAGTGAGAGGAGGGCCACTTTAGGAAGGTTTTGATGTATTATTTTATTAAAAAATGGATTTCGGTTTCAAAATGTCTAAATGTAATTTATTTCAAAGGTAATATGATTTTGGATCTTAAAATTATCAATAAATAGTTTTTAGGCAAATCTATGTCATAAATTTTACTTTGACTTTTAGCTTTACCCCATAGTTAACTAATTTAACTCTTACAATGTCTTCTTGTATTTCCATGCTATATGTTTAAAATTATTACAATAAAATGCCTATAGATCCTAAAGTGGTTAATTAATGAAAATTTAAACATTATATAAGTAATTTTTATGAATCTTATAATTTTAGGATAATTATATCATTTAATAAAATAGTATTTTTTTTATAAACTCATTTTTTTGAATTTTTA
The DNA here is from genome assembly GCA_963277665.1 of Viscum album. Classification (NCBI taxonomy): domain Eukaryota; kingdom Viridiplantae; phylum Streptophyta; class Magnoliopsida; order Santalales; family Viscaceae; genus Viscum; species Viscum album. Next base: position 246,199,427 of record OY728160.1, on the reverse strand, counting down.
AACTATTCAATTCAGGACTTTTTAAAAATCCATTACAAAATAATTCATTGAAAAAAAAATATAATTAATTCAAATATATAAATTCATATTAATAAATAAAATTCATTTATGGAATAAAATGTTTTAAAATAAATTTATTTTAATATTAATAATATCTTTTATTTAAATCATTCATTAATAAGGTAGTCACTCGATCATCATTGTGTCATAAATATATTTCATTATTTGATGTCTAAAAATTATAAATAAAATACCATGATATAGGAAATATTTTTATCTTTCTAATTACTATTTATAGTTGAAAAAAATCACTTATATAAGCCCATCTAAAAAATTGTATTAGTAAAACATACTTGTATATGTTATATATTTCGTTTCTTTAAAATAATTGTTATAAAATGTCATTATCACTCCCATGTGGATACATGGGTTCCCAAAAAGGTACCAAGGATGACCATGGTCATAAATATCTTATAAATTAGGATTAACACATGTGTTATGGTAGTTTAATTTTATTATCATATTATTTGTTAACCCTTATTTACCATATTTAACCTTTAACCATTGTAAATAAAATAATAACAAAAGTCTCTATTCATAATGTCTACAAATAAAGAGAACTATTTAAAAAATTTGGACATACTAATTAAAAATATGGAATCCAATTTTCCAATTTAAAAATATAAAAGTTTCATTAATTAATTTAAAAATAATTTCCGCTGTCAAAACGGAAAAGTGAGTTTTAAAAATTAAAAACTACCAGAAGATTAACATTGTTTATGTATAATTTCAAAATTGAAATTTTTTCCAATGAACACCATTGGATTAAATTATGAAATATAATCCAATTAAACTTTAACCCCAATTAAATGTACAATATAACTATATAAATAAATTAGATGAAAAGGCAGTTTTGACTTAAAATACGGTATTTTTCACTATTAATTTAAATTTTGAACTTTATCGGAAAATTTCCAAAAAAAATATCCAAATTAAATATTGATGTATTGATTTTGTAGAATATTATTATTTTTTCAAATAGAATATTTAAATGATATAGAAAATATATTTAAAAATATTTCTCCAACAAAAGGCAGTAAACCGACCTTTTAAAAATATTATAGTATTGCATGCTTAAAATTAGATTCATTATTATTTTTGAGTCACAAAAAATTATTGGATAAGGGTAAAGACATTTTAAAAACACGTATAATCATATTTTAGTTAGTTCTATACAGTCTTCCAATACAAAGGCTAGCCATTAACTAAAAGTTAAAATAATAATATTTTGATTTTATTAATTTTTTGGTATAACTCAATGTTTTGTGCAACGTCAGATTCAAAGAAAATCATTGTTTCAGGTCGAGTATGCTATTGAAAAAATAATCCAGTTTAATTTTAAAATAATATCTCTTTCATAAATATTAATTGAAATGAATGAAATATTATTCTATAAATACATGGGTTTTTACAGTTGATACCAACTATAAGGACCCTATTGTAAAACAATACATATCCTTGAGTTAATTCAATAATTTTACATTATTTCACATTGAGAATATTTTTAAGTCAGAGTATTATATAATTAGGTAATAATTAATACATAAAATTCCACATTTATAAGAAGTGAATAATATTAAAATAGTATCTATTTTTCAATGAAATATAACTTTTTAATGGTATGCATGGATTATTTTTCATGAAAAACTTTCGTAACATTCAACCTAACATCCTTCATTCACTTATAAGACCTTATATCTACTGAGAACATTTAAAAACAAGGGATGTGAATAAAAATATCAGTATGAGATATAAAATTAAAGGACACAAATAGTCAATTGAGAAACAACAAAACCCATTTAATATTCTTTGAGAGACAAAACCATTTTAATAGGAAAAGAAAAAATAGGTTTTGTTCAAAAAAATCATTATAATCTTTAGTAAGAAATTACAACTCCATTAGGTGACTTAGATCATTATAATCATGAAACCCTTTCAATTGGAATAACCATACAACTGACTTCCAATATTATAATTTCCAAATAAAATAGAGATCTGGAATGGGGATCACCCTTCGTATAAGCAATATTGGGCATACTTATAAGCTATGATGGGGATTTTACCTTACAATAAGATATATTAGGCTCATCTGTGAGCTATAATGGGGATCATCCCTTCATATTATCTATATATGGATCACGCGTGAGCTATAATGGGGCTCCACACATCCTATAGTTGTATCAGGCTCAACCATTTCATGTAATTCCCATGTACCATTTCAGGAATAAAAAAAATTCATCACAAAAACCATTGAAAAACTCTTTTAATCCCATATGATACACACTTTGGTATAAAAATTAAAATTTTATTTTAAGAACCGAATAACCAAAAAAGGAAAAACAAGTTTATGAAAAGTTCTATATGAAACATGTAAAATCAATCATTTTTAAAACCAATTAATTAAATTAAAAATATGGGTAAAATTTACCATAAAATCATTTTATATCCATGTAAATAATATGTAAAAAATATCATGAATATTGAAAGGTTGAAAATGATGTGACAATTAAATAATTTTACATTCCAAGAATCTCATACCACTTTGAAAATTTAATTCAAAAGTTACATAAATTATATTACAAAAAACCAGTAAATATCATGAAAATATATATAATATTCATATAGATATTAAAATGTGATGTATATACACTTTATAAAACAATAAATCTCCATATCATCAAGAATTTTCTTAATTATGGGAGATTGAGATTAAATCCTTTACCTTGAGTCTCTCCATCACGTATTTCCTTTACAATAATGAATAATAAACATGAGTTAATTATGTAGTTATATTACAACTTTTTAATGATTATTATTACTATTAAAACAATTTTTAAAATTTTATAACAATTATTTAATTATTTAAGTTCACATAATATTTTTTGATGATATTCGGTAAATGTGTCTCGAATGACATTGGTATGATGTAAATTATCAAAGTGATAATATGTCCATTATCTCCAGAAAAATTCTAATGAAATAATTTTAAATTTTATACATAAATTATACTTTTATATCAACCCATTAAATATATATATGAAAAATTAACTCTGTTACAATCATGGAGATGGTAAGTTGTACCTATAAAATAGTATTGTCTTCGTTTTTTCAATCATCTTTATGGAATGAAGTTAATTATTATTTTATATTTATAGAATGATATTAATATCATTATAATTATATTAATAATTTAAATATACATATATATATATCATCCATGTTATGTGGTGAAGAAAAATGAATCATGTCACTTCATGGAGGTGATAGTTCACACAAACGCACAAACGATGTTACAATTTTCATGGGAATAAAATGATAAGAACATAAAGTATATATTATGATTTATTAATGATAAATATTTCCTAATAATAATATATTTAAATTAATTATCTCATTGTAACCATTATTTTGAGATGGTGATGGAAAATGAAATATAACAGCTCATGAGACGGTAGTTCACCGTACAAACGAATGAAAATTCTTTCCCCATTTGATGGAAGTAGTGATGGATTTAGGTGATAATATTAACCTAATAAATTATAAGAATATTTATTATACTATATTTATTATTTAATTATGGAGTAATAATATTTTATTTAATAGGAATAACAAATAAAATAGAAACATTTAATTGAAAATGATATATCTTCTTTAGATGATATACTTTGATTAACACCTTAACACCTCTACATAAATTTTTTTCCCAAAAATAAAGAATATTGAATGTGTTGAGGGATTATAGTTAGTTTTTTGGGTATATTGTTTCTGAATTTTTTTTAAATGTGTGATGGAGGGAAAATAATGAGTTCCCATTTATAAGAGTGAGGAGGGGCACACATCGAAATATTCAAAATATTAAATTAATATAAAATAATTTTACTATCCAAATGGATAAAAACTTATTAATTTAAAATATAGGATTATTTTGGGTCTTGATACATATTTAAAATAATAATTATATAAGTTTTGGCTATTTTTTAAATCCTTATCCTTTAGATTTCTCCATTATTTAAAATTTTTAGTTCTTATAGTGATGTCATGAAATATGAACATTAAATGTAAATATAACTACTATAAAATCCCAAAAGAACAATAATTGAGTAATTTATTACACTTCATGACTGATCCCAATAATTTTTCTTAAATTTATAATTGAATATATTTTATATCATTTAGTAAAATATTATTTATTTTAAAATATAAATATTGTCAATTTTCACACTATTCATTACAATTATTTTTAAAAAATTTATAAAAATAATATAAATTTAAATAAATAATTATAAAACATCACTAACATGTCAAATTAATATAAATAATTTTTTTTTAAAATTTATAATCTCAAATTATATTTCTTTTCCCATTTATTTGATATTTCATTTAATTAAACAAGTGTTGTGTCATCATTGTAGCCCGATTTAAGATTATTATATTGTCATTAAAAATTATAAATAAATTAACATGATATAGATAAACATTTTATATTTCCAAATTATATTTATAGTCGATCATTTCCCTTATATTACACCATATCAAAAATATTTCTTATGTTAAAAACACAACTATGATAAAACTGACTTTAATTTGAATAAAATATTATCAAGGTTATATTCTCATCTAAAAGACCATATATTGTCTCATAACTAATAATATAAATATTTTGGATAAAAAATAATAATAAAATAAAATTATGACAAGTGTTACAGTAATTCAATAATATTTATAACATTATTTTTACCCATAATTACCAGATTTACCCTTACCTATGTTAAGAAATAAAGATACTAAGGTTATTTTTCGTATTAACCAAAAATAAAATAGAACTATTTACAAATATGTAACATTAAATTAAAAATATGGAATCCATTTTTCAAAATTATAAATACATTAATTTTAGAAATTAATTAAAAATTAAACTCATTTAGGGAACGAGAAATGTGTTTTAATGTAAAAACCATCAAATTATTGAATGTTTTTTATGTCCAAATTCAATTTAATACTTATTATATTTAAATATATAGGATTAAATTGTAAGAAATTGATATAATTATTCTTTAAAACAAATAAAATAAATAATTTAATTCTACAAATTATTTAGTTGAAAAAGTTGTTTGCAATATTTTTTTATTATTCATTAAAATATGAAACTTTTCAGAAAAATGCCAAAAAGTAAATCAAACTGTATTTTGATATTAATATTTAAAATAATAATTTTATATTTTACTATAGAGTGTATTAATGTTTAAAAATTGTATTTAAAATAATTGTGTCATTAAAAGGCGGCAAAACTGCCTTTCTTAAAAAAATACTTCTTTAATGTGTAAAATTGATTTTTTTTCTAATATAATCTCTATAAAAAATTTAAGATATTTGTTAAATATTAGATTTAATATTATATATATTTATATATTTCATTAATATTATACAACAAAAGTTATTTTTATATTTATTTTTATTAAAAAACATGTTCACATTTAAATAGATTTTTAGAAAAACATTTCCCTTTATTTTTTAAAAGGTTTTACATTCATTTATAATTAATTTTTCAAGGAATTATATATAATTGAATAAAAAACCTCATAAATCATTTGACTATATTCATGACCTCCATTCTAAAGGATATGTAATAAAAGTAACATTTGAACAATAATATCTCGTTGTTTGTTTATGCTCAAGATGATGTATCATCTATGATATCAAACATATTATTTCTTTTTATACTTAGAACATTACACAATCAATGTAAACACCAAAAAACTGGTTTTATGTGATTATAATTCTATTGAGACATGTTATGAGGGAAATAAATTTTATATGATTGTTATTTTATTTGAATATTAGACTGAGGAATTTTGGAGTATATTAATGATTAGGATGTGATTTAATGGAATTTTATATTAAATGGGAAATAGTATGGTGTATGAAGTGAACTACTTATTGTATGGAAGAGTAATTGGAACATGGTAGTATATAGTGGAAATTCTAAAAGATAAAAATTGTGATCATGAATACTTAGCATCCATGTAATAAGTAATTGGTGGCCATCAGGTTGTTAATACTCCCTCACTGGGTAAATAATATCTGTGAAGATCAGTGCAATAAATTATGGGAAAGTTATAATTTAATTTCTACTCTATTATATATTTTGATTTTGTTATATGTAATTTAAATTCAACCTGTTATATATATCTCTCTCATTAAATTAATGTTTTCATTTATTTCATATCTCATGTGAATCACTCATCAATCATTTATTTGTTCTTGACCAAATTGTTGTTCTAATATAGTAATTCTATAATATTTCTCCCAGAATGTTAATTATCCACATAGAAGATCTGAAAATCCATAAATTTACTATTTATAGAGTTGTGTATGATCATTTTATATGTGGAATATTTCGTTATCAATCATTGTGATTTGGAATCGGTATTAAATGATGTAGGTTATTCATACTATCCCATATAGAATTGGTTTATAATTGAAATTGTTTGGGTGGGAATCACCCTATAAATAAAATTTTAATCTAAAAAATGTTATATTATATAATATTTCACATAAAATTTTCTTTATTAAATTTTTTATTTTTAGGAGAATTTTTTATTTTTTATTTTTTTTGTAAAACATGGTTTATTGATGTTTATCATTGATATCCATTATATATACACACTATTATAATATTAGTAATTAGTCAAAAATTCCATATGTCCCTTAAATTATGCGTAAATCTTTTTTACATTGTTTTTATAAGTGAATATCCCAAATAAATGAGGGTTTCATGAACATGGATATTGGAGAAGTGATGAACTTTTTTAGACATAACACAGGATGATGATTGGATATGAATTATGATATTTATTCCACTTTCCTTTTAATTTCTTATCATTGTGTATTTGGGAATTAAATTAGAGAGACTAGTGTATTTTTTTTCTGATTTTTTTTATTTTTTAATTTTTTATTCCAACTCTAGCATTGAATTCTCTAACATTGAAATTTATATTTCATAATTTTGACATATATATTATTTGAATAGTTTCTTATTCTAGTGATTTATATTATATGTTGGTACATAAATAGATCCCAAATAATTATATTTTTCCTTTTGATTTAATTATAATCCTTACTAACAAGGATGAATTCTTAATACCTTCTATAAATTCAGGAATGGTCCTATAATCAGGGCCGTGTTGTTATGTTAATTCATATAAGTCACAAATGTCTGAATAATCATTGTCTTATTTTCATGAAAATAATAGTTCATTTTTTAAGAATATATATATTAATTATTAATGGAAAGTATTAAATAAAATAAATTTAAAAATTTAACTGAAAAAATCAAATACACCCCATGTATTTTTTCTATAGTATTCTTACCAATATAATAACACACAATAATCAACATAAAATTCATACGAGAAATTGTTTTAAAATATATTCTGTGTTAATGACGTTGAAATTTATTTTAAATACCGGTTATTATGTTTCCGACATGTTGGAGTGTTCCTTTTGAATCATTAATAGGGGTTTACCATAGGAATAACATCCTGAAACAACCTCTATGGGTGTCTCCAGACACATATATTCCGTTATTTTTATTTTTACATGTTTCGATATATTAATCAAATAATCATATATTTTATCCATAAAATGAAATGATTTAATTAACTTCATCCCTTCCAAATGTGACAAGATATTTAACCGCACCCTATAAATCACTTGTACAACTATAAAGAGTTTAAAATTATATTATAAGTTAATATATTGTCATTTTAATCGAGATATATTAATCATGGAAATATCTTATCTCTCGTAGTAGTAATCCTTAACTTCACCATTCATAGTAGATCTAATTCAACCTCAGACTGATTATATAGATTATATAGATGAAATAAATGAAAATAATTATAAATCATCCTTATTGAAAAATTGTAATGCCAAAAAAATTACATAATAAATTACCAATGATGAAAAAATAAATTGGTAAATGATTAGTTATGAATACAAACATTCAATCGTTATGTGAAACTTATGAATGTTAATATATATGAAGAATAATAGTTATACAACCATATGTACAAAACTCAAAAACATTTTTCCCACTTTATATAAACATAATTTGATATATACATCATGTTGAGTCTAGACCACATTACTGGTTATAAGTTGGTAAGGAGTCCTCAATAGTTTAAATTTACATAAACTCTAAAATGAATCAATCCATATCATATATATTAATATATTATAAATATAACTAATTAAGAACAAATTATTTATTTCAAAGAGTTGTAATGATCACCTTTAATACCTTACTCAACCAATAGATAAAAAATCATGTTTTTTTGGATAAACACCATTTATGAGTTAGTCTACAATTTCCACGACACCAACATTAGTTTCATACTATACCCTTCTAACATTTACCCAATAATAGTGTAATATTTTTCAACACATCAACATGATAACTGATGAAATCCATCAATAAGTGATCTCAAATTATATCATTAAAGAAAAAATAAATCTCATTTGATATGATAAATTTTAAATGTATCTCAAAATATTGAATGAGTACATTTTTAAAACTATAATTTAATATTTATTTAACATATTATATGGAAATGAATTCATGTCATGTGTTATTAGTGAAATTTTTTGTCATATTTATTACGACCGATATGAATAATATGTGATCTCTTTAACGGTATTATTTTCTGTTACATTTCATCAAAAAAGAAATTATGGGGACACTACATTTAAATGAATAAATCTAACTATAGGGAACACTACATATACTAAAGTAATTATAAAATCTTGTTGAAAAAAGCTCATAACTTGTGGAAAATATATGATATGATTCATATTATGTTACATTTGTTACAAATAAACAATCTATTTATATTACATAATTAATCTGATACATTAAAATAGATCACATAACTAAAATTCTCGTCAAATAAAAATGAAAATTTCAAAATATAAATCTAGTAGATGATGAACAACAAAACTGCCTAAAAACCCAAAAACATCAATAAATTTTATAGATACAATGAAATAAATAAATTTTTTGAAAAGTAATATTTTAATTAATTTATATATAAGTTAAATAGAAAAAATGAACTAATATAATAAATCACACCTATATGGTGATAGAGGTTATCCATCTCCCTAAAATATCAAATTAGGAAAACAATATCATGGAATATATTTATTCACACATTTGAAATATAATGAGTGGTTCATAACCTTGTACAAGTATTTTTTAAACATTTAAAATATTTTTTTATTATAATATATATATTATATTTAAAATATGGGAAACTATTATTTGATCTATAAAATGAATTTTATTTCAGTTAATTTTATTCTAGAGACATTATATATATTATTTTCATTAAAAACATTATTTTATTTAATATCATTCATTAAGAACAAAAAAATATCCAGGTCCTATAATTTAATTAGAAACACTTCTTAAATAATGAAAAAATAATTTTTTTCATTGGATAAGTTGACAAGATAAAAAACAAGTTCATATTTCCATAAAATAATGGTTTTTACCATTTTCAAGATATCTATATATACCCTATAATAAATGTTTATAAATTAAAAGTGGAAATATATAACATTATTTTTAAGAAATGAAACGACCAAATCACTATTTGATGATATGAATATTAATATGGTATTTCATATATATTAATTAATGTATTTAAACTAGATTAAATAATATCATTCCCCAATGGATAAGAATTTTACTGCCATATTTTTTAATTTACATTAAAATAATATATAAAATAGTAAAATTTATTGAAATATAAATCCTTATAACCATAATTTTTTATTAATTAACCATCAACTAACATGTAAATTTTTTCATCCAATGTACAATCAACTGCTAGATAATTTTTTTGGTCTATTACATTTTAAATTAATTTAATAGATTGATTATCAAAAAAAATATGAATACTTTAAATTATTATTAATTTTAATATATATATATATATATCTCTTGAAAGTCTAATGAAATGATATAAAATGACACTATTTGATCAGATAATATGTGGAGTGATGAATGATCTATTTTATCTTGGTGATGTATGTTCTGAAATACATATTAATTGTTATGAATAAATGGGGATTAAAAACCATGAGGGGGTGAATCACGATATTCATATTCTTATAAGGATTATTCCCACCCCACAAGATCATGACCTATTTATTATGAGGGTTACTACTTTTTCACATTAGTGGTTATGTTGATCCTATTTTAAATATGTTCTATGATTATTATGCATATAATGTTTAGTAAAAAATAAAACACAAGGAAGCATATATTTTTAAATGGTTTATCACCCTGGTTTAGTCCAAGGAACATGAATCAAATAGTGTGTTGTTTCCCTAATATCACTAAAACAGTTCATATTTGTTTTTTTCAGGTCACTCCTACATATTCTTACTACCATTAAAAGGATTGAGGTAGATGACCTATCTCCCAATGAAAATTCCCTCACACATCCATCTTATGCTCACTTCTTTAGAAAGAAAAAAATTGGCACATAGGGAAATAAAAAATATCATTTAATTTTTTTCAGTGACATTGATTTTATGAGAGGTGTCCTTGAACATCATGTACTCCTTCATAAACTTGATGTGAACATCTCATTGATCATCACATTCCCATGAGAGATAATGGAAACTAATCCATGTCTTTAACTAACTATCTTGGATGTAACAATGAATAAACACCTTCTGCAAATATAGTTGAATGTTGTAGATCCCTTTTAATTTACTACTTCTTCTTATTCGTATTCAAAATTCAAATATATAATTTATATGATTCACTAGGTAATCCTGGAATGTGTCTCCAAGCATGAGATCATTATAATATCTTCACACATAAGGGTTTGATGAAGACCTATTTCATCTAGTGGATGAATTCCACATCACTCCATACCATTTTCATTGTAGAGAGACCCTTATTGATCTATTCTAGTTCATCCATGATCTATTATAGACCCTTCATGAACACTTTTCCACATATATGGTGAGTTCTTCAAAGAAAACCATTGATTCGAAGACAACCTTTTCTTCATTGATGGTGGGAACCATGTGATCCCATTTTCCTTTTTACAGTAAAATTCCACAAAAGAAAACCTACCCGAACTGATTTTCATGTGTGAGTTTCCTCCTTTGTAAACTAAACTCAGTAGATAGAATCAAAAAAAAATCAGACCACATCCATCACATAATACATCCCAAATTACATCTTTAGCAAACCACTTTTTTACATCACCAAAATCATACCGAAATGATCTTCTCTATTGATATTATGTCTACCTAGTGATGTGATTATTGGTTATTTTTATAGGTAAAAGGATTAAAAAATTATAATAATCAAAATTACACAATACACTTTTTCATATGATCCTTCCCCACATACTGGGCTCTCTATTCCTTTATAGTTACCCATAAAAATGTATCAATTAGATTTATGACACATAATTTTATGAATGTAAAATTGTATTCCAAATGAAATTGATATAACATTAATTCATGATGAAATATAAAATTTTCTAATTATTAATAAATTATTAAACCTAGAAATTGATATACTTTTTAATTTTATAGACCTCAATTATAAAATTTTCTACCTAAGAATTTTTTTACTTACTATTTCAATATATAATACTCATCGGGACAAAAAAATCCCTAATTTTAAATATAAATCATTAATTACACCAACATTAATCTATAATACAACTAGATCATGAGATTAAAAATTGTCGATTTATTGATTTTATTCCAATAGAATAATCATTGTTCGATCATATATTTTAGAATATTAAAATCATTATTGACATAATTTATTTAATAAATTAGTTTAATTATGTTACTTACATAATTCATTATATTTAGAAAATTTTAAGGAAAATAAATTCAATTTATTATTATAATTAAATATTTAGTTATAATTTCAAATTAATGATATATCAGTCATTATAAAGTCATTTTTTCACATCAAATTGTATATAATTTATTAAATAAGTCATCAATAACCATAAGAACCCTAAAATTATAATATAAATACTATAATTAATTTTTTACTCACTATTTACTATGAAATAAGTATAGATTTCACATTAACCTTACCAATATATAAGTGGAATTGTTTTCTCAATATTATTTCACAGAAATTACATCATATATTAACAACATATTTTTCCCCTCGAATCCTAAAAGGGGATGAATTATATTGTTTGAAGAGTTTTTATTAATCAGCAATTTTATATTCTATTTCAAATATATTTTCCAAATGAATATAATTTTCATCATATAATAATTATTTTTCTTCAATTCAAAATAATAATAATGGTAAAATCGGGATCTAAGAAGACCATAAAATCATTCAATAAATGAATTTTATACTGGTCAATCATTGATAAAATTTAATGTCATTTAATGATTTATCCTTTTGGGTTATAGTCCTTTCATTCATCAAATTTCTCTTTCTCCTGTTTCAAAATTTAAAATGGGGGAGAAAGACTATATAGATTCTCCTTGAAAATAATTAAAAATATTGAAAATAAATTTCCTCTTCTTAATTTTTTTTCCAAATTTTTTTTATAAGATTATATATTTTAATATATCCTAAATAGTTATCATACATATAAATTTAACTAATTTTCAATTGTAAATATTCATTCATTCTGTGAATTTAATAATATTCATGTAATAATTTATCAATCTCTGAAAAATGAAATCAACTATTTCATTAATAAATTGTTATAAAAACAATAATTTTATCCAAAATAGATAATGGTTCTTCAATAGATTTGAAAAACACATTATGTACTTATTTAATACTAATAAATATTGAAATTTTTCTATAATCATTATACTCCCTAACATTTTTAACGAACCAAAAGAGGGGTTGAATTAGGGTTGGATGCTCTTAAAATATTTTAACCTCTTAGAATATATAATCTTCCACTTTTTTACATGATCATGACCAAAAAGTTGTTTACTTCACTAAAATTATATAACATGAAATTATACTATATTAAATTAATGTGTAATTATAATTACTATCTTATTGATTACATAATCACAGTATAATAGACAGTATAACATTATATTCATAATAATGTCCACAACTAGTTTCATAAAACACATAATAGTATATGGAACAATAATAATCAATAACTCGAAAGGATCATACTCAAAAAAATATTGATTGATATATAAGGGACATTATTATTTTCATTAAAACAATAAAAATAGAATAAACATTTCTTATTGAAAAAATTATAATATAGATGATTTTATATGTTATAATGATGTGTATATATAATGTGTAATATTATTTTTTTAATGGAAATGTCAATATTAGAATCTGAGTTTTGGGAATTATATGCTTGTAATTATAATACAATCATTATAGATAAAGGTTTATATTAAAATAATAAATTTAATATGTTAACAATATAATTATTAATTTTCAAAATTAAATATTTATTAATTAATAGTAATATTATTTCCCATATACGAATAAGAATAAAATTAATTAATATTTAAGAAAATGTTTTCGAATAATTGATCCATGTTCATGGATTTGAAATACACTATTCGTTTTTAATAAAATTAAATTTAATAAATATAGCATGCCATTTTTTTAATAAATTAATTAATATTTAGAATTAATATTTTAAAATTAGCCAAAATTGGATTTTTCATAATGTTCCATGACAGTTTAAATTCTTGTTAAATGGTAAAATAGGGTATTATTATAAATTAATTTTTATTTTATGAAAATGACTTAAAATTATGTAATAAAATACATATTGGCATTATTTTCCAAATATATGTTCATTCATTATAATAATGTATCTTTCGATAAAAAATTCCAAAACCCCAATCACCAAAAAATTTACACCTCATGGAAAAAAATGAAAGATGGGAGACGACGATTACCAGAGTCCCATGCCCAGTAGACCCTAGGATGGTGACTTGCACCGAGGGTATAATAAACATGTATATATCATGAAATACCTTATAAGAGAGAATAATGGAGAGTGTGATAATACATGTACACAAGTATAATACTTATCATATATATATAATAAAAAGGGAAAATATGAAATGTTACACAAAACATAAACTAATGAAAAATAAACTACAAGTTCCAAAAATTTGATGATAGCTGTGACCATGAATCCAAAAAAAACCCCATAAAACCAATAGCTTTTAATATCCAGTCTAATATTTATCTTGATCAGGATAACCATAATAAACTGTGTGTGTTTGTGTGTTGTGTATAATAGTATTCTCATTAGGATCCACCTGGGAGAATCTCATGAAAATTATAATGAAATGATGCTAAAGCACAGTGAACAACAGTGAAACTAACTCGTCATATAATAGATATACTAAGTTCAAATCCCCACTATAGATTATTATGAAAATGTATCACATTAAATAGATCATAAAATATAATACTTAAATATCAATGGTACACCTCTCCCTCTTCCACACTTATTTTCTGATTTTTCGTAATGTTATATGTCATTAGCCAACTCTCTCTAGAATAAGTCATCCTACAAATACTTATACAAGGAATTAAATCATGGACCACAAGCATCACATAATTAAATAATACCATACCAAATTACTTATATTGTAACCATTTATTTTCTTGGATCCACCACATATCATGGGACGTGTATCATATATAGGTTACTATATGACAATTCATCATAGACCATTCACTAAGTAAGTACATCAATCTGTCACATCCTACACACATAATACCTATAATAATCATTTCAAAAATACATAAATAGATACATATGTGTAAAATAAGTACAATCCATCACAGACCACTACACATATATTTGTGAAAACTAACGGCCTTTCATACCACCACCTGTAACTATGAGGACAAGTTAATGGGGATAAAGGGGGTAAATAGACATCTATCCTCTAACATAGCTTTTGGGTAGAGAACTCTCTTGTAGTCCAATTGGTGTAGGTTTCCCTAACATACAATGGTGGAGTAGTATATGATATCATATAAATTTCATTTAATAATATAGCTTACAACCGCACTATGGGAATAACCTATTCATAAAATCCACTAAACTTACCATTTCATAGAAAGCCGACCACCACTACTATGTTCTAGATTTTCTACAATCACAAACATTTAAAGTGATACATTAAATTACTTATCTTTCATTAAATTATTCTTTAATAAACAAATAATATTATTACACATTACATTACATTAGTCATAGGACCAAGTCCATACCCTCCAAGCATAATGTAAACTAAGTACATTTTTTCTCCAAATTAATATCGTTTTACAATTTTCATTCCATCAATACTAACCTGAGGGGTTAAGGATTTTTATTCATTATTATGATCATTTCATGATCAAGGTAGATGACTAAAACCTCCAAATCTACCACCATGAGGAAACATGTAACCAAGCACATCTAGATACCTATGGTAGTGAGGTAAAGAACACATATAAAACCAAGAAACCTAGTCATCAACCATTAAACAAAATTCATTTTAAGAATGTATCTAGCTTTATCAAATCAATTGTAATCCCATATTCAATTTCATCTATCATCTTCGGTTCCATCCCTAAAACTTACAAGAATATCCTCATGCAACTCTCTATTACGTGAGTCATTTTTGTCCACATAATTCTGAACTCCATATCCCTACTACATTTTCCATCCTAAGATTATCCACTGTAGGATCATATCACATCTTATCCCCCCTAACCAATATCTCATTTCTTATAAAATATCACATAAAGAGAACATTGAAAAAATATTTGGGACACACTTGTATAATTGACAGGGAAACATGGAACTCAAAAAATGCATTCAGTATTAAATTGAAAACAAGATCTCACTGATAGATACTCCTGTAACTTGGTCATCTCAAGAATAAATAAAACTAAGGCCCTAAAAATAACTGTTATTAAACAACCCATTTTGTTATTTGAATTAACTAGTTCGTTATTTACTAGATCCAACTATAAGAAACCCAATTCATGAAGATATAACAAGATTTCAAAATATTAAGAATCTCACAAGAATTAAAACCATTATCATTATAATTTATTTTATTACTATACCCAATAAGAGATAGTATGATTCACATTTTTATCAATTTATTAAAACATGGATGATAACTTTTATTTAAACCTACATGATAGCATCAACTTCATCATCATAAACTATAATAGTAGATTTTAAACACAATTCTACATTTATTATTAATCAATTTAATAAATTAAATCCATAATTATGTTCTTTATCAATTTATATAAGCAAGTACAAGAATAATAACATGATAACAAATAATAACACATATATTGGACTATTTGGAAAATCAATAGGAAAACCTCTATCAAGGTATAAGTCACACCATCTTGTGATTGATAAAAATTTATATATTAATAATTTAAATATTTATTTGTATAATTTAATTATTATACAATGGGTTAAACTATGATAAATATATTATTGAATAAAAATAAATAGATATTCAATGAATCCCACTCCTAAAATTTGTCAATATTCCCTATAGGAGAATGGACCAACATCGTATATCCTGATCACATATCATTCAAGGTGATTCATTACTCCAAAGAAAAAACACCAAAACAATACCAACAAAAAACCATGAAAAATATCTTAGAATAATGGAGAGTAAATTACATCAAATTTATTGACTAAAATTATAGGATCCAGACCAAATAGCCATGGGATAACAGGTAAAATGTAGCTTTAATCTCCACTAATCACGAGGAAAGAATTATTAAATTGATCACCATCAAAGGGATTCCAAAACACTCATGGGGAGAGATTATAGTCACTAGGAATATGAGAGGAAAGATATAGGGTTCTATAACTCATATGGTACTTTATCATATAAATTCACACTTTTCCCGTTCACATTATGTAAATGATAGGATTTATTTAGTACCAAAAAATGAGTAACATAAAAAAATTTAACCCTATATTTTTATTAGTATTGAATAATCATTTGAACCAAAATTTGTATATGTGTACTACGATACACAATGTGAAACGCTTAAAAAAATTATTCTCACTTTCTATATCTTTTATTATCCAAACACCTCCAGACCAACTATAGGCCTCCTGTGAAGACCATGATATTTGGAAATATGCAACGAGTTGAACTACACAGTTCCAGGACATTTCATTTTAATACATTCAAAACATTCTCATTTGAATTAATCTAAAAAAACCCCTAAGATAAAAATAGAGAAGAGGGTCATCCATGTATCCACCCCATGATATACCTCCCGAGGATCTCACCATCATTGGACAGAAGCACCTCATCATAAGAATAAGAAATAAAACCAAAAACAAATAAAAAACAATGTTAAAATCTATCTCATGGACATACCTTTAAGATGAGTGTAACTTCACAATAAGATACATATTTGAAGCATCTAGTAAAATAAAAATTCCATCATCCACAAAGAAAACAACATTATAAGAGAAGAGATTAACATCAAAAATATTAGAGTACTTAGTGTGAATTTGTGACTCATGTTCCTTGGAACTTGACACCATTCCACCATTAACCACAAGACTTAAACTAAGTGAATTAAATTCCCTCATGAAACATTCCCCTAGTGGCCATGGATCTCTATAAGACGATTCAAGAAGGTCACACCATAATCATCATTGATATTTCCCAAATCAATTAAATGAGAGTCATTCTAATGATAATTATGGAGTTGTGAAATGTGAAAAACATCATGTATTTGGATCATCTATTCTTGAAGATTAATTTAATATTCCATGACTCTAATATAATTAAACACCTTGAATAGAAAAACAAACCGGGGAGAAAGTATACTCCCACAAACAAACCTTCACTTACCAAGATGAGAAGTCACCTTTAGAATCACATGATCTCCAAAATAAAAATTCAAACATCTAATCCCTTGATCTACTTTGTATTTATGATGTTTCTACACTTCATTAATCTCATTTTGAATTACATAAACCATATCTTCCAAATTTCTTACGAGTTCCATCCGGAGAATTATTTCCTCACTAGCCCTAGTACAACACAATATATAATGGTATAGTTGGACATACAATGATTAAAATGGTGTCATAAAAATGATGGGGAGGAAACTATTATTCTAATAAAACATGGCCAAGGTGAATTTACTCATACAAAATCCTCCAAAATATAGGACAGAAGAGTGTAACATGTCTTCAAGAGTCCTTATGTTCCACTCTATCAGATCATCCTTATGAAAATGAAAGAAATTTATAAGGCATAACTGATATCTGAAAGCATTCTGGATACAGATCCCATCCATGTAGGTAAAACAAGTAACTCGATGAAATATGATAACCCTCGGGACTCTATACATTCACACAACCACCACCGGATCTTGACTCGAAAAACCTCAGTTGTTCTTGACTCCATGATCATTATAAAGTGGGGATAATTTCTAAAAATGATATATGATCACCCATATAGAATCATAGACTTCCTAGAGTAGATGTATACAGAGTAATAAGTTAACCAGTATTTCATACAACTACCACTATGGAACATATTACTATTAGGAAATAATTCAAGAACATGGAACTGAACCTTCATGTTCTAGCAGACCAAGCATCATTTAATTAAATATGATACTTCACACATCAACCACGGATAGAAAAACTAACATATCAATGATCATTAAATATTGTTCATAGTGGGATATACTAATAACAGTGAGTTATATAACTAATTAATAACAATCTCATTCATAACTAAAGAAAATAACATCCATCCATGATACAAAAATTATTTTTCTATACTCAAACAATCCATTATTTGAATCATTAAAGAAACTCGGTCTCTCCATTCCTCCACCATAGAATCTCTCAGCTAGGAATCATATAGATGTTGTATGAAACATAATTGTACTGTCTTCTTAAATAGAAAATAAATACATCTATCATCTACCATATCAACATACATTTTTTAGAGTAATTCCATCAATTTTTTAGAATATCATGATTCATGTGCATCAATACTGTATAACTTCTTCATTAGAACATTGGCTGCAACTTTTACTTTTCCTTATATATACAAATATTCAATGTCATAATACTACATGAATTACATCCTCTTATAATAAAAAAAGTTCAGTTTTTTTATAGAAGACATAACTC
Organism: Viscum album; assembly: GCA_963277665.1. Taxonomy (NCBI): domain Eukaryota; kingdom Viridiplantae; phylum Streptophyta; class Magnoliopsida; order Santalales; family Viscaceae; genus Viscum; species Viscum album. The sequence goes on along the minus strand of OY728160.1, from coordinate 246,180,138 downwards.
ATTCTATATTGTTAGATGAAATCAAAAACAAATGCTCACTAATGGGGTAATGTCTCTGTAAATTCAAAGAAAAAAAATTGCTCATAACTTAAAATAATGGTTTGAATAATTAATCTAATGAGGACATAAATCCTAATACCCATATGAAAACATTGATCTCTAATTCATGAAACTCATCCCAAGACAAGATGAGAAGTTTCCCAAAAAAACACAAAATAAACTCCATCCACTTGAGAACAAAGGGATGAAGCACTCCCCAATATCACGTTTATCTACTCAAAATCTGGAGTACACTATTTAATCCCCAAGAATTTCTTACCCTTCTTGGTTAACACTATCAATGTAGTCAAAAATTGAGAATTATTGGCTATTAACAAATTGTAATATCGAGCATGACCTTGGAAACTCTATACCTAAGTCATTATCTTTAGGGATACCCCTAAAATAACCACCTCTATCTTCAACAGGACCACAACTAGTCCATATAAAGATACCACAATAATCAATAAATATACATCATGAGCACACAACTCCACTTATATATCTTCTAAAATAGATTCAAATGATATTGAACTTCAAAAATGTCACTATTATTCTATGTATTCTACTCGTTAAAAGTGGAGTACAAAAGGATTGTTTTGATGAAATCCCCACGAACTTATCTAGGAACTCTCAAAACACTACATTTGTCAGCCCCATGAACTTGGATGGGGAATTTGTTACACCAAACAACATCATTATCATTACATAATACCTATGGAGAAAATGGAAAGATGTCTTCTTAATATAATCTTACTTTCCCTCATATGATAATATCTTGACTACATATCGACCTTTTAGAACAATCCTTATCCCATCATTTAATAAAATAAGTCATCAATCTAATGAAGTGGATAGTGGTTCTTCACTATCATTTGGTTTAGGAAATGATAATTGATATAAATTCAGAAACATCCATATGTATCCAATAATAGAAAAACTGGGGAAGCCCAAGTTGAAAAACATGGCCAAACAAAACCTCTCTATAATTGATCATCGAGAAATACTCACAACTCTTGAAACTCATAAGTTCTCATCATAAAAAAGAGATATTGAGATGGGATGCATCCCTTGATATTTCTCCATCCCAAACACGATCTCTCATTAATGTGCTATCACTACCACCTCATATTAAAAGACAGCAAGATGCTCTTCCACAATCCTAAGAAACACCCACTGATAAACATTAGATGAACTAAATATCTACTCAAATAATAAGTAATCTAGGTAATTATGACACCTTGCACACATCCTAGGGTCTCTCACACTATTAAACACCTATGTAACTCCATAAATATCGTTGAACATGAATTTACACCAAAAGGAATTAAAAATATAGTTCATATAATATAACCAATTCATACTGATGTCTATTTATTATAGTTGTATCCATAATCTTCTGGATTCTCTTAATTATTTTTGCTACCTCATCACCATCTCATGGTATCGAAATACTTTATAAAAGTTTGTTTGAACTAAAACTTTTATAGTCAACACATGGGGAATTATAAGCCTCTCAAACTCATGTCCCAAAACATTGACAAGGGTGTGTGATATAATGGAGTATAAAACTATTAAATTGAAGAAGTATTGATTCTTGTAAAAAACAAGAAAATGGTACCTTGAACAATGTATGGATCAACTAACATTATAAGTAAATAAGAATCAATCTCACCATAACTTGCTCCATTACTCCACTAACCCTACTAGTGACCAACTCAATAGGTTCACTCAGCTCACTTGGGATGAGGGGCATCTCAAGTCTATTCTATGTCATCTATATCTCCTCTACTATGATCCAAAACTGGAACATGATATTGTTACCTTGGTGAAAACAACCTCAATGGAGAAATTTAATTGGAAGAGATGGTACATAATAATTTCATTGACTATTTAGGAACACTCTTCATTAATGGCATCATCCTATATAATAAAAAGATATTTTTATCCCTTCATGTTAGTTAGAGAGACACCTCCCCTGAAGAAACAAGATGATGAAAGATGATACCTATACTGAATTTTTATCCTTCATTATGTGATGTCATTTTTTCTAAGATGATAAAATGACCACTTTTTTAAGGATAATAGATTCTTAGTTTTCATGGAAGTTATTAGGTAAAGATTCATTAAAAACATAATAAGTAAATAAAAACATAGCTATACAGTACAATTTTATAAGTATTATATAAGGAAATTCATTCTATACTAGTTCATATATGTCAATTTTATAATTCAAAGTATTATTCAGGATGTAATTGAGTATAATTATATAGATAGGAATTGTGCTTAATAGAAGGAATAAATAGTGTCGTCACTTATAATATATGTAGAGATTTTCCTCTTGAGTAAGTAAATGAAACTTGTGATGGAGTTTAGAATATTACTAATATATTGTGGGATGTTTCTCATATAATATCCAATAATCATTCCCATATATAAATAAAAATTTCCCCTAAAAATTTTTTATTAATAAATTACCACTTCATTACATAGAGACCTCTATAATTAAATGTATCTAATAATCCATTAGTTTATAAATAATTGACCAATTAACTTGAAAAAATAACCAACCAATAGAATTAGTGACATGAATATGATTTTCACAGTATTTTTCCATCAATGGGGAATTTTGAGCAATGGAATTCACCTATTCATAAAAAATAAATAGGGGTAGATATTGATAATATGGAATGAAATATTTTAAATATGATAATATTTTAAAGTTACTTTCCCAGTATATAATGAGATTATATGGAATCAACATTCCTAAATTTTAAAAAAAATTAAATGGAATATGATGTAAAGTTAGAGGCCAAAATTATAAGGTTATGTCAAAAGTTCATGAACTATATACATAATCAAAGATGGATTATTGTTTTCTTCCTTCATGATATAAATCCAACATAACAAACGATATTTGTCTCTAATTAATTTTCAATAAATGATGTTATAGTATCAATAAATGTATTTTTGAAAAATTAATTATCTCATTATTATATTTTCAAATAAAATTAACACAAGAAACTAATGGCTGAGAACCATGTATAAAGATAAATAGAAAATGGGGAGAGGGTAAGGATGGAATATGGAATAAGAGATAATTATAGTAGGAAACACATTGGAATATTGAAAAAATGGATTTTGATTTCATTTATGGTGTAAAGTTAAAATCCATCAATATCAGGAAGGTAATATATTGATAGAGGCATCTATTTTCATTACCATCAGTTTTAGCAAAATAAGGCATTGTTCTGATCATAAACAAATTTAGACAACTAATGGCCTAATACCCAATATGACCCATGAAAAGGTGTAATGGTAGTTCCCAATCACCATAGGCGGGAAACTAGTTCAGGGGTTTTAAGTAATCACTCTAGGAAACTATTTTCTTATATGTAAATAATAAAAAGGGTGTTCCCTTCAAACAGAACATATATATGTTATATATTTTCATCTATATAACATATGGAAATAAGTTCATAAGATATTGAAAATCCATGAAATCATATAAATGAAAGATATATTAAACCATAAAAATAGATAAAATTGTATGATCATCTATAACATAAGAAAAAACGATATGAAAAATTTATAAATTGTTCAAAATTGATTAAAAGAGGAAAAAGTGGAAATCTAATTAGTTGATACCAGAGTATTACCCTATAATGAAAATAAAAAATAAAAATATACCATAATACATACAACCCATTACCATACAACATGAGGGATTGGTCCTACAATGCATCCACCATCAAATCCAATCTCAGTTATCGTGAAAATTCATTACTTCTAAGTGGTACCATTCCATGAATATGTAAGTTAAATAGTTTTATTCCCTCACTAAAATGGTGTATATAGGATATGACTGTTACTATCTCTATAGGATCACTGAGTGTTTTCTATGCGAATAAACTATTATATAATGAGGTAAATAATTTTTTAAATAAACCAAATGAAATTAATCTTCTTTTATATTTAAGATATATAATAGATGAAATGCTCATGAAAATTCCTAATATTAGAATATATGTTATTTAAATAAAAATTACAAAAATAGAATCATTTCAAATTTCATAAGGTATCTAATTTCATATAATGGGAATATAATTTTACTATTATATGCCCAAACTAATCTTTACTAATTTTTAATAGGTTTTTATGGGATGTAATATAAATTCTATACATGTAATATAATATCGAAGAAAGAGTATCATCATAAGAAACAGACTTATCCCTTAATTATGAGTGTATCACACATTATTATTAGTTTCTTATCCTAGAACCCCTACCCAAGAACACAAGTTCCCGTGAAAAAAACCATTAAAAATTTACCATATTGTAATTTTCATTCAATATGGAACTTTATCTCACACAAAATAGAAATATAATTTCAAATACATATAAAACAAGATTTAAAAATACATTATTACACATATTACATGGAATAATTCAAAATAGTTACAAAAAATATATATATCCTCATGGACGGAACAAATTTATTTTAATAAATATATAATCACATATATGAAATCAAAGAACAAATTTTTCTTCAAAAAATTGTAAATCATAGAGCCACATTCCTTAAATAGGAGAAATTTTTATATGATGATGTAATACCACTAAGACAAGGGAAATTATACTTTATAGGTTAGTTAAATATCTATCCTAAAAAACCACTGAAATAAAATTCAATCACAAAAAGTATTCACTAATATGAACATACAAGATCACAAAACCCCTAATAATGATGGTAATGGAAAAATTATTATGTGGGATTTCCCAAACTATGTGAATAGATAAAGAATGTTGATTAAAACTCACTTTTAATTTGGATTTTAATAATTAGGGAAATACATTTTTTAAAGTAGATAATTTATAGTTCATAAGGGGGGATGAATGGTGAACATATATATGTAATTTAGGGTTATGATTGTACATTGAACATTTTAATGAATATAGAAATACTAAATTGAGTTTCCACATAATTTAGGAAACAATTATTATACTAATTTCAGTTTTTTTTACTTTAACGTCAACTTAATGTTAGATGATCAACAAAAATTTGTTACCACCACTCCCTTGTAAAAGATACCAACTACCATGAATCATGATAATCACTTCAACGGTTACACAATTTATTAACGAGTATATATAAATTCTAATTAATCATGTTCTATTAAGAGTTAAAAATATTAACTGGTTTGTAAATCACATGGGAATCCTACACTTATTCTACCTCTTCGCATGTCAATTAATGTGATAAATTATATTGATACAACTTTAAAATAGATTCATTGAGTACAGTATGAATTTATGTAATCATTGTACATAACATCATGTGATAAGTTACCATAGTTATATATAAAATTATTTAAAATGGTCCCACATGACATGAGGTAAAACACACGTGACTATTGATTCATCAGTCACACATTCGATGAGAACATTCAAAAACAACTAAGGACCAATTAAGAACTCAAATGGATAGACAAAAAATATTGGATTAAGAATTATGGTAGTTTTAGATAGTTACATAGAGATTATATTTTCCTAAAAATTTTTATAGGATGGGTGTGAGTGTTTAATCAACACTCATTATAAAAATCTACAAGTCTTAGGTATGAGGGGTTAGTTTTTCCCTTTGGACCTTATCATAAGTCATCATTGGAACATTTTCGGGATGTTTTGATTTTGTTCATTCTAATTAACATCAATGTACATATATTGAAGGTCAACAACATAAATTGAGTTTAATGGAGAATTTTTTTGAATTTTTAACTAATATAGAAAAAGTTGATGTTTGGAATTTTTTGTTCAAATTTTTCTTATCATAAATTAATAATTATCTAATATATAATTTAATTCTTGATTTTCAAACTCTTTTATATCATTAATGATTTATAATAACAATTAATCTACCCTTTTTATATTATTTAAGGATTCAATATTTAGAACCCATAATAAAATATTATTATGAAAATAATGTATTGGAATGTTTTGATTATGATTGACAAAGAATCCTTAGTAACAAAAATGATTGTTATACTTATGGTTTAAATTTAGATAATACCTAGAATGTATTGGTAATAAATATATAATGAAATAATTTTATACTAAGAGAATAAGATTAATGATAGTAATGGATGCATAAAATACATTATTGTTAGTAGAGAGACATTATTATTTGTTTCTTTCCTAGAACAAACTTGAGTATATCATCTTAGTTAAATTATTAAGGATTAAAAAGTTGTAACACATTTTATGGATGAAAATATTTAACTAATAATATAATATATGCATATTCTACAGTTATTGTTTAATGTGTTTTTTTTCATCCACTAGAATATTAATTTTAGTTTTCCATTAAAATTATCCCATATAAAAAACTAAAATATAAGCCACTTATAGAATATCCCTTGATGAATTTATGTTTTATGAGAAAAAACTATAGGATTTCTCTCGTAATGGATTCATAAACCCAAGTATTTCACCTTTTGTATACCCTATCCATGTTTCTAAAAAATATTAATTTTTTTTTGTGGTTATGTATCGATTATTGATAAATCAATTACATTACTATAAAGAACCACTATCCATCATCATGAATTTATGAATTCATAGATCAATACCAAGGTTGTTAAAACTATCAAGTGATCACTATAAATTTTTTTATCATCAATTAATTTTTAATAAGGATTATATAAAAAAGTTTATGTTTGTATGAGGTCGGTACATTATGATTACTCAACAATTCTAATTGTAAAAAATAATAAAGAGTCACTATATATAGATTTCATGAATGTATTATTCTTGGATATTCATCATATTTTTATACTAGAATTATTGAATATGAATTGATATTAATTAAATGATATGAAGATAAAGAGTTTTATTTATAAATAATCATTGAAATTATTAGGAAGAATAATTTATATGTGGAATTTAGAAAGTTTTATTTTTGTATCTATATGATTTCGTTTGATTGATATATTATCTGTAATGATGGAATATCCTTTGTCACTTCAAATATTGTGGACATAAAAAAATTTCCATCAATATCAAATATAAATTATATATATACGTTCTTTGGTTTATTTTGTTACTATTAACATATTGTTTAAAAAAATTCATGGTTATAAAACCAATTAACAAAGAAAACATTTAAAGTGTTATAATTATCATTGTAAAAGTAATGTATTTTGTTTCTAGGAAATATAGATGGAATTTTTAAATAACCAAGGAGTAAAATATCCATTAGGAAAGGGAGGATATATAATATAATGTTATGAATTGATGGAAGAATGTTGGTGAGTCATTAAGTAAAATGAAATGTTATTTTTTTTGAAAATTACAGATCATATATAAAAACTCTTAAGATCATGATATTTTGTTAAGAGTTTTATTATCTTCCTTAATAATATATAGACAATACAATTTTAATAATAAATATAACAAATACATTGATCACAAGATTTGAAGTTAGATATTCACATTATAATAGCTCATCATGTGAAAGAGGATAAGGTTAGAGGTACTAAAAGACTATGATATCATGATACAATACCACCTTGAGATGGAAAACTAGTTGGTTGATTCACTAATCATGAATAATAATGAGTTTTTTTCTTCGATTTGGATTGGATTGGATATAATATTCACATATTCATTACATTTAGAAATGGAAATTATTTTGTAAGGGTAATATCGTTCATTTTCTAATAAATATCTAATACATTTGTACTATATAAGATAATTAAATCCCATGATAATCAAAATGATCAATAGAATATGTTTTAATTAGTGAATAATTGGATAAATATTGACATTTTTAATATATATGGGGTTTTGAGGTTCAGAATGATATTATGTGTTCAATATGTTGTTATGCTAATGATTGAATTTCAAGATGATGTAAATAAGATACATATGATTTTAAACCTAGGTACCAATAACATTTATTCATATTTAATAGAAAATTTCTTTTCGGATAACAAGATCAATTAAATTTTTGACAATGTTTCAATATTTTTTGTGTTTTTTTGGTAAATTCGAGAGAAATCATCCTATGGGTGTCATGAATCCACTACTTATACCATTGTGGATATGGAAAATATTATAATTACTTATTTTTAGTTTTGTGTAAAATAGTTTTATATATTTATTTGTGGATCACAATACGAAACCTCCACAGTTCCATTGAATACATGAGTATCTACCCATTTAGAACCTTGCACAGATCTACAACAATGAATGTGTGAGACTTCATGTGAAACTGATAACAATTATATTAAATCATTAACCTATTTTTAAAATAAATTTATATAAATTTATAAAATTATCTTCAAAGTAACATATTTTAGATAACCACCTATCATTTTAAATTAGATGTAATTCATAGAGAATTAGATAAATTTATAGAAAATCTAATGTAATTCTCACTTTTCTGTCATGGAAAATTTGACCAATATCAAATAACATTATATTATGAATAAATAAATAGATAAAAAAATAATTATTGTGTATTTAATGATTAAATTATTAGACTGGCTTTTAATGCTATAATGAAGAGTAAATGTAAGGGTCAACATGACCATCATAAGGATATATCAGCTGTTGAAATTTTTGTATTAGCAATCAGTCATTTATAATAGTAATATAGTTACTATAAATACTTGGGTCAAATAAAATGAATAAAATGATTTTGTAATAATATAAATTACAGTTATAAATAGAATATATAGATCAATGATTATTAATATAATTACACACATATTTTTCGGAATAAAAATATCATTTATTAAAGAATGATTTTTCAAATTTGTAAATAAAAATGTATTGTTCAAAAATACAATAAAGGATTTATTTAAATATTTAATTCCTTATATATAGTGAATTATAATTATAAAAATTAATTAAAATTTACATTCATCACATTAAAATTAACCAAAAGTGAATCATTATTTATATTTCTTGATAGTTAAATTTTTTAATCAAAAAAAAAAACAATGTGATTATACTGTATGTATCATGGCATCCTAGTGGCATAAAAAGTATGAAATGAATAATATAAATTATTTCTTAAAAAATATTTATTTTTCTACTTTAAAATAAATATTATTACATAATAAAATTATTTTTCAAAACATATAAAAATAATTCAACATCGTAAAGTATATTTAAATAATACAAAAAATATTTTTTATGAATAATATTATTTTACAACAATAAAATAATATAATTTATCAGTTCTTTGTTGTTAATATTGTAAAGATATAAAATAAATATAAAAATGTAAAAAAAAAGTTTAAAACCATGATGATGCTTGTTTTTTCTATTTTTCAACAACTAAAATTCCATTACATGTTCTACTATATTAATTAATAATTACCCATTAATTTATTTAAATATGAACCATTCCTCTCATTTCTTAACTACATAAAATCCATTATGAATGGTATTTTTGACAATTCCCTCTAAATATTCTATGTTAAGATAATATAGAAGAAAATTGTTTACAATATTTTATTTATTTTATTCTCTTGAAACTAGTCTTAATAGTGTTTTTTAAGACTCATTGTAGGGTAATGATTAAAATTCCCATATCTATATCGAGATCCAAAACACTAAGGAAATAAGGATTTAATTATATTACCCAAAAATTATACAATAAAATATCTCATTGATGTTATGAAAAAATAGAAAACATAGAACATCAAACTAAAATTAAATTTTCAGTATTTAATTAATCTATAAAATTTCAAAATAAAATGAAATATATTACAAGATAAATTTATGAATCATAATTATAAAAATGATAAAAGTAATAATATGACATATAAATAAAAATAAAAAAATATTAAAATATTTATCATTTAGATCATTTGTGATGATCACACTACTGATAAAAGGTATTCACATAATAATACACATTATAAATAAGATAAAAATATTCATAATTGAAATAAGTGGGAAGGTTTAATTATTTATTATATTTTTCTATGGTTATAAGTTTGAATTCAACATGACCAATGTGTATAAGGTCATTGGGATCTTTTCTTTCTTAGAAAAATGTGGCTGTAAAGATTATATTTATATTAATACCATAATTTGATAGAGTAATATTTAATTAGATAATTTATATTTTTAATGCATGAATTAATCAATTAATTTGTAAATGTTATAACATGGCTACAGAATTAGTGAGTGAAAATATATGTAATTAAAATTTTAAATTCATATCAAAAGGCTAAATAATAAATTCAATTATTTTAATTCTGCCTTATGAGTCTCATTTTTTCAATCATATAAAATATGTATCTTTACTAGGTTTATCCTGTGTCTAATCCTCAGTTGAATTTCCATAATTTTTACTTTGGTGAAATTGTATAAGGGAGAAGTCCAAACTCATAAAATTTATTATGAGGATCATGTTGTATAAATAACCACTCATGAGTGGGGTAATTTCCAATATTATTATTGTTAAAAAATATTTATATACATAATAAGACATAAATTTTAATATCAATAACCCATAAATACTACCAAAGGATTAAGTGGCCTAGAGTCTTTAGAAGACAATTAAAATAAAACATTAACATGAAAAAAAGTAATACATCTTTATTTTAGTCACCATATTTAGCTTCAAAATTAATATTAACCGCTAATAATTCATGAGATAATCTAGGAAATACCTGGACATAATTAGTGTTTTAAAACACCTAGTTCAATAATAAAGATGATAATGAATCAATTCATATGTGTTAAAAGGCATAAAACAGTTTTTTAAATGGCATGGCTCATTAATAATCATATATAGTAAAAACTAACATAGAATAATATGAATATGAAATAATTGGATTGCAATAACAATATAAAACATGGAATAATTATCATTTAATGATATGTTCCAACACAACATCACATGGTGGATATAGTCCAATCAAGGGTTAGGATATCACCCTAATACCGTCCATAACATCTAATTAGAAAATAAACATTACCAATGAATTGTATAACTATCATGTAATACTGATAATAAAATATGTAAGAATTTGTGTACCACGTAATGATATGAGACATAGGGAATAAACATAAAGATTACTCAGGGAATGAAATATATAAAATAATCACATCGTATAACATTTCTAGATGGTATATCATAACTATTTCATAAAAATATGGGATTAAAGAGTTCATGTATTTTCATTGATGAAAAGATAATAATGGTTATAGAAAAAATATTTAAATGTAAAGAGAATATTTGGAAAATATTTTACATGTTACTTTGTAAATAGACCTCTTTATGAGGGTTTTATAAAAATTGTTAAAGGCTAATTAAAAAGGTAAATAGAATATAAACTTCCATATAAATTGGAAATATTCTAAAAAAATTACATAATAAAATGGATTTTTTTTGAATAATTGGATTATTTAAAATAATAGCATGTTACAAAAAATGGGTAAAGTGTAATGACCCATGAAATTATGTGGATTTTTTTTTAAAAAATGCATGGAAATTTTACGAGCCCACAGTTTCTGACGGCGCTAGATACCGAGGCCTGGTGTGCTCAGAATCAATTTCTGATGTTTTGATTGGGTATGTTCAGTAAACTTATGAGTGTGATTTTATAACACTTAAACTGGTGCTCAAAATTGAAATCTGAGGGCACCGTTGAACTCACAGCGTCGGTGATTGCTTAGTGAGACTGTCACCGTAGTTTCGTTTTAATGAGAAAGGGAGTCTATTTTTTGGGGATTCTAAATTAAATTAAATAAAAATGAGTGTAACTTATTTTTATTTTTGTGGTGGTTTAATCCTCCAATTGGAGGTTGGTGGTGGGGGGCAAGACACCCTAACCTCCCATGAAAGGTTATGCTGGTAGGGCCCACCCGCACATAACCTCCCTTGAGAGGAAATTATTAGGTGGGTCACACATGAGCTTAAACCCCCCCAATTATCTCCCCTTTATTAATTGGACACCTCTCCTCATTAATTGTAACATCTCACCTCCTCTTAATTTTGAATTTGAACCATTCATTATCATTAATTAGATGAGTTTCCTCATTTAATTAATCACAAATTTGTGTCGTTGTGATAGATAATTAATAGAGATCATCCTTTATTATTTTTGGGGTTGGAATAATCTTTTGGAAAATCATTGGAGAGGGGAGATTCATCTTTCCAACGAAGAACCACCAAGTAACGACGAACTTCTCCATCGATCATCGACCAAGCCAAAAGAGAAGGAGTCACACATGAAGAATGAAGACGATGCTTCATCCTCGAACGCTTCCTGACGTCAAAGAATCGAGGTAGGGGAATTTGAATTATTATAAATATGAGATTAAATCTCTGTTATTCATCAATCAAATTTCTGGATTGGCATGAAAAATGTTATCTCCATGACGAGGAGGGTTCGGACCGCACGAACACAGCCCGACCCTCCCCCTTTGGTTTTTCCTTTGTTGACGACGGAGGCGGACCGCAGAAGATGTCGGCGGCGCAAGGGCCTCTAGACTGCGGGAAGGGCGCGGTGTCGGCGCGCCACGCAAGGAACCGAGCCACGACCAAGCGGGCCACGACGGAGGAAGAAGGGAGTAGTGCCGTCGTATGACGCCGGAGTGGATCCGTGGCCAAGAGGGAAACAACTGATGGAAGAGGCACGCATCTGTCCTGCAGTGTGGAAGAGCTGGAGGCTGCGGCCAGGCTGCGCTGCGATGGAGGAGGCGCGGAGCCATCGTGCCATGCGGAGCCCATCAGAACTGTGGCGTCGTCGCGCCGTGGTGGAGGAACCAAGGCTGTCGGATGAGCCGACCACCAGAGCACCCTACAGGTGGGACCCTTCGGGTCCCGTGGTTACCAGGCTAGCGCGCCATGCATCGGCCGTTTCGAAAGACAGGCGAGTGTAACTTCCCCACCCCCCACGCGTGGCCAGCCGGCCGCACAGGCCAGCCACCGACCGCACGGGACATCCTACCCCGACGTGGGCCAGCCACCCCTGTGCGGACCGGCCATTCGGCTGGGAAGCTCATGGAGGCGCCGCCCATGGTCGGGCAGCCCTCGGCCGGGCCGCCCACGGCCAGGCCGCCCGCGACCGGGATTCCCTCAGCCAGGCCCCCCTCAGCCGGGCCACCCATAGGTTGGGCTGCCTCGGATCGGGTCACCCTTGGGTCAGACCGCCTCTTTGGGACGGGCCTTCCCATTGGTCCATGACATGTCTTCAAACTGAGTCGGAACCATTGACCAGGACGGACCGGGTCGATCTGACTGGGTTGGACCGGACCCGGACCCGTTTGGCCAGTTTAAACCTTTTCGCCCTCTTCATGGGCTACGGGTGTCCGTTTGACGAACTGCCTACAGCGTTGGAAGGCATAAATCAAGAATATTCTTTTGGAATACTCCACTTGATGTTTATAAACAGTTGGGTTATGGCTGAGTTGGTTTTAGCATAAACACCAACCGGGCCCCTTGAACGGAAATGCCAATAACTCACAAACCGGGCGTCTGATTGATGAACCGTCTATTTTGATGAGTTCCTTACGATGAGACAAAACTACGGGATACATAAACTCAAAACATCCTGATATTTTATGTATCAACACTTGTATCAAGGAGCGGACCCTCCCGAAATCAAATGTCATGTGTGCGGGAACACTATGGCTAGCTGCGACTAAGCTGATAGGATCCTCAGTTGGTGTGACAGAGATGAGACTGGACCTGGATACTCTGTTGGTTCGACAGCGATGAGACTGGACCTGGATTCTTTGTGGGTGTGACAGTTATGAGACTAGACCTGGATCCTCTATGGGTTCAACAATGATGAGACTGGTCCTAGAACCTCTGTGGGTTCGACAGTGACAAAACTGGACCTGGATCCTCTGTGTGTTTGACAGTGATGAGACTGGACCTGGATCCTTTGTGGGATTGACAGTGACGAGACTAGGCCTGGATCTTCCGTGGTTTCAACAGCGATGAATTTTGTACCGAGATCCCATGTAGGATCGTCTCCTTCGACAGACTACTAATTTAGGTATCTCTGGATATCTGTCCTTAGACAGTGAATGGTGATTCAGTGGTTACAACTAATCATCTCTTACTCTCTTTTATGTTGTGTATACCTGGTGTGAGCTGAGTGGTTACCTTCGTGTTTAACTCATGTTTGAGATGTGTTCTCTTGACATCTTAGGTATATGTATGGGAATATACCTATATAAGGGTGGAAGTTTCTTTGTGGATATTTCTTCGTGGGTGTTTCTTCTTAGATATTTCTTCGTGGATGTTTCTTTGTGGATGTTTCTTCATGGATTTTTCTTCATGGATGTTTCTTTGTGGATGTTTATTCATGGTTCTTTCTTCGTGGATGAGAAGCCCACGTGGATTTCTTCTATGAGCTGTACCTATGGAGTACACGTTGTGTTAAACATTATTTTTGGAGTGTTTCTACACTTTTGGAATGGAATGTGTTGGGCTCAAGAGTTGGAGTTGGTCTGTGATTGGTAACTTAGGTATATGTATGGTCATATTCCTAAGTAGGGATGGTTGATACTTTGTGATTGCATCTTACTACTTTGGTTTATCCATAGTGGATTTTGGGAGTCCTTCGGGGGTCACGGGGACCACTACTGAGTATAGTTATACTCACACCTACACGGGCTTTGCCCGCACCTTGTTGTGTTCTGTGCAGATGACAGTCGGTAGTGATCGAGTCTGAGGGTGACGGATGGGAGGATACTCGTAGCTGGACTAGATGGGACGTACCTCAAGGATGATTTGATCGAGATCTGTGCCTACCCTTCTGGTATGATTCTTGGGTGGATGATCCATGAGCTGTTTTTTTACTTGTACTTGTACTTGTTGTCCAGTTGGGTTTGCATAATGGCCCACATACTTTCATCACATCTTTCTTTTCTATATTAGTACTTTCTGCTTCTACATTTTGTGTTAAGATTGTTTGTGTTACAATTTTAAAGGCAATTCCTTCCCTTTTTATCTGGAATTCGCCTTTGGTGCTAGTCGCCAGCCCCTGGCCTATGGAAGGTGGGCTTGGGGTAGTCACGGCACGGGCCCCAAGGAAGGGTCATGACATAAAAAGATATAGAATTTCTCCTTAATCTGTTTTTCATAACAAATGTAATAGAGATTAGAACCTTGAAAAAATTATATTCCAATTAATGATTGTTTAATTAATATTATTATATTTTTGGATGGAAATTGTAAAAAAAAAATATTAATTAAATATGAAAAATACATACATATAGTGAGGTAAAGGGGAAGAAATCATCACCCCTAGAAAATAGAGTGATTCAAATAGATCCCTTACCTTAGGTTTCAGAATATTTATATACATCCACAAAATTTTTGAGATAATGAAATTATAAGTATTGATTTGTGAATTATAAAAATTCAATATAAACATACGAGGGAATTAATATAAATTTATTATGTTAATTTATAACCATATTTATGTGATATATTGTTTAATTACATTTTTCGGATGATGTTTTTTTCAAGGATTAAAGGATAGATAACTTGTAGAAATTTATTGATGTTCTTATCAAATTTGACTATAACTGTAGAAGTGATAAGAAATGGTATTCATGTCCTCAAAAAAATTTAAATTTTTTTAAATACACTTTTATATATATGGATGATTCACTTATTAAATACATTAAAGTTATTTGGTTACTTCATTAAGGTCATTTAATAGACTATCACAATGTAGAATAAAATTATTTAATATTTTATCAATATATTCATAAATGAAAATAAGCTATTATTGTATTTGTATCATCTCATTTAACAATAATAATTGTCTCATGAAATTTGTTTTAGGTGGTAGTGAATAACGAAGTACACTATTGTTGGAGGTGGTGATCCAACCATATCATTAAAAATGTTCTCATTTTCTAAAATGAAAAACTTATGAATATAAGATGGATATCCCACTATAAAAATAAAATATTAATATATTTTTGATATAGATGTTATATTTTATTTGGATGGATATTATATGTGTGTTTTATAGGGAGAATAATATTAAATGAAGTAAATTTTAGAGTATACCTCTCTAATAGGTTGTATAATTTTATGCTACCCCTAATGGCTCATTGGGAATGTCTCTAGGTGAAAATGAAGAAACTAAGATGTGGGGAAGATGATATGAGAGTTAATTGGAAAGTTATTTGTAAATATATAAGGATTATATGTTTTGAGAAGATGAGGTGCTGAGTAGTGGTATTTATATTGGGATGATAGGGGTATTTCTAAATATTATAATAATAATATTATAATATTTTTTAAGACTACAACTAGTGAAAAAATTTGTTACCATATGTAGAAAACAGTTAATGTGAGTAGAAACTAATCAGTCATTATATAACATAAGATTACAGATAATCCCAATTAGCCTAAAATGATAAATATCATATTTTGTCGTATTTCACTATTCAAAAAAATAATAATTATTTTTGAAACAATTTCCAAGATTCTAGAAAACGATTTTTTAATTATATATTCTAGAATAAAATCAATTTTTTGAAATTAATTTTCAATAAATGAGAAGTTAAATATTTTTTTAAAATCTATATTATTTTACTAATAAGAAATTTATTATTGTGATCAATTTTTCTAGCCATTGAAATATTACATACGGTTTTCAAAATTATAATATAATATTAAAAAATAATATTAATTCATGAACACATTTTATGAAATATGACATTCTTTTGAATGCTTATATTCTTATAAAAATGAAAATAAATCATCTACATCATAAAAATATTAACACTTATTTTATCATTTAATACATTTATTTCCTTATATCATGTTATAAGAATATCATATTATCATTTTATTATATTCATATATCTTATTTTAAATTTACAAAGGTAGAGTTACTTTTCTAAATATCATTTTACTCTACTTACAAGCGAGATTAATATTCTAATGGCCACATTACTAATCAATGGGTAGATTTTTAATTGTCATAAAAGATCCCTATTTTCTATAAATACCACATATTTCATTAATTCAACAATAACATCAATATTCCACCAATGTCATATTTATATAATTTCAATTTAAAAATTTACATTGCATTATAAATATTATTTTCAATCACTACTGTTTTATTCATGAGTGAGATTATTCTGGTGGTCATGTAGATCCAAATAATCATAATTTAGTTATCTTGGTATGTATTTCTTCCCCATGTTATAATTTTAAATTATTATACCCATTTTAAATCTATAAATATAGTAATTAATTTAATTTAAAAATATTTTTCTAGTTTCATCATGTGATTATGAAATTTATACTACACTAGTAAATATGACACAATTATTAGAATGGAAATACCAATGATAAATTTTTTTGTCATTACATTTTTTATACCTTATGAACATTCACCCGCAAAATTATGTTTTACATACTAATGTGAAAATAGGTGATATTACATATGCTTCATGTATTCATCGATTTCTGATATCACCTCATCATACTTTTGGTTAGTACATAGAACAGTACAAATGTAAGTTTTTTTGTTGCATATAACATTATATATATAGTCTAATATTAGAACTAGTTACTCCATATAAGATAGATTATTTTCCATCTATACCACATAATATTTTTTATAGGTGTGGGATCTAATATTTATATCTTCAAGCAGGATACATGGAATACTTAATAATTTTGGTGGGATTTCATGTTGATAAACCACCAGTTAGATATTATCATGAATTTCAAAGTGGTGGATGTTCCTATAATATAGGTTTCCCTTATTTTAACATCTCATAACCCTCTTACAATGATATATAAATATGACCACATTATCAATAACATCAAACACTATACCACATTTGAATTATTTTCACCCTAACTTATGTTTCCAAACATTATCCCATCATGAAGGCGGTCTAAATTACTTCTCCAATATGGAATCATATATATCCATTCATATTCTTGGGTGAACGATATTATTGCTTCATAACATAAAATTGGAATATGCGGATTCCATCCAAATTTGAATCCCATCAGTCACGCTATCAACATTTTTTCTAACATATGGATAATGAACTCATATTATATATTATTTTATGGGGGATAATCCATATAGAATATAAACTCCGTGTTTATATAATGTAATAAAATCATATAGAACATGAGTTAAATCTTAGATGTCGATCAGATATGATTGATAGTGTTGTTTCAGGCAGCCTAACCAATCCTCTAATGTATATCCTTTAAGTTATTCAATTGATAAGTCCTCTAAAATAAAAATTAACTAAAAATAATTAATAAATAGATCCACCATTAGCAAAATAATATTATTTCCTATCTAAAACTTTAGTAGTCTAATGATATAGTATATGGTGATGATTTCTCATTTCCTTGTCTGTGTGTGGGATGGACTTCTCATGTCCCTAAACGGTTCCCCTTCAACCACAAACTATAGTTAAATTAGGAATTTTGATTTATATTTTATGATACTCATCTTCATATTGTCATAACAATAGTTCTATCGTATATCTCAATACATATTCATATTCCATGGGGGGATGTAGAATGTTGACCTATGTATATCATAAAAAATTTACTTATTTTTTTAGGATTTCATGATACCCCAAGTCATCTACCAAATATCACAACACCTTATTCCAAAATTGTGAACTGTGGGGATTTTATTTTTCTTTTATATTCAACATTTTTCTATATTTCAAGATCATATCATTATGAAACTTTTATCTTATCTAGATGAGATGGTTGAACAATGATTTGGGAAATGAAATATGATTTTCCTTCCTTTATTATTTCCATGTCCATCTTTTGAATGACTAAAAAGATTTTATCCTTATCACTTCTCATCATTACAATGAAATGAGATACTTTCTTATTAGGAAAACATACAGTTTATTTATATTGACATGACTATAGTGGACTGAGGTGTCATTTTCCTTGATCACCTCTAAACATATTCACTTTGACAAGTTATGATCCTTTTGTGTAAATATATATTTTAGGATAATATGATTCATATGTTTTTCAAACACCTCACTATAATGATATTTCCTCTTAATCATGAATGTGATGATCGCTAAATATATCTCTAGATCGTCTGTACTGTAATTCCTCACATAGACATCCAACTACATTAAGGTTTATACTATTACATTATCCTTATATAATAGTACACACCACGATCCTTTATTTTATGAATATAAGTATATTAGGAAAATATTTCCACTTAAGGGAAGTGTGAGGAGTAGTATGTTGATAAGACTATTTTCAATTCCATTAATCTCACGTGTAATTCAATAGAATTAAGAAAACCATTACACCCTTCTTAGTTATCATGGTAAGAGTGTTTGATAATAAATATATGTTTATCACAAATAATTCTAAATAGATATCTTGTACAAGGAAACATATGTCCTCTACTAAATATGTTGGTCTTGGAAATTCCTCAATTTAATTTTTCTTAGAACGGTTCATTTATATCCCTTTAATGGTGATGAAATTACTCATTAATGATACTTTTTAAATCAATAGCTCACATTTAATGGATATTAAAAATATATTATCCTTTTTATATGTCTTTATTAGCATAATCAAACGACCCCCATCCCCTCCTTTCTCATGAAGTGTATCCTAATATAATCAATAAAGGATGCCAAAAAATTCAAGGTGATATCTAAAGAGACTATTAAAAATGACAATGAACTTTTCTGGAGTGTTATTAAGTCTAAATGGCATAACTATGAACTATTAGAGTCCATATTGTATTCAAAATGAAGTATTTTGCATATCATCCTTCTTCACATTTAATTTGTGAAATGTCGACTGAAGGTTCATCTTACGGTAATATTTGACCATGTTTAGTTTATCAAAAAAATATCCATGTTAGGTGATACATTCTATTTTTTATGATTTTTTGAGATCATGATATTCAATAAAGTGGCTCATTAACACATCCTTTTTCTTAAAGAATAGGCCTTAATCACCTTATTAGAAAGCACTCTAGTGTATAAAAGAATTTTCCAGGCTCCATTACAACTATTTATCTACTTATTCCAACTCTTTTTTGACATTTTATATGGAATTTGGATATTGGTAGAGAACTAGATATATGTTCAATTGGTAACTCAACCTCTGATTTGGGTGGAAGAACAAATATATCTTCTTTTAATTCATCAACATAGTCTATTAGAATGTTCATGTCTATATTCATGATTCATTAATTTCTCTAAATTATTTGAGATAAACATGATTAATCATAACGTTAAAATATCCGTGTTTATGATTTTTATCCCAAATGTGATTGATCCCCCTCCATTTATGAAATCATAATTAAAGGATTTCTTGTGATGTAAATATTTATCTCCCTCTACTAATCAATGATATTAGATTTTTAAAATTATATCCAATCCATTCATAATATTTCATTAAATTTCATTAAATGAAATTTAATAAAAATTGGGAGTTTTAGTTCACAAAAAATATGTAGGTAGAAGTTATGTACTTTAGATGAAATATTTTCCAAATTTCTTATTATCACAAATAACACAACACCCATGTTTTGAGGTGAATTCTGAATAGTTCTAGGAAACCTACAAGATACGAATGACTATGTTGAACTATATTTATTCATAACATAAATATCTCATGATTGGATAATGAGGAAACCACTCCCTATTTGATTGTGGTTATATTTACATACTATATCCAATATAAACAAAGTTATGTAAATACATATATAAATTATCTTATAAAAAGTTAAATATAAACATAAAAGGGTAAATATATAAATAAAATTTATATCCATGATTACGACTCTTTTGTTCTTAATTTATGTTATCCATGGTAATTTCCAAATTATATTTTCTATCCAAAATTCCTATTCATTTTCATAATTATATTCCATAATGAGTTTGTTAGTATGCTTAGAAATATAACCTATTATTGTCTTTCCAAATGTGAAGCATGGAATATTTATCATGAACTAGGTGAAAATTGAGTTAATACCTAATCCACCCTTCTAGAGGTAATTAACCGTAGGTAAAATTGTTCCAATGTTACACCCACTTGTAGTATCCAGATACAGAAAAAATTTCCTAGAAACCAAATTAACTAATATTCACCAATATTTCATGATATTCTCCTATACTTATAGTTATCCCTGAGGTTATCATTAATTTATTCTACTCATAATACATGATTATAAGAAGAAATTCTTAATGTAAAAATAACATAGATCCAATACTTTTATATATATATATTTATGATTTTTGACATAAGTATCTATTAAATAGAACAGAAGGATTAATTGGCCTAGTTTATTTTGAATAATAGCAATATAAAACATATACATTAAATTTTAATAAAAAACTATTATACTAAACACAATTATGAGATCCGAAATCCTTTTAATATCATAAATTATATACGGTATGTTGGGGAATACATAGATAAATGGTGTGAGTTAAAAAGGCCAGCATGTGATTAAATATAATAACTAAGCATTTCATATGATCATGAATGTATAACAATACAATATAAAAGTTAGAGTTCATGAATAATAATAGGGAGGAAAAACCCAAATAAAATGGAATAATAATATCATGGAAATATAAGAACATGGTAACAATATAAAACATAAAATAAGAATAAATCAAGGATAACTACAGTGACTACACCACAGTGTAGATAGAGTCCCATCATATAATTTGTTTACTCCATATCATGTAAATAACATATCATGAGAAAAAAATCACCCAACACATTTGATCATTATTTTGGTGCACCCAATATAACATTTACATTTATATGTGTGTCACATAATGAAATATAACATAAGGATAAACATAAATACTACCCATTGATGAAAAATGGTTGAATAGTCATTTCTTATAGCATAAAAACATGGAATGTCATAATATATTATATGAAATAATGTATTAAATAATTATATAATGTAAATAAATTAAAAAATTACAATTTTTTCTGAAAAAGGATTTCCATGTTAAGTGAATATTTGAATAATTAAGGACATGTAACTTTTTAAATATACATCTTAGGTGGGGTTTTATGGAAAATTAATAACATTATTTAAAAATTAAAAGAGAATATTAATTTCGATCAATTATGAAATACACTAAAATGATTTTTCATAATAAAATTAGTTTATTTAAATAATAATAGTCTAAAACATAATATAGATTTGTACTTGAAATGTGGTAAGATATAGGGATGCTCCCTTAAAATAGGTTATCTTAATAAATTAAATTGATAAGGGGACCACTAAAAAATTTATATCCCCAACAATAAAATTGGATTTTAAATAGGTATATATTTGGGTGATGGATGTATGGATTTAGATATAATAAATTGATAAAAATAAAGAGTGTGAATGTTTGGTAATGTAAAATGATGTGAAACCTAATAAAAAAGGTAGTTTGGAGATATACCTTTCCTTGGGTCTTAGAATCATTCTGAAATTGCACTCAACATCCAATATAATCAAATTATATTTATTAATTACTTTATTTAGAACCATTACTATCAATATTTTATTTAAAATAATATTATTATATTAATTATAAACTATATCATTGAGATATAATGTTTAATTTTATTATTCTGAGGGTGTTAATTTAATGTTTCCATGGTAAGATCACCAGTGTGTAAATATTTATTCCTTTTTAAAATTGGTCTATAATTTTTAATCTTAAATGAAATGGTATTGATTTCCTTAAAAAATGAAATTATAACAAATTGGACTTGGTACCCTATAAACCTAATAACTAAGCTGATGTTGACATGGTTGGAAGGGTGTTCCCGATCCCAAGATGTTTGGGACTATCACCTGGCATCATTAAAAATGAATTTGGGGAAATTTTTTCCAGAGACATAATGGATGTAAGAAAACAAGTTAGTATTCATATAAAAGGTAACTCTTCTGGGAGAAGTGTAGTGGAATTAAAATAGGTAAACCAACCAATGTAATACAACAAAACTAGAGAAACAGAAGTATAACCCAAGTCCAAAAGGGTTCCACTATCCAATATCCAAATATAAACAAGTACTACAAATGATTAACACCTTAAACTTTCTTGAACATGGAAGAAGTTAATTTAAAAACACTCCAAGGTATAGTTATTGTGCGAGAAAAAAATCCCAACAGGGACTCGCTAAGGATTCTATATTAGATTCCAATATTTAATTAACCCAAAAATGTTTCTAATATTATATAAAAAGGTTTTTCAATTCAAAGGAAATATTATAGCAATACATTATTTACATTTAAAAATATTGAAATATTTCAAAAAAAATAATTAAAAAATAATTTGTATAAAATAATTTATATAAATTGAAATGGCATATAAAATAGTTACAAAAATGGACTAAATTTATTTCAAATAATAATAATTAATAAACATTATCATATAACTAATGTTACGACAGTTCTAGGATAAGTGTCCCCAAACACTCAAAGTGGCATGAAAATATAGAAAAATGCGACTTCATCAATATCCCATCAGTTATGTGATATGCGGCATTTATGTATTTGAACATTGTAAATTGAAGAGTGATGTCTGAATAACTCACTTACTAGCTAAGACTTGGAAATTTTCTAATAAACAATAAATGATGTAGAATTTACATTAAGACTAAATATAATACAATTCATCCCATAATTCAGTTTAAATATTAAAATTTTCCATTTCAAAAAAAAAAATGAGTTGTTAATCAAAACAGGTTTTTTCAAAGATAGAACCCAAATGTTTCTTTGAAAATGATTTCAATCCATTTTCTTCAAATACAACATTGAAATAAATTCTATAAAATCAATTTCCCAAATTTGAATTTAGAAATTTAAATTCCAAAATTTTCTATCATACCAATTTCACAATTTAGATGAAAAAATTATATTTTACAAATTTCCATCCATTTCACAAACACAACCCAAATCAAAGGAATTGAGGGTTTTCCTAATTTTATGTTGAATTCAATAAAACCCAAATTCATTGTAATTTAGTTTTATATAACAAACCAATTGTATGAAATTTAATTGAAATCAATAAATTTCATTTAAATCAAATAATAGAATTTAAATAAATCAAATTAGGGTTAATAAAATATTGGAATCATAACGAAACCACCAACCTTGAGCTTAGAGAATCTCAAAAAATAGAACCCTAATCAGGATTTTATAATGAAGAACAATGTAAATGGGAGTACAAAATCACAATTAGGGTTGAGATCCAAAATTAATGTTATTATATCTTCCAATATCAAGGATATCTAGAAAATCGTATGTAGGAGAATAGAGATAGGGAGAGATAGAGAGTAAGAGAATGATAAATGATGAAAAAACCTATCAGGAATAGATAAAACATCATTTTCAAAGCTTCAAACATATCTTGAGAGGGTTTATTAGGCACAAAAAGGGTTCATGGGAGTTCCCCTGAAAGAATAATTCATATGAGATCTATTTAGGTACATTGGGATCCTTAAAATTGGGTTTCACCTATTTTAAAAAACAGTTTTCAAATTAATTATTCTTTTATGAATGGTTAGTTGGGTAGGGTCACATGGTTTGGCCAAAATGTGCACCCTAACCATGTTCCCCTTTTAAATGGGTTTAATGGTTTCTCCTATATGGGATCATGGATTTTCAAATTTTACTCTATCTATGAATACCCCCACTGTTTGAGTTTTTATTATTTCTACAAAGATTTTTCATGATTTGGGGACACTATGTGTTAAACATGCACTGGCCTAGAAAATAAAAAACTTCCAATTTTTTCATATTGAATAATCCAAAACAAAACCCATCGAAATCATGACCCAAATAGGGGTTTATGAATACCTATAAGATTGTAATATGATGTTACAACCTCCCCACCATAAAAACATTTGCCCCATAATGCCTACTCAGAAGCACCGATGAAAAAAAGATGAGGCCACTACTCTCTCATTAGTGCCTCCTTCCATCATGTCTCATGGGAATCAGATTTTTGCAACCATAGAACACAAAACAATGGTATCTTCATCCCACTATGTACCTTGATTTCAAAATCCACTTTTCTAACTGGATGTTCAGTCCTAGATAAATCAATTTCAACCACAAGATCACTCCGTCTCAAAAAATGATATAGATTAGATATATAATTTTGTATCTTAGAAACATAGATCATGTTATGTATAAATGCTAGCATTGGAGGAATTGATAAATGGAAAGAAATTTTCACCACCTACTCAGCAACCTCGAAAGTTCCCACAATGAAAGGATCACAGTTCCCTTTCCTCCCAAGTCATCGATGACCCAATAAAGGTTAAACTTTCAAGAAAATCTAGTAACCAAATAAAAATTTCAACAGTCTGTGATGATGATCAACATTAGACTTATAACAGGTTATTTTATCAAAATTATCTAATAAATCAAATGAATATTTTCTATCATCAATTGAACCAAACTCAGTCTAACCAAGGAACTTTCACCAATCTTCAACCAACACAACCGGGATTTACACAGAGAATAGCACGAGGCCATAGAAGGACACATTATAATCATAAACTAGTAACTATTATTAAAATAAAACTAAAATAGCCCCATATGTTCCTCCCAATCCCCATCAATGTTGAGAATTCATTCATGAAGAATATCCTCAATTATATGTATATAACTTTTTTCTTTTCCACCTGAATACATATGGTATGCCATAATCAAACAAACATTAGATCCTAGTTCCACCTCAAGGCATATGCAAAAGAGAT
This sequence comes from Viscum album, assembly GCA_963277665.1. Lineage (NCBI taxonomy): Eukaryota > Viridiplantae > Streptophyta > Magnoliopsida > Santalales > Viscaceae > Viscum > Viscum album. The sequence goes on along the minus strand of OY728160.1, from coordinate 246,154,322 downwards.
AAGTGAACTGAGGATCCCTATTAGAGACTATAGAAGACAGAACTTCATGAAAAAGAACAATATTTATCACATAGATATTTCTTAACTCCTCAACATTTTTTGAGTCAAGAATATGTATAATGTTAGCTGATTTGGTTAGCCGATAAATCATAACCCATATCACACTATTGTTTCACTATGTTCGTAGCAACCTAACTAAAAAATCCGTAGATATTTCATCCATTTTCCAAGTAGGAACAAGAAGTTTCTAAATCAAAACTGATTTATTATAGTGACCATACATAAAAAAATTTGACGTATAAAAACTAGAGACAAATTAAGAAATTCCTTGTCTCATACCTAGACACAAGAATCTACACAACATTTCATAGAATATATTCATGGTTCCTAGGTGAAATGACCACTTGTAATTATATAAATGCCCAATCATATATTTCCTCACCTCTAACAGTACATCAAATAGATTCTGAAAACATAAAATACCCTTTGTGGAGAACAACATTTCAGGTACGGTCTCCCAACAAAAGAGAGTCTCTAATGCTGGAAAACTCATCATCAGTTTGTTGTTCATCATGGATCAGTTGTAGTGTAGCAGATGTCAACTGAACACATGCCAAGGAAACCTTGGCCATTGATTCTATAACTCCAATATTAAACTATAAAATGAGAGCCATCAAGTTCCACTATATTATCACTATTTCACTTCTTAGTTTGGAAATTTCCGTCCCAACTAATATTTGTTGATATTACCATTACCCATGTTATAGGAAATTCCAAAGGTGGATGATTGTAGATATTCCACCCAATTACTCTAGGGGATATTTAAATATTTTTCAAAACAATATATAACTCAATATCTTGTGGTTATAATACATGTTAATTCTTTATTTTTAAAGTTAATTTATCCAACTCTTTAGTACATGAATCACAAATTCATGTTCAAGGTAATTGGTGAGATAATTCTTCTCATGTGTCCTAAGATAACGAGAGCGACAATAAATGATATGATCACTCTCGATAAGAAAATTCCCCAAACCCAATACCAATGCATCATAGAAGACACCATAGCCCTACTCAGCCTATGGAAGGGTAAAAATTGGTGTAGTAGTCAAAGGAAGTTTCATCTCAACAAAATAATTTCGGATTTTCTTATCCCAAGAAAATACAACTGCCTTCTGTGTTAGAGTAATCATTGGATAATCCAACATTGAGAATTTTTTAAAGAACAATCAATAATACCTAGCTTGACCCAAGAACCTCCAGATCATGAAAACATTTTGTGGTTATTAACATGTCATAATATGCTTCACCTTTAAAAGATAAACTGAAATACTATATTCTGACACCACATGCCCTAATAATTTCACTTCCCATATCCATAAATCACATTTCATCATATTGGTAAAAAAATTATAATATCTAAACAATTCAAAAACTATACTCATAAGAATCACATGATCCTCCTCACACATAGAGTAATAAAGGAATTCATCCACAAATAATTTCACGAAAGCATCATGGTACTCCTAAAAATCGTATTCATCAAATACATAATGTCTATATGAGAATTTTTTAAACCAATGGGAATAAATAGCTACACATAATTTTTATAACATCTTCAAAATGTGGTTTTATGAATTACATAATAATTTATTCTCAACATATGGTAACCAAATATAAGGTCAATATTCAATAACCACTTCAACCATTTCAAATGGTCAAACAGATCATCAATACATTAGAATGTATATTTGTTCATTATTTTGACTCAATTGGGTTTTCTATAATCAACCCAAAGGTGAAGGGAACCATCAATCTTTTAATAAAAGAGAACCAGTTCCACCCAAGGTGACACACTTGGGTGTATAAAAACACTCTATAGAATATCATCCATTTAAGTCTTTATATTTTTCATTTCAGTTTATTCCATGTAGTTAGAAGTTATAGACATTGGTTGTGTACTATGTGCTAAATCGATAAAGAACTCTATGTTCTTTACTGGTGGGAAAAAGATAATTCAAAAGTAAACACATCTAGAAACTCGAAGAAAATTTGAGGGATAACACTATTCAAAGATTCTCACTCCAAAAAAAGGTGAACATGGATATCAATTTCCTTAACTGTAGGTAAGATGTTTCTACTTCACTTGGGATAGAGTCACCTTCTCCTAGAAAGATTTTACACAACCCATCTGGTGTATTAAAGAAGGATCGTCAAATATAAAAATCAATCATGGATTTATTGGAAATGAACCAATCCATCCTCAATATGACATCAAAAAGTTTTATATAACGAAATAGAAATCTCTATTAAAGATCTACAATTATTTGAGTGAAAACACAATGGATACTTGAGAGACCATGCACTCTCTTCATTCCAATGGGTGTATTAATATCTATCACATAAGACAATATATCCATATGATGATTTAAAATTCTGAAAACATGGGTTGAAATAAATTAATGATATAAACAAGAATAAAATAGATAATCCACTAATGATTAATCTATAGTGATAGTGTCACCCACATTTAATGGACCTGTATTTGTTTCCTCTAGATACCTTACCACTGTCTCAAGAAGAATAATTTTGTATTCCTGTGGATAAAACCCATTTTCACATGAACCATTTGATTATTATATAGTTATATAAGGTTATGATGATGTTTTTCTCCTACGCAGAGTGGAAAAAACATGGAAGAACTTCTGTAGGTGACTCCAATATCTTCTAGAGACATAATTATTGGGGTGCTCTAATGAAAATTCTATTTGAATGACTCATCTTGGAACACTGGTAAAAAATCAATGGGGAACTTCTAAGAACTTCCGGATAGTTGTAAAAATCCCTAGGATGGGATCCAACATGAGAATCATCATGCTTTATCTTTCTCTTAGATGAATTGACAATATTATTGGGAGTGAATGAAACTTCTGAAAATCATGAATTTCCAACCGGGTCTATTTCTATCATTATTACTATATCCAAGACATCATCATAAGGAATAATCATTATCTGAAACTCATCAAAATTAATATATCATTGATTCCCTAATATGAACCATCATGTCCTCATCTTCTCATTCTATACTATCTCAGGTGAAAAAACTACATTAGCTTAGTAAAATAGTTTGCATTCTCTATCACAACATTATTATCCTATTAATGTCTAGAAAACACTATAGAATTTTCCCACACTATTAAATCTTGATAAAAATATTCAGTGAAAGTATACTTTATGTATTTAAATTCTAATCCAACATGATTCTTTTCCATCACCATCATTTCCCACCATATTCAGCTTAGTCTATGTAGCATGAAGGTGGCACACATCACCTTTATTTCATTAGGTTTTTCTATGAATTCAAAAAATCATTCAATACTGACCAACCATTAATTATCCAGTTTTGGATCATTAAAACCATGTAACCATGGTGGTTTCTATATAATAAACTTCTTAAAATGATTATGGGGATCATCCCATTGAGGTTCCATAGCTAGAGCCCGAATGAGAATTGTTGGTGGAGAATTTTCCAAATCTTAGAAAGTATGCAAGATCACGTCAACCATAATCTGGTCTATAAATAGATTTTCTAACTATGATTTAGTAACAACATTCTCAAGGATATGATTTGTATGTCTTCTTGAAGGAATAATGTTACCAAACCTTAGCAAGTGAAAAATAAAACAACTAATTAAAACATAAATGAATCAATAAGGGTAAATTAATCCCAACAAAAAAAAATGATTTGAATTTCAATCTATCCAAAAAATGAGGTAAAAGACAAGAACTAATACTCAAGAAATATTTCCCAAAACAATCATAGTGACATAAGGTTTGTTATAGTGTGATATGTTTTTGTGCGCATTCGTACGTAGTTCTTATGTCCTAGAAAGAATAAACAATTTCATATTGCAATCAGGATATGAAGCTAAATATATAGCTCAGATACTACTTCACCGTGAACTATCCCTTGTACCTTGGTAACCTAGTAAATAAAGTTGTGTTGAAATAGCCCAAAGGGTTTTCTTAATCTCCTTGGGTTGGTGACTGGCACCTAACATGATACAAAACAAAATTCGGAAGGATTTTTTCATAAACATAGCATCAACATGAAAATAAGTTAGTATGCATGCAAACGAAAAATATACAGGGAGAAGTGTACTAGAACTAAAATAGGTAAAAACCGAAATGTACTATAGAAAAACTAGACCACAGGAAGAACAACCCATGTCTCAATGGATGGAACTCTCTAAGACCAAAGTATCAATAGATACAGCCACCATTTGGCGCCACCCCCATACTTGAAGCTGGATGAATATAATCTACAAACCACAGAAGGAGAAGGTAAGGTTTGAGATAAATTTCTATTAGGGTCTCACAAATTATTCCACAATATATTCCAACATTTAATTAACCAAATAAACTTTTAAATGTGAAATAAAAAGGTTTTCATTTAAAATGTATAGTTAAAAAAATCAAACTATACATTTAATATGGTATAATAATTTAAAAAAAAATAATTAATAAAAATTTTACATTAAACAATTTATATAAATTTACAAGGCCTATAAAATATTTACAAAAAATGGAATATATTCATTTCAAACATAAATAAGTGAGCATCACTATCATTTTAATAATGGTATGATTACTCTAGGATAAGGGAATCTACTAACTCAAAGTGACATAGGAATATGTGCATACACATGACCCTTTATTACAATTAGTGGCGACTTCATCACCATCTCTTTTGGGATGTGACATGTTTCATTTATGTTTTATAACTTTTTAAATCGTATAGTGATGTACGAATTACTCAATAACTACATAATGCGTGAATGTTCACTAATAACAAACCAATTTTGGAAAATTGATTTTAATACTACATAAAACAATATTCATTCCATTCTATAATAAAAATATTCCAATTTCCCATTTAATAATTAAATTGATTTATTTATCAAAACATACATTTTCAATGATAAAACCCAATGGTTTCTATCAAAACCATTACAATTCATTCTTATCATATATAAATTTGAAATAGATTACATAAAATAAATTTAAAAAATTTAAATTCAGTAATTTAAATTCGAAATTTTCAATAAAATAAATTTCACAATTTATATTCAACAGTTTAAATTTTACCATTATTTTACAATTTCAAAAACACAAAGCAATTCAATGGAATTTGGAGGAGTCCAATTTCATGTTAAAATCAATAAAATGCTAATTAAATGGAATTGTCTTTAAAAAAATTAAAATCAATAAATTATTTTTAAATAAAACAACGAAATTCAAATAATTCAATTTTGGATTAATAAAATTGGTCATCATGATAAAACCACATACCTCGATATCATAGGATCTCAAAACTGAAAACCCTACTCATGATTTTCCAATAAAGAACTAGGACAACAAGAATTATATAATAAATCCTCAGTTTGATTTCTAAAACAATGGTAATTAGATCTAACAATAGCACATATATCCATAAAACTCTAGGTCAGAGAAAAGGGAGAGAACAAGAGAAGAAAAATGGGAAGAGGAAACCTACTGGTCTGATATCAAACGATGATCACCAATATTTGATCTGATTTTTGGGAGGTTGTAAAGGGGTAAAAATTGTTTCATGGGATCTCCCCAATAATAATAAATCATATGGGATCTATTTAGGTCTATCAATAACATTAAACAAGAGTTATTAGTGATTTAAATATAATTTTTAGATTAATTAATCATGCATACATAGTCTATTGGAAAAGGTCGCATGGTTGGACAAAACTATGTGTTGTAGTCGTCCACCCCTTTTAAATGGGTTTCATAGTTTCTAATAGGATGGAAAAATGTTTTTCAAATTATATTCTAATCATGAATAACCCAACTATCAGGGTTTTCAAGGTTTCCACTCAGATGAATCATCGTTTTAGAAAAGCATACATCAACTATACACTACTATAGAACATAAAAAATTTATAAATATTTCACCCAAAACGAAACCCAACCCAATAATGGTAAAAATAAGTTGTTATAAATACGTAAAAATGTAACAACATGGTACAGAAATGGTTTTAAAAATTAATATTTTCCTTATATATAGATGATCCATTTAGTAAATATCTCATTGTTAAGTAGTTAGTTCATTTATTTAATCATACAAATACCCATGATGTATATTCATTTAATTTAATATTATTCTTATATATTAATTATAGAAAATTAAATAAGTTATAATATACTTTTTATCATCCTATTAGATAGTAATATTATTTTAATGGCCTTCTATGATGGTGGGTTACAAAAATGAAGGTCAATGTTCATGGTGGCATTGAACCAACAATATTGTGAAAAAAGTTTACATTATATAAATGAATGAAGGAACGGTTTGTGATGGGTATTCTAGAATAACATTAACATTTTAATATATTTGGGATGATAATCTAACTACTTTAAGGTAAATAGAGATTAAAGGTGGTCAAATAAAAAGAAAAATATATAAAAACATTTACTTTAGATTTTACCTCTTAGTTTAGTTACCTATGATTTGGAAACCATGTATTGTCATTTCAATGGAAATTGGATTCTTCTAGTATCCCTAGTACATAGAGTGGAATATTGGTAATGGAATTTATAATAAAATTTTAAGATAAAAGGATTAGATTTAATGAGGAAAAGTGGTGGTGTTTATAAGCGGAGGAGAGAGGCTTTTGGAATATTATAATCATTCGTTTATTATTTTGAATTAATATTACCAATAGTTTTTAATACAGTGAACTAATATAGTATACTATTCAAAAATATTTAAAATAATGTGTTATTACATCGTCCATAAATAAAAAATTCCTGTATTTTTCTTGTAATGATAAATGCCATATTTTATTATATTTAGCTATTCAGTAAAAATATAACTATTTTAGAAATATTCCAAAAACTCAGACAATATATTTTTTGAAATTTAGATAACCAAAATGAAAGCCATTTTATGAAAATAATTTTATAATGAGGAAAATTTTAATTCTTGAATAAAATCACTATTTAAATGTAAAATACCAATAATAATATTGTCATCAATTTTCAAAGCCTAAAAAAAATTTAATTATGGTCTAAAAATATAATATCATATTAATGAAATTTATATGTAATTTAAAACCGATGTTATAAAAAAACATTATTTTTAATATTTCTATATTTCAGAAATATAAAAAAACATTTATACTTTGAAAAATATAAATGCCAATTTAATCATTAAAAAAAATTATTTACTTATATTTGGAGAAAATTATGGCATATTTTCATTTTATAAGACACTAAAAATTATTATAAGTTTCTATATGTGAGGATACTATTCTAATGGTAGGTATACTATACTTTAATGTCATATTTGTATTCCAACAAACCATACTACAATTCAAATAGTTAGAATTTTGATGGTTACATTAGTTCCCTACTTTCAATAAATACGTCATATTTTATTCATTATTCATTCACTTATATTTTCCCCAAATTTTATATATATTTCTTAATTTTGAAAACACTTATTGAATTAAAATTTTTATAATTTATTTATATAGTGTTGATCATGAGAATGATTATTCTGGGGGATTGATCAGTTCAAAATTTTCATATATTATTTTTTTGTTTTATCTCTGTTATCCCACTGTAAAATGTCAAACTATTTTTTCATCTTTTATTCACTAAATTTTCTATTGATATTAATTTTATAAAATGTGGTAGGTTTCATCTTTTGATGCATGTTATTTATAATACATTACTAAATGTGACACTATTTTAATAAGCAATATTACATGGATAAAATTATATGTCATTAAACATTCCATATGCTTTTATATTGATATATTAAGGGGTTTTAGAAATAAAATTCAGGATGATAAAATAATATAATTATGAATTTAATAATTGATATATACATTAAAATTATCTAATGTATTTTTTAACATTATGAATTTTTACTAAACATAAATTAAATGATTAAATTTATTTAAAGGTATAATTTTTATTTTAAAAATTTTTGATAAAATATATTTAATTTTTAATCAATATATTATAAATTTCAATGAAATGAAATATAATCATTCACTGTTTAGAATAAATATGTTTTAAAAAACTTTTTTTATGTTAGTAATGTATTTTTACATATGTAGTTTAAAATAATAACTATAAAATGATAGTTCTGATAATATTTATTAGTAATATATTAAAAAAATAAATTAACATTATTAAAATATTTATTAAATATTATGGAATTTAAAGAAAATTTTTAAATGTAAAAATATATATTTCAATAAATTATTTTTTATACATTATAAAATTGTATTGATATAATTTTCTTTAACCATTATAAATGAAATACTACAAAATAACTTTCAAAATTTGTATCATAGTGTTCAAGTTAGTTAATAAGTTGAAAATATTAAAAATTAGTAACCCTGGTAAAAATTCATGTTAATGAAAATATTTGATAAAAGATAAAAATTTAGGGGGAAAGTCCAAAAAATGTAGCAAAATATTTTATCTAAACGAATAGATCATGAAATTATTAGCCTCAAATTATCATATATCTTTTGTTTTTCTTATATGGATCCAATTTCTATTTGAAATTACCACCCTTTCTAAATAATGACTGGGAATTTAAACAAATGACATTCAAACTCACCTATAAAGTGTACAATACTAAACCCACAATGTAACACCCCAAGATTTCATAGTATGTTATTTCAATAACTTGCACTACATGCAACACCTAGTTCAAACGCACCACGTCATTCCATACTAGTCGTTCAAAAGAGGTTATAAATAGTATTAACTGAGTTTTAAATTTAATATACTCCCTATAATTTTATAATCCATATTATTGGTTTTTAGAAATAATATAAGGACAAATTCATTTCTTCATATAAAAGAAGTATATTTCAAAAAATGCTATTTTTCAGCCTTTTAATGGAAAACCTATTTTAATACTAATATTTGAAACTTATATATATTCAATTTAATGAAATTTACTTATTCTTTACAAACAAGACATAAAAAAATTTATTTTGGATATCTTTTTGGTACTTTTCCAATAACTTTCAATTTTTGATGAATAGTGAAAAATACTAAATTTTAATTGAAAACTACTTTTTTAATATAAATAATTTATACTGTTTAATTATACATTTTAGTTTTGTTAATGTATAATTAGATTATATTTTTACCATTTAAACCAATTTTGGTCATTGTAAATAATTTCTCTTTAAAATTGAACAAAAAAAGTGTCAATCTTTTTATAGTTATTATTTTTTAAAAACACACTTTTTGCTTTTGACAACGAGACATAATTTTAAATTAATAAATGAAACATCTATGTTTTGAATTTGGTAAAATAGACTTCATTTTTTTAATTTAGAATATCAAAATTAGTTTAGGGTGAAATATTGGTGTTTTTCTGAAAACATTCAATTTTTTGACAAATTGTGAAAAACACTGCATTATTGCTTAAAACCAAATTTTAATTTAAATAATTATTTATTTTATTTAAATTTATTTTAGGTCAAAATAGATAAATAATATCTATATATGTTCAGTTTCATTCATTATATTAATTTTATAAAAAGTTTACTTATATAAAAATTTTATAGAAATTCTTACCGTCTTTTACCAACTTTCTAGGAGCATTTGAAAATTTGCATAAAACATAATTTTAATGTTTCTGTAAGTGGAATTTAAAAATTCCGACTAACATAGTAAATCTCATTATGTAAAATGTGGATCAATAAGATGAAAATAATTTTTTGTGAATAGTAACTTTTGACTTTTATTTATAACGGTTAAAAGTTAATAGGGTAATTAAGGGTAAAAATTATATTATAATTACCCTAACACATGTCCTAATTCTATTGGATAAGTGTAATTCCACGAGAAACAACCTTATAAATAAAATATATCCCTTTAGATTCACTAGGATTAGATTAGGACATTTATTATTATTTAATTTAAAGAAAATTTAAATGTGTTAAATTCAAGTTTTCGTAAATAAAACATTTTTATTATCGAGTTATACGTAAGATAAATTCGACAATAAATATTCAATATAATGATAAAAATATTTCCTATATAATGGAATTTTATTTTCAATTTTTTTACGTTAAATAATTAAATTTATTTATGACACAATTATGATGCAGTAATTACCTTATTAATAAAAGATTAGTATAATTGATATTATAAATACCCAAATAAATGTAATTTGAGACTTTTGATGAATTACACAAATTATATAGGTTACTATGACATTTTAGGGTTGATTCAATCAATTTTTTTTGATGTAATAATGTTGTTATGATTTTAAAAAAAATACCTAATAGTGTCAAAACTGGCATAAAAGAGTTTTAAAAACAAATACTATATTATTGGTTGATGTAATATTCCTAAAAATATAAGGTTTGGATGAAGGGCTTAAATAATATTATATATGTCATTAATGAACCACTTGAGGTTCTCTTGGAAGTTTAGAGTATGTTTATTAACCTTATAGTGTAAGAATACAAGAAGACGTGGTAAAAGTTAAACTACTTATCTAAGAGTTAAATCTAAAAGATAAGGTTAAAATTGTAACATAAACATGTCTAAAACCTATTTACTGAGTTTATTTTGACCCATAACCACCTAATTATATATATTAATTCATTTTTATAAATTATAAACTGAATATGATTTTATAATAATTTAATAATTTAATCTTTTCAAAAATTCCCCCTCACCCCTCTTATAAACCGGTACATCCACTTCTGTCAAATTCATACCTCCTAAGACATTTGTCTCAGCCAAACCCTGCTCAAATATCCTTTCAACTTCCCTCCCTTTATCCTAGAGGATTTCATTTAGTCATAAATCCAACCTAAGAAGCCTTTTTGGTCAAATCAAAAGGAAGAACTCGAAGAAGAGGTAAATATTTCATCACCTCTTTCAAGTTCTTTTCTTATTCCACTTCTTCTTTCCTTTTTCTTTCCATTCTAAAATAATAAATCCAGTAACTTCTATATACTGTGATATAATTATAAATATGGTACACCCATATTCATTATTCTATCCATCCTTTTAATGACATGTCACCAAACGTGCGTACGTACGGCTTACCATCTCCACGTTGTGGTGTAGTTGTCATTCAATACATTATTACATGGATGGGTATAATACTGATTTACATAACATATATAACATGATAATTATTCTCTATATATGATATACCATCCAATTACAGATGATTTTAAAATCAAAAGAATGATATTGTCACTCGTGTGTACGTACGGATTACCGTCTCCACGAACGCGATGAGATTAATTCCCCATCATAAACATACAAGAATAATTTTTATTTGAGGATTATAAATAATGTTTAAAGACTTGATATCATTCTGGATATGAATAAGAAACATCCCATCCATAACAAACATGACTAACATAACAAAGAATATAAAGTAAAACGAATCTGTTAACACCCGAAAAGATGATAATACTAAAATACCTTAAACAAAGCATTATTAAAATATAATATATGATATCATAATTATGTATATGGTTCTTGAATAATTTAATAACAATTATTTAACTATTATAAAGGATTTTAACATACCCTTGACCAAGGAAAAGTAAAAGGTAAGAGTTAATTTCACATTCTCTTTATTATCCGAGGTTGTTTTTATGTAAGTATCTACTAGGACCTCTTTATCATCCACATACATGTTTTCTTAAAAATTTATTTCAAAACATTTTTACTATTTAATAGACTATGGGATATAGTCACGTATACTCTTTTTTGAATTTTTATAGGATTTTTATAAAGGAATATTTCCGTCATTTTTCTAACAAGGTACTTTATGACCTTTTCGACAAAATTTACCTAAGAATGTTTTTTTAACTTATATGGTGAGTGTGGAAATTTTCTGGCGTTATAGCATCGTAGAATCTTCCCTTACAAGCTTATAAGAATAATTTCAAAATAAATGTTTCCTTTATAATTATGTGACTCTTAAATTATATCAAAATAAAAAGAGGTATCTCTCTCAAATAGTTTTGATTTCAACTATGTCGACATCCTTTGACACATTTTACACGAGTTAGAAGTTGATTTATTATGATACAAATCTCCCATATTGTATTTAAGGTTTTGTGATATGTTTGACTGTGGATGAGTTATTTTTAGGCCATTCATGGTTGAAGGTTAAAGTATTGGCTTTTCGTATTCTAGTTTTAATATGAATGTTTATGTTATATTTCAACGTTTTCTTTAGATGAATGTATTATGCTATTATGTTCCATGTTGGGGACTGGTAAAAGTAAGCCCTCTGGGTTGGGGTCCAATTATAGTATACCCTACAGGTTGTAGTTCAGATACAGAGCTTCTCTAGGTTGGATTATGGTTACAGAGGCTCTCCGGGTTGGAGTCTAGTTACATAAGCTCCCCAGGTTGGAGTCCGGTTATAGAGGCTCTCTGGGTTAGAGTCCAGTTACAGAGGCTTTCCGAGTTGGGGTCCGGTTACAGTTTTCCCCTAGGACCTGGCATGAGGCCTTGACAAAAAAATTTATTTCTTGTACAATACATTCTATCATTATGAAATTATTCATCACATGTGATTATTCTACTAGTAAAATATCTATGTGCATGTTTATATGGTAATGTTTGATTTGTTTTTTCCATATAATTTTCAAGTTTATGTTTAACAGGCAATTGTTTTATTTACACATTTTCCTCAAAATTTTATAGCTTTCACTAAATTATTTACCCATACTGGGCATCTGAGGTCACCCTATTCTTATGTTTTATTTTTCTAGGATCCCAAGAATTGTTTTATATTTGAGATTCATTGTTAAGTTAAAGGAAAAAATGGAATTCTCAATGTATTTTTTGTGTTGTATGTTAAAAAGGGTAGTGTAACATTCATGTATATAATCTATTTTCCAATACTACTAAACTGATCAGTCAATAGGGAATTGATTCCTTGTAATCATGACAATGTATTAAAATAATGCATCGACTCCAGGAATCATGGGTCGGGGCATTATAGTTGGTATCAGAGGATTTTTAGCAATAACCTTGGAAACTAGATTTATATAAACTATGATTAGAGAAAATTTCCCTAATATAAACTTTGATTATTAGTATAGACGAACATCTGAGAATTTTGGTAATGTGATGATTTTGTGAGTTTTCCGAGAAAATGCATCCCTATCTGGACACGAGCAGGTAGAGGCAGCTCTGGCACAAATCTACCTAGGGGTAAAACCCGAAAACACTGATTCGAGATAGAATCGAACGAGAACTGGTGCATGAAAATGGGACTTGCTGCCCTCTTGGTTATGAAACTATTGGGGGATATGATTTGAATAATTATCATTTTCTTTAAAAATCATTATTAAGTATTTATGAGTATATACCTCCACAAAGAAAATATTTTTTATGATTATGGATTATATCCATAAACTGTTAAATTTACATTAGGTATTTTACAAGTTTTGAAATATTCATTGTGATCCATAACCTAACCTTGTGTATTCCATTGTATATAAATGGTTCCCAGCATAAGGAATGTGAATTCCAGCAATATGTATTATCCATAGAGTAAGAAGGATCATATCATTCATGGTATTAATCCAACATTTATAAGGGAAATAGTCTCCCATATATTCTCAACATATGAATCAATAATATCATGTGTAAATAAGATATGTAATGAATTATATTAGTCTTATGGATTTAACGGGAAGCAATAGAAGAAAAGCATGATAGAGAGAAAGATGGATCAATTAAAGAGGGGAATGAAGGATTTTCCCATATGTGATAAATGTGGGAAAAATCACCTTGGTAAATTCCTGAATGAAATGGGAGTTTATTATAAGTTTGATGAAAAAGTACGCCAAGTACGTGATTCCAAGTGTAAGAAAATGGTTTCAAATGTAAAATTTTTCATCTTCAAGGTGTTCGGGCAATACTCGAATCAATATCCCAGTCATCAAAATATACCACGAACGATTCTATTGGATAATAATCATGTTATGATACTACTTCAGATGAAGAGGAATGACTAGTGTTATTATGTTGTTATTATATAATTATTTCATTTTAGTGTTGTATCAATAATATACAGGTTATATGAATTATGGACATAAATAAGGATTGTAGTGTAGTACTATTTTATTGAGGATTTGATATTATATGATTCTAAGATAGGTGACCTAATAGTAATCTACACTTTTTGGAAAATACATAGTTGAGGGAAAGGTGATCCTTAATATGGTCCTGATAATGAGGTAGTGATTTTGGAATAAGAGATGGCTGATATGGATAAATTATATTCGATATTCTTGACTTCCTTGGAACTGATTAATAGTTTTTTATTTCATCATTGTTGTAATATTAAAAATATTTGGATATAAGGAATATATCCAGTATTCTATAATGAATAAGAGAGCATGAATGTAATCATTAAGGTTTTAGGGTAATTCAGCATGTTACCAAGTTTTAAAAGAATATATGATGAAGGTGTTCACATGTTATTACGTGGAAAAAAGGACCTTCATTGTGATTAAATTCCTTATAAATTTTGGACTGTGAGTTTGGATAGAAGTTTTTAAGATAATTCTAAAGGTTGGAATAGATTAAGATTGAAATTGGATACTATTGTTGAGGTTACTTTTGGATTGTTATAAAAAGGACATCCCAGAGGTCGGGCGACAACCAGTGACGTTCGACAAGGCCATGAGAGTTGAACCTACAACCGAAAATCAACATCGGTGATTCACCTACCACTGGCCTATGCAATGTACTGGATAGTATAATGTAGTTTCTTTTGTAAAAGTTCTGATAAATGAATTATAAATTCATTATTTTTGGAACCCTATACGATTATGATAAATAGAATATTTTTTTAAATCTTTTGGAGTGAAAGATGAGTTTGTGGTTGGAATTAGTTGAAGGATGAAACTCTACTTGTCAAGTATATATATATATATATAATTTATTATCCTCTTATTAATTATAAATATTATTAACCTAATTTCCAATGAGGGTTTTCCCACAAGGGTATTTTCTATTTTCAACTTTATATTTTTGAAGGACAATTTAAAATTGTGAGGACGCAATTTATTGAAGGAGGGAAGAATTTAACACCCCAAGATTTCATAGTACGTTATTTCAATAAGTTACACGACATGCAACACCGAGTTCAAGCGCACCACGACATACCAAACTAGCCGTTCAAAAGCATTTATGAATAGTATTAACTGAAATTTGATTTTTATATACTCCTTATAATTTTAGAATCCATATTATGTGTTTCTTAGATATAATATAAGAACAGATTCATTTCATCATATAAAAGAAGTATTTTTCAAAAAATGAATTTTTTCTGCATTTTAATGGAGAAACCATTTTATAGCTAATATTTGACACTTCTATATATTAAATTTAATGAAATTAAACTCTACTTTAAAAATAGGACATAAAAATTTAGTTTGGAGATATTTTTTTTACTTTTTCGATAACTTTCAATTTTTGATGAATAATGAAAAATACTAAATTTTATTTCAAAAAATATTTTCTAATAGAAATATTTTATATTGTTATATTATACATTTTAGTTGTTTTAAATTATAATTATATTATATTTTTACAATTTATTCTAATTTTGGACATTGAAAATAATTTCTCTTTAAAATTGAACATAAACAAGTGTCAATATTTTGATAGTTATTATTTCTTAAAAACATGCATTTTGGTTTTGACAACAGGACTTAAGTTTAAATTAATTAATGAAACTTCTATGTTTTTAATTTGGTAAAAAAGACTTAATTTTTGAATTCATAATACCAAAATTATCTTTGAGTGAAATTTTGGTGTTTTTTTTAAAAACTTTAAATTTTTGACGAATAGTGAAAAAAATTCGTGTTATTGGTTAATACCAAATTTTTATTTAAATAATTAATTATTTTACTTAAATTTTTTTTTGGCCAAAACAGATACATAAGACCTATATATGATCAATGTAATTCATTCGAGTCATTTTATAAGATGTTAAGATATATTAACATTTTATTGAACATTTTATCATCTTTTACAAACCATCTAGGACAATTTGAAAATTTCCAAAAAACATAATTTTACAACTTCTTTTAGTGGAATTTTCAAAATCTGAGAGACATGGTTTACCTCATTAAGTAAAATGTGAATCAATAAGATGAAAATAATTTTTTCTGATTAGTAACTTTGGAATTTTATTTACAATAGTTAAAATTAAATAGTGTAATTAAGTGTAAAAATGATATTATAATTACCCTAACACATTTCTTAAATCTATTTGATAAGGTTAATTAGAATTAAAAAAACCTTAGTAATAAAAAATGATCCTTTTTGTCCACATGTATTTGATTAGTACATTTATTATTATTTAATTTAAAGATGAGTTAAAAGTGTTAAATTCAAGTTTTTATAAGTAAAACATTTTTTAATATAGGGTTATACATAAGATAAATTCGACTATAAATATTCATTAGAAAGCTAAAAAAATTTCATACATAATGGTATTTTATTTATAATTTTTAGAAATTAAATAATTAAACTTATTTATGACACAATGATGATGCAATAATTACCTTATTAATAAAAGATAAAAATAATTGATATTATAAATACCCAAATAAATGTAATTTGAGACTCTGATGAATTAATCGAATTTTATAGGTTAATATGACATTTTAGAGTTTATTAAATAAATTTCTTTATAATTAATCTTCTATGTATGATTTTATTAAAAAACAAATACCAAATAGTGTCAAAATTGACAAAATATATTTTTTTTAAACAAATACTATATTATTGGTTGATATAATATTTCTAAAAATCTAAGGTTCGGAAAAAGGGATTAAATAATATTATATATGTCATTAATGAACCACTTGACGTTCTCTTGGATGTTTATAGTAATTTTATTAACCATATAGTGTAAGAATACAAGAAGACACATTAAATGTTAAACTATTTATATAAGACATAAATCTAAAAGATAATGTTAAAATTGTAACATAAAACTATATAAAACCTATTGGTTGAGAGTATATAGAACCATAACCACATATTGATCGAAATAAATTCATTTGGAGTCATTATAAATCGAATATGATTGTATAATAATTTAATTCTTTAATCTTTTCCTAAAGTACCCCTCACCCCTCTTATAAAAGGGAACTTCCCATTCTCGCAAATTCACACCTCCAAATCCATTTGTCTCAGACAACCCCTACCCAAATATTCTCTCAAATGTCCTACATTTATCATAGAGGCCTTAATTTAGTCCTAAAGCCAACCTAAGGATCCTTTTGATCAAATCAAAAGTAAGAACTCGAAGAAGAGGTAAATATTTCATCACCTCTTTCAAGTTCTTTTCTTCTTCCACTTCTTCTTTCCTTGTTGTTTTCTATTCTTAAATAATAACTCCATTATATTATATATATTTAGATTTTATTATAAATACGGTACAAACATATTCATTATTCTATCCATTCTTTGAATGACATGTCACCAAACGTGCATACGTACGTCTTACCGTCTCCACGTCGTGGTGTAGTTGTTATTCAATACATTATTATTTGGATGGATATAATAATGATTTATAATTGATGTAAATAATCAATATAAGATGATAATTATTCTTTATATATGATATAACATCCAATTATATATGATTTTAATATCAAAATAATGATATTGCCGCTCGTGCGTACGTACAGATTACTATCTCCACGAACGTGATAAGATTCAATCCCCATCATAAACATTCTGGAATAATTTTCATTTGATGATTAAAAATAATGTTTAGAGACATGATATAATTCTGTAAATGAATACTAATGATCCCATACATAACAAAAATGACTCACATAACAAATAATATAATGGAAAACAAATTAGTCAACACCCGAAACGACGATAATACTAAAATACTATTAACAAAGAATTATTAGAAGATCATATATGATATCATTATTATATATATGGTTCTTTAATAATTTAATAACAATGATTTAACTATTATACATGAGGTTAACGTACCCTTGACCAAGTAAAAGTAAAAGGTAAGGGTTAATTTCACAATCTCTTTATTATCTGAGGTTGTTTTTACGTAAGTATCTACTAGGACCTATTTATCATTCACATCCATATTTTATTAAAAATGTATTTCAATACATTTTTAATGTTTACTAGACCATGGGATAAATTCACATATACCCTTGTTGGACTTTTTATAAGATGTTTATAAAGGAATATTTCTATCATTTTCCAATCAAGGTACTTTATGACCTTTTCAAAAAAAATAATGTAAGATTGTTTTATTAACATATACGGCGAGTACAACTATTTTCCGCCATTATAACATCGTATAATCTTACCTTACAAGATTATAATAATTTTTTCAAAAAAATGTTGTCTTTATAATTGTGTGACTCTTAAATGATTTCAAAATAGAATGAGATATCTCTCTGAAATAGTTTTGATTTCATCTATGTCAGCATCTTTTGGTAAATTTTACAGTTGTGAGAAGTTGATTTGTTATGATACAAATCTCCCTTATTTTATTTAAGGTTTTGTGATATTTTTGACTCTGTATGAGTTATTTTTAGGCCTTTCGGGGGTTAAGGTTAAATTATTGACATTTCGTAAGCTAGTTTTAATATGAATGTTTATGTTATATTTCATAATTTTCCTAAGATGAATGTATTGGACTAGTATGTTACGGGTTGGGGTTCGATTATAACAGACCCTCGAGGTTGGAGTCCGGTTATAGAGGCTCTCCGGGTAGGAATCCGATTACAGAGGCTCTTTGGGTTGGAGTCCGATTACAGAGGATCTCTTGGTTGGAGTCCGGTTACAGAGTCTCTCTTGGTTGGAGTCTAGTTATAGAGGCTCTCCAAGTTGGGGTCTAGTTAAAGTTATCCCCTAGGTCCAGGCACAAGGCCTTGACATAGAAATTAAAGTCTTGAACTATACATTCCCTCATTATGAAATTAGTTATTACATGTGATTATTCAACTAGTAGAATATCCATGGGAATGTTTATATGATAATTTTTGATTTATTTTACCCATATAAAGTTCAAGTTTATGTTTAAAAGGCTATTGTTTTATTTACACATTTGTCTCAAAATTTTATAGCTTCTACAAAATTATTTACCCTTACTGAGCATCTGAACTCACCCCATTCTTATGTTTTATTTTCCTAAGATCCCAAGAAATGTTTTATGTTTGAGATGAAGGGTTCTGCAAAGGGAAAAATGGCATTCTAAATGGATTATTTTTTTGTGTTGTATTTTAGAAAGTGTAATCTAACATTCGTGTATGTAATCTATTTTCCAAGGCTGCTAAACTGATCGGTCTTTTTGGACTTGATTCCTTATAATCATACTAATGTATTAAAATAATGCACTGACTCTAGGAATCTAGGGTCAGAGCGTTACACATAATAAGAAAACCTATTCATTTGGCTTCCATTTAAATATTTCCAAAAAATACCACCCTAAAATCCCCTCCCATGTTTGGTAAAATCTAGTCAATTTTTTTTTCAATCCTTCATTTCTAAGTTGATATTGAAGATAATATTCATGTATTCAATAAAAGTGTTATCCTCTCCCAAATAATTTTCTATTCTAATTATCATCCGCCACTTATTCAATTTTATTGTAAAATTATCTATATTGATTTTCAAAAAATTATTATTGCATAATGGTGATATCATATCAATAAAATTACATGTTATTATTATTTCATTACTTGTAAAATGTATTTTCTGGAGTTGGTTCGACCAACTACATGAATGAAAATATATTATTTATGTCATGAATATTTTAAAAACAATAACTAAATGTAATATGAATTAATAGTAACTAATTTAATATTATTCAAAATTATATAATTGTAATATTTAATGTTATATTTATAAAAATATATATTAATTTTATTAAATCAAAATTACAAAAAATGATATTTTAGCTGCACCATAATAACTACCACATTATCACTAATAAAATGACCAATGGAATATAAAACTACATAAAAGACACCAATTTGACATCCATGCCCATTTTATATGGGATAAAACATTTTCAATTATCATGTAACTGAACCTAGATACTAATTCTAGTATATAATAAATAAGAAATTTTACATGTAAATATTTAATTTAAAAAAGAACATATTATGAATTATGGTAAAAACTACAAAATGGATGGAATATAGTAAGATAAATTTAAATATGATTCTTATAAATATTATTAATGAATCTAATTTGATAATAATGGAGAATATAATATTTTTGAATAAGTGATAATTCAATGAAATTGTTTATCCTATCCCAAACATTTTTCTTTTAGTAAAAATATCTCTAATTTGACTATGTTCATCAATGATATATAAAATTTTCCTTTACATGTTTCAAATTCTAATTGATATTTATCATTCATAAAATTAAATTTACATTTTATAATCTTTTTGTTTGATATATCTCAATATTTATAACATTATAACATTGTTTTGAATAATTCATATCCTCTGTATTAGCTCATTCTATACTATATACATATCTAATCTTACATTGTTTTTAATTTCTTATTTTAAAATCTATATATGTATTTTCTAATATTATCTTCATATTTATTATGTCACCCATATTCATTCCTTGGGGTTTTATATATAAAATATATGATTGAATTCATATATCCCTTGTTATTATTATTTACCATTATGTAATGGTTGATTCTGAGATATCACTATAATGAATTCTATAGATTTTTATATCTCATGAGATAATGAAGTTATCTTTGGACATGATTATTCTTATCTGTGTTCATTTTTTTATTTTGACATGCCTATGGAAATCCATGTTCTAAATTTTATCCATATACATTATTTAATTTATATTTTATCACAATGTTATGACTTCCTATAATTCATTTAACAAAAAATTCTTAAATTATTCTCTATGGATCAGAATTTTAATACAATGTTTCCATATTTTTAAGTCATGGTTTATTTAGAATTATAATGATTATTATTTTAATTATATATGTATTATTCCTTATAGATAACCCTCATGATTACATGTTATTCTAAATTATAAATTTCTCAAAAGATCATGTTCTCCCAAATGGAAAATATCTAATCTTTTTTGAGAGGATGATTGTTTTTTACCTTACTGAGAATTTAATACCACAACATCATATAATTTTTAATTTCTTTTAGAACTCTATAAAATATTATATCATAGTGGATGAAATTTTCAAAGATGTTTGGGGGAGAGGTCAATAAAATATTGTGAAATAAGTCATACATATTAAAAATCTAAAAAACACTATATTACTGGTTTTTTGGTAATGTGTTTATTTTTAATATTTAATATCTAAATTAATGAAATGAAGTAATATTTATGTATGTTTTGTTTGGGGCCTCTCATTTTGTATTGGAGTGGGTTTAGTTATCTTTTGGAATTAGTTTAGGAATTTCAATATAACCAATCATAAATCACCTTATATTGAACGAAAATTACCTCATCCTAAAATGAATATTACATAGAGTATGAAATCATGATGATTACTTTTTATAAGGATATTTAATATGATATTATTAAGATAATAGTTTTTATTTCTCAAATTATATATTTTGGATTTAGTGAATATCTATAATCTAGAGTTACTAAGTTACAAATTTGTGTCATTGGCATTTTAGTAATTATCTCTATGGGTAACCAAATGTGAGGGGATACCGCAATATAAATTTTTATGTTAGGTTATGCGGAATAACATGAACCATGTTTATGATTTGAATTATCAAAATAAGGATATATTTTCTATAATTTCCTCTTAGTATAGAAGACCATCATCCAGTAGTGGATCTTCTGATCCACCAATTGTTGAGAAATTGATTGACATGATTAGAAAATACATTTTATATACATTGAATATTATAATTTCTAAATTTTTTTCAATTACATTAATCAATTAGAAGATTAATAACTCAAATTAATTAATTTTATAGAATACTTAGAGAAAAGGGAAGTAGTTTAATTTATATAATATGAGAATTTGATGAAAAATATTATCCACTAAATTTGTTCCTTAAAAACATCACTAAAACCGGGATTGTTAAGTCAATTACTAAAAGAAAATTGATGATGAAATGATTATTTAAAAGGGGGAAATCACTTAGTTACTCGCATGTAATTCCTTGGGTTTTATTATTGACCCTAAACGTATGACCAATAATTTTTATTGTTCTCTAAATCCAATTCATCAAAATGGATTGTCAATAAGTTTTATTTTTAGTTATGATGATATTCTATGATGTGTTCTTATAGAGTAAATATAAATAAAAGACTGTTATTATAAAAATTTATTTTGATATAAGAAATAAAAAATAGAGTTTCATGGAATTATAAATTATTGTCCACATAAGGGAAATAAAATTCACCCACATACATTATAGAAATTTCGGAGAAATAACAAGGTAAGTTACATTAATAGATTTAGAATAATTTCAAGTGTCAATGTGTTCACCCTAATGATCATGACTACTAAAGGTATATTATTAGGTATATAAAGAAAATATTGGGAAATATATTTAAATTTATATTGACATCAACAATTGTAATTTCTCTAATGTAATAGGTTTTTTTAATTTTGAATATCTATGATTTTTATTTAAATCAAAATATATTCAACAATATGAAAAATTTTAAATTCTTTCATTAGTTTGTTCAATGATTTATTCATCACATAATTTAACTAATAATTATTATTTTTCGTGATAAACATATGTCTTATTACAAACAGAACACTTGAAATATAGATTTCAATTTTCAAAAGGACATTAATGTATGACTTCATCTAATGACTTTGAGTGCATCATGTGGCTTTTTTGAAATGTAATCCTCTACCAAGAATGTTTTCTTCTATTTGGACATATGTATCTATATTTGAATATTAACCCTTTACTAGAACAGTATTATTTTTTTAAACGTAAGAATTTTATTTGAGACATCAAGAAAGAGAAAAAATTTATGTTTTTTATATGGGAAAAATAAATTTTTTTAATTTGAATAATTTAATAAAATTAAAACCAGTGATATCTGAAAAAATATTTGTGGTGTAAAATATAAAATTTTGATTTTGATTTAAGAATATTAATTTCCGTATTTCAATATTAAGATAACTATACATAAACTATTAATTTTTCGAGTGTTTTTATCTAGCATATAGATATGTTTGAAAAATAATATTCTAATAAAAATGAATAATTTATTAAATATATTATGTGAATATGACAATCATATGTTGTTTATGATTTTAAATTATTATTCAAATTATATTATTCCAATATTAAATTATTTGTTTTGGAGTATGAAATTTCACAATAATGAGTTTTTTTATTGTGCACTCTGTATGAATTATTCCTTCCCAAACATAGATAAGATTTGTTCAAAATAAATATCGGGGAAGAATACTATGGCTATTCTTGGATTTCAAAATATAATTTATTGATTTAAAAAAATTCAAAGTTAATTAAACTTTTGAAACAAGTTTTTATTAAGATACCATGAAATATTAATGGGAGAAGAATAAGTTTTATATATAAATTAAGTTAATTAAAGAGGAAAATATACCAAGATTGTAGAGCATGGCCATGATATTCTCTACATGATAAAATCATGGATGGTCTTATATTATTCTTCTAGTTGATTATGGTTTGAAAATGACGAGTTAGAATTATTTATCTTGATTTATCCTAATTATTTAGATTCAAAAAATTTATTGATATGAGGAGATATTGAGAAGTGTGATAATGAGAGTGAATATTTTGAAGAAAAAATAGCTCATCAATAAACTGGGAGAAGATGATGATTTTTTATAGTTTAATGTTCTTAAATAGTCATCAACTACTAGATCACAATAATTTGGTGGTATCAAATCTAGAAATGAATATATAAGAGAATATCATTATATGAATCTAAAAAAGTGATGGATTTTTCTATTAATTAAATGGATCAATATAAATATATTCTACCATTAATTAGAAAATTAATACTTAGTATATCTTTCTTACTTTTTTATGATCACAATGTAATTGGTGGGATATTTTATAAATTCTAGTGTCATTATAATTTAAAAATATATCATATTAAACCATGAATATTCACTTTTATTTGATTATATAAATATATTTTCAATACATAGATCAACAGGAGTCGAATGTGACATGTTGTTAGAACCCAAACTGGGTTGGATCGTTGAATAAATGTGCATGTGACATATATTTGTTTACTGGTTTAATTCATATGGGTAAGGACGAGTAAAAAATTACATATTCCTATAATATAATGCTTTATTTTTAATTGAATGAAATTATAAAATTATACCACCAAGGATTCATCCTACATTCTCAGCAGTGAATCCTTTCATGGAGTAATTCATGTCATATAAGAGAATATAGGTTCCCCATATCAAATAATTAATTTATTTGTGATGGATGATATAAATTTAGTTAATGGAATATGTTGTCCAAAAAATGAATCCATAAAAAACTATATTAATGAATAATATCCTTCATTTTCTTTTATCACTTTCCCTTGAAAATTTTGATGTTGTTACCATTTCATTCGCAATTTATAGCCATATTTCTTGAATGTTTTTTATTCATAAAATGAACATTGATTCTAATGGGATGTAAATAAATTAATTTATTCTACCATTATCTATTGAATTATAAAAAAATTATGTAATTTTAAAATGAAAAGGAAATAAGGGATAATATTCATAGAATCATTACTGGACAAGTTAGTTTCAAATAAGAATATCTATAAATATGGAGAACTAAATTTGAGGAAACATATATTAATGATGATGAAATAATGATGAACTAAATAAAAAGGTGGATTAAATAGGTAATAATGTAATTTTATTTAGGGATGAGAATAAAATCTTTACTTTAGTGAATATGTTGATGGAAAACATTTCATACAGGTTGGATCATATGATTTCATGATGTTCTCTAAACCCAGACTCCCATGTCTAATTCTACAAACAAAGAAATTATATATTATATTTAATACACATTATATTTTTCCTAACATACATATCCAATAAATGTTTAATTAAATATAATATTTTGTTCAATGATTTTAATGGTCATTATAAGTATTGGGATATAGATAATTATAAAAATACATAAGAAAACAACCAATATCTTTCTCAACTAATTGATATTTTCCCACAATATATGATTATACTTTTAATGTAATGATTAATCACCATATCCAAAAAATTATCCTCGTGGTTATCAAGTTAGTCATATCATGTAAAATACTTTTCTTCATGACCTGGGGAAATTAATTCATGTCAATAGGGTTAGATAAAACACTCATTAAGGGAAATATATATCTGAATACATCAAAAACATCAGTATATCTCACCAAATAATATAGTGATAAATTATATAAATATTTATATAAACAACTGGCATTTCAAGAATAGTATATCCATGACACTAAATAAGAACATGGATATGAATATTACTAATCTCATACTAATGGAATATATAATTTCTAAAATCACAAACATGTTGTAAAGGCCTTATTCCAATGAACAATACTAATATATGGGATTTATAAACCATAACTAATGTTTTTTCTTTATGAAATATTTCGATGCATATATGGGATATATTATTATAGGACTTACAGATCACCTGATTATGTCTAATTACTAGACCACATTAGTAAACAATATTTTTCATAAAAATACCTAAGGAACCTATTAAAAAATAAAAACAATCTTTTTAATATAATTAATGATACAGAATATTAGTACATAACGAACCTAATTTAGTAATCATCGATCATTTAGAATATCAATAGTTTTCCCAATTTCATTGAAATAGAAAAAAATTCATAATAAAACCATAAGAACAATATTAATGGTCAAATAAACTATATTAATATTTATAGTATTCATTTATATTGAAATAAAATAACAGGTAATTACAATACTTTTCCCCATGTTAATAAAATGGATAACATGATCATAACCCATCCTAAAGAAAAAAGGTGGATTGATGAACCCAAAAATATCCAAATAATTGAGAAATATTTTTCAAAGGGTTCATGTGGAAGGAATGTATATCTCCAGAAAGCTATGAATGAATATTATACAATACTATAAAAGGGTAGAATGTACACAAGTTATAGGAAATGGGTACATGAAAATGACCATAACTAAAGGAACAAAAGAATATTTACAAAAAAACATACTATTTGGGAAACAACTCAATTAATAGACGTATAAATAAGAGAACATTATTTTGATAGTAAATACTAGGATGTATGATGTGTATTAGTAAAAATAAATCCATAAAATTTAAATACTTAAAAAAATAAAAAACATGATGCATAAAATGTATTATTTATCATAGAATTGTAATTGAGACCATGAAAAGACATTATGCCATAGAATCATTCAAATCAAAAACCCTTTTAGGGTGATGGATTTTAGTTGAACATAGAATAACATGATCAAAATATGATTCAAGATATTATATATCAAATATGTATTTTACAAAACCCAAAAATAAAATCTATATGATAATAAAAAAGGGGTCTCAAGGAGAAATATTTGAGACGAAACCCCTTACCTCAGATTTGATCAATTTATCACATGAAAAATTATCCGATGTAAATTAATTAAGTTAGTCAAATAAATAAGTATAAACATTATTAAAAAATATAACCATTCATAAAACTCCTTTATAGTCATTATATATTTATAGAATCTTGTTTTTATATATTTTTTGCAAATAGAGTAAGTAATTATAATCTAATGCAAATATATTGGTATAATTCATGTCGGTATGTGATATTTTTCTATATTTAATCACATTATATCATATAATGTATTGAAAAATATTTTTTAAGATATTTTATAATTTTATAATTTTATCTCATGCCAATTTTCATTACAAACCATGAATATGAAAAAAGTGTTCGTAATGTTACATTGATTAATAAAAAATAAAAGGTTTTTTATTAATAAATAAGTTAAATAGAAACAAAAAATAATAAAATGAAAAACATAATTTATATTTTTATATCATAGTATGAAAATAAATATGTTTTCATAGTAATCCATTACATAATTGTATTATATTGACCAAGTAGGTGGTTTAACTGATGCAATCATGAATGATCTATGATTAATGGATGATTCTAAAAGTGTGTAATTTTTATATAGTTGTTCTAATTAATAATTATCATAATTAAAGTTGTTACAAATAGATATCATATTTTGAAATATTTATATATATAATATTATTTATATTGAATCATTACTTTAAAAAGTGACCAATTTCTTATTACTTCATTCATTATAAATAATTGAATTAATGATAAGAATGTGTTGATCATATCATTAATAAATTATCCAATGTGTGAAAAAATAACATTAATGATGTCATATAAATTATTTTTCATCACTACAATAGTCTATGAATCATACTCTATTCATGGCGTTGAAAAATTAATATGTTTTCTTATGATGGTGGTTGGATACACATATGCACGAACAATGATTTATTTTTCTTAAAGGATGTGATGGAAGAATAAATAATTAAAATACACTAAATATAGTATGATTAAAATATATAAATTAATATAATCTCATTATATTTGTATTAATATAGTAAATTTTGAAAATATAATCAAGATGAAAATCCTATTAGTTGATAACACTTATGTCATGTACATGAATCTTTCATTCGAAATAATCATTAAAAGGATGTCTATATGATAAGTAATGGTGAATAATATATTTTTAATGTGGGAGATAGTTCTAGTAGGTTAAATATAGAGGAAGATAATTTCTATACATTGATATTATATCTTATTAGATGAATATTAATATTTTTTTACAAAAATAGGCACGAGGAAAATATAGGATTAGTGCCTTTGGATAGTCAGATACATAAATAATTAGTTCATAATTTAAATAAATAATTTCACACTATTTCTTTTAAAATTATAATATTTTATAGCCATATCATACATAATATGATTTTTTACAACCTTGTGAAAGGAAAGATAAGAAAGGGTGAACTCGAATTCTCTGTATGGGTAAACATAGATGATATTAATGATAACTTAAATATAATATTAGAATAATGTTATAATAACATGATCATAACATTTGAAAACCATACCCTATACAACACACATCATAATAATGTGTTATGGACCATATTTTGTAATATCATAATACATGAATCAGAATGTAATAAGAGAATATGAACCATGATAGCATTATATTAGCATAACACATTTATTTGTGGAATAAAAATAATAGAAAATCATTTCAATAGTGGAAAGGGACTAATTCCAGGGATATCATAGTAGATTTAATTTAGTACAACAATAATCAGATTATATATTCTTTAATTCAAATTTTATCATAGTATATATGTTCCCTTCATGAATATGGTCCACTTCTCATTTAACTCTTGTTTTTCTCATGAGATGTCAATATTTACCCAATGCATTAGAAGTAAATACACTCAAGACCAACTTATCACATAATGAATACCATAAAGCTGTTAATCATATGATAATAAATTAATCATCATAACATAAACAATGAGAAAAATTATTTCCCATGAAATTTTCATCCGGGAATAAACTCTAGAGAAAGCCAATTTCAAAAACACTCAATCAATTCATCATTCCATAAATCTAAGAATAATAACATGTTTCATAAATATATTCTCTAAAATTCATAAACCATAAAAATATATATAATGGAGAGTATCATTGATAAATTTCTATAATAAAACAAAATTGATATAAAAGTACTTCATCATAGTTGAAAAAATATTTCGAAAGAAAAAACAGAACATATATAGAGGGAAATTAACTTTTCAAAATAGAATCACATATATAAAATAAAAATATTTTACAAATATTAATGAAAAAAATTTCATTTAAAAATAATGTAAACATGTAATTGTATGTTTAGACCATTTATTGGTCATTCTAGTAGTCAATACCATTCGTGTCTCCCATGATAAAACAAAGATTCCCTTTACTTTTTTGGTAAAAAGTCAGTAGTAACTCATTCAGAAAATCAAAAGAATATTCAGATAAATTATTTTTTAAAAATTAAATAAAGATTAAAAAAATACATTAAATATTAATCTAATAATAATAATAATGATATTTATTATATTTTAAGAAAAAATGTATTTGGAATGAAAAAAAAATCGGCATAAGAGAGAAAAAATAGTTTTTTTAAAATATTACTTCAGTCTCCAGAGTTCATAAATATAATAAACTGAATAGAAAACAAGTAATCTATATAGATAAAATAGGATAATAGAGTTTAATATTTTCTTGATAGATAAATCATAATATTGTAGAATATGAAGAATAATTATTAAGATTATTGATAAAACATTTTATTATAAAATAAAACGCATTCCACTTTGGTAGCTTTTGAATCATTTACCCATTAATGAAATAGTCATATATAGATATATATATATATATCCCATAATTTTCATTTTAATAGTCATTAAATATGATCAATGGAATTATATACATATAAAAAACTCCAAGTGGTGGATATGGCATGTGTCCCATGAAAGTAAATGTTTGATAAAAAACCCTCACCTCAAGTCTCAACATCATTCATACATGTCTCTTCATAGTATATAATTTTAATATGTTTATTATACATCTATTTTAGAAAAATAATCATATATATCATACAATATATATTTTTCTTAAAATATTTTATCTCCCATTGGATAATAATTCTATTTTAAACTCATTGTTTCATGTATTACCTTCTTTTGATTAAATGAATGTTTTTGTTTGGTGGTATTTTCATTATATATTGATCAAGGTTCCATAATCCCCAATATTTTCTTCAGTATATAAATATAATATATTATATATATACACATTTAGATTATTTCTTAAATTTTAGAGATAAATTAATTAATTACACCATTTTTCAAGATGATAGATTGTACATACGCATGAACAATGTTTCCATTTTTTAGCCGATGGAATGAATAAATGATGAATAATATTTCAAATTGAAAGAATTTATTTTTATATCATACATATCACATATAATCATTTAATATATCTTTATTAACATCTATGTCTTAATAAAATAAATAACATACCATATCTCATCACGAAGGCAGTAGTCTAAAAATAAACACAAGAATTGTTATCATTTTCTAAAGGAAGGATTAAAATAAGAATGATTTTATATTATAAGATAATAATTGTTATATTTTCATAAATTTAATATATATATATATATATATATTAAACCATTATATTCATAAGTGAGAGGATGTGATAAAAAATGATTTACATTGTTTTGTAAGGCAGTAGTCCTTAGTACATACAATCAACATATTCATTTTCCATTTGATGGAGGATGAGATCAGTGTAGGTTATTATATTAACATACTAAAATATAAATATATTGGATATAATTATTTAATTATGTCACCATGTTTGAATAATATTATATGTAGGTGGGAAATTAAATAAAATGAAAACATGTTGTTAAGAACTATTCCACTTCTTTGGAAAACCTCTTTAGGTTTACCCCAAAAGCAGTCCATGAACGGTTTTATGATCAAACTAGGAGTTCTAGGTCATGGTAAATAATGTAATAAAATTATTTGTAAAATTATTTGTTGTACTTGAAGTTCTTTAGGTATTTACAGGAGAGTATATGTGGTGTTTTTTTATACGAGGGGTGTGACCCCATTGGAAATTTTCTTAATGAATAAAAAATTAAAAGTAATTCTAAATAAAAATTAATCTAAATGGAACTAATTTAAATATGGGAAAGGATACGGTAAAATTTTTATAAAAAATTATATTTTGGAAATTTTAAAAGATAAACATAAACTTATAATTTTTTGACCACTGGTAATCTTGTTTTAGACATAATCCAAGAAATTCATTTTTACTATTTTTACAATTAAATATTAAGAAATAATAAGTTGAACTTATTTTTAAATATTAATAATTTATATCTCATATATATAAATCATTTTATCAAATTAAATTTTATAAGTTGAATAATGTATTTCAATAGTAAACCAACAAGAAAGATGAAAATGATGTTTTTAAATGAATAAATTTTCTTATGTATAATAATATTTTGTATCATCATTCCTCATAAAATTAATTCTAATGATAGATATTTTATTAATAATATTAAAATATAAATTATTTTACTTTTTAAAAATATTTTAAAGAAAATTGATCTCTATAAATTAATTGAAGTAAAATATAGTGTTTAATATAAATCAATATATTTTACTATTTATCGACAAATTAATATGTTTAGAAAATTCTCAAATATATAATTTGATATAATTTTGAAATTTTGATTCATTAAAAAATATTAAATATTCTAATTAAATGTCATAAAATAATTAAAAATGAATTTTTAAATAACTATGAAGAATTCATTCATACCCACTTTTTTAGAAAACTAGAGTTTTTTAGAATAAAAATGGATTTATTCTTATTCCAGGTATATAAAATATATTATAATAATGATAACACATTATATTTAATATTATAAATAAATTTCATTAAAACTAACCAACGTTTTTTATTCAATTTATTTTGATAGAAACACATTCCATGAATAAAAATTCTTTTTTAAGAAACAATTATCTTCTATTCAATTGCATTTTTATTTTATTTTATAATAAAATGATAACCAATGATTTTATTTAATACACATGTAATACATATAATTTTTAGAATTTAAATTTCTAATTTATACCCACAATTAAAAAAACTGTGTTATAATGTAATACTATAGTGTAATTTATTTAGACTCACAGTTTTTTTGTATTTCAAACTATAAATAAGATTAAATTTTTTCATATAAATATATATATCATAATTTATTAGGGTGTCACATTCTACCACCCATAATGTTTATAGAATTTATTTCACCTTATAATATTTATGCATTTGATATTATCAAATAAGGATACTTCTTCTTCATCATATAATTAGGTTCCCACACAACTTAATTAAATTTCAGATTCCTCCATAGAACATTACCTAGACGTATAGTCTTGTTCCATAACACTTTATTTCTAGAATTCAGGATTTATATAGGTTATTCTTCATAGTAATTTTCATGATTTAGTTGTATAAAAGCTTATTTTAGTAAATATTAAGGATTCGATATGTACATCCTCCGGAGATATACACAGAAGACATCATGAACTTGAGAGTGGTTTTTTTGAAGTGCCAAGTGATAAGATACCATCCATTCCGGATTAAGAATCATAGTGGGGAGAATATACCTAGGAATTTTCATTAATTTCATCATGATTCTAATGAACTAATTTCATAATGAAATTATCATAAAAAATATTCTCAATAACTTCAAATTCTTGATCGCACAGATGAATTTAAATATAATTACTATATAGACACTCAATTACCTTAACGTGCAACAAAAAAGTTCTGAAATTATATATTATTTCATAAGATATTTCATGTCCTAAAAGATTTATCTTTCCATCATCATACATTTATGTCAGAGTTGTATGATTATTTATATGGTGGGTTTCATAAAGATCTATCTGAGTGATTGTGTTCAATATATTATTGTAGGAAATCTCAAATAGAGAATCATTTTGGTTACAAAAACCATTTGAATATATATAAAAAAATATCATAATATCCTTCAGTATTTCAATAGTTATCTCATACTTAATATATGTCTATTGACGATAAAAATGGATAAAACTAAACTATGTATTAAAAAAGTATTGAAAATTTTTCTAAAAAATCGAGTTAAACCTCATAACCTTATTAGATATAAATGATTATGTCACTCAATAAATCATTAAAACATATCTATTCTATATAATGGAAATCTAGTAAAAATATATGAATTATATAATGTCAATGATGTGTGATGACTTCCAAAAGTGACTGACTACAACCGAAATAGCATTATTCCCTTCTATCACTTTTTGGAGTCTGATAACAATATACATGGTAATGTTTACCCATTAAAATTTTGTATTGGTAATGATTGTAACATTCAATTAGAATTAAATCTCTTAGCCATAATTTATTAATATCACAATCACCAAGATACATACTCTTTAATATCTCTCTCCATTCTATTCCACCTTAAATACATATTAATATCAATATACAACATTTTTCTTCATATATTAATAAATAATGATGAAGCATGATCCTCATCCAATAATTTCTTGGTCAAATTTATCCTATAAAGAAAATACACATGGTTCCTAAACCTTATAATTCCATAATAATGAATTTTAATCTAAAGAACATTTTGGAACTTTATCGAAATTTCTAGTCATCCTCACATGACAAATTAATTTTCAATTGGATATATGGATGATGACATATTTGATCAGGAAACTATTTCACCAGTTAAATTAATATTTATATATACATATATAAAAATATATAAATAATATATCTTTTGTGATTATCATCACAGATAAGATATCATTATCCTTTTTACTCAAGGCATCAGCCTCCTTGTTCTCTTTCCTAGAGAAGAAATGTATAGAGAAGTCATAATCATTAATATGTTCCAACCATATTCTCTTACACATATTGACCTACTTCTACACGAATATATGCTTTAAACATTTAATATCAATATATGTATTACACAATTATCTATATAGTTAATGCCTAAATTTCATTAATGAATAAATTACCACAACTAACTCCAAATTATGTGTTGGGTAATTCATCTCATGAACTAACAATTTTATTGAGTTATATGTTATGACCATATAATTCTTCATGAAAATGAATCTCAGTCCATTATTTAATTCATCAACGTATATTAAAATCCATTATTCACTTTACAGTAATTTTTGCACAATTTTAGTGATTGATCTTTTCATCGGTTCCTCAAAATTTTTCTCACATTCATTTGTCTAATGGTACATGGTTTTTTTGTCAACAAGGTTAGAGGATTACATATCTATGAGAATTTTTCCACAAATCATCGATATAATGCTACCCAAATAACAAAAATAAAATTTTTAGTCACCTTTTTTGGTCTGGGAAAAATTTCAATAGCATCTGCATCTAATTGATACACCTATATACCATCTCATGAGTTTATTAGTCGCAAAAATGAAATATTTTTTATCTAAAATTTTCACTTAGAAAAATTTATATATATTATCCTACTACATAGGGTCTATAATAAAATTATTATGCTATCATCACACACTTAATTTCACTTTGAAATGATATGAGTTTCTCATATTTGAAATACAGAACATTGATCACAATTATCTCTAAACACGCTATTTATGAAATCCATAATGATAACAAGGGAATTTTTATGGTTCTGACCCCAATACCATAGAGCTAGTGTCTAGTTTATTATATTGGTATATGATATATTGAATCACACCCTGAAGGACCTAAGAGTTTTATAGTCTTGATAAACTAGATACATAGATGATTCTTATATTACATTTCAAAACATATAATCATATAATATCAAATAACTGAAGATGTCATATAACCCAATCGGAAGAAATTGAGTTATGAAATTATTTACCACATAGTTAATTTTATGATAAATAAACCTACGTGAAATAATGTATATGGAAACAAAATATAATTAATAATTATATATTCCTAATATTAAATGAAAAATTCGAAGTATATACCCCAAATAAAGATATTAGTTGCATATTATTATAATCTCACAAAATGAAATAAAATTGAGTTGAAATCCCATACATTTTGATTCCTTTTGGTTGAGGGTGATTTAACAACATATATAGTAATTATACATAAGATTTTAATTAATAAAAATAAATTATTAATATATATAATTTCTTATATTATTCTTTATAGAGTTTTATAATCTTCTCATTAGTTATATTAAATTATTTTCACGGTTTTAGGTGTTAATTTATTAGTTTTATCACTTGGGTTTCATCTGGAATTATTTGATTATTGTGCATATTATATTGATCCATAATATACATAATAATAATCATGAAATTATTATAATATTTTTATATTAATTGTAAATTTATTACCAATTATGAAAGATGGTTTTGAGAAATGATGTGTGGTACCATCATGGAGACGGTAGATCGTATGTACACATGGGTAATGTTTCCTTTTCCCAACGATCGTTATGAAAAGGTGATAAGAAATATTTTATCATTATAAAATTGTAATAATACCTTAAATAGAATATTATTTCTTTAAATAAACTTATATATATAATCCATGTTGTGTGGTGATTAAAATCGAGTCCCATCATTTCATGAAGGTTGTAGTCCACACATACATCAACAATGTTATCATGTTTCATTGAATGAAAATGTAAGAATTAAAATTATATATGTTAACATATAATAATTATAAATATGTCATTAATAACATAATTATTTCATTTATATCACATATAATCATTAACTATAGCATTATCACATTCCATATGAAGAGTTTGTGAATGAAAAAATCGCATCGTTTTGTGAGGAGGTAATCTGCCGTACAGACAATTAATTCTATTGTATCCCATTTAGAATGGAATAGAAAACTTTATATATGATATAATTAATATATGGATGTGAATATTTTTTATATATCATTTATATACATTATATATATCATGATACCCAACCATACGATGTTTTAATGGATAAAACGAATGAAACTAGTTCGGGAGGGGGTTGTCCACCATACACAAGTACAATGATTTAAAAAATAAATTTGATGGAAGTAGAGGTGGTAGTAGTTGATTACCAATTTATAAAAAACATACCACTATATGTAATATATTGTGGTTATTATATTATAATGGTTTAATAATAATTGTTGGAGGTGGGGAAATAAATTAAATAAAGTTTCTCATTAGAGAATGTGACATATTATTTAGGAATCCTCTATAATTTTTAACCAGAAGACTTCATAGGTTGAATATATGCCAAAAATAAGTCCTATGGATGAGAGTATTGAATTTAGTAACTTATTTTGGCATGGAATCACCTAAACAAAATGGTTATATGGTTTGAGGAAGAGAGTAGAGGGGTGGGATTTTATAAGTGAAGTGTGTGGCACAATTATTATTTTTCAAATGATTTAGTCATACCCATTATCTTCTCATGATAAAAGCCTTAAAATAGTGTATTTTCAAGAAATATACATGATAGGGGAAAAATAATTTCATAAAATAGATTTTAGAGTTGTTATTACATTATTTTAACCTTTAAATTTTACTTTAACCCTTGATAAATCCATTTTTACTATAACCATGATAAAAAACATTATTGATTCACTATTCATTTTGTTCAAAATTAATGGTGAAAATATAAAAAAACCAAAAACTGTTATAGAATATGGAATCCATTATTAAAAATTCATTTATCCAAAATATAAATTGTAAAATTGTAATTAGTCATATAAATGTGGCAAGAAAGGGGATTTTAAAATAGAAAATGTTCAAAAGTTTAAAATGATTGTATTTCAACATTAAACATGAAAAATGGTTACCATGAACAAAATTGTTTTAATTTATGTATAATTTTAATATATTAATTTTAAATAAATTGAATATACAGTTTATATTTTTATATAATTTAATAAAATCTTCTTTTTTTTAATTAAATTTTAGTATTTTTCATTTCTCATCAAAAATTGAAACATTATAGAAAAATCCTAAAAATTAAACCTAAATTTATTTTGATTTTTTTTTAAAAAAATTGTTTTCATTTTATAAAATATATAATCTATTGTAATTAAAAATTAATTTTATTTCTTGTTCACTAATCACTACAAAACATACTTTTAGATAAAATATAATTTTCCAGATAACAATTTTTTTCTTTTTAAATATTATTGTTTTCTGAATAAATATATTAACATTATTTTAATAGTTTATCTATTATTTTTCATAAATCTAATTTAATATCTAGTTTATAATGGTGTTCCATATTAAAAATTACCTAAAATCAATTTTTCATGTTTCGTATGCAATCAATGTCATTAAAATTAATGAAACACATTTTCTGGATTCTTCAAGTTTGGTGATGTGTGTCACATACACTATAAAAAAATAATTTTTTTTATATATCTAGTTGTTACATTATCCCTACAATAAATGTGTCTTATACTCTTATTTTAGAAATTTAATCATTAATTAAGGTGTTGAAATTAGGAAATACCATTGTCGAAAACCCCATATCCCAAAAGGGTTAATAAAACATCCTATTAATAGAAGCGATAAGAAATTAAAAAGGACATATAGAATGAAACATAACTAGTATTGAACATAAAAGAAAATTTAGTAGAATGTAAAGACATGAAAAATGAATAAGATAATAAATAATTATATATAGTGATGTAGGTCATGGATATAATAATATGGCCTTTTTAAGTTACATAATCTTAAAATTTATTCAAGAAATTACTTCCATTAATATTGGGGATTATTTCAATTTTTGAGTTTTAGAGAGTTAGTATATAATACATACATAAAATTAAACATTAATATGGAGAATATACCACAAATATAGTATCCATTTCATTCCAAATATAATACATTTTAAATTAAATGTGATTTCATTGACAAATCATCATATTATTTAACTTGGATTCCTTCTTTCTCTTACAATACCATATAACCTATGTAAATAATTTTAAAACATGTATGAACACAAGATCTTAGTAAGTTAGATAAGGTGAATAAAATGAATCATTAATCAAGGAATACATAAAAAGGTATGAAATCATTTAAAAAACATAATTGTCATACATATAAAATTACTTTGTTAAACATGATATTTCCACGATATTTCCACAAAAAGAAGAATATAGATTGAATCATAAAGGTATCTTGGGGAATTACATTCATAATATTATAACGATCTCGGCTACATTATAATTTTTGTCTCTCATGGATACCTTACAATGTAACCCTCACGACTACCTTATTGTGTAATCATCACAATTACACTTAGTTTAACCATGAGGCAGAACTCCAACCTACACATACCCAAATAATTTTAAGTAAATATAGGTCCCACCCTTCATCATAACTGATTTCCAAGAACAAGAACATAATCACGTTACATGAATAATTTAATAAAAATATTTCTTTTGAATTATTTAAACTAGATTTATGAAAAGAGATTTTATAAGAAAAGTCTATTACAAATGACATATAGTTTACCCAGGATCAAATACAGGAGGAGGCTAATTTCCGGTATTGTAGTAGTATTGTATCAGGTTCCATAGAAGTATTGTAGTAGGAACATTGCATAACTATAGCAGGAACTCTAGCAGGCACAGTTTGGCAATGTAGAATCCAGGAATATTCCCTCGTTTGGGCCTTCAGGATACCTAGGCCTTCAGGTTAGTAAGGTCTTCCGGCCACCTCAAGGCCTTAGGGCCACCATATTTGTAGATACAAACCATACAAACTAAGCAGGAAAAAATCATCAGAAGGAGGAGAAATGAGCTTTCACCATAGAATTAGCTAAAGCAGATTGCAATAATGATAGGGTATGGAACCTGCCATCGGGAAAATCCTGTGCATGAATAGGAATTCCTAGTCGAATAACCGCGAGAATGTGGAGAGCTGATTTCATGATGAAGATGCTGGGGAGGAGGAGTTCCATGTAGTTAGTCTGGGTTTTATGTAATGTTTGATGCTTATGTCCAATGAATTATTCTAAGGCCTATATGCCATGTAATACTTATTCCTACGTTCCTTGTAAGGGCTCCACCTCACCCCTTGAATGGTGGATTATCAAAATCAATAAAAAAAATGAAGGGCTTCGGGCCAGTGGCTGTTAAAAATTCCCTTACTATGGGTTTGTCTTACTTCATATATTTTTAAACCTCATGTATAATGGTTAAAAGAGTTTTATTAATATCTTAAATAAACCTATTCATTTTTATAATAACTTATATGATCATTTCATAGTATCATTTTACCCTTTAAATGTTAGTATTTTGTTCCTTCCATTGTTTTGGGTGTGTTTTTTACATGATTTCCATGGTGGGTTTGTATTAAATTTTCTTATCATATAAAAATAAAAATACAGAAGTGGATTGAAATTGTATTAATGTGTTAAAATAATATATAAGGATACATTAAATCATTTTTTTATCATATATGGTGATGAATCATTAGATAAAACATTGATTATATTTTTTTAGATCAGTTTTGGTGGTTCCTCAATAATCATGAACTCGTTTCATTATTTAATTTAATACATGCATATAAGTTCATTAAAAAACATAAAATAGGTTTAAACATATACATTAAATTCATATCAACCATTAAAAGAGTTTTATAATAATATTTTAATGAATTAATGGAAATTTAAAACCCATCGCCCTTGATTTTGATAAATCGGCAAATCACGGACATTGTTTTTATTTTTAGAATAAGAGGGAGAGGAGTCAAGGAAAGATGATGAATCTTTTACGTGAAAATGATGAGATACAGAATATATACGATTCTATATATTTCATACATCTTGGTTAGGTAGATTGGAATAGAGTAAAAAAAAGAAATTAATTGATAAGAAAAGATATGAATAAGGAAGATGTTTTTTACCTTTTGATCCCTTCCCCTTGAGATCCTCCTTAAGGCCTTTAGTTTTGGCCTCTGGGTGAGACCAGTAGGTCTCAAACGTGGGGAAGAGCCCTGGGGATGGGATTGGGTAGAACTTAGGCAACACCCAAGGCTTGAGAGGTGTGGGAGGAAGATGGGAATGAGGTTGGTATTTCTAGTGGTGGAGGGGAGGGATTGTACATTATTTTAATCATTAGTTTAATATTTTTTTCACAATCCTATGAATAGTCATCATTCATCTGAACCCAAAAAGTAATATCCTCATGTGAGTTTGAACCAAGTGGTATTACACCATCCATGATTTCAAAAATATTGGATTTAAATTAAAATTTGAATAAATTTTATTTTACCATATTTCACAATTCCTAAAAAATTAGAAATTTCAGAAAAATACAAAAAATTCACCCTAATCATTTTTTGACATATAGAATTAAAAAAATGAACTTCATTTTTTGAAAATTATTTTTTGAAATATGATAAATTTAATTTTTAAATGAAATCATACTTTATTCAAAAAATAACAATTTTAAAACTATTTCTTCCTTTATATGACATTGTAAAATTAATCAAGATTTAATTATCTTACAGCCTTGAGAAAATAAAATAATAATGATATTTTCTATTCATTAGATTCAAATTACTATCTTTATTACTATTCATAAGTGTATGATACTATTAATCAAAAAATAAATTTGGTTCTACTAGACTCTAAATAACTTACTGATCAAAACCCTAGATAAACATATTTTGAAATTAAAAGCATATAAGTAGAAAAATAATGTTTAAAGACTAGTTATAACTATCTACATAAAAACAGTATAATTAATTCCAATTTATTTTTTAATCCTTCGGGTTTTACATTATCCCCACCTTCTGAAAATTTTATCCTCATTATTTTATTTACTTTTTAAACAACTGAGGGTACATTTCCCTCATTGCATTTTTTGACTCCATGTTGCTTATTCAATGATGTGGTTTCTCCACAAAACCATTACATAGTGGATTACCTTGTTTAGAAATACTAGTTCCCTTCGATCAAGAATATGAATAGGTTTCTCTTTGTAAGAAAGGTTCTTTACCAACTGTATTGCCTATGGGTTGAGAACATGAGATGAATCTGGCACATACATCCTCAACATCGAAACATAAACAACTTTGTGTACCTAAATAAATCAGAGGTAAATCCACTCAGTAGGTGACTAGTCTAACGTTACCTAGTATTTCATATGGTCCAATTAAGTGTGGACTTATCTTTATTTATAAAAATGTAAATCACTTTTCCATGTAGAAATTATAAGAAAAACATGATCACCTACCTCAAAATAAATGTTTTTCCTCTTATTTTCTACAAAACGTTTCTGCCTGGTCTGAGATATCCTCATGTGTTTCTAGATCATTTTCACATTCTCAACCACTTCTTCCACTAATTATTGTCCCATCAACATCCTTTCCCCAACTTCATCGCAAACAGATGGAGTTCAACACTGCTTCCCATACAATGCCTCAAATGGTGCCATCAGAATACTAGAATGAAAACTAATATTATAAGAAAACTCAACTAATGAAATTTGTTGATCCCAAATTAATTATTAGTTCATTTAACAAGCCCTATGAATATCCTCCAAACTATTAATCTTTTGTTTTGACTGCCCATATAATTGAGAATGAGAAGTTGTACTAAAATTTAATTATGTTCCCAATGACTTCTAAAGGACCTTCCAAAAATGAAAAGTGAACCTGGGATCCCGATTAGATACAATTGAAAGAGGAACTCAATGTAACCTGACAATATCATTGAGGTAAAGTAGAGAACTCTTATCTACAACCATTATATCTCAAATAAAAATAAAATTTGCTGATTTGTTCAGTCGAATAACAATAATGCAAATCTAATTGTTACCTCTAGAAGTCTTAGGTAACCCCACCATAAATTTCATGGATATATTCTCCCATTTCCACTCTAGCACCAGCAATGTCTAAAGAATCTCCTTTGATAACTACCACTATGCTTTAACTAATTGACATGTTAAACATTTTACAGTAATTTTTCAATATACCTTTTCATTCCATCCCACTAGAAATACTTTTGAAGGTATTTGTACATCATAGTACTACCAGGATGAACTAAAAATGGAGAACTATGAAGTTCACACTAAAATTCATTCTTCAACTAGAAATCCCAAAGAACACACAACAATTTTCCAAATCATCAGATATAGTATTTATCAAGGATAAAATATGGAAACTTGTCCATTTTAACCAATTATACATTTTTATGTATCTCATGGTCTTCCTACTATGCTTGCTTAATTCTGTTTGATAATTATGATTTCATTGAAACCAGAAACAAAACAGAGTTATTTCTTACATCGATAACATCCAAGCCAAAATTCATCAAATAATTAATCAATTGATCGTGTTCCAAATAAAACATGGTTAATGATGCATGATGTTTTTGACTCATGGAATCCACCACTTTGTTTTCTTTTCCCGGATGGTAATTGATCGTGCAATCATAATAATTTATTAGTTCAAACAATATTAGGTGTCTCATTTTTAAATCTTATAGAGTGAATATATAATTTAGACTTTTATGGTCAGTATATATTGACTTTTGGCTCCGTATAAATGATGACTCCAGGTTTTCAAAGAAAAAACCACAACTGGTAAATCCAAATCCAATACTTTAACTGAAGCATAAGTAATGAAGCATCACTAAGAAAAAAACCCAATATAGATAAGAGAACCCAATCATTCTGCAATCCTTTGAACTATAAAATTTAAATCATGCGGTTTTTGTTATCTTGAAACATGTGCAATTACCTAATCATTTGACATAAAAAAAACCAAATCCATTAAATGAAGCATCATTATAGATAAGAAACTCACCATTTGGGGAATTAAATTCCACAACTGGAGTATTCAACAATCTCATCTTCAGTTCCTAAAAACAAAATCACCTTCTTAGGTCCAAATAAATTTAATCCCTTTTCACGATAACTTATTTAGTGGTCCAGATAACTGTGCAATGTTTTTAAAAACCTGTAGATAATAACCTAATAATCCAAAAAAACTACGAATCTCTATAACATTTTTTGGTCTTTTACATTCATCAACTACTTTTGTTTTTGCTGGGATAACATTTATTTCATCCTTATTTGAAATTATCTAATGAAAATAAATATTTTGCAACCAAAAATCACACTTGATAAATTTTCTATATAGTATCTTTTCCTTTAATATTTTTAAAACTACTATTTGAAGTTTTTCACTCTCCTCTTTACTCTTATAAAATAACAGAATGTCATCAATAAACACACCCACCAACATATCCATGAACCCATGAAATATTTTATTCATATGATTCAGGAATACAACAAATGAATTAGTTAACCAAAATGGAATAATAACTAATTCATAAGTCCAATATCTAGTACAAAATCTTGTTTTCGGTATGTCATCTTCCTCCACCTTCAGTTGATGGTATCCGGATCTCAGGTCAATCATGGAAATGTATAGATATCGCTAGATCTTATTAAACAAGTCATCGATATGTGTAATAGTATACTTGTTTTAATATTGATGTAATTCAAGGCTCTATAATCAATACAAAGTCTCATGGAACCCTCTTTCTTTTTAACGAACATAACAATAGTACCCCATTGCGATGTTCTATGGAAAATGAAGCATTTATGAAGAAACTCTTGAAACTAACTTGTCAATTAAATAAGTTTCATTTGAGCCCTTTGTTGTTGTGGTTTATAAATTTTCTTATCATCATGAACTGAATTAGTTGTGAATTATACTTCTCGATCTGTTATAACACTGAGTAACTCATCGGAAAATACATTTAGATATTCTTTTACCACTGGCATGTCATTAATCTGAACA
This sequence comes from Viscum album, assembly GCA_963277665.1. Classification (NCBI taxonomy): domain Eukaryota; kingdom Viridiplantae; phylum Streptophyta; class Magnoliopsida; order Santalales; family Viscaceae; genus Viscum; species Viscum album. Next base: position 246,110,674 of record OY728160.1, on the reverse strand, counting down.
ATTCATTTGTTTTCAACAATATGAGTAAGATGACATTCATTTTCATCTTTCATTAGTTTCTCAGATTTTAGATATGTTATCAATTGTATGGGTTTGTTCTTATGTACAAACTAAAACACTTTCTGAAAAATAACTTCGTTCGCTCTATAGAGTATCATAGCATGATAAACATAATTCCAATCCATTCGTAGAATTACATAAAACTCTACAAGGGGAAAATCAACAAGGTTTTCTGGTAATTTATTTCCATATACTACAATATAAATATTATTATACTTCCACTTTTCTATAATATTTCCTATGGTGTTTTAATAGTAACTTCTGGTCAAATTTTTTGAGGTGATATTTCCAATTTACAAAAAACATCTTTAAAAATAAATGATTGGGTAGACCCTGTATAAAAAAAACATTAGAAAAATCTGAGAAATAAAACAAGGTACTTGATATAGCTTAATTGGATGGGTCGATGTCTACCGACATTGTTAAAATAGATCTCACTACACCATTCTGTATATAATCTGACTTCTTTTCTTCATTCAGATCTCTTTTTGGGAAGTCATTTGCATAATGACAAATCTCACCACTTTTAAAAAACTTTACAAATTTCTTATCAAGATGAATCTTAGGCTCATTTTCATTATAATCTAAAGCTATATGTACAAACATACCACCATTAAAACACATCTTGGGTTTGGTAAGGCATTCCAGAGGGTTCTTTTTTCACACTTTTCACAAACTAGAAACTAGAATTTAATACAATCAATTTTAATTGATTGATTGTTAGACATATATTTCTATTTGGACCTATACATTTCGTTATTTTCAATGTTCATGTGATCATTAGATAAATCCATCTCTACCCTCTCAGAACATCAAAATATATTCTCATAACTTTTGAATTCACAGGAGTAAAACCCCATTTGATACTGTGGAATTAATCCTGATTAAAAGTGGTTAATTTTTCTATCAAGACCCAGAAGAAGATTTGGAGCATACCTCGCTAGTCTGGTGAAGTGTGATTCAAACACATCCATAGAATCTTCCTTACATTTCTTAAATTTAAGGATATTCTTATCCATCCTACGTTGCACTTCCATATGAATATATTATACATGGAAAAGACATTAAAATTCTCCCCATTCTAAGGAATCAATCATCTCTCTATCCTTGATATTTTGGACCATTGACCACCATTGATCAGTTTCACCTTTAAACTGATAAATGGAAAGGCTTAAATTTTTATTATCTAAAAATCCCAAAACATCGAATATAATTTCAAGGGCATTAATCCAACATTCAACCTCTATTGGGTCAGAAGATCCATTGAAATCAGGAGGGCATTTCTTTATAAAATGTTCCACTATCATCATCTTCCTTTGTGGTTACTCTAGTTTTTCTCTTGTATGAATTCCACTACCATTTATTGCTTGTGTTAGCTAATCCATTTATATCACAAACTTCATGTTTCCAATCCCTACCATTCTGGGCTACAGATTCGATAGGATATCGTTCTATGGGTGCCTCTCAACTTCAGTTTCCCTGTTTCTACTGTGGAAAACTATTCTGCACAAAAATATTTTAGTTGAAGAAACATTGTAATATTTAAATTCTATATCATTTCAAATTAAGAATAGTGTAAAAAAATTTAGGTTATTCTAATAAAATTATCCTAACCTCAAAAGTTATCTAAACCATCCTCTGATACCAACTATATGGACCCGACCAAATTACGTTACATAATCTTGAAATTTAGTCACGAACTCGATTTCATTAATCTTGGGGTTCTGTTCAAGTTTAGATATTTAGAGAGTTAGTATATAATACAAACATGAAATTACACATTCATATAGATTAGATACCACAAATAAGGTATCGATTTCTTCCAAAAAATATAATACATTTAAAATAAAACATGATATCATTAACAAATATTCATAACCATTAACATAGAACCCCTCATTGTCTTACACATACTTATAAACTGTGATAATAATTTAACAGTATCTTAGGTAATTACTTACATAACCACGTAACCTTCTCGGCTACCATATAATTTCTAACCCTCATGGATACTGTACAATATAACCCTCATGACTACCTTATTGAGCAACCATCATAGTTACACTTTGAGTAACCGTACAACCGACCTCCAACTTACACATACCCAATGAATTGGACAGAAATATAGGTCCCACCTTTTATCATAAACAATAAAAATTACCTAGAACATAATCATTCAACATGAATAATTTTATAAAAACATTTGATTTGAATTTTTAAAAACTAGAAGTCTAAAAGAGGATTTTAAATGAAAAGTCCCTTACAAATGAAATATAATTGATATGATAATAAATAGAAATAATTTAATATGTGTATAATATATAAATAAAAATATTAAAAATAATATAAACAAAAAATAATAACATAAATGATCTCAAAACCACCCAATTAATGAAGTAGACAGACAACCTATTGTATATAAATTGGGTTAAGAATCCCCTTACCTCGAGTTTTTCTTAGTTAAAACATGTTTATACCTCATGTATAATGGTTAAATGAGAATGATTAATATCTTAAATAAACATATTCATATATATAATACATTATATAATCAATTATTAACATCATTTCACTCCTTAATTATTAGTATTTGGTACCTTCTATTGTTTTGGGTATGTTTTTTACCTGATTTTCATGGCCGATTCCTATTTTTTTTTTCATGTCATAGTGAAATTAAATTATATATGTGGATTGAAATGGTATTCATGTGTTTACAGAATATTTAATGAAAACAAAAATCATTTTTATATCATATATTATGATGAATCATAAGATAAAATATTAATTATGTTTGTTTAGATCCTTTTTTCTGGTTCCTTGATAATCATGAAGTTCTTTAATTATATAATTTAATGTCATGCATAGAAGTTGATTCTAAAAAATAAAATAGGTTAAAGTGTACACTTTAAATTATTTTTCATCCATTAAATGGTTTTATGATCATATTTGAAGAAAGTAATAGAAATTGGAAACAATTCATCTATGATTTTGGTAAATCGCCACATCACGGACAATGGTTTTAATTTTAAAATAAGAGGGAGAGGAGATGAAGAAATATGATGAATATTTTACATGAACATGATAACATAACGAAAATATATGTTTCTAGAGATTGCATACCTTCTAGATTAGTGGAGGGGAATAGAATATAAGAAAAGAAATTAATTGAAAATAAAACACCAGAAAAAGGAAGAGGTTTCTTACCTCTTGATCTCTTATCCTTGAGAACCTCCTTAAGGACCTTGGTTTTGACCATTGGGTGACACCAGTAGGTCTCAAAAGTGAGGAAGAGCCTTGGGGAGGGTATTTTTTAGAACATATACAATTCTCAATGCTTGAGAGTGTGGGAGGAAGAGGGTAATGAGAGTGGTATTTACAGTGGAGGAGAGGAGGGATTTTACATTATATTAATCATTAGATTTCTATTTTTTCTCAAGACTATGAATAATATTGATTCATGTGAACCAAAAAGTAGTAATTGAATTTGAGTTCAAAATATGTGTCCTTACATCATCCATGATGTCAAAAACAGTGTATTTTACTAATAATAGCAATATATGGTATTTTACTATATTTCAATATTCATAAAAAATAATGAATTTTATAAAAATAACAAAAAATCACCAGAACCATTTTAAGATAAGTAGAATTCAAAAATGAACACCATTTTCTAATAATAAATTTTTAAATGTTATTAATTTAATTTTTATATAAAATCCTTCTATATTCAAAAACTAAATATTTTAAAACTATAACTGATTTTATATGACATTGAAAAATAAATCAAGATGTCATTATCATAAATCCTTAAAAAAATAAAAAAACAATAAAATTTACTATTCATTATGCTCATATTACTATTTATATTATTATTCATATGGGTGTTCTACTATTCATCATGAAATCAAGATGGTTCTATTAGACTCCAAATAACTTTCTGATCACAATATTCAATGACCATTTTTTTAAATTCAAACCATAAATGACGAAAACTATTGTTTAATTACTAGTTATAACTATCTACTTGAAACAAATTTTCAAGCATTTAAATTTATTTTTTAATCCTTGGGGTTTTACAATTGATCACAAATAATTGAATTATCACTGGAACGTTGAGGACCTCAATGTAATAAATCTGTGATGATTTTAAATGTTATATGATTCATTGGATATGAATGAAAAATGATAACATTTTTCTTCTAGTATCCAATTAATAAGGGTATGAAATTATATTAGTGTCTATGGAAATATAAAAAATTGATATTTTTCTAATTCATAATCAAAATTTCATTATTTTTTTAATCATAGATCAATTTTTAAATCATTGGTTATTCCTTGAAATTAATATCAATCGAATTATTCATGAGGCACTAAAATTCACTTTTAACAAATCTTATGTTCCATAATAGGGTGAAATGTCTTTCCATCTATCTCTAAATATTTTTTGAATCTAATATGGTAAAATATGTTATCAAATATAATATATTAATATGTAAACATCAACAGTGACACAATTGGTTCATCATTAATATTTATTTGTCAATTTGTTTTACAAAAAACAGGGATATAATAACAAAGAATTTACATATTACAATGGTATATGTCACCCCCTTATCATCCTTTAGTTGTGGGTTAAAGCCTTGTAGAAATTCCGAATGATTCTGGTTTTCACCCGATGAACATATTGTCCTTTTTCAGAAATATATTAATATAATTCGTAAAATTTTCCCCTAATAATATGATGGAAATCCAAGACATAAAATAAATCATTACATAACGTTCTTACTAAGGTTATCATTACAAGTAGTTTTTTAAAAATCATGACAAAATTATTTTATTATTATTAAAATTATTGATTATATTAACCCTATACCATATCAATACCTTAAAACCCAAGTCTATAAAATTTAAACGAACTATTCCTCAAATATCTTTTCCACTAAAATAGAAAAATTCTATAATTTTCTCCAAAATTTTCTTAATCCTTATAGACCCTCATTACATAAAATATAAAAATAAGTTTTAATGATCAGTATTAAAAACATAAAATATGATGGTATCCATAACTCTTAATTTAATTAATACAAATTTTCATATAAATTTATCATAATCCTTAGATGTTTAATGATTCAAATTACCAAAATAGAATTTATAAAATACAACTAAAATTTAATTCATCAATCACATTACACAAATAATCAATTCATATCATTTTAACATAACTCCTTTATAGAAATAGTGTGTTACAAATCAACCTAGAACCCTGCTAACCCGATAACCAATACGACACTAACATATCCCAAAGGGCATTCATAATCCCCAAGGGTTGGAAACTATAACCTGGAATCATATAAAATTAAAGTGGGAATGAATTTTCCAATAACATTTAGGAATTGAGATTTTACTTCTTAGATTTTCTATCTTATATTTTTGGATATTATATGGGATTATTTTGAGAAAAGACATTGACAGGGTGTGAGATTCTAAGGCCCAATGTACTCGGAATAGATGTTTGAAAAATATTACACTTTTCAGTATCGTGTGCACACAATGTTCCCAAAAATTTTTACTAACTAAAAAATAGATTCTTGAATTTGAAACATGAAGGAACTGTTGAATTCATAACCGCAGATTTACCCTAGGTGTGGCCTAAATTTGGTTGGTGTTGGTCATCAATAGATAAATTTACCAAGAAAGTAACCAAAAATATAATAACTAAATAAAATTATTTTATTTTATTATATCATGATAACTCATTAATGGGGACTCATATTGGAATCCTCACCCCACTTTTGAGTTTTTAATGCATTTTTCCCTAGCTCTGACATAACTATGGTTGAAGTGGATTGTTTGTGAAAAATTATTATGGGCAAAAAAATAAATAAAATAATAAAATTATTTTATTTTATTTCATGTTGCTGATGCATCGATCTTTCAATCTTTTGGTATATTGTTATGTTGGAATTCAAGGGTTAGACACATAACCCTAGATATGCTAGAGGACTTCTGGAGAAATCATTGGATAATCCTCTCAAGTGAAAGTTGTGGGATTGTGGATTGATTAATCGACACAACCTTGGAATCGACAGAAAAATGATCGATGGATGATACTGACACAACTTTGTTCATCATCAATGAATGATCCATCTTGATTTAGGAAATGTTATTAAAATGTATAATTTTACAATTCATATTTTCTATAGCAAATTTGAGTCAATCAACAAAAGGATTGATTCATGGATCATGTGTTTTTTGAGACGGGATTTATATTGCATGGATTTAGTGGGAGAATTTCATTTGGTTAAACTACTAATGGTTTTGTCTTGTCGTTCAAATGGAATTAAACCATGATGGATATGGGAATTTATTGTGGTTCATTCCACTTTATTAATGGTTATTTTCTCCTCCTAATTTTGTGTTTCACCATGGGAATTCTCCATTGGAAAGGGTTTGACACATATCGATAAATCGATCATTGTGCACACATTTCTTACTGAAATGATATCATATAATAAATCTTGTATCAGTAAGACATGATAGATGTGCGACGATGGAAATGGGTTGATTTGGATGATGGTTGACTGCTGAATTTTTATTCTTCAGTGAATAATTATGAGTGACAAGTTGATCCGTTTTGAAAGAATATCTAGCGACGGGATGCGTTTATTAGATGATGGAAAGGCTTGGATGAGACCAGATATAAAACCATTTCTAGTATTGAGAAACTGAGAATTCATTATGGCTCATGAAATTAGAGGTGGTGTATGACAATGCCTGATGGAGTGCAGTGGCGAGGCTAGTAGCAATGAATGTGGTTGAGCCTGAGGGACCAGTAGAGACAAACACAGAGTGAACCACGTTGGCCAGATGGGTCGGGTCAATCAGTTGGGATAGGATATGTTTGTGGGTTGGGTTTTACCAGTAAGCTAGGCCAGACCCATTATGAACATGGATTCGACTGGGAGAAACCAAACAGATCCAATTGCAGTCAACTATAGTGAGTGACCATGGCAGTTGACCGTGGAGTCACCGAACCTCAAACTACTGTGGAGCATAGCAACCATGTGACCAACTGGGGAAGTAGACCAAGACGGTCAACCGTAGTGACCAATCAGGTTTGGTAGTTGGACCGAACACGACAATAATTCAACCAGGGGATGGTATACACAATAGGGGGACTGTCACAGTAGTCAACCACAACGTTCAACCGCGGTGGTAGGTCCGTAGGCCCCTGACAAGTTTCAGGTAGTTTTGTTCAAACAATCGTAACTTCTAAACTGCTCATCCAATTAATGAGCTGTCTGTGGCATTGAGACATTCATTATAAGATAAATTTTAGGAATTTTGGCTATCTATACACCAATAATACCTTTTGACACACTGTTTTTATGGAGACTACATTCCATGTGGGGATCTTCCACACCGGAAAACATGGGATAGCGTGACACATCGTGTACCCCCTAAGACATGAGGTGTACTCCCATCAAGAGTGCATGAGTCTAATTGATTTACTAGTTTAGACAAGTATATGTGGATTGTGTTCCATTTTTTCCTTCTAAAATGGTTCTGTATGAAATTATATCATTATCACTTGATTGTAATCCCCATTAGTGGTTGAGAATTACATATAGTATGGTATCTCTCCCAATGACTGGAGTGTGATACTCTATCACCCTTAGTGGAGCCTGTCCAATCTCATAACCTCTTAGAGAAGGCCATTGTTCCTCCATATTGTTGGCCACATTATTAGAATTAGTGGTATCCCCTAGTGCATTTTGGAATTATCCCCAATGTAGCAGGTTTATCTAGATTGGGTACTTGGTATAACTCAGTTAGTCTGGGTGCAATCCATGGTTCCCCCTAGTCAATTCTCAGAATGACCCTCTCTCTATGTATCATAATATTCATTGAGAAATACATCCTATTTTGTTAGGGACCAAGTATCCAAAGCCTCTTTTTGAGTGTCTCTGATGATATCATGGCTCGAGGAGTGAGTTCTCCCAGAACGAGCATGTTTCAAGATGAATATTGGGGCTAATAGTTGGTTATGATCACCCAATGACGCGGTGTTTCTCATGAATATATCTGGATATTCTTGTTATATATGTTGTAGAAATATACTGATGTAGAGGGGACTGTACATTCCTTTGTATCATTCCACTCTCTTATTCCTTTATAGTATTCCTTTATGATATTTCTTTATGTCATTCAATTGTGGTATTGTTTTGTTATATTCCATTATGTTATTCCTTTGAGTTATTACTTAAGTAATTACTTTGTTGTATTCCATTGTGTTAATAATTTTTTATTGTTATTTTTATTATTACTTTGTGGGATTGCTTTGTGGTAATGTCTTGTGGTTTTAGTGTGTCAAACTGGTTATTGTTATACTCACCCCTACACGAGCCTTTCCAGAATGTGTTGTGTATTTTGTAGATGATAGACCTTTTGATGGAATCCTAGGTGGACCAAGACCAGATGGTGATTAGTTATACCAGATGTAAAGAGGTGTGTTCCTATATATTTTAGATACTAGTCTGAGTGCCTTTACCTTTAGGTTGGAATTTTGTTACAGAATATTTGTGGTGGTCTTGTATTTGTCATTATTTACATTGAAGTGCGTTCAATACCATACTTTATTTTTGATATCATAGTGATATTAATGCAATTTTTACTTAGTGGTGTTTATATTTCAGCATTTTGTGGTTGGGAGATGTGTGCTTGTGTAGAAGTGCATAGACTAATGTCTCCTATTTGTGGGATATGCCCACTTAGTGCTATTCTCCAACCCATGGAATATTAGAGGTAGTCTTGGGGTAATCACGACACATGACCCTCTAGGATGGGTCATGATAGGGTGTTATTAGAGGGGGATTAGTTCTTATTTAGGATTTGGAGTCTATGTGGTTGGTTTGGGGAAACTGTGTTAAGTGTTTTGAGTTTAGATTTCAATCCAGGGACTCTAGTGTTGGTTTTGCATCTAATTTATCCATACACAAGTACTTTGATTTCCTAATTTTTGACTATGTACTTGAAAACACTATTTTTAGGGAAAATGGAACATGCATCCTATATGAATGGTTGTTTTTCCCATGTCCTTCTTAAGACAACACCCAAGATATACTCAGTTGACTGTGGTACATCTTGTTTTTTTTAAAATGTCTCCATGTAGACAGCTAGCTAGGAATCAACCACATGATTACAAGGTTGGTCTGCAAGGTGAAGATACATCAGAGCAGGGATATGTTGCAGAGATAGATCCTATAGGTGGGGAATTATCCATGTCACCACCTGTAGAGTATCACATGGTACCTGTTGTACAAATGGATGAGGTGTGTAGGATGAGCTCACATCACGAGATTCATAAATAAAAACCCATCAAGTTCCATGGTTATCCTCACACACAAACACCTGAGGACAGGCTTGAGGAGGTGACCCATGTTTTCCACCCATTCAAGACACCTCCAGCCAATATAGTGGTCCTGGAAGCAATCCTTATACATGGTTCATCAGGTTGTTGGTGGGGTTTTGTTACCCAATTTTATGATGAGTTGACTCTTCCATGGACATAGTTTTAGAACCATTTTAGAGAGTATTTATAACATCATAAGTTAAGGTCCATGAAAATCCAAGAGCTTCTATAGCTCAAGAAGAATGGCCTGTAAGTTTTTTAGTATTCATCGAGCCATACTAGTCTCTCCAAGTACACAATGAATATGATACACGATTAGTATGTCAGGGATCAGGCCATTGAGTGTGGCATTCATAAGGACATCCAATCCAGTTTTATCCCTCAAACCATTTTTACTCATGATGGGGTACTTGAGGACAATTTGGTTGTTGAATATTTCTCAGATAAGCAGATATAGCTAGTGATTGTCAATAGTGGGAAGTAGGAGTAGAGACATTGACAATAGGGAGTTGACGGAAGTCTTAAGGACTTGGATCTGTGCAATGCATAATGGGGGGCTCCCAGGATAGCATATTTGTAGTTCAGGGCTCACAGGGTGGGTCTAGTGATCATAGGGAGAGGTGATGGATGGTATAGGACATTTCTCTCGAGATTTTCCAACCCATCATATTGCTGACAGGGATATGGTGGATAGAACAATGAGGTAGAGATAGAGATAGGAGAAGGGTGATCTGCAAGGTGATGGATGTGAAAGATGAGCTAGGAGAGAAGTAATACGTGGTCGACATTTTTTCATGTTACCACCACTACCCCCAGGTGGTCCACACTAGGCTCAGGTAGCTGGAGGACATGGAAGCGGACAACAACATGTTGTCGAGGCATATGACCCAGTGGATCTATGAATGATTTGAGGTGTGATCTATGTCTTTTATACATTATCTATCATATTGATAGGCACGAATACTAGTGATTCCTTTCATGACAAGAACCTGGTTCGATACATAGAGTTTCTAGCTGAACTATTGGCCTGATTTTCAACCTTGGAGACTCCTACTAGATGAGACCCAATGATCACACACTAGTTTCGATAGTGTAACCTGACACTTGGAGGAGAGAGTTTTTATTGGGATCTCTTGGTAATGGGGTCAAGGGATTAAAAAATAATTATTGTTATGGAATGGTTATCCACAGTTCTTACTGAGATTAACCATTATAGGTTAATAGTATCATGTTTTCGTAGTGATATAACCGAGTTTTCCTTTGTTGGTGAAAAATGAAATCCATGTTGGATGGAAATGGGTTTGTGAGATTCATTGAATCACCCAGGGTAGCCCCAATTTTGTTTTCCAAGAAGGCATGTGGTATCTTGAGGATATATATGGATATAAAATATCCAGCAATGCTTTTAGGAGATGATTCAATGTTTGACAGCTGGCCCAATCGTGAGATTTTCCGATGATAGTGTCAAGTTTGTAGTATTCTATGATTCATTATGAACTGATATTTATTGTGTCTGGATGTTAAGGAATGTGGTTATTGCCTTTGGTTTGTTCCAATTGAGACCACATGATAAGAACTCTGTGACCCATGATCTTGAGTTATAAGTGGTAGTCTTCACAATTAAGATGTGGACACACTATTTGATGGGCGAGTGGTTTATAATCTTCTCTAATCAAAGGAGTATAAAGTATATCTTCTCTCAGAAAGATTATATCTTGAGACATAGGTGATGGCTAAAGTTCCTCTAGGACTTTGACACTGGGATTTTCTATACTCATTATAAGGGGAACATGGTGGTAGGTTCCCTTAGTTGAAGATCTAGTTTTTAGTTTCTGCATGTGGGCTTGGAGAAGTTGGGCTCGTTGTAGTTATATATTTTAGATAGATATAGATAATCTCACCTACATTCAATGGTAGTCACCCCTCCACTAATACAATGAGACATAGAGGAACAACATGGTCATACTGACTATAATATCCTATGTTCTAAGATATCCATAGGGCATGGTTCTTGTAGATATTTGAATGGTAGGGAGAACGTAATTCTTTCAAGCAGATGAACAATAATACTAGTTGTGTTGTGGGAGGGGGTTCTGAAGGAATTTAATACATCCCCATTGGTGGTAAATGTTGGGGTGTAAAATATGTACTTGGACCTCCGAACTTATTTTGGTTGCCAGATATGAAGAATGGAGTTTCAGGGTTTTTTTATGCATAACTTTTCATCAAGTTATGGATGAGGACCAAATTTTTGTGGGTTTAACTCAGCCACTTTAGGTGCTGTAATAGAAGTGGAATGTGATATCGATGGACTTCATGATGGATTTACCATGAAACCCATGACGGAATTATTCCATCTTGTTGATCATTTACAAAATCACCATGTTAATCCACTTCTTAGCTAACCAGGGTTAGTGTTCAATATATATATTGGGATGCCTCTAGGTGTAGAAGATAGTTAGACTCTATGGTGTTTCATCGAAAATAGTTTCAGATCATGTTTCTTGATTTACATCCCTATTATTGTAGGGATTTCATGAGTCTTTTAGAACCCATCTAAACATGGACACAGTGTTTCACCCATTGTCTCTACCACTAAAGTTTGATCTGGAATACGACGTCTTCCATGTATCAAATCTTAGGAGGTATGTGCATGACCCATTGCATGACATTAACTCAGGAAAGTGTACATCGAGGTTAGAGAAAAATTTTCTAAATACCCATTGGAGATCAAGGATTGGTAATAGAGGATCCTTCATTGAATATCTATTCCTTAGGTGTATGGTCGGTGCCAGCACAGTAATCTCTAGGAAATCACATACGAGTAGGAGGTTCATATTTGTTCTCAGTACCATCATCTCTTTTTTTATCCCTTATTTTGGGTTTTTGGGATTCAAATACCCAAGGTGGGGATAATATAACTTCTCAGATTTTATTATTTTCTAATTTTGGATATTATATAGAATTATTTTGGGTCGAAGAATTAAAACGACATGTGATTCCAAGGCCTGATGATCCCATAATAGATGGTAGAAAAATATTAATCTTTTTAATAACATGTGTGTGTAGTGTTCCTAAAGAAGTTTAATAACTCTATAAAGTTTTCCTAGATCACAAATATGAGGGAACCATTGAATTTAAACCAATGGATTTACCCTAGGCCCAAACTAACATTGGTCAGCATGGGTCTTATTTAGAAAAAATCATTTAGGATGTAACTGTATCTAATATTATTAAATAGAATTATTTTATTGTTCAAAAAATGATAACTCGTTGTTGGGAACTCGAATTGGAAACATGACACCACCATAGATCTTTAATTTATGTGTTTTACCTAGGTACAACATAAACATGGTCTGTGTGGGCCATTTGTGAAAAATTCTAGAGGGCGTGGAAATAAATAATATTATTAAAAAAATTATTTTATTTTATTTTATTGACATATAAATTTTTCAATATTTATGTATTTATTTGTGTTGGAAGTATATGGTTAGGTACAAAACCTTAGAGGCCTCTAAGGACCACAAAATAAAACCTTGGAGAATCCTCTAACGCAAATAGTGGTGGATCATGGATCGATAAATCGATGCAACCTCAAATTCAACTGACCGAGTATTGACAAACTACGATGATGCAACTTCACACATAATCAAAGATCAATAAAAATCGAGGTAGTTCATGTGTTTAAATTTTTTATTTTTATAGTTATTAATTTATACAATAAACATGAATCAAACAACAAAAAAAATGATTCATGGATCTTCTGTATTGCGAAAAGGGGTTTATTTTGCAGGGATATAGAGGTAGAATTTATTTATGTTAATATATTGATGGTTTCGTATTTCTATTAGTATCAAAATGAACCAAAATAGACACAATAATAATTCTTGGTTTTTTATTCTTGATTAATAATGTTTTATTCCCCCCAACTCCACATTTTCCCATGGGTGTCCTTCGTTGGCCAAGGGATCAACAAATCATGATCAATCGGTCATTACACGCTCGTTTCTTGCTGCAACGATCTGATATTATAAATCTGGGATCAGTACGACATGACAGAGGTGGAAAAATGTAGTTGGAGGCATGAAAATGAAGAAGCGAAACAGACGATGGATGATTCTAGAATGTGTGTCCTTCATGTTTCATCAGTGAATAAGGATAAATAATGATTTGATCCATTTTGTGAGACGATCTGGCAATGAGACACATTTTTCAATGATAGAGAGGCATGTATGAGATCAGATCTATGAAATTATCATTTTTTATGCATTGATGGAGTGATGGAGGCTTGAAAAGGTGTTGGAGGTGCACGGCGGTGTAGGCAGTTGGTACAATGGCACCTGACAGAGTGTGGCCATGGGAGGAGGTAGTCGGTGCCACCAACAGCAGATCTGTATGTGGAGCGGTAGGAAACGGTCTAGACAGTGGTTGTGTATGTAATGTATACTGGGCCATCTTCGTGGGTCGGGTCATGAATGTGGGTCATGTAGGGTCTACGGGTCGGTTCTTGCTAGTAGGCTAGACCAAAACTGAGTTTGGCTTGAGTGAGATTCGAGGTAAATCGGGTAGAGACAATTACAGTAGAACTTGGTGAGGAAATACTGCGGTTGACCATTTTGTCATGGTATCTCGATCTACCATAGGGTGCAATGACCGCATGACCAATCAGGGAAGTTGACCATGATGGTCAACCACAGTAGCCGATCAAGCGTGGAAGGTGGACCATCCTTCATGGTTAGTCCACCGGTAAATATTCTTCATCCTAGGTGGACCATAGCATTAGTCGACCCTGGAAATCTATCACAACGATATGTCCATAGGGCCCCAATAGGTTTCATGTAGTGTCGTTAAAATGATCTAACTCCTTAATGGAGCATCCAATCAGCGATCTGTCTTTGGAAATGAGACCATACATTGAGATGATCATTTTGAGAAAAAATTAGGTAATGTGTCTTTCTACACACTGAGTGTACCCTTATACACACTTAGTTTATAAATACTACATTTCTTGTGAGGATCTTCTACATGAGTTGTAATGTCTTTCACATATTCTAATACCCCAAGCTTCTACGGTACGTTTCCCTTTGAATAATGTAATATCATGTGTTGTATGCAACATTGAGTTCTAACACACACCAAAACCGATCAAACTATCCATTATGAATATTAATACCTACGTTTTGAAATTATATATATGGACTTTATTTTTGGATTCGGAATATCAAAATTATCCTAAGTTGAATTTTTAGTATTTTTCTGAGAACATCCAATTTTTATGAATAGTGAAAAATACTTAAAAACAACTTTTTTAATAAAAATAAAGTATAGTGACAAATTATTTTATTGAGTGGTTTTAATGTATAATTAGAAAATATTTTTACAATTTTATCCAATGGTGTTCATTAGAATTAATTTCACTTTGAAATTGGTCATAAACAATTCTCAATCTTTTAAAATATATTGTTTCTTAAAAACACGCTATTTGTTGTGACAACGGGAATTAATTATAAAATTAATTAATGCAACTTATATGTTTGGAATTTTGTAAAAAAGACATCATTTTTTAATTTGGAATATCAATTATAGCTTAGGGTGAAATTTTGGCATTGTTCAGAAAAACTTAATTTTTTGATGAATAGTGAAACCACTAAGGGGTAGTTAAAAAATTGAATCTGTCATAAAACATAATTTTACCGCTTCTATGAATGGAATTTCTAAAATCAGAGAGGCACGGTTAATATCATGTAGTAAAATGTGGTTCAATGAGATGAAAATAATTTTTGTTGAATAGTAACTTTTTACTTTTATTTACCACTGTTAAAAGTAAATAGGGTAATTAAGGGTAAAAATGATATTAATATTACCCTAACACATGTCCTAATTCTATTGGACAAGTTTATCTCGACCAAAAACAACCTTATGAATAAAATATTATCATTTAGGTCCACTTGGATTAGATTATGACATTTATTATTATTTAATTCAATGAAGAGATAAAAGAGTTAAAATCAATGTTTATTTACTAAAACATTTTTAATATAGGGTTATACATAAGATAAATTCGATTGTAAATATTAATTAGAAATATAGAAATATTTCCTACATAATTATATTTTATTTATAATTTTTAAACATTAAATAATTTAATTTATTTATGACACAATGATGATGCAGTAATTACCATAATAGTGAAAAATTAAAATAATTGATATTATAAATACCCAAATAAATATAATTTGAGACTTTTAATGAATTAAACTAATTTTCTAGGATAATATGACATATTAGGATTGATTGAATTGACTTTTTCGAAATAATCATTCTGTTATGATTTTCAAAAGAATCAATTTTCTAAATAGTGACAAAATTGACATAAAAGAGTTTTTAAAACAAAAATTATATTATTAATTGATATTAAATTCCTAAAAATCTGAGGTCCTGACAAGAGACTTATATCATGATATTTGTATCATTAATGGACCACTTTGGGGTCTCTTGGAGGTATATATTATGTTTATTAACTATATAATATAAAAATACAAACTGACATGGTAAGTGTCAAACTAATTAACTAAGAGTTAAAACTAAAAGATAAGGTTAATATAATGAACAAAACCTGTCTAAATACTATTGGTTGAGTGGTTTTAGACCCATAACCACAGTAACCTTTAAATAATCCACTTTGGAGCCATTAGAAACCTAATATGAATTTATTATAAAATAATATTTTTAGCTTCTCCAAAGGTGCTCCTCACCACTCTTATAAAAGGGCACTCACCCTTCTCATTTAATCACACCTTAAAAGCCTTTTGGTTCGGCCAAACTCTTCCCAAATACTCTCTCAACTTCCCTCTCTTCATCCTAGAGGCCTTCCTTTACTCAGAAATCCAACTTAAGGTGCCCTTTTGATCAAATCAAAAGGAAGATCCCGAAGAAGAGGTAATGATTTCCCCACCCTTTTTCAAGTTCCTTTCTTCCTCCACTTCTTCTTTCTTTGTTATTACTATTCTAAAATAATGATTCTAGTATCTAATATATACTTTAATATTATTATAAATATGGTACAACCACATTCAGTATTATATCCATCCTTTGAATGATATGTCACCATACGTGCGTACGTACAGCTTACCGTCTTCATGTCGTGGTGTAATTGTTATTCAATAAATTATTATTTGGATGGGTATAATAATGTTGCGTAACTCATGTAAATAATAAATATAACATGATAATGATTCTGTATATATGATATACCATCCAATTATATATTATTTTAATATCAAAAGAATGATATTGTCGCCTGTGCGTACGTACGGACTACCGTCTCCACGAACGCGATGAGATTCATTCTCCATCATATCCATTCAATTATAATTATCATTTGATGATTAATAATAGTATTTAAGGACTTGATATCATTCTGTATATCAATAAGATACAAACTATCCATAACAAACACATCTTATGTAACAAAACATATAAAAGAAAATGAGTAAGTTAACACCCAAAACGACGATAATTATAAGATATTATTAACAAAGCAATGTTAAAAGATCATATATGATATCATATTAATGTATATGATACTTGAATAATTTAATAACAATTATTTCACCATTTTAAAGGAGGTTAACCTACCCCCAACCAAGGAAAAGTACAAGGTAAGTGTTTATTTCGCAATCTCTTTATTATCCGAGGTTGTTTATACGTAATAATCTATTAGGATCTCTTTATCATCCCCATCCATGTTTCTTAAAAATGTATTTCAAAAAAAATTTACTATTTACAATAATATGGGTTAAAGTCATTTATATCCTTTTTTGACTTTTTATAAGAGTTTTATAAAAGAATATTTCCGTCGTTTTCCAAACAAGGTGCTTTTTAACCTTTTCGACAGAATTAGGTTAAGAAAGTTTTTTAACTTATACGGCGGGTGCAGCTATTTTCCGCCGTTATGGAATCGTCAAAGCTTCCATTACAATCTTATAAGAATATTTTCAATGAAAATGTTTTATTTTATAAATATATGACTCTTAAATAATTTCAAAATAGAAAGAGATATTTATCTAAAAAGAGTGTTGATTTCATCTATGTCAACATCCTTTGATGGATTTTACGCTTATTTGAAGTTGATTTATTATAATACAGAACTTCTGTATTGTATTGAAGGTTTTGTGATATGTTTGACTGTGGATGTGTTATTTTTATACCATTCATAGTTTATGGATGAAGTATTTACATTTCGTATGCTAATTTTAATACGAATGTTTATGTTATGTTTAATCCTTTTCATATGGGAATGCATTGGACTTAATATGTGATGGGTGGAGCCCGCTATAGATCCTCGATGAATAGGTAGGTCTCATGAGACAAATTAGTGTCTTGGCACAAGGCCTTGGCAAAATCATATTTGTAGTCTTGGCATAAGGCCTTGGATATGTGGTTATGATAGTCTGGCATTATGCATTCCATCATTATGAAAGTGGTTATTTATATTGCATGTGATTATTCGATTAGTAGAATATCCATGTGAATAAGTAAATGGAATTATTTCATTTTTTCCATACTATTTTGAATTTCAAGTTTAAAAGGCTTTTGTTTTAGTTATACATTGCCTTAAATGTATATTCTTATTTATGAAAGTTTCCGCTATATTGTTATCATTACTAGGCATTTGAGCTCACCCCTATCAATGTTTTATTTTTTCCAGGATGTGAAAAAGTAATTTATGAATTACCTACAGGGATAGTATGTGGTGATATGAGTTTGAACTATGAATAAAAGATGTTGTTGTAGTTTTCATTTTTATGATGTAATGTAAGACTTATTAACATATCTAGTGTTTCCGAGGCTACTAAACTAATCGGTATTTTGAGATTTGATCTTTCTTATGATCATGCCAATGTTATGTAATAATGCACCGACTCTAGGTAACTCGGGTCAGGGAGTTGCAGTTGGTATTAGAGGAAGTTTGGTACAATCCTTGGAAGCTAGATTTAGATAAAATCTGATTATAGCACATAGACCTAAGATGGACTTTGAGGATTAGTATTGAAGAACTTCCTAGAATTTTGGTATTGTAGTGATTTTGTGAGTTTTCTGAGAAATACATCCCTATCTGGATACGAGCAGGTAGAGGTGGCTCTGGCACATATTTACCTAGGGGTAAAACCCGAAAACACCGCTTTGAGCTAGACTCGAATGGGAACTGGTGCACGACAATGGGCCTTGATGCACTCTTGGTTACGACACTCCCAGGGGATATGCTTAGGATAACTCTCATTTTATTTACAAATAATTATGAAGGGTTTATGAGTATATACATCCTCGCATAAAACATTTTTATGATTATGGATTATATCCATAAATAGTTCAATTTATGTTAAGTGTTTTATAAGTATGGAATTATGTATTTTGATTCATAAACTGGTCTAGTTTATGCCATTGTTTAGAAATGGCACCTAGTGGAAGAAATGGAAACCTTATCAATGCACGCACACCATATAGGGATTTCCCTCCTGCTTAAGATAATTATAGTGGAGCTGGTGAAGGAACTGGTGCCGATCAGCTAATCACCATACTGGGACAACTCACTCGGGTTATGAATAATAACCTTACCCATATGGACCACCCTGATCTTTAGCATGACGGATCAATGTTAGATCGCTTCATGAGGCAACATCCACCAAAGTTCAATGGGAGTACAAATCCCTTAGTAGCCGAGCAATGGATAAATTCCCTAGAGAAAATATTTCAGGCTTTGGGGAGTAGTGAAAGGGAAAAAGTTATCATGGCAGTTTACGGCCTCACTGGAGATGCTGATCAATGGTGGTCATTGATTCAAAACATGAAGGAAGATGATGAAGTATCAAATATGGAATGGAGGTAGTTCAATGATCTGTTTTTAGAAAAATACTTTCCTCACGACCATCGAGCAGATATGGAAATACTATTTCTGAGTTTGAGACAAAACGAGGATGAGAATATCGCAAAGTATGAGGCTAACTTTACAAGGCTATAAAGGTATTATGGAGATTATATACGTAACCCAAGAAGTAATATTGATCATTTATTTGATGGTTTAAAAACATTTCTCTATCAAGAATTAGTCTCACAATCCTTCTCATAATATGAAGACATTGTCTCATGTGCTATCACGACAGAAAAAGAATTCTCTAAGTCATATGACTTTAAAGAAAACCAAGAGAAGAAAAGATCTAATGATCAATCTGGGAATGTAAATAAGGGGAAGAATGGAAAGGTTTAATATCTATCCTGTGGTAAATGTGGGAAGAAACACCCTAGTACTTGCTTGAAGGGAATGGGTGTCAGTTACAAGTGTGGTGAAGAAGGACACCAAGCTCGTGAATGCAAAGGGAAGAAAGAAGCTACCAATGTTCAATTCTACAATTGCAGGGAGATGGGACATTATTCAAATTAATTTCCTAAGTGTCAGGGGAACTTACCTCAGAAAAGGCCAAGGGATCAAGGCCAAGCTTATGTTGTCACTACTGCTGAGGTAGAAGCTCCGAAAGACGTGGTGGCAGGTAATTTAATGGTTTCCTCATGTTTAGCAAATGCATTATTTGATTCCGGATCATCACATTGTTTAATATCTTCTCAGGTTTCTAAGAAAATTAGATATTTCCAATTTGATTTAACAAGGGAGTTGTCAGTTAAAACTCCTAAGGGAAGTATCATTGCAACAAAGTTTTGTGAATCAGTCCTCATTAGAGCACATAAATGTTCTTTATCTGCGGATCTAATCTTCATACCTATGATTTAGATTGATATAATCCTTAGTATGGATTGGCTTTCAGACTATGATGTGAAGATTTATTGTAAGAAGAAGGAGGTTACGATTTTTGATGATGATGATAAGGAACACCTTATCTTTAGAGCAGAATCATCACCACCTAATTATTATCTAGATCCACCCCCAGTAGCTCAACTAAATTCAATTATTGGGGAGGAAGAGGATGAAATTACAGTGGGTGAGGAAAGGAATGTTCAAATAGAGGATGTACCTATTGGTAAAGAATATTCAGATGTGTTTCCGGACGATTTACTTGGATATCCTCCATAACGAGAAGTTGAGTTTTCCATTCATTTAATTCCTGGATCAAGTCCTATATCGAAGACCCCTTATAGAATGGCCACTATAGAATTAGTTGAACTAAAGAAACAAATAGAGTAATTGAGTAATAAGGGATTTATTCACCCTAGTGTTTCTCCATGGGGAGCCCCTGTTCTTTTTGTTAAAAAGAATGATGGATCTATGAGGTTATATATTGACTATAGGGAGATCAATGATATAACAATAAAGAACAAGTATCCCCTACCTCGCATTGATGATTTATTTGAAGAACTGCATGGAGCTCAATACTTTTCAAAGATTGACCTTCGATCTGGATACCATCAGTTGTGTGTAAAGAAGGAAGACATTTTGAAGACATAATTTAGAACAACGTATGGGCATTACTAGTTTACAGTAATGCCTTTTTGACTAATGCTCCCTCTGTATTCATGGATCTGATGAATAGAGTTTTCAAGAAATATCTCGATGAATTTTTAGTGGTATTTATTGATGATATCTTGGTATACTCCAAAAGATAAGAAGATCATGAAAATCACTTACGCATTATCCTGAAGACTCTGAGAAGACATGAATTATATGGGAAGTTTAGCAAGTGTGAATTCTAGCTTCATGAGATTTCTTTTCTTGGCCATATTGTCTCTAAATATGGAATCTCTGTTGATCCTTCTAAGACCAAGGAAATCCAAGAATGGCTAGAACCTACGAGTATAACTGAGGTACGTAGTTTTATTGGTTTGGCAGGTTATTATCGACGTTTCATCTAGAATTTTTCCTGACTGGCAAACCCATTAACGAAGCTCACATGTAAAGGGGTTAAATTTTTTGTAAAAAAGGGTGTGAAGAATTTTTCGAAGAACTGAAGAGAAGATTAGTCAATGCTCCTATATTGACTCTACCATCGGGGAATGATGGGTTCGTTATTTATAGTGATGCATCGAAGAAAGGATTTGGTTGTGTACTTATGCATAATGATAGAGTTATTTCCTATTCATCACGACAGTTGAAAATTCATGAACAAAACTATCCTACTCATGATCTCGAGTTAGCAGCTGTGATCTTTGCTTTGAAAATATGGAGGCACTACCTCTATGGTGAAAAATGTGAAATTTATACTGATCACAAAAGTTTGAAGTATATTTTCTCACAAAATGAACTCAATAAGAGGCAAAGGAGATAGCTTGAATTACTCAAGGATTAAGATTGCATGATACACTACCACCCGGGGAAGGCAAACAAGGTGGAAGATGCTTTGAGCAGAAAAGATCATGGAATTTTGAACAATTTGAGAATTTAAAGGGATCCAATTTTCATAGATCTAGTGAAGATGGACATGGGAATAACCAGAAAATGTGAAACATCAATGCTTTTTCAAATGGTTGCCAAACCATCTTTACTAGAAAGGATTAAGAGTTCTCAGACCGATGATGAATAATTTCAAAAGAAGTAAGGATTTGGAATTTCAAGTCGGTGATCATGTTTTATTGAAGGTATCTCCATGGAAGGGAGTCATACATTTTGGTAATAAAGGTAAATTGAGTCCCAGGTACATCAGACCTTTCGAAATTCTAGAACGAATTGGGGTTGTAGCTTACCGATTGGATATGCCGCCAAGTCTCTCCAAAGTTCACGATGTGTTTCACGTACCTCAATTGAGAAAATACATGCCTGACCCAACGCATGTACTCACAAACAAGGAATTAGAACTGGAACCCGATCTTTCTTTTTATGAAGAGCCCGTCATGATTCTTGATACGAGAGAACAAGTATTGAGAAACCGGACGACGCGTCTGGTAGAAGTCTTGTGGAGAAACCATAAGATGGAAGAGGAAACGTGGGAACCTGAGGAACTTATGATGAAGAACCACCCAAGCCTTTTCATGTGGTAGTATTCTAGAAATTTCGAGGAAGAAATTATTTTAAGGAGGGGAGAATGCAACACCCCAAGCTCTATGGTACGTTTCCCTTTGAATAATGTAATAGCGTGTGTTGTACACAACATTGAGTTCTAACACACACCACAACCGATAAAACTAGTCGTTATTAATAGTAATACCAACTTTTTTAAATTATATATATGGACTTAATTTTTGGATTCGGAATATCAAAATCATCCGAAGATGAATTTTTATTATTTTTCTGAGAACATCCAATTTTTATGAATAGTAAAAAATACTTAAAAACAACTTTTTTATCAAAATAATTTATAGTGATAAATTATATTATTGAGTGGTTTAAAATTATAATTAGAATATATTTTTACCATTTTATCCAATGGTATTCATTATAATTAATTTCACTTTGAAATTGGACATAAACAATTGTCAATATTTTGATATATATTGTTCCTTAAAAACACTGTATTTGTTGTGACATCGGAAATTAATTATAAAATTAATAAATGAAACTTATATGTTTGGAATTTTGTAAAATAGACATCATTTTTGAATTTTTAATATCAATTATATCTTAGGGTGAAATTTTGGCATTGTTCAGAAAAACATCAATTTTTGATTAATAGTGAAACCACTAAGTGGTAGTTAAAAAAATGGATTTTTCATAAAACTTAATTTTACCGCTTCTGTGAATGGAATTTCGAAAATCTGAGAGACACGGTTAATATCAAGTAGTAAATTTTGGTTCAATGAGATGAAAATATTTTTTGTTGTATAGTAGCTTTTTACATTTATTTACCACGGTTAAAAGTAAATAGGGTAATTAAGGGTAAAAATGATATTAATATTACCCTAAAACATGTCCTAATTCTATTGAAAAAATGTATCTCGACCAAAATCAACCTTAGGAATAAAATATTATCATTTAGGTCCACTTGGATTTGATTAGGACATTTTTTATTATTTAATTCAAAGAAGAGTTAAAAGAGTTAAAATCAATGTTTATTTACTAAACCATTTTTAATATAGGGTTATACATAAGATAAATTAGATTATAAATATTCATTAGAAAGATAAATAAATTTCCTACATAATTATATTTTATTTATAATTTTTATAAATTAAATAATTTTATTTATTTATGACACAATGATGATACAGTAATTACCATAATATTGAAAAATTAAAATAATTGATATTATAAATACACAAATAAATATAATTTGAGACTTTGGATGAATTAAACTAATTTTATTGGGTAAAATGACATATTAGTATTGATTTAATTGACTTTTTTAGAACTAATCATTCAGTTATGATTTTCACAGAAATCAATTTTTCAAATAGTGTAAAAATTGACATAAAAGAGTTTTTAAAACAAATATTATATTATTAATTGATTTTAAATTCCTAAAAATATAAGGTTCATCCAAGAGACTTATATCATGATAGGTGTATCATTAATGGACCACTTGGGGATCTCTTGGTGGTATATAGTATGTTTATTAACTGTATAATATAAAAATACAAAGTGACATTGTAAGTGTCAAACTAATTAACTAAGAGTTAAAACAAAAAGATAAGGTTAATATAATGACCCAAACCAATCTAAATCCTATTTTTTGAGTGGTTTTCGTCCTATCCCCACCTTAAACATTAAATAATTCACTTTGGATCCATTAGAAACTGAATATGAATTTATTATAATATAATATTTCTAGCTTTTCCAAAGGTTCCCCTCACCCCTCTTATAAAAGGGCACTCTCACTTATCATTAACTCACACCTTCAAAGCCTTTTGATTCGTCCAAACTCTGCCAAAATACTCTCTCAACTTCCCTCACTTCATCCTATAGGCCTTAATTTAGTCATAAATCCAACTTAAGGAGCCCTTTTGATCAAATCAAAAGGAAGAACCCGAAGAAGAGGTAATGATTTCACCACCCTTTTTCAAGTTCCTTTCTGCTTCCACTTCTTCGTTCTTTGTTATTCCCATTCTAAAATAATGAATCCAGTATATCCTATATACTTTAATATTATTATAAATATGGTACAACCATATTAAGTATTATATCCATCCTTTGAATGACATGTCGCCATACGTGCGTATGTACGGCTTACCGTCTCCACGTCGTGGTGTAATTGTTATTCAATAAATTATTATTTGGATGGGTATAATAATGATGTGTAACTCATGTAAATAATAAATATAACCTGATAATGATTCTGTATATATGATATACCATCCAATTATATATTATTTTAATATCATAAGAATGGTATTGTCGCTCGTGTGTACGTACGAACTACCGTCTCCCTGAACGCGATGAGATTCATTCTCCATCGTATCCATTCAAGTATAATTATCATTTGATGATTAATAATAGAATTTGATGACTTAATATCAATCTATATATTACTAAGATACAACCTATCCATAAAAAAATGGCTTATATAACAAAACATATAAAATAAAACGAGTAAGTTATCACCCGATACGACGATAATTCTAATATATTATTAACAAAGAAATGTTAAAAGATCATATATGATATCATATTAATTTATATTATACATGAATAATTTAATAAAAATTATTTCACCATTTTACTGGAGATTAACCTACCCCCAACCAAGGAAAAGTACAAGGTAAGGGTTTATTTCGCAATCTCTTCATTATCTGAGGTTGTTTATACGTAATAATCTACTGGGATCTCTTTATCATCCACATCCATGTTTCTTAAAAATGTATTTGAAAACATTTTTACTATTTACAAGAATATAAGTTAAAGTCATTTATACCCTTTTTTGACTTTTTATAAGAGTTTTATAAAGGAATCTATCCGTCGTTTTCCAAAAAAGGTGCTTTTTAACCTTTTCTACATAATTAACGTAAGAATGTTTTTTTAACATATACAGCGAGTGCGGCTATGTTCCGCCGTTATAAAATAGGTGAATCTTCCCTTACAAGATTATACGAATATTTTCAAAGAAAATGTTTTATTTTATAAATATATGACTCTTAAATGATTTCAAAATAGAAATAGATATTTCTCTAAAAAGTGTTTTTATTTCATCTATGTCAACATCCTTTGATGGATTTTACGCTTATTTGTAGTTGATTTATTATGATACATTACTTCTTTATTGTATTGAAGTTTTTGTGATATGTTTTACTGTGGATGTATTATTTTTATACCATTCATAGGTTATGGATGAAGTATTTACATTTCTTATGCTAATTTTAATACAAATGTTTATGTTATGTTTAAACCTTTTCATATGGGAATGCATTGGACTTAATATGTGACGGGTGGAGCCCTCTATAGCTCCTCGATGCATCAGTAGGTCTCATGAGACAAACTAGTGTCTTCGCACAAGGCCTTGGAAAAAACTTATTGGTAGTATTGGTAAGAGGCGTTGGCTATGTGGTTATAATTGTTTGGAATTATGCATTCCATCATTATGAAAGTGGTTATTGATATTGCATGTGATTATTCGATTAGTAGAATATCTATGTGAATAAGTAAATGGAATTATTTCATTTTTTCCATACTATGTTGAAGTTCAAGTTTAAAAGGCTTTTGTTTTAGTTATACATTGTCTTAAATTTTTATTCTTATTCATGAATGTTTTCTCTATATTTTTATCCTTATTGGGAATTTGAGCTCACTCCTTTTAATGTTTTATTTTTCCCAGGATGTGAAAATGTAATTTATGAATGACCTGCAGGGATAGTATGTGGGAATATGAGTGTGGACTATGAAGAAAAGATGTTATTGTAGTTTTCATTTTTATGATGTAATGTAAGACTTATGAAAATATCTAGTGTTTCCAAGGATACTAAACTAATCAGTCTTTCGAGATTTGATCTTTCTTGTGATCATGCCAATGTTATTAAATAATGCACCAACTCTAGGTAACTGGGGTCGGGGTGTTTCACATCTCCAGTCCATTCCTTTTCTAAAATATAGTGGTTGAAATGTTATGGGATTTCAATGTGACTTATCCCCCAAAAATATCTAAATTTATAAATTGTTTCACAAAACGGTGTCAGGAAATAGTGTCATGAATAATGTTTCCAAAACTATGTCATTTCCTTCGACAAATATCATGATTTATCTAGATTTTCTACAGTTTCACCTATTTGACATTTTGTTTGATGTAAAATTCATTAGAATCCTTTTTAAGGGGTTTAAGGCCAATTCAAAGTGAAAACTCTTATATTAATTTTCTATAATATTCAGAAAGCTTGTACTCAGTCAAAATGCATGATCTTCCTCAGATCTGATCATAATGTAATATTCGTTGTATCTTGCACAGATGCTCCAGTAAATCATCTAAAGGGACATGATATATTCCTCCATTTTTCTTCCTTATTTTTTCCTCAGGTGAGATGCGAAAACCTTTCCATCGTTTCCCATAGATTTTTTGAATAGTGATAAAGCCTTGGATCGTGTCTTCCCTATAGTTCCTTCTTGTAGCTTGTACACCCCCAATTTTAGTGAAACGAGGAAGTGTTGATCCATCTTAGATATAAGTTATATACTACCGCCATTATTCTAGGTTCCTCATCTTCTGTTCCCTATTTCCATTTTATTTAATGTGGTATCCATGTTTATAATAGAGTTTCATTGGGTGTTGGTTGGTGTGGTTGTGTCTCTACATCCTCAGCCAGATATAGTCTTCTAGGAGAGGTGATCTTGATCTATTATGTTGTTCATTCTCATGCAAAGAATGTCCGAAACCTTTTTATGTATGGGATTCATGGATTCCCACTTCATTTACTAGCAACTATAGATTTGTCAATTTTTTGCACACTGAATCACAATGGAATTGTCATAGTAAATATTTGAACCTGATAAATAAATTGGTATCGATAGTATGTTGTTTCCTACTGTGTTTTCTAGATAGTTTGATATATCTTCTTGCATTGTTTTTCATAGAACTCTTGATGGAAATTGGTAGAGAACGTAATGCGGGGATTGATTTTAAATTAATTGGATAAAGATAAAGAGGCTTGTTTTTGAATTCAGTTCTTATTGTGATAAACTGTTGATAATTGAATGGATGCAACTAGTTCTATTTAAACGAACTAGCTAATTCATGATGGATTAATTAAATTGTTTTTGATAAGAGATAATTCATGTTAGGGTTCTGAGTTACCCTTATACTTATAAATTCTAATTGACTTATGAATGGGTCCGTGAGTGCTTGTTGTGTGTGAAGTCTAGGTGCCTTGCATGTGGCTGAGAGCCCAATTTCTTGTTCATTATTTTCATGATACTTGTGTTTTTGTGTGATCCTAGGATGGATGAGTTTCAGAGGCTTTTGTGGTATGTGGGGTAGGTAGGCCCATGTGTTGGGGAAATACTTGATGCCTAGAGTGGCAAGATGCATTTGTTTATTTTTGTGGGTATCATGGAGGACACCAAAGATGATGAAATTGGTCAGTTATAAATATTTTATTCTTACTGAATCACGATGGTTATTTATCTTATTTTCATTCCCCACTGATTAAGGTCGCTATTCTTTCTTACCATCCTTCCAAATGATCTCAATAAGCATAGGGGTATTCCACGTTCTTTCATGTCTAACTTCTCAATATTGGATGGATAGATGTTCCAGCTATAGGTGGAAAGGGAATGATGGGTAGTCCATCTACTTAACGTGTTAGGCCCTTGTGTTTGGAATCTTATTTCTGAATTTCTAGAAACCCTATAATTATGGGAATTTAATAAGGCTATTAATAAATGTTTGAATAAATGATGTTAACCCATGGGGTTGGCTCTTACTGGGATGAAATGCTGAGGTAATATTTATGAGAAGCTATGAACATGGTTTGGTTATGATTGGTGGGCATAGAAAGTGGTTTGATGCCAATGTAATGAAATGTGGAATTAATAAAGGTTAATTAATGGTTAAATAATTCATTATGTAAATTGAAACTGAGAAAAAGGGATAAGTATCATAATATCACTCTTTAAAAGGTTGTATGCTTATGGGATATCTAGTCGTAGCAGTGGTAGTTGGGAGTCCAAGATATATTAGCATCAGTTCAGTCTAAGACTAGGTTTTTCCTATACTGTGGTTGTGAGCTATAGTATATTATATTCTTTTTGTGTCTTTACATGCTACTCCACCCTTTATGTTATGAAAACTAACCCCACAAGGATTCTGAGACCGAGGGGGTGTTTTTCCTAACATCCCAATCGGAGGATAGATGTCTGACTACCCCCATTGGCCCCGCTCTCTTCTCTTGGTAGCTAATTGTGCTGGTATTAAATTTGGTTGTTTTCCCCCATTTATGATTGTAGAGGGATTTAATGGCATGTGGTTATTCACACAAAAATATTCTTATTATAGTTTCTTATAGAATACTGTAGGTGTAATCTGTATAGGCAATAATTTCTTGAGGATCCTTACTCGGTGTATGGGATGTAATGGCTTGACATGTAATACGCTATGTATGATACACGTTATGCATGCTATGGTGGCTCTTATAAACTACCTGCTAACTTTGGTTATGTGGATGTGGTGGTTGTGTTGCACAAGGTTCCTATTGTGGTGCTTCACCCATGTGTATGCGGGCAAGCCTTTTGGGAGAGTGTTGCTTTGGACGTGCTACATTGGGGAAAAGTGGAAAACCAGTGTGGAAGTGGTAGAGTCATACCCCTAATATTCTTTATTATATTATATACTCTTGTATGCAATCCTTGGTGATTGTATCCATGGTGAGGTAGGGAACATAGTATCACTTTTTAGGTGGAGAGTTAGTTTCACTTGTTCTTCACTATGATTTATCTTGCAATCATTACTTTTTTAATGAGAGGATATGGGGATGATCCTATGAAGTATATTATAATAGTCAGACTATATATATAGAACTTTTTATTTCAGGTCACATGGAGCAGGTTGGATGTCAGATTATTTACTAATATCTTCGTGATTGCAGGAGCTGTTCGGGCGTCGTAGTTGTTGTCGTTTTACATTATTTTGGTCCTTGTAGTTTATCTTTCATTTTTATTAGTTCTTACACGAAATTACATATATGTAGATGGTTTTATTTCATAGTTTTGTCTTAGTTGGATTTTGTTGGTTTCTACCTTATCTCTCACATTCACATGTGTTCTCTTAGAGGATAATGCCTCCTATTTGCGTGTCTACTATACTCCTGGAGATGTCGGCAACTCAGGGCCTACTGGTGGTGAGACTCAGGTGTCACTATCCCCATTCTCACATTTCCATCCTAGGAGGGGTACACATTGTGGGGTGGGGATCATGACAGAGTGGAATATAAGGTCTAGTTGAGAGATATGGTGAAGTTTGGAGTTTGGAATAGGAGAGGTTGCATGGGTTGTTAGGGAAACATAGTCAGTCAGGTTTAGGAAGATATGTAATCACATAGGACATGTTAATACATAATAATTTAGGACCCCCTATGATCTAATTAAGGAACCTTTAAGTTTACATTGGCTACTAAAGGAGGTGATACTTATTTCAGCGTAGAGACACAGGAAAGGATCATGCATCATTTTACTTTGTTCCTTTTTTGAATGGGTATACCTAGGGATAGGTTAACCTAAATTTAATAAAAGAAAACTATTAATTAATGATGAGTCTTTTATATTAAAGGTTTAAGAGCTCTAACTATTTTTTATTTTTCAATTATGGCTCAAGGTTGATGTCCTCATCAGGTTTGCGAAGAATCTGTCCAGAAGTATGTGCCACCAGTTTGATGTAGAGTGGAGGTCAACAACAATGGAACATTGAGGTGGAAACTATAACATTTTCATCACCAAAGTCTACATATGTATGAGGGATTTATTTTAGATTTAGTAAAGTACTACTAGTTAGAGGAGGTTGAGATAGATTTCATCTCAATATGTGCTCAGAAGAAGCACTGAGTATCTTTGGTTGTGACGTTTTT
This sequence comes from Viscum album, assembly GCA_963277665.1. NCBI lineage: Eukaryota > Viridiplantae > Streptophyta > Magnoliopsida > Santalales > Viscaceae > Viscum > Viscum album. The sequence goes on along the minus strand of OY728160.1, from coordinate 246,080,283 downwards.
GCATGGATCAGGAAGGCAGTGGTGGTTCTTGTACTTTATGGATCGCGAGGAATCGAGGATATCATGGGAGGAGTTCCGAAACAAGTTCAGAGTTGAGTTTCTTTCTTCGATCATGAAGGTGTTGAGTCTCCATGAGTATCATACCCTTAGACGTGGGATATTTAGTGTGAAAGGGTTTGAAATATATTTTAGGAACCGATTATGATATACTTCAGACCTATTTCCAACTGGGGAGGTTAAGGGTGAGTCATTTCGAGGAGGCTTTGCATTCAGAGATCCAGCACCAGTTTACCCAGTCTGTGTTGAATAAATATAATGAGGTACTATAGAGGGAAGAGTTCATTGAGAGGACATTATACATGATCTAATCGTTATGAAGGGGGGTCTTTAGGATTTCTCAAGAAGTAGAGTTGTGGTCTGGGGTTCTCGATTTACAGGGAAAATGAGATTTCATTCGGCCGGGGTAGGTCTTAGCCCTCAGTATCTCATTTCTCTATGGGTGGAAGATCTCAGACCTAGTCCATGGGATCATATGCTTTTTTTCTTGTGGTGTTTATAGTAATCAGCAGAGAGAGTGCCCGAGTTTTTAAAGCTGTCAGTGTGATCCAATTTTACCTCTCTGGGTTTCACCGTTGAGGTTGTTCCAGCCAAGGCACCAACAACAGGATGCACTAGCATTGGTTCAGTAGAGTGTAGATGGGGTAGTTATAAGATATCCAATGGACACTCTTAATCCTACAAGAGTAGATTGTACCCATGGTTCTGTTCGTCATCTAGGTTAGAAAGGTTGTGGATCAGGTCATGGTCATCTTCAAGCTTTAGCGTTTCTAACGCTAGGTGTGCCAGACATCATTCCAGGTACCCTTTGATTGATTTATACTTGGTTGTATACCTTTTTTGACTCAAGATCCACTCACATCTTCATAACACCTACCCTTTTCCTAGATTAGGAAACTTAGGTAGAGAGGTTCCTAGTTCCCTTTGTGTTGACTATGCTAGTTAGAGGTCAAGATGACTTGTTTGATGTGTGTAGAGACTGTGAGCTAGTGCAGTGGTAGCACAACTCTTGGGGATATTTCCAATGTTTATAGATAAAAACATATGATGTCCTACTCAGCATGTATTATTTTAATTTGTTGAAGGCTTTTGGGGAATTCTTCGGAATTTTGGAGGTGTTATTCGATGATAATGGAGATCTGGTAGTGCTTGTTGGCTAGAGAGACCCTCAGATGGGTCGTAGGTATGTTCCTTCCTTGTCATACATAGTATCTGAGCTAATGTTGATTTCATAAGAGGTTCGGAAGTAGGTTTTTCCTAGGGTCATGGAATAATTCCGTAATGTATTTCTAGAAGAGGTTGTAGAATTACCACCTCGACAAGATATTGAGTTCGGCATTGAACTGCAGCCAGGCGTGTCACCTAACTTGATGTCTCTGTATAGGATGGCGCCTTCCGAGTTGTGAGAACTGTGTATATATCCTGATGTTCAGTTGCATTGTGGTTTTGTTCTGAAAATTTTGTCACTTTGGGGTGCACCAATTTTTTTCATAAATAATATGGAATCCCGCACTTTATTACATAACTGTAACGCCCCGACCCCAGCTACCCAGAGTCGGTGCATTACTTCGTAACATTGGCATGATCACAAAATATCAAGTCTCGAAAGACCGATTAGTTTAGTATCCTTGGAAACACTAGATACATTCATAAGTCTTTCATTACATCAAAAAGTAAACAAACTACAATAACATGGTCTTCATAGTCTACACTCATATCCTCACTAACTATTCTTGCAAGTTAGTCATAATACACTTCTTCACATCCTGGAAAATATTAAAACATTGAAAGGGGTGAGCTCAGATGCTCAGTAAGGATAACAATATTGCGGAAGCTTTTATAAGAAAACATAAGCATTTAAGGCACTGTATAACTAAAACAAAAGCCTTATTGAACTTGAACTTCAGCATAATATGGCAAAAGTAAAATAAAATAATGACATTACTTTCTAACATGGATATTCTACTAGACGAATAATCACATGAAATATCAATAACCACTTTCATAATGAGGGAATGTATAATTCCGGACATTCTAAAACATTTTGTCAAGGCCTCAGCCAAGACGTCTAAAATGATTAAGGCCTCGGCCAAAACCATAAATCAAATTGGGAAAGGGCCTCGGCCAATTCCACGTCTAGTTGTCTCATGAGACCTACCGATGCATCGAGGAGCTATAGCGGGCTCCACCCGTCACTTATTAAGTCCAATACATTCCTCATATGAATAGGTTTAAACATATCATAAACCATAACATAATCGTATCACATAAAACATGAATAAAGGAAACAAAACATTTCCACATTTCAATCACAAGATATCAATACAACACATTGATATAATGAAAATGCTTTCATAACCATTTTCAATACCAAAAATAAAATAAAGTTAAAACTTTGTATTTATTTTTCATCAAAAAGAAATGATGGCTTGTAGAGGAAGCCGAAACTCAAATAATGGTCACGGCAGCGGAGAATTCGTTGTCGCCGCATATGTACGGAAAGAAAAACATTCCATTTTTTTCATTTAGTTAAACGCTTCATATAACAAGATTCCTTTTGAATAAATGTAAAATTCAAAGGGGCTTATACACTGTATAAAAGAAATTTGTGTATAAAACAAAATATGCCTCAATGAATGGAGATTGAGATGAAGTCCCTTAGAAAGATCATTTTTAAATAAAATATATCTATTATGTGTATTCACTATATGTACACATAAATAAAGTATAAATACAATATACAACATAATAATATCCTGACATAATTTGAAAGTAGGAGATTAACCCAAAGAATAGAAATTGGGTTAAGAAGTTCCCTTACCTTGTGTCAGACTTGACTCAACCGTTCTTTAACCTCCTGAATAATAAACTAGAGTTAATATCTACCTTATTAAGAACCATTTTCAATTTCATTATCCTTTTTATATCACTTATTACAATGTTATAAATATTATGTAATTATTCAAGTTAATAACGATCGTTTTGTCGATCTTTGGTAACTTGAGTCAACAATAAACTTCTTATAATTACATGTTGTTCATGTGGTAGAATATCCATTATATCCAGAATTATATTCATGATTTAGATGTCATATATATCTTATATATCCAGTATATACATTCATTTAAAATATTACGTAACATTTAGAGGTAATAAATGAAATGCACCGTTCATGGAGACGGTAAGCCGTACGTACGCATGAACACTACTTTCATTTCAATTTCATATTTAATGGAACTAAATCATAATGATATAAATGTATAATATAATTCCAGTATAATATAGTGTATAATACCATTTACTCCATACTTTATACATCCCACATATGGCATTAACGATTCAAATCACTTTGAGGGGGCGGTAGTCCGCACTTCCTAAAATGAAATTATCGCATTTTACCCATAATGGAAATCATAAAGTATGCCATAAATGAGAAATACAGAAGTATAAGTAAAACATAAACATATTATATATCATATATAAAAATAGTGACATCTTAATGGCCACCATTGAAGGTGTTATATGTGTGTTGAACAATCATCGTTTCGTGAGGCAGAAATTCGCCATCCATAGAAACCGTATGTTCTATAACCATTAGATGTAGGTGTGTGTAAGTGTAGCTCTAATACATCTTATAAAAACATCCTAGTATATTGAGGATACTGGTTTTGTTACAAAATAAATGAATAAAAAGAGTTTAGGGGGTTGGAGAAGAAAAATAAAACAAAACAACATTAGAGAAGACATTACCTCAAAATCGGGTAACTCTTTTTGATTTGAGCCAAAGGCTTCCTTGGGAAGAGTTCTGCCCAAAGTAAGGCTTCTAGGAGTAATAGGGGGAAGTTGGGAGAGTATTTGGGCAGAGGTTGGCCGATCCAAATGGCTTGAAAGTGTAAATGAGGTGGGAGAGGTGGGGGCCTTTTATAAGTGGAGAGGAGGGGCACTTTTGGAAAGATTGAAATGTTATATTATTTCACAATGCTTTTCGGATTCTAAAGGTCCCACACTTATATAATTCGAGGCTAAGGTGATAAGGTTTCGAAATCGCCTCATCCAATAGGCTTTGGACAAGTGTAAGCCTTGGAATTTTCAATATCATCTCATTTTATTTAAATCGTTAAATAATGAGGTCATCGCTGCATCAAAATGATGTCATAAATAATTTAATTTATTTAATGTCTAAAAATTATTAAAAAAATACTATGATGTAGGAAATAGTTTTAAATTTCTAATGAATATTTATAGTCAAAATTTGGACTTGTGTAACCCCACATAAAAACTGTTTTAGTAAAATAACTCATGTTTGTGTCAATTTAATTTTAACATTAAATAAATATATATTAATGTCATTTTCCAACTATAGTGGCTCCATGGGGTCCCCAAGTTGACCAGTGGGTTGTCTTGGTCGGCCATGAATCATCCAATAGGAGTAGGACAAGTTTCATGCTCATCTCATATTATTAAAACATTATTTGTACCTTAAACTACACTAATTACCTCTAATCGCGATTAAGAACATAAAATTTACTATTCACCAAAAAATTATTTTAATCTCATTGAACCACATTTTACTTCTTAATGACAACCATGTATGTCGGATTTTTGAAAATCAAATCACAGAAGTGGAAATATTTCATTTAAACGAAAAATCAGTTATTTAACTACCACTTAGTAGTTTCACTATTCATCAAAAATTGAAGTTTTTCAGAACAAGGCCAAAATTTCACCCTAAGCTATAATTGATATTCCGAATTCAAAAATGATGTCTATTTTACAAAATTCCAAACATATAAGTTGCATTAATTAATTTTATAATTAATTCCCGCTGTTATGACAAATAGCGTGTTTTTAAGAAACAATTTATATCAAAAGATTGGCAATTGTTTATGTCCAATTTCAATGTTAAATTAATTCTAATGACCACCATTGGATAAAATGATAAAAATATATTCTAATTATACCTTAAAACCACTAAATAGTATAATTTATCACAATAAATTATTTTGATTAAAAAATTTGTTTTAAAGTATTTTTCATTATTCATAAAAATTAGAAGTTCTCAGAAAAATACCAAAAATTCAACATAGGCTAATTTCGATATTCCGAATCCAAAAATGAAGTCCATTTTGAAATATAAAATTTCTATAATTTTAAAAAGTGGTTATTACTATTCATAACGGCTACTTTGATTAGTCGCGGTGTTTTAGAACTCGAAGTTGCGTACAATGCAAGCTATTGCATTATTGAATGAGAAGCGTACCGTGGAAGCTCGGGGTGTTACAATAACTTTTCATTACATTTTACAAACAGAGGATCTTTAGAACCTAGTGTCTTGGAAATAAAGTACATAATACATGAAAACATTTAACACCATTTTAAACTTCATGAAAGGAATCTTGAAATGTTCATCACAATCTCAAATACTATATCACATAACCTAGTTCATACATCAATGAAAATGGGTGAGAATAAGGCCTAGTAAAGGATAACATGGAAAACAATTTACATATGAACTAGAGAGAATACAATAAGAACAAGGGGAAATATCATAAAGGAATGAGAAAGAGGAATATAATTATAATACGAACTTGAATAATATCAATAAAATGTGGATACAACATTTAATTTAGACATTCAAAATCATCTCACCAAGTTCCATCACCAACGTTTCATGCAAATTACCAAGGTTATTCACCAACGTATCATAAAACTTGTCATCTCTAGAGAATAATTTCATTACCCAATGCATTTGAATACTACCAGAGCACACCTATAATATGTATTTATTGCCATTCATCCTCATATATCATATTCAATAATTTCATAAATAACCCAAAGAGAATAAAACAAATGGGTTTCATATCAAAATCAGGACGTTTTAAAAAGTGCCTAAAAACATGATCATTATGTCATTCATAACCCATGGAAAGGGAGTGAGGGATTTATGTAAGTAAATTATCAAATAAAATATATCATTCTAATGTCTTTATAAATACCTCTATAAATGAAATAATTATAAGTATTCACAAAAATATTATAAGATAATATTTTGAGAAAAAAGATAGATATTTTAAAATCAAAATTCTGCAGCATAATGGCTATGCTACATGGTTTAGATAACATTAAAAAAAGGTGACATGGGTCACCGATTAATAAAAGACTCATAATTTGTTATAGGTATAGAATAAAATAGAAACAATGGCCCAGTATGGGAATTTTAAAGACATGACCCATGAAATAGAACCTTAATGAAAAAAGTGTAGAATTCATTTACAAAAATTTGGCCTTCTAACGGCATCCCCTAAAAATTTGGAAAATGAGTTGATGAGAGAAAAAGGGTATCTCATCACATTGACATAAAATGTACTGAAACAATGATATATAATAAAATAACCAAATATAAGATTATTTAAATTAAAATACATAACATAAAATAAGTCTTGACTAAATGAGGAGGGGGAAAGGTACCCTTACATTGAAGAGTAACATCAAAAACGTGAATGTTGGGACCATGGTTATTTTAGGGATCTCTTTTTTTCATGGTCCATTTGTGAAAAATATTAGTTGGTGTAGAAAGAAATAAAATAATTAAATGAAATTACTTCATTTTATTTATTTAAGGTAGAAATTTTTTATTATTTATTTAAATTTTTTGTTGAAGATATAGGGTTAGCCACATAACCATAGAGATGTCTAAGGGACTATAGAGAATACCTTGGAGAATCCTATCAATAAAATAGTGGTGGATCGTGGGTCAATAAATTGATGCGACCTTGTATTCGATTGACAATGTATTGATGGACAAAAATTATGCAACATCACTCTTCATAAAAGATCAATCCAAATAGAGTTAGGGCAAGTGATTAAATTGTCTAATTTTCAAATTTGTAATTTAAACAATAAAAATGAATCAATCAACAAACTGACTGATTATCTGATCTTGTGTATTGTGAAAAGGGATTTATTTTTGCAGGGATATAGGAATAGAATTTCTTTCTATTAATATTTTGATGGTTTCATATTTTTGTTAGTATGGAAATGAACCACAATCGACACAATCAAATATATGGGTTCATTCCTCTTGATTAAAGGTGTTTTACTCCCCCAATTCTTGATTTCAACATGGGTATTCATTATTGTCCAGGGGATCGACACATCATTATCAATCGATCATTGTACACACGTTTCTTGCAGCAACAATCAGATATTATAGATCTAGGCTCGGTATGACACAATGAAGGTGGGAAAATGAAGACAGAGGTGTGATAACAATTAAGTAATACTAACGATGGATGATTCTAGAATTTTTTTTATTGAATGTTCTTTAGTGAATAACGATGAATTCTAATTTTATCCACTTTGTGAGAAGCTTTGGTGATGAGACACAATGTTTGATGATGGAGAGGCTTGTATGATCTTGAATCTATGGTTGTTTCATGTTTCAGGCATTGATGGAGTAATGTCGGCTTAAAAAGTGTAGGAGGAACATCATGGAATATGCAGATGTGCACAATGGCAGCTGACAGAGTGCGATAGTGGGTGGAGTCAGCTAGTGCCATAGGCAGGTGAGCCGTGTGTGGCGTGGCCAGAAAAGGTGGGGCCAACGATTTTGGATGTGATGTAAACTAATCCATCCTTATGGTTCGTGTCAAGAAGGTGGGTCATGTAGGGTCAGCGGCTCGGTTCTTATTAGTGGGCTGGGCCAGACACGAGTTTGACATTGGTCACATTCAGGGAAAATAAAAAAGATATGATTGTGGTAGACCATGTCGAGAAACTTTAGTGGTCAACCATGTTGTCACGGTAACTCGAGCTAATAGCGGGGTGCAATGACTACATGACTAATTGGGGCATTCGACTGTGACAGTGATTTATAGTATCCAATCAAGTGTGGAAAGTGGACCAACCATTATGGTCAGTCCACTGGTAGATTGTTCGCATTCAAGATGGACCGTAGCATCAGTCGACCGTGGCAGTTGATCATAACAATATGTCTGTAGGGCCCCAAAAGGTTTTAGGTAGTTTTGTTTAAATTCTCTAACTCTTTAATGGATAATCCAATCGATGATCTATCTTTGTCAACGATACCATACATTGAGATGGCCATTTTGAGACAAATTTTAGGTAATGTCCGTATAAGGCCCCAGCCTTAAGCCTTACATAATATTGAATTAAATGATTAATTCACATTGAGGATATTTTCAGGTTTAGAGTTTTAGAGAATTAGGACATAACTATTACATATCAAAAGATTACAAAGTAGTCGCTTCTACTAAATTTCCATAAAATAAAAACTCTTAAAAAGAAACATGTATAGTTCCATGTTTTAGTTAGCATGACTTTCCATTGATCCCATCCTTGACCCTATTCCACGCTAAGTCTTGTGAAAAACATTTCAAAAACTTGGGATGAGCATAAAAAGCTCATTAAGGGATACAAAAACAATGAAAACTGTTAGTTTTTCAAAACAACAAGTAAACCATGTATACTTTATCAAAGTAATACTTTTCACCTTCATGAAGTAGTAAAAACTCTTCACTGAAAAAAAAGTATCATTACATACCTTTTTTTAACCAAAGGATTACCATAAAACCCATATAAAGAACACATAACATATATAAAGGTAACTTGGGAGATAAACAAACTTAAGTGGAATAACTATACGGTCGACTCCCACACATATCACTTAATGGAATAGCCATACGGCCAACTTCCATACATACTTAATGGAATAGCCATATGGCCGACTTCCATACCCAATGCATTGGAGGTTATAACGTAACCAACTGTCCTGGTATTCACGGCACCACCCGTCATATGGTTTATAACGTAACCACCCGTTAAAATGTCCAAGTACCAATATAAAATCATAAAACATAAAACCAAAATAAAGGAATGATAAAATTTCCACATTTCAATCACAATATATCATAAATATATCGACATAATAGAATCCTTTATCAAAACCATTTTCAATACCAAAATACATAAAAGAGTATATGGTATTTATTTTATTTTAAAAACATTACGGCTTGTTGAGGAAGCCAAAGACCAAATAATACTCATGGTGGCGGAAAAGGTCGTTGTCACTGCGTACGTTAAAAGAAACATTCCTTTTTGTAATTTTGTAAAATGCTTCGTAGAAAAAGATTCCTTTTGTATAAAAGTAAAAGTAAAAGGGGTTTATACACCGTTACAAAAGAAAGTTGTGTATAAAATGAAATATGCCTCAATGAAAGGAGATTGAGACGATGTCCCTTACAAAGACAGTATCCTTTTTTTAAGGATAAATCAATTACATAATTATGTGTGACAAACGAATACACCAAATATAAGTGGATATTAAGTGTAAAACAATCAGAGGTTGTTCACACATATTCATAGAACGACATATTCAAGGAGTACAAGTTTAACCCAATGAATCAAATTTGGGCTAAGAAGTTCCCTTGCAATAATTTGACAGCCTAACGGCGCCACTTCAAAAATTTAGAAAATGAGTTGATGAGAGATAAAAAGGGAATCTCATCACTTGGACATAAAATTTACATCAATTAGGATATATAAGAACATATCCCAACATAATATTATGTGATTTAAAATACATAACAAACGAAGTCTTTTAAAGAGAGGAGGGTGAACGGTTCCCTTACCGACTTGGGTAACTTTCGAAAAGTACACCCCATTAAGGAAGTGTCATACAATGAATATGTAAATACCCATAAATGGAATTATATTACAAAAGAAGTGTAATAGTGGGAAGTAAATAAACCACTCAAAAGAAATTGTGGCAAATTTAGCATAAATCTCACGGGAATAAAAGTGAGATGAAAAATCTCTTACGAAAACTCGGCAGCCTAACGGCGCCACTTAAAACTTCCAAAATGGATTGATGACAGGAAATTGGGTCTCTCATCACATCAACATAAATTTTATAGAAAGTGGAATATAAAATAACATCCCCCAACATACCAACGAGGAGCTTAAAAGAAGTGACATAAAGGAGAGTACTTTAAAAGAAAGAGAGGGGTTAGATCTCTTATGAAAATTCGGCAGCCTAACGGCACCACTCAAAACTTTCAAAATGGATTGATGAGAGAGAATAGGGTCTCTCATCATATGAACATAAAAATTACAGTAAGATTAATATAAAAGAACATCCTAATAACAATAAAGATTAGCGTTAAAAGGAATGACATAAAATAGTGTACTTAAAAAGAAAGAGAGGTGTAGGATCCCTTACCTCGGGTCTGACTTGACTCAATCATTCTTTAACGTCCTGAATAATAAACAGGAGTTAATTTCGATTTGATTAATAACCTTTTTCAAGTTCATTATTCCTTTTATATCACTTATTTCCATGTTATAAATATTATGTAATCATTTAAGTTAATAATGTTTGTTTTGTCGATATTTGGTTCTTAAGTCGAAAGTGGACTTCTTACAATTACATGTTGTTCGTGTGGTCAAAGGTTCTTTATATCCAGAATGACATTCCTGATATGGATATCATATATATCATATATATCTAGAATATACATGTATTTATAATATCACATAATCATTTAGAGGTAAGAAATGAAATTCACCATTCATGGAGACGGTAAGCCGTACGTACGTATGAACGCTACTTTCATTTCTTTGTCATATTAATGAAATTAAAACTAAATGAGAGGTATGTATATTTTAATTCCAGAATTATATTAATCATTTAGATGTGTCATTAATCATATATATCTATTATATACATTTACTTATAATAGTACATTACATTTTGGGATAAGAAATGAAATGCACCATTCATGGAGACGATAAGCCGTACGTACGCATGAACGCTACTTTCATTTCTATCTCATACTGTAATGGAAAGAAATAATAATGATATATAGGTATATAATAATTCCAGTATAATATCATATATAATAACATTAAATCCATCCTTTATACGTCCCATGTATGGCATTAACGAATCACATCACTTTGAGGAGGCGGTAGTCCGCACTTCCTAAAATGAAGATATCGCGTATACCCATAATGGAATCCATAAAGGTATGCCCAAAATGAAAAATACAAAAGCTTAAGTAAAACATAAAAATATTATATATCATATATAAATATAGTTTCATCTTAATGGCCACCTTTGAAGGTGTAAAAATAATGTTGAACAATCATCGTTTCGGGAGGCAGAAATTCGCCATTCACAGAAATAGTATGTTCTTTAACCATTAGATGTAGGTGTGTGTAAGTGTAGCTCGAAACCTTCTTATAACAAAATCCTAGTATATTTAGGATACTGGAGTTGTTACAAATGAAATGAATAAAAATATTTTAGGGGGTTGGAGAAGCAAAATAAAACAAAAGGACTCAAAAGAAGACATTACCTTAAAATCGGGTAACTCCCCTTGGTTTGAGCTCAAAGGCTTCCTTGGGAAGACTTCTTCCAAAATTGAGGCTTCAAGGAGTAATAGAGGGAAGTGTAGAGCCAAAATGGGAAGGGTTTGGCCGAGCCAAAGGCTTTGGGAGTGTGGGTAATGAGGTAGAGGTGGGGGCCTTTTATAAGAGGAGATGAGGGGAACTCTTGGAAAGTAAAGAAAAGTCACTTTATTTTAAAATGGTATTCGGATTTAAGAGGTCCCACATTTATGTATTTCGAGGATAAGGTGATAAGGGTTCGAAATAAACTCATCCAATAGGTTTTGGACATGTGTAAGTCATAGATATTACATTATCTTTCCATTTTATTTAAATCGTTAAATAATGAGGTCATCGCTGCAACATCATGATGTCATAAATAATTTAATTTATTTAATGTATAAAAATTATAAAAAAAATACTATGATGTATGAAATCTTTTTATATTTCTAATTAATATTTATAGTCAAAAATCTGACTTGTATAACCCCATGTAAAAATTGTTTTAGTAAAATAACTCATGTTTGTGTCATTTTTACTTTAACATTAAATAAAAAGTTATTTATGTCATTTCCCAACCAAAGTGGCTCCATGGGGTCCCCAAGTTTACCCATGGCTTTTCTTGGTCGGCCATGACACCTTCAATAAGGGTAGGACATGTTTCAATCTCATCTCATATTATTAAAACAATATTTTCATCCTAAACTACACTAATTACCACTAATCTCAATTAAAAACTTAATAAGTTACTATTCACCAAAAAATTATTATTATCCCATTGAACCACATTTTACTTCTTAATGACAACCATGTATGTCGGATTTTTGAAATTCATAACACAGAAGTGGTAAATTTTCATTTAAATTAAAAATCAGTTTTTATAAGTACCACTTAGTGGTTTCACTATTCATCAAAAATTGAAGTCTTTCAGAAAAATCCCAAAAACTCACCCAAAGATATATTTGATATTCCGAATTAAAAAATGAAGAATATTTTACAAAATTAAAAACATATAAGTCACGTTAATTAATTTAATAATTAATTCTCACTGTCAGAGCAAATAGCGTGTTTTTATGAAACATTGAGTATCAAAAGATTAACACTAGTTTAAGTCCGATTTCAAAGTGAAATTAATTCCAACGACCACTATTCGATTTAATGGTAAAAATATTTTCTAATTTAACTTTAAAACCAATTCAAATGATAATATAATCATATAAATAAATTATAATAAAAAGAGGTTTTGAATTAAAATACAACATTTTACACTATTCATTAAAAAAATGAACTTTATCGGAAAAATACCAAAAATTTACACAAAGTAAAATTTGATGTCCCGATTCTAAAGAAGAGTTTTGTTTGGTCCAAAATAATTTATAAGAGTGATAAAAACTATATTTAATGACGGTTCTCCATCAAAAGGCGATAAGTGAACCTTTAGTGAAAACTAGGGCATATACGCCTAAAATTTAATTCTTTCCGTATTTTATGCCTTTATCTTTTATTTGATAAATGTAAAAACATTTAAAAACATATATAATAATATTTTAGTTATTTCTATCCATTCCCGCCAATACAACGGCTACATGTTAACTACCATTTAAAATAATAATATTTTATTATTAGAGTGCAACGTAAGATTCCCAAGAAACTCATTGTTGCGTGTTGGGTACGCCATCGAGCATAGAATCCCCTTTAAAGTAATATTAATATTTGATTCAAAAATATGGATAAATATAAAGATGTCATATTCTTTATTTACCTGGGGTGTTACATCCTTCCCCCCTTTTGGGAATTGCGTCCTCGCAATTTTTTTAAAATTGGGCTTGGAAACATCCTTGAAAGTCCCACATCAGAAGAAGAGTCGGTAAAACAATCACTTTAAAATAAAGAAATATAAGTACAAAGGTCACCCGAGTTAACCCATATGTATAAAAACATGGACATGGAAGAAAAAGTAAAGGGTCATGTTCTTGAGGGAGAGTGATAGTAAATATTTCTAGGAGAAAGTTAACCATAAGAAAATCACATACTTGTGATGGGTTAAATGGTATTCGATTCCCCAGCAGGAAAAGTTAATAGACAACATTTTTGTTTTAATTTAATTTTTATTGAGGAATTTATTCATAAGTAAACATAATCACTTATGATGTTGACTTTCAACTTTTACTAGATTCCTTAATCAAACTCATATTTTTTCCAAAAGACGAGTATTTAGGGAGACTTGTTCGCATTAAGAGTACTATAATCAACTTCTAGAGAATCACCTAATCCACAAAAGAGAACTATATACATCCCATGTCTTTAGGCTTTTACCAAAACCAAAACTAGAAAGGTTAGTAAAAGGTCAGATAATCCAAAAAAATACCCCTTTATAAAAAGAAAATCTATTCTTAATCTCAAAATTTGTCAACCAAAACCCAAAGTTCAACGAGGACCATCCGATAAACAATTTGTCCATAAAATTGTTCAAAGTAAACCAATATAAAATTGAAACCCAAATATTTGAAATATTTAGTCACATAGTCTTCCAAGTTAAATCGTAACATTTACCTCCAAACAATATCAGTTTCTCCTAAAGTCTCGTATTGAAAAGTAATTAACCTAATCACATATCCTCCATGATAGGTTAATCATTTTCATAAATAACCCAAAATCAACTTACTCTTAATTCATAAAATCATCTAACTAAAAATAATCAATGAAAATAACTAGGGACTTCACGTAGTCCAGTGGTAGGCGATAAATACCAGTCACACTTTGGTTGTGGGTTCGATTCCCGCAGCTTTGTCCAATGCGACGGGTTGTCACACGGTCTGCGTGTTGTCCTTTTTCCAAAACTATATAATTCTTAAATCATTCCCCAAAAAGATATAAAATCATCAAAAATGATCATAACATATTTTATCCTCAAGTTTATCTCATGCCTTTCATTTTCCAACATATCATATAATAACCCATATTAACTCAAAAGTAAGGATCATATAAACTCTAATGGTTACCTTTATAATTATTACTTGAACTTCCACATGGATTGGTCATCTCGTACATGATACATTAAAGATCATACCAAGGTTCAAGTGGTTGATCATGACTCCTTGATAGTTGGTTTAGAACAACCACGAGTTTCCTCATTGAATCCCCCATTTTATCTAGTATCTTAATCATAGAACCACCACAGTTTCCTTCAAACCCGTTGTCTCTTTGGTGCCTGCTAGATCCATCCATTCACTAAAAACATAAATGTCAGTGTGAGTATATCAACAAAACCATCATGTACTAATGAGGAAGGTAAACACTAAGATACACTTACTCATTCACTTTATCTAAAACTAGGACTCTTTCTGAAATCCTAACCATTATGGTAATGTCACTTATGCTTAAAGAATACCCTAACCTATAAAGTTATCTAAACCGACCTTTGATACCAACTATAAGGCCCCAGCCTTAAAACTTACTTAATATTGAATTAAACGAGTAATTCACATTGAGGATCTTTTCAGGTTTAGAGTTTTAGAGAATGAGGACATAACTATTACATCAAAAAAGATTACAAAGTAGTCGCTTCTATTAAATTTTCATAAAATAAAAACTCTTAAAAAGAAACATGTATAGTTCCATGTTTTAGGTAGAATGACTTTCCCTTGATCCCATCCTTGACCCTATTCCATGCTAAGTCCTGTGAAAAACATTTCAAAAACTTGGGATGAGCATAAAAATCTCAGTAAGGGACACACAAAGAATGCAAACTGTTAGTTTTCCAAAACAACAAGTAAACCATGTATACTTTATCAAAGTAATACTTTTCACCTTCATGAAGTAGTAAAAACTCTTCACTGAAAAAAAGTATCATTACTTACCTTTTTGTAACCAAAGGATTACCATAAAACCCATATAAAGAACACATAACATATATAAAGGTAACTTGGGACATAAACATACTTAAGTGGAATAACCATACGGTCGACTCCCACACATATCACTTAATGGAATAGCCATACGGCCAATTTCCATACATTCTTAATGGAATAGCCATAAGGACAACTTCCATACCCAATGCATTGGAGGTTATAACGTAACCACCCGTCCTGGTATTCACGGCACCACCCGTCATATGGTTTATAAGGTAACCACCCGTTAAAATGTCCAAGTACCAATATAAAATCATAAAACATAAAACCAATATAAAGGAATGATAACATTTCCACATTTCAATCACAATATATCATACATATATTGGCATAATAGAATACTTTATCAAAACCATTTTTTATACCAAAATACATAAAAGAGTATATGGTATTTATTTTATTTTAAAAACATTACGGCTTGTTGAGGAAGCCAAAGACCAAATAATACTCGTGGTGGCGGAAAAGGTCATTGTCACTACGTACGTTAAAAGAAACATTCCTTTTTGTCGTTTTGTAAAACGCTTCGTAGAAAAAGATTCCTTTTGTATAAAAGTAAAATTCAATGGGGTTTATACACCGTTACAAAAGAAAGTTGTGTATAAAACGAAATATGCCTCAATGCAAGGAAATTGAGACGAAGTCCCTTACAAAGACGGTATCCTTGTTTTAAGGATAAATCAATTACATAATTATGTGTGAAAAATGAATACACCAAATATAAGTGGATATTCAGTGTAAAACAATCAGAGGTTATTAACACATATTCATAGAACGATATATTCAAGGAGTACAAGTTTAACCCAAAGAATCAAATTTGGGCTAAGAAGTTCCCTTGCAAAAATTTGACAGCCTAACGACGTCACTTCAAAAATTCAGAAAATGAGTTGATGAGAGATAAAAAGGGAATCTCATCACTTGGACATAAAATTTACATCAATCAGGATATATAAGAACATATCCCAACATAATAGTATGTGATTTAAAAGACATAACAAACGAAGTCTTTTAAAGAGAGGAGGGTGAAAGGTTCCCTTACCGAATTGGGTAACTTTCGAAAAGTACATCCCATTAAAGAAGTGTCATACAATGAATATGTAAATACCCATAAATGGAATTATTTTACAAAAGAAGTGTAATAGTGGGCAGTACATGAACCACTCAAAAGAAATTGTGGAAAATGTAGCATAAATCTCACGGGAATAAAAGTGAGATGGAAAATCTCTTACGAAAACTCGGCAGCCTAACGTCGCCACTTAAAACTTCCAAAATGGATTGATGAGAGGAAATAGGGTCTATCATCACATCAACATAAAGTTTACAGAAAGAGGAATATAAAATAACATCCCCCAACATACCAAAGAGGAGCTTAAAAGAAGTGACATAAAGGATAGTACTTTAAAAGAAAGAGAGGGGTTAGATCTCTTATGAAAATTCGGCAGCCTAACGGCGCCACTGAAAACTTCCAAAATGGATTGATGAGAGAGAATAGGGTATCTCATCACATGAACATAAAAATTACAGTAATATTAATATAAAAGAACATCCCAATAACAATAAAGATGATCTTTAAAAGGAATGACATAAAAGAGTGTACATAAAAAGAAAGAGAGGTGTAGGATCCCTTACCTCGGGTCTGACTGTAGAGACCCAAAGCTTGACGTACATTGACATTACATTACATTTGCGGAATACTTAGTACATAAGAAAAAACACACACACAAGGATCATAATAGTTTAGTGTCTTTGGAAACTCGGAATATAATCTTCTAATCCTGGTGAAAGATCTTCAACATCTCCCATAAAGATCTTACTTTTTTTATATACCTAAAACCTTTCTTTATATCCTGGGGAAAAGAAAACAAAAAAGGGTGAGCTCAAATGCTCAGTAAGGGTAAACAAAAGAAATAACAGTCACATCATATACATTAGAAAATAACTTGTGGAAATCTTAACCCGTAAAAGAGATCATAATTTCATAACCTGGGATAACTCATGGCAGTGAAATGTAATCACAATAATCATAACATAAAACATTAAACATTGTGGCATACACACATAATCATAAAGAATCATTTCTTGTTAGTTAAGACTCATTGCCAAGACTATCTTAGTGGACAAAGTCCCTTTCTAAACCGAGTCACCCTCGTTTCAGTCCTGTTTCACTTAACCAGTATAACCTACCGTTCCAGCCATGTCTATCTCATGAGATATAAAATCTTTACCCAATGAATTGGAGGGAGATATAGGTCCCACCCATCTCATAATGATACCATTCTTATGTGTTCCACAAAATCATAAATCATACATCATTGCATAACCCATGTAATAAAAATGGGAATCTTTAAACATCGTGACATCAAAAAACAATTCATATAAGATAAAAGAATTCATAAAAATAATTTCATCATAACATAATCAAATCAATGTAATAATAGGGATAGACACAGAACCCTTTATTATCTTAGATGGAAAATAATTTTGATAAAACACTTGAACTCCATTCTTGAGGAAAATAATCTTTCTACTTCAAAAACACTTTTCCTTTCTTAACATGTCGTAAAATTAAAAACTAAAAGAAGTTGATTACAAATAAACTTAAAAACTTGTAAAGGAAGCTTCGTGGAAATAATTTTCTAAGAATCCATTCATGCCGTATAAGTTAAAAAAACATTCTTCCCGTACTTTTGTCAGAAAGGTCAAAAAGTATATCGTAAGAAAAACGACAACAGATTCCTTCCATATCTTTTACTAAAAACTCACCGAAAGGTAAAATTGGATATAAACTATTGTAGAAGGATATAAATATTACATATTGAGGAAAAATGGATTTGGATGATAAAATACACCCCAGTAAATTTCAAAGTATAAACAATCTCGGATAAAAATTGAGATTGCGAGATTTTCCCTTACCTTAAGTCCGATTTGCTTCGTAAGTGTCCGAACCTCCTGTATAATGATTTAAATAATGTCATTAGCTTATTACAGAATCATATTCATTGTTATGATATCATATATGGTTCACTTATGACTTTATATTGCCCGTTCTTTTGTAAATTCCATGTTAAAGAAGCATTTTGGGTAAAATCGTTTCATTTATCGTAGGTGTTTGGACTTGTTGTTCTTGACATTATTATTACTTATATCATGATTTACTTACTTCCAGAATATAAAACATGATTTATATATCATATATATTCAGTATATATATATATATATAATAGATAGATAAATGAAATGAAACACACCGTTCATGGAGACGGTAGTCCGTACGTACGCATGAACGCTGTTTTCCTTTCCTTATTATCTTGAATGGAAGTAAGTAGATGAAATACATATATAAATAAATCCAGTAGCTTTATAATGTCATATATTTCATTATTATTGCTTATATATACTTTATAATAATTCTTAAATTGTTAACATGGAGAATGAATCTCATCGCGTCGTGGAGATGGTATTCCGTACGTACGCACGAGCGATGATATTGTTCCCATGATCATGGAATTGTATTTAAGTGTATTTATACTATTTCAGTATCAATATCACTTTATAATAATTATATATAGTTACTCATTACACCGTTATACCCATCCTTGTAAGGTGATGGTGGAAAATAGATTACACCACGGTGTGGAGACGTTATTCCGTACGTAAGCACGCGCGGTGATTTCATTTTTCTGTAGGATGGATAGAAGGTTAATTAGGGTTGTTTCATATTTATAATAACATATCAGTATGTAAGTAATACTGATGTTATTACTTTATCATGAAACAACTAAAGAAGAAGAAGTTGAAGAAGAAAGAAATTGAAAATATCGGTAATGGATATTACATCTTCTTTTAAATGCCTCTTTGAATCCTCCACTTAGGGAACTAAGATTGGTCTTTGAAGAAGCCCAGGACCTCTAGGATTATTCTAGGGAAGTGGAGAAGGGATTTGTTCAGGGCTTGGCCGAGCTTGAGGGCTCAAATTGGTGTGAGGAGGAGGGGGAGGAGGTGCCCTTTTATAAGGGAGGAGAGGGGCACCTTAGGAATATCTCAAAATATTATTTTATATTAAAGTCAAAATCGGTTTATAATGGTTCTAAAGGGTCTTATTTCGAAGGTAAAGTGGGGATGGGTCGAAATACTATCAACCAATAGGATTTAGACAAGTTTAGGTTATTATTTTAACTTTATCAATTAGATTTAACTCTAAGTTAAATAATTTAACTTTTACCGTGTCTTTTTGTTTTCTTACACTATATGATTAATACACTAACTATAACATGCCAAACGAACCCCAAATTGTTTATAATTAATATATATATCCTTATCTAAGTCATTTTTCCTAACCTTATATTTTTAGTAATAAAATAACAATTAATAATATAATATTTTTTTTTAAAAACTATTTTATGTCAATTTTGACACTATTTGGTATATGATTTTTATGAAATTCATAAAAGAATGATAAGTTCGAACCAAGTTACTTACATCAACAATAAAATGTCATAGTAACCTAGAAAATTAGTTTAAGTCATAAAAAGTCTCAAATTACATTTATTTGGGCATTTATAACATCAATTATGTCAATATTTCATTAATAAGAAAATTACTGCATCATCTATGTGTCATAATAAATGATAATTATTTAATCCCTAAAAATTCTAAATAAATTAATATGATGTAGATAATTGTATTATATTTCTGGAGACTATTCATGTTCTATGTTTCATGAAGTTTATCACTAGATTAAAATTATTATACTTATAAGATTTAAGAAAGTGACATGTTGTCACATTCTTTGGTTTTAATAATAATTAAATTATTTTCATTGCAAAAATTTAATTAGATGAATCTAATCCGACCCTCAGGTGATATGGGTTGAATTTTAGACATACAATAGGATTTTGACATTTGTTAGGGTAATTTTAAAATATTATATTTACCCTTAATTACCCAATTTACCTTTAACTATGGTAAATAAAATTTACAGTAGTTACTATTCATAATTCCCAAAAATAAAAAGTAGCCTATTAACATAATTTGGACCCACTGATTCCAAATATGGAATCCATTTTTTAAAATTAAATACACAGAAGTTTCAGAAATTAAATTAAAATTATTCCCGTTGTCGAATAAAAACGGGTTTTTGTTTAAAACATTGCAAAAGATTGAATTGATTTAACCTACGAATTCAAGGTAAAATCAATGATAACAATATACATTATATTAAATGGTGAAAATATATTCTATTTATACTTTAAAACCATTCAATATTATAAATTAACCACATAAGATATTACGATGAAAAAATTTGTTTTTAATTAAAATATAGCGTGTTTTTACTATTCATTAAAATGTGAAAGTTACCAGAATAATATGAAAAATTTATCCAAAGTAAATTTTTATTTCTTGATTCCAAAGATGAATTTTATTTTTTTAAATTGAACTTATAAACATGTCAAAAAATATATTTAATGTGGGTGCGCCATCAAAAGCCGGGAAAACTGCATTTTTTGAAAAATACTTATTTTACCCAAAAAATTTATTTTGTTCTTATACCATTTTCTAGAAATGTGTAAGATGAATAATAATGTTATAAAATTCAAAATTTAGTTAATACTATTCATAACGGCTAGTTCATGACAATATTATAATATTATAATAATATAACATTGTTTATTAAAACCTGGTATTGCATACAAAACACGCTATCGAGGAAGGTTGCGATTGCGTGTAATGCAAGCCAAGTCAGGGTTGCGTGTTGTGAAAGAATCCTTCGTTGTTTCATATAACAGAATCCAACCATATTTAATTTATACATTGAATATATATATATATATATACTCAATGTTGCGTAGAATAACTATTATCAAAATTGTGTGTAACACGATCCAAGAATAGTGTTGCGTATACTGCAAGCTAATACGGTGTTGCGTATAGCACGAGGTAATCTTGGTGTAGAATACCACACAAGAAATTAATGAAATTAAATGAATATTTTTCATAAAATCTAGTGGTGTTACATTCTACCCCCCTTAAAATGAATTTCGCCCTCGAAATTCGTCGGGGTTAGAAATGGTTTACTATTCAAAAGTTTCTTTAATAGAAACCCACATCATAAAAAGGAATACCAAAACCAATATTTAAAAACAAAAGTATGAAACGTAATGGTTACCCAAATAAACTAATCACTGGGTTTCCACATAGGTGAAAATATGGATATGGAAGAAAAATCTAACGATCATTTTTTGATGGAGAGTGGTAGAGAACATGGCTATG
Organism: Viscum album; assembly: GCA_963277665.1. NCBI lineage: Eukaryota > Viridiplantae > Streptophyta > Magnoliopsida > Santalales > Viscaceae > Viscum > Viscum album. The sequence goes on along the minus strand of OY728160.1, from coordinate 246,058,639 downwards.
GAAAAGCCAACAATCACAAATCCATAAATTTGTGACGGTCTAAGGTACCATCTGATTAATCAGATATAAGAGCACTAAGACAACATTTTTGCTTTTCAAGATCATTTCCCTAAAGTTGATGAAATTGGAATTAGAAGAAATACTTTCGTGATTTTGGTATAGTCTCACCTTTTGTCGTTCTTTGGACAATTTCCACTTCATCTCTTAAATAAATGATGTTGAATTTGTCATTCGTGATGTGTTAGCAGATCATGTGATAGAATGATGGGTCATTCCATCTCTTTCAAACAAATGGTTAGCAAAAGTTATAAGTCCATCTTATGGTTAATCGTATATGGTTCCAAAAATGAACTTATACTTCATATATCATACCGCTTAATAAAATAAAACTAGTTTCTACTAACCAGGGACTTCCTGTAGGCCAGTGGTAGGCGATAAAGGCCAGTCGCACATCGGTTGTGGGTTCGATCCCCACAGCCTTGTCCGGAGCGATGGGCTGTCTCCCGTCCTGCAGGTTGTCCTTTTTCTAAAACTATATTACTATAACATCCCATCAATAATATCGAAACAAAACTTCTATCCTTAAACAATACTAACTTATGTCCAACATAATCCATTCCAATCTTTAGGCTTATCCATAATACTGCAGTCCACTCTCATAACATAGTGAAAACGATTACCAGAGATTTAATACCATCGTTGATCCCCATATATCATAAGATATGTTTTGTTGGTCACATTCCAAACATTCAAAATCCTTAATCATGTATTCTCTTGAATTCCCATTGAACCTTAGTGAAAACATGAATGCAGTTAAAAGTTAACACCTTCCACATACCAAAATCCTCAAAATTCTATATACTCAAACCATGATATGACTTAGTCCTTATATCAATCATGAGCTAATGAATACTGTTAAACATTTCATTTTCTCGTTTTCCCTTCATTATGCACATATCATATTATTTCCAAAAATATCTCAATCACTTTGAATACCACATTAGACCAATACATAAATATTCCAATACTACATGATACAACATTATTTTGGAATCCCATTACATAAACACTTAATCATTCCACCACATCGTTGTCAAATTCAACATCGCCAATAGTGATCACATGTGACTTCCCTTTGTCTTTTGCCTTAAGTGGTCGCTCATGTTGATCATCACTAACCCTTGGATTAGGGCATTTATTATCATAATGCCCCATTTCCTTTCACTTGAAGCATTGAAGTGTTGGTGGTGCGTTCTCGGTAGTGTTTTCTTTATTCACATCATTAGAAACCCTTTTTCCTTTACTTCGACACTTAGCTGCTCGATGACCTTCTCTTCCACACTTAAAACATTTTCCAGTCCCTTTAAGACAATCTCCACCATGCTTCCTTCCACACTTTGTGCATAAGGAAACATTCATCTTCTTTTCACCATTATTCTGAGATTTCTCCTTGAACTCCATCTTTCATTTCTTGTCAAAACCATGAGATGGATATGTAACACCAACTTCCATTTCTACCCTGATAGCACAACACACAATTTATTCATAGATACTGAAGTCTCTTATAGCTAATGCCCTTCGAAGACTTGGTTTTAAGCCACTGAAAAATTGATCAACTTTACTTTCAGGTTGGATGATAATGCTAGATGCATACCTTGCAAGTCTTGTAAAATTCGCTTCGTATATACCAACAGATTCATCATCCTTTTGCTTCAGTTCAAGAAACTCCTTCTCCGTCTTTGTTCGAAGAATATGAGGGAAGTACTTATTGAAAAATAAGTTCTTGAACTCGTCCCATTCCATGGACTCAATTTCATCTCTTTGCCTCATATTCTTGATAAGATTCCACCATTGATCAGCTTCACCTTACAAACGATATACTGCTAAGATGACTTTATCATGTTCAGAACATTTAAGAACTAAAAAGATCTTTTCAGTGGTACTAATCCATTGTTCAGCAACAAGTGGATCGGAAGACCCAATGAAAGAAGGTGGATGTTGCATCATGAATGAATCAATAGAATATTGTTCCCTTCTCTGCTCATTTGGAAGTCCAGAATGATTCATAGCTTGTGTAAGTATAGCAATAAGATTTTTCACTCCATCTCCCATAACATTTGTTTGTTCAGGAGTACAATCATCGCATTGTCCATTGCATTGATCAACACGGTTCCTTCGGGTTCCAGCCATCGTCTAAAACCCAAAAAGAATAGTGTGAGAGGAAAAAATCATGCTAGGGGAAACAACATAATAAAGGGGGAGTACCTTCAATATCTAACATCTTAGGTTTAATTCTATGATCGTTAGCGTAATTCTAGTACTATAACCTATACGTATACATAACCTTAGGGACATCCCCAGACATACCTTAGAAATATCTCTAGGGATCTCACTAACGTTTTCACATCCTAGTTTCCAAAGGTTGACTAAACCTTTCCTCTGATACCAACTGTAGAGACCCGAAGCTTGACGTACATTGACATTACATTACATTTGTGGAATACTTAGTACATAAAAAAACACACACACAAGGATCGTAATAGTTTAGTGTCTTTGGAAACTCGGAATATAATCTTCTAATCCTGGTGAAAGATCTTCAACATCTCCCATAAGGATCTTCCTTTTTTTTATATACCTAAAACCGTTCTTTATATCCTGGGGAAATGAAAACATAAAAGGGTGAGCTCAAATGCTAAGTAAGGGTAAACAAAAGAAATAACAATCACATCATATACATAAGCACATAACTTTTGGAAATCTTAACCTATGAAAGAGATCATAATTTCATAACCTGGGATAACTCATGGCAGTGAAATGTAATCACAATAATCATAACATAAAACATTAAACTTTGTGGAATACACACATAATCATATAGAATCATTTCTTTTTAGTCAAGACTCATTGCCAATACTATCTTAGTGGACAAAGTCCCTTTCTGAACCGAGTCACCCTCGTTTCAGTCCTGTTTCACTGAACCGGTATAACCTACCGTTCCAGCCATGTCTATCTCATGAGATATAAAATCTTTACCCAATTCATTGGAAGGAGATATAGGTCCCACCCATCTCATAATGATACCATTCTTATGTGTTCCACAAAATCATAAACCATACATCATTGCATAACCCATGTAATAAAAATGGGAATCTTTAAACATCGTGACATCATAAAACAATTCATATAAGATAAAAGAATTCATAAAAATAATTCCATCACAACATAATCAAATCAATTTAATAATAGGGATAGAAACAGAACCCTTTATTATCTTATATGGAAAATAATTTTGATAAAACACTTGAACTCCATTCTTGAGGAAAATATTCTTTCTACTTCAAAAACACTTTTCCTTTCTTAACATGTCGTAAAACTATAAACTAAAAGAAGTTGATTAAAAATAAACTTGAAAACTTGTAAAGGAATCTTCTTGGAAATAATTTTTTAAGAATCCATTCATGCCGTATAAGTTAAAAAAACATTCTTCCCATACTTTTGTCAGAAAAGTGAAAAAGTATATCGTATGAAAAACGACAAAAGATTCCTTTCATATCTTTTACTAAAAACTCACCGAAAGGTAAAATTGGATATAAAATATTGTAGAAGGATATAAATATTACATATTGAGGGAACATGGATTTGGATGATAAAATACACCCCAGTAAATTTCAAAGTATAAACAATCTCGGATAAAAATTGAGATTGCGATGTTTTCCCTTACCTTAAGTCCGATTTGCTTCGTAAGTGTCCGAACCTCCGGTATAATGATTTAAATAATGTCATTAACTTATTACAGAATCATATTCATTGTTATGATATCATATATGGTTCACTTATGACTTTATATTACCCGTTATTTTGTAAATTCCATGTTAAAGAAGCGTTTTGGGTAAAATCGTTTCATTTATCGTAGGTGTTTGGACTTGTTGTTCTTGAAATTATTATTACTTATATCATGATTTACTTACTTCCAGAATATAAAACATGATTTATATATCATATATATTCAGTATATATATATATATATATAATATATAGATAAATGAAATGAAACACACCGTTCATGGAGACGGTTGTCCGTACGTACGCATGAACGCTGTTTTCCTTTCCTTATTTTCTTGAATGGAAGTAAGTAGATGACATACATATATAAATAAATACAGTAGCTTTATAATGTCATATATTTAATTATTATTTCTTATATATACTTTATAATCATTCTTAAATAGTTAACATGGAGAATTAATCTCATCGCGTCGTGGAGACGGTATTCTGTACGTACGCACGAGCGATGATATTGTTCCCATGATCGTGGAATTGTATTTAAGTGTATTTATAATATTTCAGTATCAATATCACATTATAATAATTATATGTAGTTACTCATTACACCATTATACCCATCCTTGTAAGGTGATGGTGGAAAATAGATTACACCACGTCGTGGAGACGGTATTCCGTACGTACGCACGCGCGGTGATTTCATTTTTCCGTAGGATGGATAGAAGGTGAATTAGGGTTGTTTTATATTTATAATAACATATCAGTATGTAAGTAATACTTATGTTATTACTTTATCATGAAACAACTAAAGAAGAAGAAGTTGAAGAAGAATGAAATTGAAAAGATCGGTAATGGATATTACCTCTTCTTTTAAACGCCTCTTTGAATCCTCCACTTAGGGAACTAAGATTGGTATTTGAAGAATACTAGGACCTCTAGGATTATTCTAGGGAATTGGAGAAGGGATTTGTGCAGGGGTTGTCTGATCTTGAGTGCTCACATTGGTGTGAGGAGGTGGGGGAGGAGGTTCCCTTTTATAAGGGAGGAGAGGGGCACCTTAGGAATATCTCAAAATATTATTTTATATTAAAGTAAAAATCGGTTTATAATTGTTCCAAATGGTCTTATTTATAAGGTAAAGTGGGTATGGTTCGAAAGCCTATCATCCAATAGGATTTAGACAAGTTTAGGTTATTATTTTAACCTTATCAATTACATTTAACTCTAAGTTAAATAATTTAACTTTTACCGTGTCTTTTTGTTTTCTTACACTATATGGTTAATACACTAACTATAACATGCCAAACGAACCCCAAATTGTTTATTATTAATATATATATCCTTATCTAATTCATGTTTTCGAACCTTATATTTTTAAGAATAAAATAACAATTAATAATATAATATTTGTTTTAAAAACTATTTTATGTCAATTTTGACACTATTTGTTATATGATTTTTATGAAATTCATAACAGAATGATAAGTTCGAACCAGGTAACGTAAATCAACAATAAAAAGTCATATTAACCTATAAAATTATTTTAAGTCATAAAAAGTCTCAAATTACATTTATTTGTGCATTTATAACATCAATTATGTCAATATTTCATTAATAAGACAATTACTGCGTGATCTATGTGTCATAATAAATGATAATTATTTAATCCCTAAAAATTCTAAAAAAATTTCTATGATGTATATAATTGTATTATATTTCTGGAGACTATTCATGTTCGAAGTTTCATGATGTTTATCAGTAGATTAAAATTATTATACTTATAAGATTTAAGAAAGTGACATGTTGTCACATTCTTTGGTTTTAATAATAATTAAATTATTTTCATTGACAAAATTTAATTAAATGAATCTAATCCGACCCTTAGGTGATATGGGTTGACTTTTATTCATCCAATAGGATTTTCAGATTTGTTAGGGTAATTTTAAAATATTATATTTACCCTTAATTACCCAATTTACCTTTAACTATGGTAAATAAAATTTACCGTAGTTACTATTCATAATTCCAAAAAATAAAAAGTAGCCTATTAAAATAATTTGGTCTCAATGATTCCAAATATGAAATCCATTTTTTAAAATTCAATACACAGAAGTTTCAGAAATTAAATTAAAATTAATCCCGTTGTCGAATAAAAACGGGTTTTTGTTTAAAACATTGCAAAAGATTGAATTGATTTAACCTACGAATTCAAGGTAAAATCAATGCTAATGACATAAATTATATTAAATGGAAAAAATATATTCTATTTATACTTTAAAACCATTCAATATTATAATTTAACCACATAATATATTACGATGAAAAAAGTTGTTTTTAATTAAAATATAGCATGTTTTTACTATTCATTAAAATGTGAAAGTTACCAGAATAATATGAAAAGTTTATCCAAAGTAAATTTTTATTTCTTGATTCCAAAGAAGAATTTTATTTTGTCAAATTGAACTTATAAACATGTCAAAAACTATAGTTAAAGTGGGTGCGCCATCAAAAGGCGGCAAAACTGTATTTTTTGAAAAATACTTATTTTACCCAAAAAATTTATTTTGTTCTTATACCAAGTTCTAGAAATGTGTAAGATGAATAATAATGTTATAAAATTCATAATTTAGTTAATACTATTCATAACGGCTAGTTCATGACAATATTATAATAATATAACATTGTTTATTAAAACCCGGTATTGCGTAAAACACACGCTATCGAGGAAGGTCGCGATTGCGTGTAATGAAAGCCAAGTCAGGGTTGCGTGTTGTGAAAGAATACTTCTTTGTTTTGTATAACAGAATCCAACCATATTTCATTTATACATTGAATATATATATATATATATACTCAATGTTGCGTAGAATAACTATTATCAATATTGTGTGTAACATGATCCAAGAATAGTGTTGCGTATACTGCAAGCTAATACGGTGTTGCGTATAGCGCAAGGTAATCTTGGTGTAGAATACCACACAAGACATTAATGAAATTAAAAGAATATTTTTCATAAAATCTAGGGGTGTTACACCGACTTGACTCGATCATTCTTTAACGTCTTGAATAATAAACTGGAGTTAATTTCTATTTTCTTAATAAACTTTTTCAAGTTCATTATTCCTTTTATATCACTTATTTCCATGTTATAAACATTATGTAATAATTTAAGTTAATAATGTTTGTTTTGTCGATATTTGGTTCTTAAGTCGAAAGTGGACTTCTTACAATTACATGTTGTTCGTGTGGTCAAAGGTTCTTTATATCCAGAATGACATTCCTGATTTGGATATCATATATATCATATATATCTAGAATATACATGTATTTATAATATCACCTAATCATTTAGTGGTAAGAAATGAAATGCACCGTTCATGGAGACGATAAGCCGTACGTACGTATGAACGCTACTTTCATTTCTTTGTCATATTAATGGAATTAAAACTAAATGAGAGGTATGTATATTTTAATTCCAGAATTATATTCATCATTTAGATGTATCATTCATCATATATATCCATTATATACATGTACTTATAATAGTACATTACATTTGGGGATAAGAAGTGAAATGCACCGTTCATGGAGACGGTAAGTCGCACGTACGCATGAACGCTACTTTCATTTATATTTCATACTTTAATGGAAAGAAATAATAATGATATAGAGGTATATTATAATTCCAGTATAATATCATATATAATAACATTAAATCCATCCTTTATACGTCCCATGTATGGCATTAACGAATCACATCACTTTGAGGGGGCGGTAGTCCGCACTTCCTAAAATGAAGATATCGCGTATACCCATAATGGAAGCCAAAAAGGTATTCCCAAAATGAAAAATAAAGAAGCTTAAGTAAAACCTAATCATATTATATATCATATATAAATATAGTGTCATCATAATGGACACCTTTGAAGGTGTTAAAATAATGTTGAACAATCATCGTTTCGGGAGGCAGAAATTCGCCATTCATAGAAACAGTATGTTCTTTAACCATTATATGTAGGTGTGTGTAAGTGTATCTCGAAACCCTCTTATAACAACATCCTATTATATTTAGGATACTAGATTTGTTACAAAATAAAAGAATAAAAAGAGTTTAGGGGGTTGGAGAAGCAAAATAAAACAATAGGACTCAAAAGAAGACATTACCTTAAAATCGGGTAACTCCCCTTGGTTTGAGCTCAAAGGCTTCCTTGGGAAGACTTATTCCCAAAGTGAGGCTTCAAGGAGTAATAGAGGGAAGTGGAGAGCCAAAATGGGCAGGTTTTGGCCGTGCTAAAGGCTTTGGGAGTGTAGGTAATGAGGTAGAGGTGGGGGCCTTTTATAAGAGGAGAGGAGGGGCACTCTTGGAAAGTAAAGAAAAGTCACTTTATTTTAAAATGGTATTCTGATTTAAGAGGTCCCACAATTATGTATTTCGAGGATAAGGTGATAAGGGTTCGAAATACACTCATCCAATAGGTTTTGGACATGTTTAAGGCTTAGATATTACATTATCTTTCCATTTTATTTAAATCGTTAAATAATGAGGTCATCACTGCATCATCATGATGTCATAAATAAAATACTTTATTTAATGTCTAAAAATTATAAAAAAAATACTATGATGTAGGAAATATTTTTATATTTCTAATTAATATTTATAGTAAAAAATATGACTTCTATAACCCCATGTAAAAATTGTTTTAGTAAAATAACTCGTGTTTGTGTCATTTTTACTTTAACATTAAATAAAAAGTTATTTATGTCATTTCCCAACCAAAGTGGCTCTATGGGGTCCCCAAGTTTACCCATGGCTTGTCTTGGTCGGCCATGGCACATCCAATAAGGGTAGGACATGTGTCAATCTCATCTCATATTATTAAAACAATATTTTTATCCTAAACTACACTAATTACCACTAATCGCGATTAAAAACTTAATAAGTTACTATTCACCAAAAAAATTATTATTATCCCATTGAACCACATTTTACTTCTTAATGACAACCATGTATTTCGGTCTTTTCAAATTCATAACACAGAAGTGGTAAATTTTCATTTAAACGAAAAATCAGTTTTTATAAGTACCACTTAGTGGTTTCACTATTCATCAAAAATTGAAGTTTTTCAGAAAAATCCCAAAAATTCACCCTAAGCTATATTTGATATTCCGAATTCAAAAATGAAGTCTATTTTACAAAATTCCAAACATATAAGTCACATTAATTAATTTAATAATTAATTCCCGCTGTCAGAGCAAACAACGTGTTTTTATGAAACATTAAGTATCAACAGATTGACACTAGTTTAAGTCCGATTTCAAAGTGAAATTAATTCCAACGACCACTATTGGATTTAATGGTAAAAATATTTTCTAATTTCACTTTAAAACCAATTCAAATTATAATCTAATCATATAAAAAAATTAGGTTAAAAATAGGTTTTGAATTAAAATACAACATTTTACACTATTCATTAAAAAAATGAACTTTTTCGGAAAAATACCAAAAATTTACACAAAGTAAAATTTGATGTCCCGATTCTAAATAAGAGTTTTATTTGGTCCAAAAGAATGTATAAGAGTGATCAAAACTATATTTAATGACGGTTCGCCATCAAAAGGCGATAAGTGAACCTTTAGTGAAAACTAGGGCATATACGCCTAAAATTGAATTCTTTCCGTATTTTAAGCCTTTATCATTTATTGGATAAATGTAAAAACATTTAAAAACATATATAATCATATTTTAGTTATTTCTATCCATTCCCTCCAATACAACGGCTACATGTTAACTACCATTTAAAATAATATTATTTTATTATTAGAGTGGAACGTAAGATTCCCAAGAAACTCGTTGTTGCGTGTTGGGTACGCCATCGAGCATATCATCCCCTTTAAAGTAATATTAATATTTGATTAACAAATATGGATAAATATAAAGATGTCATATTCTTTATTTACCTAGGGTGTTACAGTCCGTCTCTACACACTGAGTGTACCCTTGTACACACTTAGAATATGGAGACTACATGTTATGTGAGGCTCTTCTATATAGGTTCTAATGGATTGCAACTCTGAAGTCCATTCCTTTATTGAAATATTGTGGTTGATCTATTCTGGGAGGTCAATGTGACTTATCCCTAAAATTTTTCCAAGTTTCAAAATTGTTTCCTAAAATGGTCTCATGAAACAGTGCCATGAATAGTGTTTCAAAAAATTCTTCATTTTCTTTTTCAAATTTCTATACTTCTCCATATTTTTTTATAGTTTTTCCTATTTCAAATTCCCTTTGATGTAAAATGCATTACAAGAGTTGTTATAAGGGGTTTAAGGTTTATTCAAAGTGCATACTCCTATCTTAATTGCTCCTAAATGTTGGGAAGCTTGTGCATGGTCAAAACATGTGATCATTGATATATCTGATCTTAATGTAAAATTCAACATATCTAAAAATAATGATCCATTAAATCATCTAAAGGGATATTATATATTACTCCCTTATTATTACTTATTTTTCCCAATTGCGAGATGCTCGAACTTTTCCATCCTTTCTCGTAGTTGTTGTGCAAAGGGATGAATCCTTGGATCGTGTCTTCCCTAGAGTTTTTCTTGTTGCATGTACACCCCCTATTTTGGTGAAACCAGGAAGTGTCAATCCATGTTCAATAAAAAGAATTCCCTACCATTGTTCATCGAGGTTCCTCTCTTTCTTTTCCTCCTTACCATGTTATTGAATGTGATCTCTATGTTTCTAATTGGGTTTCCTTGGGTTTTGGTTGGTGTGGGGGTGTCTCTAAATCCTTGGGTGGATGCAGTCATTGAGGATAGGTGATTGTGATATGTTGTGTTGTTCATTCTTGTGAAAAGAATGTCAGAAAACTTTTGCGGTATGGGATTCATTGAATCTCAATTCATTTATGTGAAACTATAGATTTATCATACATTAGCCTACTTGATCACAATGGAATTGACATAATAAATATTTGAAACTGATAAATAAATCAGTATCGATCGTATATTTTTGCCTCTTGTTTTTTCTAGATAGTTTGATATCTCTTATTACTCCATTTTTCATGACATTATTGAAGAAAATTGGTAAAGAACATAAAGTTCGGATTCATTGAAAATTATTTGGATAAAGATAAAGAGGTGTGTTTTTGAAACCAGTTGTTATTTTGGTAAACAATTGATAATCGAATGGATGTAATTATGACTTTTTTTATGAAACACACAATTCATAATGATTAAGTAAAAAATTTTGATAAAAGATAATGCTTGGCATGGTTCTGAGTTACCATGCTGCTTATAAAGTCCAAGATCCCTTTTCGTGGATCTGTGAGTGCTTGTTGTGTTTGAAGGCTAGATACCTTATCTATTGTCAAGATCACAGTTACGTGCTGATTATTTTCCTGATACTTGATTTGTGGTTTGAGCCTTGGATGGATGAGCTTGGGAGGCTTTTCTGGTGTTTGGGGTAAGGAGGAAAATGTTTTGGGGCAACATTTGATGCCTAGAGTTGAAATATGCATTGGTTTATTCATGTGGGTATCATGGAGGACACCATATATGATGAAACAGAGATGGTAAAAATGTTGGATGCTTATTGAATCTTGTTGGTTATTTATCTTATTTATATTCCCACTCCATAAAAAATCTAGTCTTATTTACCATCTTTCCTAAGGAGGTACATACACACATGGTTATTCCATGTGCTTCCATGTATAGCATCTCGAGGATTGATGGCTCTATGGTCCATCTATAGGTGGAAAAGGATCATTGGGTAGTCCATCTACTCACCGTGTTAAGCCCCTTGTGTTTGATATCTTAGTTTTTCATTTCCTGAATATCTATAATTACGGGAATGTAAAAATTATGTTAATAAATGGTTGAATAAATGATGTTAACCCATGGGTTTAGAGATTGTTCGGATGCAATGATGATGTAATATTTCTAAGAATCTTTGAACTTGGTTTGGTTATTCCCAGAGGGCATGGAACATAGTGTCAATCCCAATGAAACGTAATGTGGAATTAATAATATTTAATTAGTTGTTAAATAATTCATTAAAAAAAGTGAAACTGATAAAAAGGGATAAGTAACATAATATCTCTCTTTAAATGGTTATATTATTATAGGATATCTAGTCCTAGCAGTGGCAGTCGTGAGTCCAAGATACATTAGTTGCAGTTCATTCTAAGACTAGGTTTTTCCAATATTGTGGTTATGGGCTATAATATATCACGTGATTTTTTGTTTTTTACATGTGACTCCACCCTATCGTCTATGGAAACTGACACACAAGGGATTCTAAACCCTATGGGGTGTTTTCGCCAACATCCCGATGAGAGGATAGATGGATGACTACCCACATTGCCCCCACTCAATTCTCTTGGTAGTTTCTTGTGCAGGAAGGCACGACGGTTATTTTTTCCCATATGTGTGTGTAGAGGTCTATAATGGTGTGTGGTTATTCACACACATATATTTGTAATATAGTTTCTTATGGAATACTATAGGCATAATGTGTATTGGATATAATGGGTTAATGATCCTTACTCGGTGTATGGAATGTAATGGATTGAGGTATAATATGCGATGTATGATACACATTATGTAGGCTTTGGTGGCTCCTAGAAATTACATGATTACATTTGTCACCTGGATGTGGTGGTTGTGTTCCACAAGGTTCATGTTGTAGTGTTTCCCTAATGTGTTTATAGGCAAGCCTTTTTGGAGAGTGATGATTAGGACGTGCAGTGTTGGGGGAAAGAGGAAAACCATTGGGGAAGTGATCGAATTGTAACCTTGATGTTCATTATTATATTATATACTCTTGTATGTGATCCTTGGTGAGAGTAGCCATGGTGAGGTTAGGGAACATAGTATACCTATTTAGTTAGTGAGTAAGTTTCAATTGATGTTCACTATGAATCAACCTTCTTCCATTACTTTTTCAAGAGAGGTTCTATGGATGATACTACTAAGTATACAGTATTACTCACCCTATACATATACAACTAATTTTTTCAGGTCACTTGGAGTAGGTTGTATATCATGATTTTTACTACTATCTTCGGGTTTGCAGGAGGTGTTCAGGATTTATAGCTATTATCGTTTTACTTTTTTTTGAACTTGCAGTTTTCCCTTTCGTTTATATTAGTTCATGCAAGGAATTAAATATATGTAGTTGGGTTTCTTTTATACTAAAGTCTTATTTTGAGTTGGTTGGTTTCTACCTTATCTATCTCTTTCAAATGTGTTCTCTTAGAGGGTAATGCCTCCAATTTGCATGTCTACTATACCCTTGGCACTAGTCACTAACTCGGGCCCTACTAGAGGTGGGACTCGGTTGAAACTATCTCACTACTCACATTTCTGGCCCAGGAGGTGTACACATTATGGGGAGGGGATCGTGACAGAGTGGAATTAGAGGTCTAGTTTAGGGATATGGTGGAGTTTTGAGTTTGGAACAGGTGAGGTTGCTTGGGGTGGTAGGGAAATAGTGTCACTCGAGTTTAGTAAGTGATGTAAACACATGAGACCAGTTGATACATAGGTATTTAGGGTCGCTTATGGTCTGACACATGAACCATTAAGTTTAAAGTGGCTAATAAAGGAGGTGGTGCATGTTTTAGGGTAGAGACTTTGTAAAGGATCATTCAACATTCTACAATGTTCCTATGTTTTATTGGGTATACCTTGGGATAGGTTAACCGAATGTGAATAAAAGAAAAAAATTAATTAATGTTTAGTCTTCCATATTTTAGGTTTAGGATCTCTAACTTTTTTTTTATTTTGTAGGTATGGCTCTAGGTCGATGTCCTCATCAGGTTTGTGCAGAAGCTGACTAGAAGGTTGCGCTAGCAGATCGATGCAGAGTGGAGGTCGATGACGATGACACATGGAGTAGGAAACTCCAAGAGTTTCATCACCATAGTTTACATAGGTATGAGGGTTCTATTTTATATTTATTCAAGGAAGACTCGTGAGAGGAGGTTAAGATTGATTTCATCTCAATATATGATCACAGGGAGCACTGAGTATTGTTGGTTATGATATTGCTGTGTGGATTATTATGGCAGTGGTGTTTCTTGTTTCTTATGTATTTTGAGAAATCAGAGATCTTGTGGGAGGAGTTTCGAAACAAGTTTAGAGTTGAGTTTATTTCTTCAACCGCAAAGGCATCCATTCACTAAGAGATTATTACCCTTTAATAGGGTATATCTAGTGTGAAAGGGTTTGAAATATGTTTCAGGAACCATTTATGATATTCTTTGGACCTATTGACAAGTAGGATAGGGAGAGGCATTTCGAGGACACTTTGCGTCCATATATCATGTGCCACGTTACCCCATTTATGTTCAAGATATATCTAGAGGTTTTAGAGGGGGAAGAGGTCATTTAGAGAACGTTAGGAAGGATCATATCATCAAGAGAGGCGAGTCTTTAGGATTCCACATGAAGTAGATCTATGGGCATGGGTTCTCGATTTATGGGGAAAAAGGAGTTTCCATTCGGCCGGGGGTAGGACTCATCCCTCAACATCTCATTTCTATATGGCTGGCCGATCTCAGACCTAGGCTAGGGGATCATAATAATGTCTTACTTGGAAAGTTTAAGGTAATCAATAGAGATATTTTCAGACTTTTCAAATCAGTCAGTGCGCACTAGTTGTTCCTTTCCAGGTTCCTTTGTTGAGACAGTTCTAGCCAAGCCATCAACAACAGGTTGTATCAGCTTTGGTTTAGTATAGAATAGATGGGGTAGGTAGAGGATAGCCACTGGACACTCCCCATACTCTTAGAGTAGAGTGTTGGAATGGTTTTATTCTTCATCAGGTTTAGATAGGCCGTGGAGCAGTTCGTGATCAACTTCATGCTTTAGCGTTTCCAGCGCTAGGTGAGCCGTACTTCATTTGAGGTATCCTTTTATTGTTTTATACTTGGGTGTATACCTTGATTGACAAAGTATCCATGAACTTCTTCATTTCACATACCCTTTTCCATGATTTGGGACATGAGGAAGAGAGGATTCTAGTTCGCTTTTTGTTTACTACACCATTTAGAGGTCAAGCTCACTTGTTTGATGTATCTAGAGATTGCGAGCTAGTGTTGGGGCAGCACAACTCTTGGGGATATTTCTTATGTTTGCAGATACAACCATATGATGTCATACTTAGCATCTATTGGTTGATTTTGGTAAAGGATATTGTGGATTTCTTCTGGAGGCAGGTGGTGTTCTTCAGTGCTGATAGGGATTTGGTAGTGTTTGATGGCGAGTGAGACCCTTAGATAGGTCATATGCATGTTCCTTCCTTGTCATCTTTAGTGGTTGAGATAATGTTGAGTTCATCAGAGGTTCAGTAGTTAGAATTTTCTAGGGTCTTGGAGGGATACCCTAATGTATTTCTTGAAAATGATGTAGCATTACCACCTTGACATGAGATTGAGTTTGACATTGTGTTGTAGTCATGCGTGTCGCCTATCTCAATGTCTTCGTACAGTATGATTCCTTCTTTGTTGTAAGAACTACGTATATATCTCGACAGTCTATTGAATTATGGTTTTGTTCTTAAATGTGTGTCACCATGGGGTGCAAATTTTTTTTTCTTAATGAATATGGCTTCCCACACTTTTTCATATAACTTTTCATTATATTATACAAATAGAGGATCTGTAAAATCTAGTGTCATGGATTTGAGGAACATAATACATGAAATCATATAATACCATTTTAATCCTCTTGGAATCAATCATTAAATTTTCATCCTAAGTTCAATTACTACATAACATGACCAGTAGACATGCATCAATGGAACGAGTGAGCATAAGGGCGGGTAAGGGAAAACATAGAAAAAAATTTCATGAGAACTTGAGAGAAAACAATAAGAACGTGAGGAAATATAATAAAGTCATGAGAAAGAAAAATATAATGATAATGATAACATGAATAATAACATTTAAATGTGGATAAAACATTTAATTTAGACATTCATAATCATATCACCAAGGTATATCCCCAAGGTATCATACAAACTACATAGGTTATTCACCATTGAATCATAAAACTAGTCATCTCTAGAGAATAATTTCATGACCCATGTATTGGAGTGATATCAGTGAACAACCATAATATGTATTTATTTTAATTTATCTGCATATATCATAATCAAACATTTCATAAATACCCCATAGAGAATAAAATAAATATGTTTCTTTTCAAAATACTAAAGTTTTAAAAAGTGCTTAAAAACATGATTATTATGTCATTCATAACTCATTGGAAATGAATTAGGGTTTTTTGTAAGTCAATTCCAATATAAAATATATCATTTTTACATATTTATAAATACCACAGGAAATGAAATATTCATGGCTATTCACATAAGGAAAATAAGATAATTTCATGAGAAAAATAGAGATATTTTGAGATCAAAAATCTACCGCATAACGGCTATGCAACATGGTGTAGAAAGCATTAAAAAATATAGAAATTTGGTCACCCAATCATATAAGACTCATAATATAGTATAGGTATAGAATAAAATATAAATAATAACCTGGTATGGGAATTTTAAATACATAACACATAAAATAGAACTTGAATGAAAAAAAGATGTGTAGAATTCCCTTACAAAAATTTGGTAGCCTAAAGACATCCCATATAAATTCAAAAAATGAGTTGATGAGAAAAAAAAAGTGTATCTAATCAATTAGAAATAATTTTTTAAAATGATATATAATAAAATACCCCAACATAATAAAATTTAAATTTAAATAAATAACATAAAATAAGTATGGACTAAAATAGGAGGGTGAAGGGTACCCTTACCATGAAGAGTAACATAAAAAAATCAAAATTTGGGACCATGGGTACTTTATGGAACCTTTGAAGGACTAAAAGGGAAGTAAAAAAGGACATTGATTCATTTAAGGGGAATTTGGAATTAATTAAAATGACAGAATGACTTGGAATTTATAGTAAAATATATGGAATTTTTTATTAATTTTCAAAGACACCTTATTGGTGTTGTTTCCAAACCATGAGTTTTACCATGGTTTTTTCCTATTGTTCTAGCCACATGGGACACCTAATATATTATTTTAATCTAAATAATTTGACCAGAAATTTAAAGTAGGTAATACATCATTATGATGTCAAAAAACACACTGAAAACTCAAAAACTGTATTTTTACTATTTCCTGAAAAAAAAAATATTTTATAAAAATATCATGAATTCACCCTAAAAAATATCATTATTATGAATTCAAAAGTGAGCTACATTTTATGAAATTAATATTCTAAATATGAGATATTTAATTTTTATGTAAAATAAATATATACCTGAAGAAATCCTAATACATACCTACTAATTTTTGTAACAGGTATTTACTTATGATATTACATAATATTACCATTCAAAATTCCTAAATTTTAGTTACTCGTAATTCTGCGAGTTTACAATTCCATTCTTCAGAATATTATTCATAAGGGTAATATTACTATTCATAATTTACTATTCACCAAAAAAACTATGTAGATCATATCAGACTCTAAATTTCTTACTGATCACAACTGTATATTTCAATTTTATTGAAAATCATTTCACATTATTATATATTTAAATTATATAGAAAAAATTTTAACATAATATTCATCAATAATGTGAAACTTCTAAAAATTAAACCTATATATATTTTTATATTTAAAATTCTAAAAATTGACAATAATAAGAAAAGACCAATTAATTTGAACAAAAGGATTGAAAAAAGTAACTAATGCTATGTTATATATCCCCTTATAAAACCTTCATAGGACCCAAAAGTACGGTGTTCAATGGTGAAAGAAACTTGGGGTGGCTCAAAAAACATTGCACGAGTAGTGATTTTTATCATCTCGAGCTTCTCTCGAAGGCGATTGCATTTAGGTTTAGAATGTTGAAGCTCGGATTGGGCTTGGTCCATAGCAAAGCCCAGTGATGCTACCTCCATCCCACACTCCGACATCTAGGCTTCATGATGCATTATTCTACTGAATGAGTCCATCGATTATTCTTTCTGCATTAATTATCCATTATTATTCCTATTTTAAACTTCAATTATAACGTAAAAATTGTTATTTTTTTACATTGGTCATATTGACCAATGGTCATATAATAGTCCCAAATCAATGTTCACATTTCAATTATACTCACTTAATTAATAAAATTATATATTTTTGTTGATTATAAAATAAAATACAATAAATATTCATGGAACAGAATATTATTCAAATGTTCATATGGTTATATTTTCCCCCGTTAAAAAATTTCATCCCTAAAATTTCAACTCATAAACTTAGAATAGAAAAGTTGTGGGTACATATACATCATAGACTCTTCTGGTTCACACATGGCTTATTTATATTTGTGGTTCCTCCACAAAAATTTAACAAGGTGGGTGGTCTTGTTGCATAGAACCTTGTATCTATGATCGAAGATCTCCACTAGCTGCTCCTCATAAGAGAGCTCATGTTCCAGATTTACCAGATCTTTGTTTAGTAAATGTGAAGGTTCATGTGCTTACTTTCTCAAGAGAGATATGGGGAAGACGACATGAACTTGTGCTATATTTATAGGTTCTTCAAGTCGATAAGTCACTACTCCTACACGATCAAGGATTTCATAGGGGCCAATGTACCTAGGGTTGAGATTCCCATTCTTCACAAACCCCAAGACTCTCTAGAAAGGTGAAATTCAGTTTTAAAATTTGTCACCAACATCAAACTTGAAGTCCCTTTAATAGTTGTTGAAATAGCTCTTTTTCAATCTCTAAGTATCCTAAATTAGTTGCTGGATGGGATGAACCTTTTCTATCATCTCATGCACAATATCAGGACCAAGATGATTTCTCTCACCAACTTCATCCCAACTTGTATGAGTTAGACATCACTTTACATGTAGAGCTTCGTAGGGTTCCATTTGAATTCTCAAGTTGAAACTATTATTGTAAGAGAACTCAACTAATATGAGATATTGATCCCAACCACCTTTCAATTCTATTCATTACAAAAAATGACTTATACCAATAAAAAAATTATTTAAAGATAATATATTGATTGGTAAAAATGATCAATTCTAACAAATATTTTGTTTTATTGATATATATGTAAAATACCAATACTTTTTTTACTAACAGATTTATTTGTTGGTATTGATCACTTAATACCAACCAATATTTTTCAAACAGTTCAATCTATTTTATTATCATATTAATACCAATGTTTTTTTTACCAACACTTGAATATATTAATAATAATAAATATTTCCAATAAATCCATTATCATCAATAAAATTTGTTACAATAAATATTTCAATGATTATAATCAATTAATAGAAATCATATTTTTGTAAGGATTATTATTTTTATGGCCAAAATGAATATTCAATTTTAGAGGGTTTATTAAATGTATATCATTAATAATGCTTATATATTCTATTTTTCTTATTTAATATACATTTCAATGAATTTTCTAAAAAAATTAAATCATAATGATGTCTATATTTAAAAACAATAATAAATAAAAACTTAGTAATTGATAAAACGATATTCAAAATTTAAGTGAAAAAAATAATATTAATTTTTATAATATTAATAATCTATATTCACATATTCAAATTTTATAAGTGAAAATTATAATATTAATTTATAAAACATAATAAAAATTTGAAAATATTACTAATTTTTATCAATATTTGAATATTCAAAATTTATATAATATTATAAAACAATAATATTATTTTTTGTAAAATTTTATTTCCATCCCGACCTCAGTGGTTCCTCGATTCTACCCACTTCCCCACTTCCCTGCTTCCCCACATTGATGCTTCCCTCTTTCACTACTTCCCTATTTCACTACTTCCCCAATGTCCTGCAACAATACCTAGATCTCTATAATTCCTCTAATCCCATCCTCTATATAATTCTGTGAATCCATGCATCTTGGGATCCCAACTTCCATTACATTAAATTGTTCTCATCACTTTCAATACCTTCGTCTCAAGAGGAACACCCTATTTTGAGAAGCATTCCTCCATGAATCCCCATAGAATATAGTAATTGATCAGAGAAGAAGAAAATATGGATTCCATACCTAGAAATCTTCTTGATAGATCAGATAAGTAGTAGTAAAGGTACACCTTCTAGTGACTTTTTGGGTTCTCTCAAATGAACTTTTATATTGTTGGATGGGAATAATTCTCAAATGGATTTGTTAGCATTGAATATCACACTCAACTAAATTTTTTACTTAATTTAATAAAGAAATTGAAAATGTAAAATATGGTTGTGAAATAACTGAATTAGGATGTGAGAAACATTTAGGTTGTGAGAAAATGATAAATTTCTTTCATGGTTACTCGATTTTAGGTTTGACTATTGATTGAATTATTCTTTTTTACATTTCCGCCATATAAAACATAATTCTAGTCACCATGAAAGTGATGAACGACATCAATAAATTATCTTTAATATTGATGTAGTGTTCTCAATGAATGGAGACTTTTTAAACATCAAAACAACTTATATCACAATGTCTTTTATATTGAATAGGGGTAAGGGTACCATTAAGATTAATGGGTACTTTATTGAAATCTAGACTGACCAAAATACTTTGTAAGTCTAATTCTAGGTATGAATTCCATTTTAAATAAACTTAAATGTATCTATTCTATATTTTTTCATAATACATAAAATCCAAATTAAAATTGGACACCTTTAATTAGTTTATAATGAATTTTTAATAGACGAGTGATTCATAAATCATCTAATTATAAGGGGATTTGTTCTTATGTTTATGATTAATTTTTTTCTACTTTGAATCTGGTTGCAATACATTTTTTTGATTTGGTTTGTAGAATGATACAATTTTTTTCATTTTTTTCTTAGTATATAGCTCCATTTCCTTGTGATATGAAATTTTATATACAAATCATTTACTGTACTATTGAATTTGATATTGAGATAATATACTACATAGAGTTTCTAAAATGCATTCCTTCTTTTCAAATATTAATTAGTTGGACTGTGTATAATAGTTGATATCTATATTGAATTTTATTTATATCTTGAACATCACAATGATGTATTTATGTGGCCGAAAACTAATACTATTTATTATTAAATAATCATAGTTTTCTTTAGTATTAAAAATTTATTTCCCTATATGTTATTTGAAATTTAGATTCTTTGTCAATTTATAGTGTAGAAATCATAGTAATTGATGAGAAATATTAGGTTAATAGTTTTTCATTCTCATATTAAATGAGAAATTGTTGGTAGTTGTGCATTAAATATGGAATAAATGTCAGGCTTCTCATAGTTTCCCATACGATGTATTATTTCAAACGGCTCTCCAGAACATTTACACACCAAAACCTGTTTGGGATAGCGAATCCCTTTTTCAACGGTTGAATATTTCAAACCCTCGGTTTCCAAAATAAAAAAAAACCATGTCCAGATATCTTGAACACTCGATCTATGAAATATTCTTGTTAAGGAACACTATTATTCTTTATTATGAATATCATCTAGTTCTTACTAATACATTATTTTGATAACAAGAAACATTATTTGAAATCATATCCTATATAGATGTATGTTATGACATTAATATGCTCACTTAAAATATTTACTCCTCTACTAACTGTTATCGGTATAGCTCTAATGTCCTATTTTATTAACATGTTGTCCGATTTGGGTTTTGATCTGAAATGACTGGAATCATTTTTCTTTTTCTAGCTTAGCATTGCTTTTAGAACTGGCGTCCAATGTTCCAGTGCTTTGGATAGTGGTTCTTGCAGTTGTCCTATTTTGCATCCTGGATCAAGTACATGTAGCAACTATTAGAAATGTGTTCAGTATCACTTGGGTTTCAGGATGAAGCAGTTATCTATTTCATTTGGGGATATTTTTGGGTCCAAATGTTTGAGTTGTAGATGGATGATGAAATATTACTTCATTCATCAAAGAGACCCATCCAAAAGTGTTTTCTTATGGATTATAGGCCAGCGAATTTGGATGTGGGAGGGCACGATGCCATTCAAGAGTATTTTTGGAGTCAAGAAGCTCAAGCCCTCATTGGGTCATTTTAAAACATTATATCCAGAGAATATTTTAGCAAATGTAATCTACATATTCAGTAATTAGAACCCAAGATGAAGCCATATTCCTAGGAATAATCAAGGATGGTGTTGCTAACAATGTGCAACAGCATGTATGGAACAGAGATCGTTCTTCATACAGTCTAACCATGAAGAAGAGACCATGTAGAAGATGACTGAATCTAGATCTTGGTAACTGTAAAAACATAACGGAGTATTTTTTTTCTTCTCAATAATTGATATAACCTGTTAGGCGTTCCTATTTATTAAAAAACAAATGAAATTTCTTTCATCACTACTATTTATGAAACAACTTGTTGTTTCATGGAATATTAGCCCGATGATATGGATTCGGGACTATGTCGGAGTGCACAAGTCCATTCAAGAGTTTCTTTGGAGTCAATAAGCTCAATGCATAGTTGTTTAATTTTCAAAACATTATTCTCATAGAATATTTTATAGTTTCTCAAATCTGGTTATTTAGTAATTAGATTCCAAATCGTAGCCCTCTTCCAAGGAATTAGAAAAGATGGTGTTGTGAAATATGCTCAATATCAATGTCGGATCATATACCCTTCTTCTTAGTGACTAACCATGAAGAAGTGTCCAAGTAGAAGGAAACAAAATATGGATCCTGGTAAATTGAAGAACATGACTATATATGGGTTACTTCTCAAGCAATTATTTGACCTATTCTTTTTTCCATTATTTTCTGAAACAAATGAAATTTAATTTTGTCACTAACGTGTATGAAACAAGTGGTTACTTCATGGAATATTGAATAGAGTATTTTTATATGGGTCTATGGGGAATACATGAGGCCATTCAAGAGTTTTTTTAGATTTAAGATGCTCAAGGCCTCATTGCTTCATTTTCATAACATTATACCCAGAGAATATTCCAGCTACTATAATATTCTTATTTAGTAATTATAATTTTATCTGCATCCCTACTTCAAGGAGTGATAAACATTGATGTTGTGAGCTATGTGAAATAGCGAGGTTGGATCGCAGACCATTCTTCTCATATGATCACCATGAAGAAGTAGCGAAGTAGAAGGAAATATAAGATGGATCTTGGTAATCTGAAGAACATTAATGAATATGTTTTCCTTACCAAGCATTGATATGCCCATTTCTATTTTTTTAATGAAAAAATGGTATTTATTTTTGTCATCAACGATTATAACAATATTGAGATAAATTTGTTGAAATGAAGTTATTTTTTGGATAACAGGTATAATGAATGAATAATTCCCATTCTTGGTAGATCATTTTTTCATAATTTCATTTATTTCTATTTTGGATTGAATTTATTTATATATTTTCACTAATTTGAAGGAATTCTCCTTGGATGTGTTTGGTTTAGATGATGGATTTAAAGTTTATGTCGTATAAGTGACTTGAGGTTTCTCTCTCGTGTTTAAGATAACATGATTTTTTGAGATGTCAAGTGAAACGATGATTGAATAATGATCATCAATTCATGTCATATTTTTATACTTTCATATTTTAAAATTCATGTAGATATTTTACATTGATTTGTTGGTATGGATTTTTGTTTTTCTGTGGTGTATATCATGGAGCTGAATGGTGTGGCATAACAAAGACGTGGGGTTCCTCACTATTACTAGAGTTGACATTGTTTGTTACTTCTAATAGCCTACTTGTGGGTGATGATAGATCCTTGGTAGAACTATTCTTCAATAATTATGGGTAGAGGAGGATTGTACCCAAGATACAGCATGCTCTTTTTTCTTTTTGGGTGGTGGGAAGTGGGGGGGGGTGCTTCGTAGATGCATCCTGGGTTTTTTTGTTTGTTATGATCTTTTTAGGTAATAATAAATTCATCTACGTATCAATTCATTTTTTAATTCTATTATTAATAATAATTGTTAAATTTTAATTTTGATCATGTGTGAAAATTGTCTTTGGTTTCATAATTAGAACAAGAGTATTATAAAGAAGAAAATAATAAATATAATATTAAATCCTACCAAAAATAAAAAAATTATAATTTTTATTTAAATGTAATTTATAAACAAATATTATATGTTCATAATATTATTACCAATAGATATATATGTCATATGAATATATTTCTAAACACCTTGACCCACATATATATTATCCATTGTAATTATTTAAATTGTAACATAACTATTTTATCTGTCTCAATAATAGATATTGATATAGTTCTCTCCAGCAGTATAGTGATATGACATTTTTTTGGTAAAACATTTTACCAATAGAAAATGCACTTTTACCAATAGATATACTCCTATGGAGTAAGGTAATTATTTTTTAGTAATTGAGCATGTTCTCAGAATGCCCTCGAGTGTTTTAATAGTTTTTTTATATTGTCCATCAGTTTGGGGTTGATATTCCATAATAAAATTTAATTCTCTAATCAAATAATTTTGTAGAATTCAACATAATTTTGATGTGAACCTTGGATCATAATCAGATATGACAGAAAGTGTAACTCCATGCAACATTACCACTTCCTTCACATAAATCCTAGAAAATCCATCAAGTGAGAAATCATCCCAATTTGATATAAAATGTGCAGTTTTTGTGAGATGGTCCCCTATAACCCATATTACATTGTTTCCTTTGGAAGATCTCGATAGACCAGTGAAAACGTCCGTAGTGATATTGTCCCACATCCATGCTGGTATGGGTAGTGGTTGGAATACACCTTTAAGAATTTGTCTCTCTTCCTTCACTTGCAGCCATACTAGGAAACTTGTAGTGTAGTCAACAATCTCCATTTTCATATTATCCCACCAATAATAGTCACAAAGTTCCCTATATATTTTCTTTCTTCCATGACATATAGATAAAATAGTGCAATGAGATTCATCCATTACACCTTCTTTATTTTTTGAATAGATGGAACACATTTTCTTGTATGAAATTTCAGTACACCTCCTTGATCAATATTGAACTCAGAAAACATCCCATCCTTCACAGCCTCTAACTTCTTCTGTAACAAAGGATCTTATTTATGAGCATTCTTGACCATCTCTAGTAATGAAGGCTGTGAAATCATTTGGGTTAGAGTTGATTATGTCCCTTCCCTTACAATTCCCATGTCCATATTTTCTAGGTCATTGATTAAAGAATATCTTTGAATCCACATTATTTATAGAACAACTAGTTCTTTCCTAGTTAATGAATCAATAACATTTTTTCTCTCTTCCAGGATGATAATGAATTGAACAATAATTTTCATTAAGTAGTTCCAACCATCTCCTCTATCTCATGTTCAATTCCTATTATGTGAAAATAAACATCAAACTTTGATGGTCTATGTATATATAACATTTCTCCCAATAATGATAGTGCCTCCATATCTTCAGGAAAAAAAATAACCGATTTCACCTCAAGATCATGCTTAGGATAGTAATTCTCATGTGTCTTCAACTCTTGAGATGTATAAAAAATAACCCTTTTATTTTTCATGATGACGGACCAATGCCCTTTTAGATATGCATCACTAAAATAACAAATCCTTATCTGCTTGAGGGAAAATTAAACACAGGTGATGTAACCAATATCTTCATTAGGTCTTGGAAGTATTCGTCACACTACTTTTTCCAAATGAACTTAACCCCTTTTAGAGTTAACTTGGTTAGTGGATTAGAAGGTCATGAAAAGTTTTCACAAACCTCCTCTAGTATATCACCAATCCCAGGAAACAATGAATCTCATTTATTGTTGTTGACTGAGTGCACTCCCCTTCAACCATTTTATTTGTATGGTAAACTATTATTCCTTCATTGGTTACAATGTTCCCAATAAAATCACATTATTGTAACCAAAATTCACATTTTCTAAAATTTCCAAAATCTCCTCCTTCTATAAGGATTGAAGAATAACCTATAGATGTTCCTCATGATCCTCATGAATTCTGGAATATATCATAAAAACATTAATAAAAATTACCAAAAATTTATCGAGGTAGTCTTTAATGACTCTATTCATCAAATACATTTCAATATCAGGAGCATTAGTCAATCCCAATGGCATAACAACAAACTCATAATGCCCATATCTTGATCAGAAGGAAGTTTTTGGAATATCTTCATTCTTCACCCTCAAATAATGATAACTATATTGAAGATCCATCTTGTAGTAGAATTGAGCCCCAATAATCTGGTAAAATAAGTTTTCAATTCATGGTAGATTATATTTTTTTCTTCACTATGATCTCATTCGGTTTTATATAATCAATGCATAGCTATATTGATCATTCATTTTTCTACAAAAAGAGAATAATTGATCCTCAAGGATACACACTCGGTCATATAAACCCAATCTCCAAAAGATCTTGGATTTGTTTCTTTTATTCCACCATCTCCACATTTTCCATCCAATATGGGGTCATTGATATTAGATGAGATACAAGTATAGGTTCAATGGAAAACTCTACCTAAATTTTTGGGAGAGATCCTATAAAATCTTTAGAAAATATGTCAATGTTTTTCTAGATGATGGGGACATTTTCTATCATTATACCCTCATTTCCACATTCTTCTTTATGACAACCCTGACCTTTTTTTAAACAAATAAACATACTTTATTACACAAACATCACTTGATACGATATATAAGATCAAGAGTTCTAGTGTCTTTGGGGATTAGGATCCTTACATAACAACTTAAAACCAAAAATACAACATCTTTATTGAAAACATCCTTTACATGACCACTACATTCCCTCGTACTTAGCATTTCACGGGATAACCTGAGGAAACACATAAGAAAATGTTGAGATATAAAGCCAAGTAAGGGAATATTCATGGAATAACATGAGGAATAAAATAAATGTTAGACAATAGGCATATCAATAGAGCACAAGAGAAGCATAAACAGAAATTCTTGAATAAGCATGATAATCATAACATGGAAATGTGGCAACAACACTTAACATGGAATTAGCATGAGCCAAGGCTCATTGCACATGGAGCATGAGTAAATCATCATTGCACATGAAGCACAAGTAAAAACTCATTTCACTTTAATTATCATGAGTAAACACCAATTGCACATGATGTGTCGTGATACTATATTTTACCTAATGCATTGGAGCGCTATAAGGGTGCACCCTTCTTAAGCATTTCATTTCATGCATAAGTGTGCCACATGTATCATATAACATGGATTCATAAAACATAATCATTTATTCCATGATAAAGGAATGTGGAATTCATAAATGAAATTTTATAATCAATAATTAATTTTGAATAAAGGTTAATACCCTATATAGAGAAATGTGCATGGTATTCACTACACAATGGTATTTGCTTCGATAATCGGTGCAATTTTGACAGCAAAATGGAGTGACGTAAGAATTCATAAAATTGGTTGATGAGAGAGAAAAGGTTGTCTCATAATATGTACATTAAATATACTATAAGAGGTCATATAAATACATTCCCCAACAATTCTATTGGAATTTAGAGTCATGATACAAAAGAATTGCTTGAATGTAAAAGAGGAGAGAGAAATTCCTTTCGGAATTTCAGCATAGTAACAGGTGTACATGGGAAGCATTTAATGAGAGAGAAAGGGGTCTCCCATAATTTAAAAAAGGGGGAATGTATAGGGATGGTGAAAAACCATACCCCAAAATTAATAATTGAAGTTAATAGGACATAACAATTTAAAAAAATAGGACAAAAATGAGAAAGGAAGAAAAAACTGTACTTGGAAGCGTGCTTCCAAATGCTTGAGAGAGGCTTGAGAGAGGCTTCTTAGGATCTTGGGGCACCTTAGGAGGATTCTAGAGACAGGAGGGCAGAGTCTGGAAGAACTATAAAGGCTTTTAGTGAGGATGAAGTTGGAGCTTGGGTGGGTTTATATATGAAATGTGAGGGAATTCTTTATTATTTAGGTTTGGGACACCTCATATTAAACTAACCCATACCACAAACATGCCCATTTTTTTTGTAAAAGTGAACTGGAAAAAAATATTTTATAAGTCCAAAGTCCTAACTTCTTAAAATAATGCAGTTTCTTATGTGGAGGTGAGTCACACTCCCAATGAAAACAATTTAAAAAGACAAGATGTTTAATAAGTCTTGAAGGGACCATTGATGCCTTGTAAAATATTACAAACAAACCCAAAACCACATTATTTTAATGGGAAAACATATATTGACCTAAAATAAAGCTTATAGTATTTTATTAAATCACTTTTGGGTCATTATGATGTCATAAAAAACATTATGTATTTAAACGGTATTTAATTTTTACCCAAAAATTTGACTTTCTCAGAAAATTATGAGAAATTCACCATTATATAATTTCAATGTTCTGATTCCAGAAGTAATATTCATTTTATCAAAATAATTTTCTATATATGTTAATTTTCACTTTTAAAATAAAAACAGACATTTATCGAAAATTCATGGGTTCGGGCAAAAATGGCTTTCAAACTTTAATAAAAATTTAAATTTCATTAATAAAATTATACGATCATTTATAAAAAATTAATTTATTAATAATAATGATAATATTTTAATAAAAATATATTTTAATTAAAAAATTCATTAATTTATCAAAATAGATTTATTAGTTGAACATTAAAAAAAAATACTATTTGAGCATTAAAAAAACTATTTACAGGGTGACAATAATAAAATGAAAGTATATTAATTATTATATACAAAAATAATGTACTTAAGCATAGTGCTAAGGCCTTGTTACATAACACCTTATAACATCGGCATAAAACTAAAGAGTAAGGTGTGCGATGGTGAAAGACTCTTGGGGTGGCTCAGTTAACTTTGATCGAGGGGTAATCTCTATCAACTTCTACTTCTCTCATAAGCAGTACTACTCGATCATAACATATTCAAGCTCCTCTTGGTCTTGGTCACGAGCGAATCCCAATGACACCACCTCATTTTCAAATTCTGACAAATGGGGTTCGTATGCGGCACATCTACTTTATGAGTCCATCACTTCCTTTGTCTAAATAAATTGGATTTGTTAAAGACTTATATTTATACTAATCATGTGATCACTGTTCAATGACTATATTAGAAACCGTCACAATTATTAACATAAAACTAAAGAAGTTGACATTTTATATTAATATTTTACATAAAGAGACATTTAATTACATCAAGTGGGATTTCCATTAATGAATGTTTGGGTTGTTACAATCTTCTTCCCTTAAAAAATTTTACCCTCGAAATTTCCTTTTTCAACACTAAAACAGATTTTGGTAACTCTACCTCATCATTTACTCTGATTCCCACATTTCTTCTTCAAACTTGTGGCTTCACCACAACACCTTTATTAGGGGAATTTTATAATTTCATAGAGCATTTTCACTAAAATGTATGATCGCCACTGTTGCTCCTCATATGAAAGATCATCCTCTAACTATACCACCTCTAAAGAGTGTACATGTGAAGGGTCTGGGATGTACTTCCTTAAGAAGGATATATAAAAGACATCATGTACTTTGGTCATGGTATGTGGAAGGGTTAGTTGATAGGCCACAACAAAGAAACAATATAGAATCTAGAAGGGGATAATGTACCCTGGACTTAACATCCCTTTCATTCAAAATATCATGAACTTATTCCCTAGAGATATACGTACAAATACCATGTCTCCAACTTTAAACTGAAGGCCTCATCGTCGGTTTTCTGAATAACTCTTTTGTCGACTTTGGGATTCCTTAATATTCTACTGAATGGTATTCACCTTCTCCACCATTTCTTCGACCATTTCTAGTCCAAACAGCTTACATTCACCGAACTCATCCCAACACACCGGTGTTCTTCCCCTTTTCCCATAAAGGAATTCATATTGTGAAATTTGGATGCTCGAGTGGAAACTGTTATTATAAGACAACTCAAATAGAGGAAAATGTTGATCCCATCCTCCTTTAATGTCCATTGAGCATGCTCTCAACATTTCCTCATTTGTTTGGATAGTCTTCTAGGTTTGGCCATCAATTTGAGGATGATTGGCCATACTGAAGTTCAGTTCATTATTCAGAGCATGTTGAAGACTCTTCCAAAACATAGAGGTGAATCTTGGATATCGATCAGACACAATTTATAGTGGTACTCCATGCAGCCTTACCACTTCCCTGATATATATCTGTGCCAGTTGATCCAATGGGAAATCCTCCTGAATAGAAATGAATTGTGTAGCCTTTGTAAGATGATCCATAACTACCTAGATTGAATTGTTTCCTTTGGATGTCTTTGGATGTCCGGTGAGAAATTCCATGGTGTTGTTCTCCCATTTACATTTTGGTATGGGAAATGGTTGCATCATCCTCTTAGACATTTGAATCTCTGCCTTCACTTGCTGACACACCAGGCAATGTGATGTATATTTAGTGATCTCCTTCTTCATATTATCCCACAAATAATGCTCTTGGAGATCTCAATACATCATTGTGTTTCCTAGGTGAATAGATAAATTTGAACTATGTGCATCATCTAGAAGTTCCTTCTTCAGCTCCAGAATTGATGGAACTCATAGTCTTTCCCCAAATCCCACAATTACTTCTTCATTAACATTAAACTCTGAGGATTTCCCTTTTTCGATAGCTTCCACTTTTTCATGAAT
Organism: Viscum album; assembly: GCA_963277665.1. NCBI lineage: Eukaryota > Viridiplantae > Streptophyta > Magnoliopsida > Santalales > Viscaceae > Viscum > Viscum album. Next base: position 246,028,114 of record OY728160.1, on the reverse strand, counting down.
TCCCATATCATCTTTTTGAGAATCTTTTGACCTCACCAAAAGTGACGGTTGAGAAATAATTTGTGACAGGATTGATAATGTTCCCTTATTTATGATTCCCATGTCCATCTTCATCAAATCAAAGAAGATTGGATACTTTTAATTTCTCATCAATGAAAGAATCACTGGTTACTTTCTACATAGGGCATCTGACACCTTGTTCTCTTTCCCAAGGTGCTAATATATTGAGCAGTCATAGTCTTTGGTCCGCTCTAACCATCTTCATTGACGCATGTTCGACTCTTTTTATGTTAATATATACTTGAGGATTTCTTGGTATGTATATATTTCACACAACTTGTAATGACCCAAACATTCATTAATGGAAATCCCTCTTGGTCTAATTAAATATCTCTTTATGTAAAATGTTTATATAAAATGTCAAATTCCTTGGTTTTATGTTATGAATTTTGACCGCTCCTAATATAGTTGTTGAACAGTGATCACTTGATTAGTATAAATATATGTCTTTAACAAATCCAACTTACTCAAACAAAGGAAGTGATGGCGTCATCTAGTAGACATGCCCCATACGAAGCCCATTTGTCAGAGCTCGGAAAGGTGGTGGAGTCATTGGGCTTCGCTCTTGACCATTCCCAATCCGAGCTTGAATATGGTAATCTCAGGCAGGACCGTGTATGAGAAAAGTGGAAGTTGATAGAGATTACCACCGGAGAAATGGTATCCAACCCACCCCAATAGTATGTCACCATCACACACCTTACTCTTCGGTCATATATGATTTTTATAAGGGGTTATGTAACATGTCCTTATCACTATGGTTCTGTACATTATTTTTTTATATAATAATGAATATACTTTTATTTTTTATTGTTACCTTGTAAATATTTTTCTAAAGCTCAAATAGTATTTTTAGTTAAAGTTCAACTAAGAAATCTAGGTTGATGAATTAATAGATTTTTTAATTAAAAAATATTTTAATAAAATATTATTATTCTTATTAAATTATTTTTTTATATATGATCGTATAATTTTATGAATGAAATTGTATTTTTTATTAAGGTTTGAAAGCTATTTTTGCGAAAACCCATGAATTATCAATAAATGTCAGTTTTTATTTTAAAAGAGAAAATTAACATATTTAGAAAATTATCAAGATAAAATGAATATTACTAATGGAATCAGGATGACAAAATTATCCAACAGTGAAATTTTCAAAATATTCTGAGACAATCAATTTTTTGGGTAAAAATTAAATACTATTTAAATATATAAAGTGTTTTATGAAATCATAATGACTCAATAGTGATGTAATAAAATAATATAAGCTTTATGTTCGGCCAATATATGTTTTAACATTAAAATAATGTAGTTTGGGTTTTTTTGACTTATTTTACAAAGCATTAATGGACCCTTCAAGTTTATTAAACATCTTGTCTTTTTAAATTGTTTTCCTTGGGAGTGTGACTCACCTCTACATAATAAACCCCATTATTTTAAGAATTTCGGAATTTGTCCTTATGAAATAATTTTCTCACTTCCCTTTTCCAAAAACCATGGGCAAAAAACATGGTATGGTTTGTGGTTTTTATTAGTTTAACGTGAGATGTCCCAAACCTAAATAATAAAATTTCCCTCACCTTTCCTATATAAACTCACCCAATCTCGAACTTCCTCTTCACTAAAATACTTTTGAGTTAGTCCAACCTCTTCCCTTTTCTCTCTAGAATCCTCCCAAGGTTCCCTGAGCTCCCAATAAGCCTCTCTCTAGACTCTCTCAAGCCTTTGGAAGCACACTTCCAAGGAAGGGATTTTTCTTCCTTTCTCATTTTTGTCCAATTTTTTTAATGTTGTTATGCCATTTTTATTTCATTTATAAATGTTGTGGTATGGTTTAATACCTTCCCCATAATTTCCTATTAATTTTTTAATAATTAGAGACCCCTTTCTCTTTCATTAAATGCCTCCCACGTACACATGTTACTATGACGAAATTCCAAAAGGAATTCCACTCTCCTCTTATATATACAAGAAATTTTTTTGTATCATGACTCTAAATTCCATTGAAATAGTTGGGAAATGTATCTATATGACCCCATTACTATTAATTTCATGTACATATGATGAGACACCCTTTTATCTCTCATCAACCATTTTTATGAATTCTTACCTCACGCCGTTATGCTGCCGAAATTGCAACGATTTTCCAAGACAATGTCATTGTGTAGTGAATACCATGCCCATTTCTCTATCAAGGGTATTCACCTTTATGTAAATTTTACTTATTGATTATAAATATTCATGTATGAATTCCACATTCCTTTATTGTGGAATAAATGATTATGTTTTATGAATCCATGTTATATGATCTATGTGGCATATGCATGAAATGAAAGGATTAAGAATGGTTCACCCTTATAGAGCTCCAATGTGTTGGGTAAAGTATCATATCATGTTACATCATGTGCAATGGGTGTTTATTTATGATAATTCAAGTGAAACTAGGTTTTACTCCTGCTCCATGTGCAATGAGGATTTAATCATTCTCCATGTGCAATGAGCCTTGGCTCATGCTAGTTCCATGTTAAGTGTTGTTGCCACATTTCCATGATATGATTATCATGATTTATCATGACTTTATGTTTATGCTTATTTTGTGCTCTAATGATATTCCTATCTTCTATCATGTATTATATTCCTCATGTTACTCCATGTTTATTCTCTTATTCGGCTTTATAGCTCACCTTTTTTATGAATGTCCTCAGGTTATCCCATTCAATTCTAAGTATGAGGGAATGTAGTGGTCATGTAAAGGAAGTTTTCAATAAAGATATTGTTTTTCATGTTTTAAGTCTTTATTTAATGATACTAATCCCCAAAGACACTAGAACTCTCAATCTTATATATTTTATCAAATGATTTTTATGTTATAAGTTTTGTTTAATTGTGTAATAAAAGATCAGGGTTGTCATAGTTGTTATCAGAGGATAGGTTTAGTTATTTTTGTGATTAGGATTAGAGAACCCTAGGGAATCCATAGAAACAAGACTATGTATAATAAAAACTTCCCTATGTTTTGGTGATTATTGATTAAGTGAATTATCAAGAAAATATATCCCTGTCTGGATACGAGCAGGTAGAGGCGGCTCTTCCACAGATTTTTCCTAGGGGTAAATGCTAACAACATTGCTTTGAGCTAGACTCTAATGGGAACTCGTGCACGACAATAGGCATTGTTGCACTCTTGGTTACAACACTCCCAGGGAATATGCTTTGGTAAATTCACAAGCTTATTATGATCCATTATTATGGGAAAAAATTCCCTAAGAATATATGTTAGAAAGTAGATTATGGATAACATATAATGAAGCCAATAGATTCATAATTTAAGGAATAAAATTTATTTATAAGTCGTTAGTTTTGTCCATGGATTACTCTTTATGTGTTACCCCTAACTTTTCTTTTCTCTAGCCAATGGCTAGTAATAGGAGGAGTTGAGCTTACAACCGATGTGAAGATCAATGTGATGATTGTACTAATGAGATGCCTAATTTGATGGGAGGGTGATTCGCGAACATTGGCTTGCTTCTCTCTCAGCTAAATGAATCTTTGAATAGAAACATGGGTCAAGAGGAAAGTTCAACCCCCCCCCCCCCACATGAATGAACAAGTCGTTATCGAGAGCTTCATGAAGATAAAGGCCTCCTACTTTTAATGGATCATTCGATCCCTCAATCACTGAACAATGGATCAACTCCACTGAAAAGATATTCTCCATCCTTGAATATTCTGAACAAGAGAAGGTTCTATTAGATACTTATCTTATGAAGGGTGAAGCTGATCAATAGTGGGGATTGATCAAAAATAGGAAGCCTAAGGAGGAGATCGAGGAATTAGTATTGAAGGATTTCTAGAAGAAGTTTCTCATCAAATATTTTCTGCACACCCTCCAGGTTAAGAGGGAAAGGGACTTCCTAGCCCTCAAGAAAAAAGATGACAAATCTATTGGAGAGTACAAGGAAAACGTCACAAGGCTTGTATGATATGCTTTTGGCTTTGTTTTTACCCCTGAATGCAAGGTTGACCGCTTCTTTGGTGGGCTGAAACCTAGCCCGCAGAAAGCACTGGCGATCCGTGACTTCGACAGCTATGAGGAAATTGTTTGATGTGACCTCAAGGTTGAAATGGAGATCAGAGAATCTTAGGGGAATCATGGGGATAAGAAGCATAAGGTGGATTTCAATGCTGGTGGTCTTATGGATAAATCTAACATCACTAAAACGATCTAGCACCCCACATGCCAAAGGTACGGAAAAAAGCACCTTGGAAATTTTCTTAAGGGGATGACAAAATGTTTTAGGTGTGGGAGAGAAGGGAACCTAGATGTTTACTATCAGCAAGAAAGACCCGCGGCTACGATAGAGGAGAGGAATTATCCGTTCGAACCTCAATGCATTGTTCATTGCAACAACTACAAAGAATCAGGGAATCTTGCAAATCAGTGCCCTAATACAAGGGTTTTCAGAGGAACCAACAACCTCCAAGGCAGCTAGGGTGAGTTGTTTCCATCACTACTGCCGAAGTGAACCCCGACAAAGAATTGGTGATAAGTACGCTAGTTATTCATACAAGAATAGAAAATGTACATTTTGATTTAGGTTCTATTCATTCTTTTATATCTCTAATGTTTAGTAGAACAATCACAGGACCACCACAAATCATGGAAGTGAATATCTCGGTTAGTACAACAAATGGGGCAATCATTGCATCCCATGAATATAACTCCTCCCCTGTCATAATATATGGATTAAACTTCATGGAAAACCTCATCATAATCCCTCTAGTGGAATTGATGCAATTCATGGAATGGATTGTATGTCCTTTTATAGATCCAACATTAATTTCTGTAAGAGGGAAATCACTCTCCATGTGGAGATTTAACCCCCGATTTTTTACAAGTGCAAGGGGGAAGATGAATTTTCTTTATATCCATCATCTCAAGCATGGATATTACAACCCTATGAGCCCATGTATCTGGATCAGATGATTGAGTCTAAGGAGGCAACCATTCTAGAGGACATGTCTATTGTGAGAGAATTCGCTGAAGTGTTTCCCAAGGAATCCCCTATTCTTCCTCCTAGAAGAGATGTTGAATTCTCAATTGATCTTATACCTGGGGCATTTCAAATATCCAGGACTCTGTATAGAATGTCTATTGTGGAGCTTGAGGAAATGAAGAAACAACTACCAGAGAATCTAGATAAAGGGTTTATACACCCAAGTGCTTCACCATGGGGTGCACCAGTCCTCTTAGTCAAGAAGAAAGATAGATCAATGCACATTTGCATCGATTATCGTGAGCTTAAAAAATCACGATAAAGAAAATGTATCCTCTCCCATGAATAGATGACTTGTTCGATCAGCCACATGGTGCACAATACTTCTCCAAGGTGGATTTGTGGTCAATATATTATCAAGTAATGGTGGAGAAAGAAGATATCCCCAAGACTGCTTTTCGTACAAGATACGGGCACTATGAATTCATAGTAATGCCTTTCAGACTCACTAATGCTCCAACAATATTCATGGACTTGATTAATATAGTCTTTAGAGATTATCTCGACAAATTTTTGGTAGCCTTTTATCGATTATATTCTGATATACTCGAAAACCAAGGAGGATCATGAGTAGAATCTAAGAACTGTACTAGAGACCTTGCAGAAGGAGAAGCTCTATGCAAAGTATAGAAAGGGTGAGTTATAGTTGAAGGAGGTCCCATTCTTGGGCCACATCATCCCAAGCAATGGGATATCTATGGATCCCTCAAAGACAGCAACAATTGAGGGATGTATAAGGCCAACATCAATTATATATATCCATAGCTTCTTGGGGTTAGCTGGATATTATCGATGATTTGTGATAAATTTCTCAGGATTGTCTAACCCTCTTACCAACCTGACTCAGAAAGGAGTAATGGTTTCTTGGAATGATGAATGCGAAGAAAGCTTCAAAGAGTTGAAAAGGAGGCTAATCACTGCACCCGTGCTCACTTTACCTACAAGTGGGGAACTTTTTATGGTATTCAGTGATGCTTTAAAGAATGGATTGGGATGTGTGTTGATGAAAAATGACAAAGTCATTGCCTATGTTTCAAGGAAATTGAAAGTTCATGAACAGAACTATCCCACACATGACCTCGAGTTGGTTGTAGTGATCTTCTCTTTGAAAATTTGGTGTCATTATCTCATTTTGGAGAAGTATGAAATTTATATGGACCACAAAATACTCAACTATATATTCACACAAAAAGAGTTGAACATTCATCAATGATGATGGTTAGAGCTGATCAAGGACTATGACATCCCAATCCATTACCACCCTTGGAAAGCGAACAAAGTGGTGGATGACCTAAGTAGAAAGGACCTAGTGATTTTATCATTGATAAGAATTGAAAAGGATCCAATCTTCTTAGATTTGATGAATACAGACTTGGTAATCATAAATAAGGGAACATCATCCATCCATTCACAAATGATTGCTCAACCATCACTTATGGGAAGGATAAAAGATGCTCAAAAAGATGATGTGGGAATTCAAGAAAAAGTGTAAGCTATCAAAAAAGTTAAATCCTAAGAGTTTAATGTTATTGAATAAGGAATTGTGATATTTGGGGAAAGACTATGTGTTCCATCATGTTCATAGCTGAATAAGGAACTTTTGGATGATTCACATAGTTCAAGTTTCTCTATTCACCCAGGAAACACAATGATGTATCCAGATCTTTGAGATCTTGATGGGTGTGATAATATGAAGAATGAGATCACTGAATATACATCAATGTGCCTGGTGTGTCAGCAAGTGAAGGCATAGAGGGAGAAGTCTAAGTGGATGATACAACCATTTCCCATACCAGAATAGAAATGGGAGAACATCACCATGGACATTGTCACTGGACTTTTGAAGACATCCAAAGGCAACAATACAATCTGGGTTGTTTTGGATCATCTTACAAAGGCTGGACACTTCATTCCTATTCGGGAGGATTTCTCATTGGATCAACAAGCATAGATATATATCACAGAATTGGTATGGATTCATGGAGTACCACTATCTATTGTGTCCGATCAAGATCCGATATTCACATCTATGTTTTGGAAGAGTCTTCAGCATGCTCTAAATACTGATCTGAACATCAGTACGGCCTATTATCCTCAATCTGATGGCTGATCTGGGCGTACAATCCAAAAACTTGAGGGCATGTTGAGAGCATGCTTGATGGAGTTTAAAGGAGGATGGGATCAACATCTTCCTCTGGTTGAGTTCTCTTATAATTACAGTTTCCACTTGAGCATCCAAATGGAACCATATAAATCCCTTTATGGGAAAAGGTGTAGAACACTGGGGTGTTGGGATGAGGTAGGTGAGCATATCCTGCTTGTACGGGAAATGGTCAAATAAATGGTGGAGAAGGTGAAAACCATTCAACAGTATATCAAGGCATCCCACAGTTGACAATAGAGTTATGAAGATCACTGTCGATGAGACCTTGAATTTAAAGTTGGAGACATGGTATTTTTATGCATATCTCCATGGATGAAGGTTATTAGATTTGGAAAGAAGGGGAAGTTAAGTCCAAGGTCCATCGGCCACTTTGAGATTCTTGACCGTGTCAGGGTTGTGGCATGTCGACTAGCACTTCTACCTACCATGGCCAATGTAAATGATGTCTTTCATGTATCTCTATTAAGGAAGTACATACCAGACCCTTCACATGTACTCTCTTAAGAGGTGGTACAATTCGAGGATGATATTTCTTATGAGGAGAAACTAGTGAAGATCATAGATCGTAGAGAAAAATTTCTACGAAATAAGACAATACCCCTCGTCAAGGTGTTGGGGTGAAACGACAAGTTTTAAGAAGAAACGTGGGAATTGGAGGAAATGATGAGGTAGAGTAACCTAAATCTGTTATAGTGTGGGAAAGGTAAATTTCAAGGGTGAAATTTCTTAAGGGGGAAGATTGTAACAACCCGGACATTCATTAATGGAAATACCTATTAATCTAATTAAACGTCTATTTATGTAAAATGACTATATAAAATGTCATCTTCTTTGGTTTTATGTTAAGAACTGTGACTGTTTCTAATATATCCGTTGAATAGTGGTCAAACGATTAGTATAAATATAAGGATTTAACAAATCCAATTTACTCAGAAAAAGGAAGTGGGTGCCTCATCCAGTAGTTGTTCGACATACGAAGCCCATTTATCAGAGCTCGGAAAAGGATGTGGAATCATTGGGATTCACTCTTGACCAAGCCCAAATTGATCTTCAATATGTTAAGCTCAAGTAGGACCACTTACGAGAGAAGTGGAAGTTGATAGAGATTACCACCCGAGAAAGGTTATCTAAGCCACCCCAGGAGTATTTCACCATCCCACACCTTACTCTTCGGTCTTATGCGGTTGTTATAAGGAGTTATGTTACAAGACCTTAGCACTATGGTTATGTACATTATTTTTGTATATAATAATGAACATACTTTCATTTGATTATTGTTACCTTGTAAATAGTTTATTCTAAAGCTCAAATAGTACTTTTAGTTAAACTTCAACTAAGAAATATATTTTGATGAAATAATGGATTTTTGAATGAAATAATATTTTAATAAAATTTTATTATTCTTATTAAATTAATTTTTTAAAAATGATCTCATAATTTTATGAATGAAATTGTAATTTATTTTAAGGTTTGAAAGATATTTGTTCAAATTCCTTGAATTATTGATAAATGTTGGTTTTTATTTTAAAAGAGAAAATTATCATATTTAGAAAATTATTTAGATAAAATTAATATTTTTTCTGGAATCAGTATGTCAAAATTATGCAATGGTGAATTTTTCATAATTTTCTCAGACATTCAAATTTTTGGGTAAAAGTTAAAATCCGTTTGAATATATAATGTGTTTTATGACATCATAATGACCCAATAGTGATGTAATAAATTACTATAAGCTTTATGTTAGGCCCATATATGTTTTACCATTAAAATAATGTGGTTTTGGGTTTGTTTGGATTATTTTACAAAGCATTAATGGACACTTCAAGGCTTATAAACATCTTGTCTTTTTAAATTGTTTTCCTTGGGAGTGTGACTCACCTAAAAATAAGAAACCCCATTATTTTAAGATGTTTGGAATTTGTCCTTATAAAATATTTTTTTCCACTTCACTTTTCCAAAAACCATGGTCAAAAACCATGGGATGGTTTGTGGTGTGGATTAGTTTAATGTGAAGTGTCCCAAAACTAAATAATAATGAATTCCCTCACCATTCCTATATAAACCCACCCAAGATCCCACATACTCTTCACTCAATGAATTTTGAGTTCATCCAACCTCTACCCTCATCCTTATATAATCCACCAAAGGTGCCCTAATCTCCCCAAAATCCTCTCTCAAGCCTCTCTCAAGCATTTGGAAGCACACTTCCAAGGAAGGGTTTTTCTTCCTTTCTCATTTTTGTCCAATATTCTTTAAATTGTTATGATATTTTAATTTCAATTATAAATGTTGGTGTATGGTTTTTCACCATCCCCATTATTCCCTCCTTATGTTATAGTGATGGGAGACCCCTTTATCTATCATTAAATTCCTCCCATGTACATCTGTTACTATGCCGAAATTCTGAAAGGAATTTCTCTCTCCTCTTTTACATTCAAGAAATTATGTTGTATCATTACTCTAAATTGCATTAAAATTGTTGGGAAATGTATCTATATTACCCACATACTGTTCATTTTATGTAAATTTGATGAGACCCCATTCCTCTCTCATCAACCATTTTTAAGAATTCTTACGTCACGCCGTTATACTGCTGAAATTGTACCGATTTTCCATGGCAATGTCATTGTGTAGTGAATACCATGTCCATATCTCTATCAAGAGTATTCACATTTATGAAAATTTACTTATTGATTATAAAGATTCATTTATGAATTCCACATTCCTTTATCATGGAATAAATGATTATGTTTTATGAATCCATGTTATATGATCCATGTGGCACACTTATGCATGAAATTAAATGTTTAAGAAGGGTGCGCCCTTATAGAACTCCAACACATTGGGTAAAGTATAGTATCATGATACGTCACGTGAAATGGGTGTTTACTCATGCTAATTTATTTTCACTGAGGTTTAACTCATGCTTCATGTGCAATGACGATTTACTCATTCTCCATGTGCAATGAGCCTTGGCTCAAGCTAATTCCATGATAAGTGTTGTTGCCACATTTCCATGTTACGATTATCATGATTTATCGTGCCTTTATGTTAATGATTCTATTTTGATCTAATGATATGCCTATTTTCTCATATGTATTGTATTTCCTAGGTTTCTCCATGTTTATTCCCTTACAGGGATTCATAGCTCACCCTTTTCTTATGCATGTCCTCAGGTTATCTGATGCAATGCTAAGTACGATGGAATGTAGTGTTCATGTAAAGAAAGTTTTCAATAAAGATATTCTTTTTCATGTTTTAAGTTGTTATGTAATGATCCTAAGCCCCAGTGACACTAGAACTCTCAATCTTATATGTTGTATCAAATGATTTTTATGTAATAAATTATGTATAATTGTGTAATAAAAGATCAGTGTTTCCATTCTTCTCCCCAAAGAGATAATACCGCCCTGTTTTCAAAGCGAAGATCATTACAGCCAACTCGAGGTCATTTGTTGGGTAGTTCTGTTCATGAACTCTCAATTTTCTTGAATCATAGGAAATGAATTTTTCATTTATCATCAACACACATCCCAGGACCTTCTTCGAAGCATCACTAAATAACAAAAAAAGTTCTCAAGTTGTGGGTAAAGTGGGAATGGGTGAATTGATCAGCCTCTTTTTCATCCCCTTGAACATTTCTTCACATTAATCACTCCAAGAAAACATTACTCCCTTCTAATTGATCTTGGTAAGATGGTTGAACAATCACGAGAAATTTCTCACAAATCGTCGATAATATCTAGCTAACCCTAAGAAGCTACGGATATCCATTATCGATGTTGGCCTCAGCCATCCCTAAATTGTATCTATCTTCGAGGGATCCATTGATATCTCATTGCATGTGATGATATGTCCCAAGAGTGATACCTCCTTCAACCATAACTCACACTTGATGTAATTATCATAGATCTTATCCTTCCTCAAGGTCTCTACTATAGTTCTCAGAAGCTCCTCATGATCCTCCTTTGTTTTGGAGTATATCGAAATATCATATATAAAGACTACCACAAATTTGTTCAGGTAATCTCTAAATAATATATTCATCATGTACATGATGATTTCTAGATAATTAGTGTGTCCTAATGGCATTAATATGAATTTATAGTGCCTGTATCTTGTACAAAAATAAGTCTTGGGGATATTATCCTTCTTCACCATTACATGATAATAACCCGACCGAAAATCCATGTTGGAGAGGTATTGTGCTCCAAGTATCTGATCGAACAAGTCATCAATTCGTGGGAGAGGATACCTATTCTTTATCCTGATTTTTTTGAGATCACGATAATCGAGGCCAAGGTGCATTTCCATATCCTTCTTCATGATGAAGAGGACTGGTGCACCCCATGGTGAAGCAATTGGGTATATAAACCCTTCATTAAGATTCTCCTGTAGTTGTTTCTTCACCTCCATAAGCTCCACAATAGCCATTCTATATAGAGTCATTGGTATTGTGAAATGCCCCAAGTATAAGATCAATTGATAATTTGACATCTATTCTATGAGGAAGACCAAGAAATTTCTCAGGAAACACTTCAGTGAATTCCCTCATAGTAGGTATGTCTTCTAGGATGGTTTCCTACTTAGACTCAATCATTTGATCCAGATACGTAGGCTCATAGGGAAGTAATATCTACGCTTCAGATGATAGTGCTAAAGAATATTCATCTTCCTCCTTGAACTTGTAAAGAATCAGGGGTCGATTCTCCACATGGAGAGTGATTTTCCTCTCACCAAAATTTATGTTGGCTCTATATAAGGAAAGTCAATCCATGCCAATGATTGCATAAAATTCCACCGTAGGGTGTATGAAGAGGTTCGTCGGGAAGTTCAATCCACAGATTATGATAGGGGTGGATTTATATTCATGGGATGAAATTATTTCCTCATTTTTTTACACACCGATATATTCACTTACATGATTTTTGGTGGTGTTGGGATTGTTCTACTAAACATTAGAGACATAAAATAATGCGTAGAACCTGAATCAAAAATCACATTCACCATTCTTGAATGAATAACTAGTTTACCTATCACCACTTCATTGTCGGGGTTGACTTCAATAGTAGTGATGGAAAAATCTCTCCCTTGCTGCCTTGGAGGTTATTGGCTGCCTCTGAAAACCCTTGGCATAGGGCCCTGATTTGAAAAGATGCCCTAGTTCTTTGCATTTGTAGCAATGAAATACGTGTTGATGTTCAAATGAAGTGTTCCTATCCTCTGTCGCAGCCGCAGTCCTTTCTTGCTGATAGTTAACACCTAGGTTCCCTTCTCTTCCACACCTAAAGCATTTCCTCATTCCCCTTCAAGAAATTTATAGGGTGCTTATTTCCGCACCCTTTACAAGTGGGGTGCTGGATCTTCTTTGCACCATTGGATTTATCCATCAGACTACTTGTATTGTATTCCACCTTACGCTTCTTATCCCCATGATACCCTTAAGATTCTACAATCTCCATTTTGACCATGAGGGCACATCAGAAAATTTCCTCATATCTTCCGAAGTCGTAGATCTCCAGCGCTTTCCACAGGCTAGGTTTTAGCCCCCCAAAAAAGCAGCCAACCATGTATTCGGGGGTAATGAAAAAGCCGGTAGCATATCTTCCAAACCTTGTGAAGTTTTCCTCATACGTTCCAACAGATTTTTCAACCTTTTGCTTGAGGTCATGGAATTCCTTTCCATCTTAAGCCAGAGAGTGCATGGAATATATTTATTGAAAAACAAATTCCGGAAATCCATTCATTCCAGTGCCTCGATCTCCTACTCAGGTTTCGTATTTTTGATCAACCCCACCATTGATTAGCTTCACCATCTATACGATAAGCATATAGGATAACCTTCTATTGTTCATAACATTGAAGTATGGAGAAGATCTTTTCAATGGAGTTTATCCGTTGTTCAGTGATCCAGGGATCTAATGATCCATTAAAAGTAGGAGGCATTTGGCTCATGAAGATCTTGATAGAAACTAGTTCTTTCTTAAGGGGGGTTAAACGTCCCTCTTGACCCATGTTTCTATTCAAATCTTGATTTAGCTAAGATAGAAGCCTGTCAATGTTCGTGATTCCCACTCCCATTGGATTGGACATCTCATTAGTACAGTCAACACATTGATCTTCACATCGGTTGTTAGCCCGAGTACTCCTATTACCGAACATTGGATGGAATAAATGGAAAGTTAGGGGTAACATATAAAAGGTAATCCAAGGACAAAACTAATGACTTATAAATAAATTTTATTTCCTTAAAACATGAATCTATTGGCTTAAGTATATATTATCCATGATATAATTTCTAACATATATAATTAGGGCATTTTTTGTCCCTTAATAATGGTTTATAATAAGCTTATAAATTTACCAAAGCATATCCCTCGGGAGTGTTGTAACCAAGAGTGCATCAAGGCCTGTTCCCATGCACCTCTTCCCATTCATGTCTAGCTCAATGTGGTGTTTTTGGGTTTTACCCCTAAGATACGTCTGTGCCAGAGCCGCCTCTACCTACTCGTATCCAGACATGGATGTATTTGTTTGATAAACCACTTTATCAATACTCACCAAAACTTAGGGATGTTTTTATTAAACATAGTTTTGTCTTTAAGGCATCACTATGGTTTTCTAATCTTAATCCCAAATATAACTAAACCAATCCTCTAATACCAACTATGACAACCCATGTATTTTATTACACAATTAAAAATAATTTATTACATAAACTTCAGTTGATACAATATATAATATCGATAGGTCTAGTGTCTTTGTGGATTAGTATCATTACATAACAACTTAACAATGAAATAAAATATCTTTATTGAAATCTTCTTTTACATGACAACTAAATTCCCACATCCTTAGCATTGCATGGGATAACCTGAGGGCATGCATAAGAAATGGGTGAGCTATAAATCCAGTAAGGGAATAATCATGGAATAACATGAGGAATAAAATACATGTTAGATAATAGGAATATCAATAGAGCACAAGAGAAGTATAAACATAAAGTCATGATAAATCATGATAATCATAAATGGAGATGTGGCGACAACACTTAACATGGAATTAGCATGAGTTGAGGCTCATTGCACACGGAGCATGAGTAAATCCTCATTACACATGATGAATGAGTAAAACCACATTGCACTTGAATTTGAATTATTAAAAACCCATTGCACATGACGTATCATGATACTATACTTTACCCAATACATTGGAGCGCTATAATGGTGCACCTTTCTTAAACATTTCATTTCATGCGTTAGTGTGCCACATGGATCATATAACCTGGATTCAAAAAACATAATCATTTATTCCATGATAAAGGAGTGTGTAATTAATACATGGAACATTATAATCAACATGTAAATGTGCATAAAGGTGAAAACTCTTGATAGGTAAATTGGCATTATATTCACTACACAATGACATTGGCTTAGAAAATCAGTGCAATTTCGCCAGCGTAACGGCATGACGTAAGAATTAATTAAAATGGTTGTTGAGAGAGAAATGGGTGCCTCATCATATATACATGAAATGGACAGTAAGGGGGTCATATAGATACATGTCCCAAAAATTTTAATGGAATATAGATTCATGATACAAAAGAATTTCTTGAATGTAAAAGAGGAGAGAGAAATTCCTTTCTAAATTTCGGCATAGTAACAGGTGTACATAGGAGGCATTTAATGAGAGAGAAAGGGGTATCCCATCATTAAAACATAAGGAGGAAAGTATTGGGAAGGATAAAAACTATACCCCAACATTTATTATTTAAATTCAAATGGAATAATAATTTAAATATTATAGGACAAAAAATGAGAAAGGATGAAAAACCCTTACATGAATGTGTGATTCCAAAGGCTTTAGAGAGGTTTGAGAGAGGCTTCTTGGGAGCTTGGGAAACATGGGAGGATTATAGATAGAAGAGGTCAGAGGTTGGACGAACTCAAAAGGCTTTTAGTGAGGAGTAAGTGGGAGATTTGGTGGGTTTATATAGGAAAGGTGAGGGAATTCTTTATTATTTAGGTTTGGGACACCTCACATAAAACAAATCCAAACCACAAATAAGCCCATGTTTTTGGCCCATAGTTTATGGCAAAGGGAAGTGGAAAATAATATTTTATAAGGATAAAGTCCTATCATCTTAACATAATGTGGTTTCTTATGTAGAGTTGAGTCACACTCCCAAGGAAAACAATTTAAAAAGACAAGATGTTTAATAAGTCTTGAAGGGTTCATTAATGCTTTGTAAAATAATCCAAACAAACCCTAAATGACATTATTTTAATGGAAAAACATATTTCTTCTGAACATTAATCTTATTGTATTTTATTACATCACTATTGGGTCATTATGATGTCATAAAACACATTATATATTTAAACGGTATTTAATTTTTACCCAAACATTTGACTATCTCAGAAAATTATGAAAAATCCACCCTCAAATAATTTCAAAGTCCTGATTCCCTAAATAATATTAATTTTATCTAAATAATTTTCTAAATATGTTAATTTTCACTTTTTAAATAAAATCCGATATTTATCGAAAATTCATGGGTTTTGACAAAAAATGGCATTCAAACCTTAATAAAAATTACAATTGCATTAATCAATTTATATGATCGTTTATAAAAAATTATTTTATTAATAGTAATAATATTTTATTAAAATATTATTTAATTCAAAAATCCATTAATTCATCAAAATAGATTTCATAGTTGAACTTAAACTAAAATTACTATTTGAGCTTTAAAAATCTATTTACAAGGTAAAAATAATAAAATGAAGGTATATTCAATATTATATAAAAAGATAAATTGTATAACCATAGTGATAAAGTCTTTTTACGCAACCACTTATAAGACCTACAAAAGAATGAAGGGTAAGGTGTGTGATGGTGACAGACTCTTGGGGTGGCTCAGATAACATTTCTCGTGTGGAAATCTTTATCAACTTCCACTTCTCTTATAGGCGGTCCCGCTCAAGCTTAACATATTCAAGCTCGACATGGGGTTGGTAATGAGTGAAACCCAATGATGCCACATCCTGTCCAAGATCTGACAAATGGGCTTCGTATGGGGCATGTCTACTGGATGAGGCCATCACTTCCTTTGTATGAGTAAATTGTATTTGTTACAGCCTTATATTTATACTAATCATGTGATCACTATTCAACACCTATATTAGAAACAATCAAAATTCTTAACATAAAATTAAAGAAGTTGACATTTTATATAAACATTTTACATAAAGAGACATTTAATTACATCAAGAGGGATTTCCATTAATGAAAGTTTGGGTCATTACATTATTCACCCATCAACTACATAAATAAGGCTGTAGAAGGTGTTTCTAAAAAAATCATGTTGAGATATCTCTCTTTGGAAGATACTTGTAGATTTACCATTCATGAATATTGTGATTTCCTTGCTTCTATATTTGATCTTTGCATTATCCTTTAAGATATCATCCATCCCTAGTATAATTTCAAATTCCCGCATGGGAATAACTACTAGATTTTTGATAATATTTTTCTTAATAAAGTAAATAATAGATTTTCTAGAAAATGATTCTTAGATGATCCCACCAGGAGTATTTACTCTTAACTTTACTTTTAGAAATTTAGGAATTGATATTAAATTCTCTGAAAATATAGAGAAAATAAAATAATTCATAGAACCGAAATCAAACAAAGTACATGATAGCTTTGAGAGAACAACATGAGTACCTTCCACCACATCATTTAGAGCATAAAAATCTACAATCATAATAGAATAATCACAACCTTGGTCCCTTGGACTTTTTGGAGGATGATATTGATTCCCCTCCACTTCCCTTGGATTTGGACACTGATTGGAAAAGTTCCCAAAATGTACACACTTGATGAATTGGACTTCAGGTAGGGAATGTACCATATTAACTTTATTGTTGGTGTTGGGAAGTTTCGGCTTCACCTAACGAGGAAAATTTTGCTCGATATGGCCATATTTTATACACTTTTGTCACTTAATACTCCTGACCAAGAATTTATTCTAAGGCTACATCCCACATTTATTACATGTGGGATGTTTAACATTTATTACTCTACTTCCTAGATCAATGATCCTCCCAAATCCTAGCTCTATTGATATATTATTTTCATTGGAATTATGAGACCACTGCATCTCACTAAACTCTAGTTCAACTTTCATAGTACACTGCACAATCTCCTGATTGCTATCATAGTCTCATTTGGATAGATTCTTCTAAAAATGAAATCTTATTCCACCAAGGAATCTATAAATCTTCCCATTAGGATCCATGAATTTTTTTTAGGTTTAATAGGAATTTCTGGTTAACATCATCTAATAGCTTCCAACTTATTCATTATCTTTTTGATTTAGCTTGAAACGCCTTCTCTATTTTTGTTCTCATCGAATGAGGGAAATAAATATTGAAGAATATACCTCTAAACTATTCTGACACCATAACATCAACATTTACTCTTGGACTCATGTTTTTAATCTATTCCCACCACTGAATAGATTCTCCCACTAAGAGTTAAATAGAAAGGGTGACAATCTCATGTTCTAATTAACAGAGTATCGAAAAGATCTTTTAGACAGAGATAATCTACTATTCAACAATCAATGGGTCGGTAGACCCACTGAACATTGGTGGTCGTTAACGCATAAAGGACACATCATAATTTTGGTCCCATTTTAGTGAAATTTGTCTCTCAGATAAATTAATTTAATTTATCATAGCTTGAGTAAGTTTGTTCATCATTCCCTTAAATTCTTCCATTCCGACATCAATCAGAGTGTTGTCAGTGCATAGTCCATTACAGTCGCTATTTGAAAGGTTCCTACTATGACCCATCCTTTTTCTAAAGGAATAAATCCTTGGTGAGAATCTTATTCCATTTATGAATTTTTTTACTATAAATTAATTTTTTGTCTTAAAACTTCATTCTTAAAAATATTTTTTTTAACAACAATTACTTTTCTCTATAAATCCTACATAATGACTCATAAAAAGTATGTTATTAAACAAACATATCTCATGGGAGTGTCAAATAATGAGTTTAGAAGGTATCTTTTTCATGCACCTATTCCCATTTGAGTCTACCTCAAATCATTGTTTTTAGGTTTTACCCCTAGATATATCTGTGCCAGAGCCACATCCCCTTGTTCTTCTCCAGACATTGATTTATTTTTTCAAAAACCACTTAATTAATATTTCACCAAAACACAGAGAAGTTTTACAATATTTATAATTTTCCCTAGGGTTAATCATAAATTTTTTATAGCCTACTTTCTAAAAATAACTAAACTATTCTTTGATACCAACTATGGAATCTTGTTTTTTACATAACATTTCATGACATTATACACAAAGAGTATCTTTAAAGTCTAGTGACTTCGAAATAAGGTACATAAATTATGAAAACATATAACACAAATTTTATATGTTTAAAAATATTCTTGAAATGTTCATGATATGTTCAATTACTTCATCACATAACATAGGGACATACATCAAAGGAAGGTTTCAACATAAGTCCCAGTAAGGGAAAATAGGGAAAATAGTTTACATGTGAACCTAAGAGAATACAATAAGATCATAAGGAACTGTCATAAATTCAGGACAATAAAGCATATAATGATTATAATATATTGAATCATTTCATTAAAATATGGCCATGACATTTAATTTAGACATTCATAAGCATATCACCATGTTCTATCCCCAAGGTGTCACAAAAGTTTGCAAGGTTATTCAACTTAGTATCGTAAACCATGTTATATCTCGAGAATAATTTAATTACAAAAAGAATTCGAGCTCAATCTGGGTGAACCCTTAGTATTAATTTATTTTCACGTGTTTCCCATATATCATAATCTAACATTTCATAAATAACCCCAAAAGAATAAAAGAAATGGGTTTTATATCCAAACCGTGACATTTTAAAATGTTATTAAAAACAAGATCATTTTGTCACGCATAAACCGTGGAATGGAAATTAAGGTTTTCTGTATATATATTCTAAAATAAAATCTATCATTTTTCTGTTTTTATAAATACCCCTATAAGTGAAATAGTTTTCGGTATTCATATAAAAAATAAGTGAATTGATTGAAAAAATGATAGAGATTTTGAGATGAAAATTCTACAGCATAACGACTATAAAACATGGTATAGAAATCATTAAAAAATACAATATAGGGGTAAAAAATTCATAAAATACTGATAATATAGTATAGGTATAGAATAAA
Source organism: Viscum album (assembly GCA_963277665.1). Taxonomy (NCBI): domain Eukaryota; kingdom Viridiplantae; phylum Streptophyta; class Magnoliopsida; order Santalales; family Viscaceae; genus Viscum; species Viscum album. The sequence goes on along the minus strand of OY728160.1, from coordinate 246,008,574 downwards.
ATATAAATAATAACATGTTATGCAAATTTGAGAGACATACAACACAAAAGAGAACATGAATGAAAAGGTGAAGTGGACAATTTCATTATGAAAATTCGGTAGCATAATTACATCACCTAAAAATTAAGAAAATGAGTTGATGAGAGAGAAAAGGGACTATCATCACTTTTAAATAAAATTTATAGAAATAATTATATAGAATAACATATCCCAACAATATAAAATTGGAATTAAAGTACATGTCAAATAATATGTCTTAACTAAAAGAGGAGGATCAAAGACTCCCTTACATTGAAGAGTAACATCAAAAACAAAATTTTTGGGACCTTGGGAACTTGAAGTGACATTGAGAGGAATATTTTGGAGGTATAAATACATGAACATAGTTTAGGGAGAATTTGGAATGAAGGAAAATGAAGGAATGGCTTGGTCTTTATAGTAAAAGAGAGGGACTTTTTATTAATTTTTAAAGACACCTTATCAGTGATATTTGAAACACCATTGGCCTTCCAATGGTTATGAACACTTGGGACACCTAATATAATATTCTAATCCAAATTATTAAACCATAAATTTAAATTACATAATACAACATTTTGATTTCATAAAACACACTGAGAACTCCAAAAACTGTATTTTTACTATTCACTGAAAAACGAAACATTTTATAAAAAACCCCATAAATTCAGAAAAAACTAATATTGATGTTGTGAATTCAAAAATGAACTCCATTTTATGAATGTAATTTTCTAAATTTGAGATATTTAATTTTTAATTAAAATTACTATTTACCCAAAAAATACTAATACTTAACTAATAATTTCTAAAATAGTTATATACTTATGCTATTATATCATATTACCATTAAAAATTCATAAATTATATTTATACATAATTATGTGAGGTTACTATTCCATTGATCATATTACTATTCATAAGGGTAATATTACTATTCATAATTTACTATTCACCAAAAATTAAGTTAATCTTATCAGACACTAAATTTCTTACTGATGAAAACTATATATTTTTGTTTTTTGAAAGTCATTTCACATTAATATTTTTTTAAATTATATAGAAAAAATTTTAAAATAATATTCATCAATAATGGGGAACATCTAAAAATTCGTCCTATATTTATTTTTATATTTGAAATACAAAAAAATTATCATAATAAGAAAGAAATAATTTTTTATTCAAAAGGATTAGACAAAGTAACTAAGGCCTTGTTATATATCTGCATATAACACCATCTTAGGACCTAAGAGTAGGTTTTGAAATTATGATAGAATCTTCAGGTGGCTCGGACAGCACTGCCTGAGTGGTGCTTTCTATCAGCTTGAATTTATCCCAAATGTGATTACATTCAAGCATAACATGTTGAAGTTTATCTAGGGATTGGTCTAAAAAAATCCTAGTGACGCTTCCTCCTTCCCAAGCTCTGACTAATGTAATTCATACGGCCCAAGTCTACTTGATGAAGCCATCAAATCTTATTTATGCCTTAATTATCCGTTATTACCTTTATTTTTAACAGAAATTATAACGCTAAAAATTATTATTGTTTCCAATGGTCATATTTACCAATGTTCATATAACGTTCCAAATATAATGTTCAAATTTCAATTATACTCACTTCATTTATAAAATCATATATTTTTTTTGATTACAAAATAAAATAACACACAAATTCAGGGGATAAAATATTATTCAAAAGCATTGGTCATTACAAGGAAGACTGATGGAATTTTGCGATTGTGTGTCGATTATCATCTCATGAAAAAAGTAATAGTGAATAACTGTTTTATTCTTCCTCGATTTGATGAATCATTCGACCAACTGAAGGGTTCATGTTTGTTCTCGAATATCGACTATTGGTTATGGTATCATTAGATTTTAGTGAAGGATAAGGATATACCGAAGAATTCTTTCTATTATCACCTTGGGAATTACATGTTCTTGGTGATGTTGTTTGGTATGACTAATTCTCTAGTTCTATTCATTGGGTTGATGAATGTTATGTTCCATGAGTTCTAGGATATGTTTTTGGTGGTTTTCATCGACGACATCCTTGGGTACTCTATGTTTGAGGAGAAGCATATAGAGCATCTGCATGCCATTTTGGGAGTTCTTCATCGACAAGTACTTTTTGGGAAGTTGTCGAAGTGGATGTTTTGGGATTAATAAGTCAATTTATTAGTGAATATTATGTCCTAGTAGAGAAGTTTTGTGCATCCATCGAGTATAGAAGTAGTTGTGTCATGGGTATCCTACAATGTAGTGGTAGATGTGTGAAGTTTCCTTGGCGTTTCAGGCTATTATAGGAGGTTCATGGATGATTTCTCTCTTTTTTTGACTCCTATAACTTCATTAAAGAAGAATTATTAGGTGTTCATGTATACTGATGAGTGTAAAAAATCATTCGAGTAACTGAAGGAGAATTTGGAAAGTGCTCTGGATCATTGTATGTCGGAAGAGGGAGTTTAGATTGACGTTTTATGAGATGATTTGAATCTAGGGTTAGGTTTTTTTATAATGTAAAAGTTTTCATTCATTTCATTTGGGTATCGATAGATGTTTCTCTATAAACATAACTATGACACCCAAAATCTCATGTTGGTTGTAGTGGTGTTTTCTCTAAAGTTGTGGGGAGAATTCTTCATCAGAGATCACTTTTTAGTTTTCCCCAATCATAAAATCTTGAGGTATGTTTTCTACCAGCATGACTAGAACTCACACCAGTGTATGTGGATGGAATTTTTATAGGATTACGACTTCAAAATTTTATATACACCAGGTAAAGGGACTGTTGTATCCCATTCTTTGAGCAGGAAGTTGCGTATAGATGCAGTGCGTGAATCTAGAGATTCTTTGGAGAGTGATTGAATATATTTTAGTGTTGCATCTGAATATGGTAGGAGTTGGGGTAGAGGTTGTCTTTTCCAGATGACGGTGCAATAATTTCTTGTATAGTAGGTAGAAGATTCCAAGTAGGGGGATCTTGAGGTAGAGTTCTGGAGGGACCAAGTTGTTTGTGGTGACACCCTTGAAGGTTGGTCTGAGGATAAACAATAATTATTGTTTTTTCAGGGAAGGATTTGTGTTTTTTTGGCGATGAGGAATATGATAACCAGGTAGTTCCACGGTTCTCCTTTTTTAGTATGTCATGGTGTGTTTAAGATGTATCGAGCATTAAGGAGTCAGTTTTTGTGGCATGAGTTGAAGCATGCACTTGTAGAGTTTTTGTCTTGATGTTTAGGCTGAGAGAAGGTGAAGATCAAGCACTGTGTTCTCGGTGGTTTTCTTCAGCCATTAGATTCTCCTCTGTGGAAGTAGGAGGACATCTCAATTGACTTTTTTACTAGTTAATCTCTTGATTATGGAGGCTATACCAATATATAGGTGGTAGTGGATTGTTTTGAAGTGGTCTTTCCCACTTTATAATGATCAAGGAGTGAAGGTAAGGGGAGGTTTTTTCGAGACAATATCTAGAGAAGGTGGTGAGACTCTATAGAGTCCTGAGGAAGATCATTTTTTATAGATTCCCACGTTTTACCTCCATGGTGTGGATAGGTCTCCAACATGCATTCGGTTTTCAGCTATTCCTTTACATAGCTTTTCATCTGCAGGTGGATTTTTAGATAGAGTAGACTATACTGACTCTTGAAGACATGTTTTTCTCTTGTGTCCTAGATTTTGTAGGATTGTGGATAAGACGCTTACCGTTGGTAGAGTTCACTTACAACAATAGTTTTCACTCCACCATCAGTATGGTTCCCTTTCAAGCCCTGTATGGATGACCATGTCGTCCTCTATTATGCTACATTAGGATCAGATAGTAAACAATTCTCCAGACAAAACCGTTATATAATATGATAGATATGGTTCGGGTGATTCACGAGATGATGAAGGCATCACATGATTGTCGGAATTTCTATGTTGATCATTGGAGGAGACTTCTGGAGTTTGACATTGGGGATTTTGTGTTTCTGACGGTGACTCCTTGTCATGGAAAATAATGTTTTGGTCATGGAATTAATCTTTCTCCCTAGTTTTTTTACCTTTCGAGGTGTTGTCTAGTGTTGTAGTTGTGGAGTATCGAGTAGAACTTCCCCCGTATATGATATACATACACGACATCATTCATGTGTCACAACTCTATCATTATCTTCTTGAAGACTCTCACATCATTGATTGGGGTGAGATCGATGTTAACAATTATGCTTTCTTTGAGGAGTGGTCTGTAGAGATCCAGGTTCATAAGGAGAAGGTGCTAGATGGGCATTATATTCCCTTGGTTAATGTATTATGGTGGAATGATGGTGTGGATGAGAGTAAATGGGAATGTGATTTATAGATACAAGGTATTTACCCCAATCTATTTTATTCATAGCCCTTCTCCTATAATGATGTTCATCTATGGTTGTAGGCCATTCTTTTTTGTGATATAGATTTCTATTTTTTTCTTGTCGTGGATTTCTCTCTTTTGGATGGTATCTCCCATGGGAGAGTGTTTAATAGATGTTTGTGGATTTTGTGTGGTATTTTTTGTGACTTTTTGAATTGGTTGAGGAGCTTTGGTGGGAATAACCTTTAGAGGTATCTCGAAGGGTTGTTGTTTAGACCCCTTTTTCTTTTTCCTATCTAGGTTAGTTTTGGATTCTCAAGGATGAGAATGTTTTCAGAGGTATCTAATGTAGTGTCCTACATATCATTGTTCTATTACTTTCCGGAAATATGGTGATTGAGCTATTTTGGGAGGTCAATGTGACTAATCCCCATGACTTTTCCAAATTTCTAAATTGTTTCATGAAACAGTATCACAGAATTGTGTCATAAACAGTGTTTCATGAACTATTTCGTTTTCCTTGTTGAATTTTCGTATTTTCTATAGTTTCAACAATCTAATGTTCCCTTTGAAGTAAAATGAATTAAAAGACTTATTTTAATGGATATAAGGCCAATTCAAATCCCATAACTCCTATCTTAATTTTTTGTAATATTCGGGAATCCTGCACTCAGTCAAAATGTGTGATCTTTGACAGATCTGATCTTAATAGAAAATATAGTGTAACATAAACTACTACCACATGAAATCTTCAAAAGGTCTAAGATATCATCATTCATTTTTCTTTTTTCTTTTTTCATGGTTTATGATGCTCTAAACATTCCTTCCATCTCGTAGGAGTTGTGCGTGGTGTTGAAGACTTGGATCGTGTCTTCCCGGGAGTTTCTTCCTACTGCACGCACACCCCCTATTTTAGTGAAACTAGGATGTGTTGATCCATATTAGATATAAGGTATCTTCGAATGATGTTATTATATAGTCCTATACTTCAGTTCCTCCTTTCCATGTTATGGCATGTGATCTCCATGTTTCTAATGATGTTTTCTTGGGTATTGGTTGTTGTGGTGGTGTCTTTGCGTCCTCAGCTGGATGTGGTCTTCTAAGAGAAGTAATCTCAGTCTATTATGTTGGAAGCTCTCATGTAAAAACATCTGTATCCTTTTTTGGTAGGGGATTAGTGGATTCTATATTATTTTTCATGAAACTATAGAGTTATCATGTTTTATCTCATTGGATCATAATGTAATTGAAATAGAAAAAATTTGAACTGGATAAATAAGTTGGTATCAATTGTATGTTGTTGCCTATTATTTTTCCTAGATAGTGTGATATCTTGGATTTCTTTGTTTAGAATGAAATTTTTTATGGTAATTGGTATGTAACATAAATCCATCATTAATTTTAAATTAATTTTATAAAAGAAGAATGTTTCATAATCCATATGTTGCTGAGGGAAAATGATAATAATTGAAGGAATTTAGGTATGCGTTTTTAAATGAACATTCTAATTCAGGATGGATTAAATAATTGGTTGTTTAATAAAAGATAATTATTTTTTGGGGTTTGAGTTTCCCCTGCTTGTAAAGGCCTATATCCTTATGTTTGGAGTTATGAGTGCTCGTTGTGTATGAAGGCTAGATGCATTGCTTGGGGTCAAGAGCCAAGTTGCTTATTGATTGTTTTCCTATTTCTTGTGTTGTGGTGTGAGCATGGGATGGCTGATCATAGGAGGCTATTGTGGTATGTGGGTCAGGGAGGCCCTAGGGTTGGGGTAGTAGTTTATTCTTAGAGTGGTGATATACAATTTTTTATTCATGTGGGTTTCGGGAGGACAAAATAGGTTGGTTATGAATATTGGATGCTTGATGAATCTTGTTGGTTGTTTATCATATTTACTTTACCAAATAATTATGGTACATAGTCTTGATTTCCCTCCTTGAAAAGGAGGTTATGAATCATGGGCTATTCCATGTTCTTCCATTTTTAGCTTCTCGAGGATGGATGGGTCTACGCTCCTACTATATGTGATGTGGGCTCGACTGGTCGTCCATCTACTCACTGTGTTGATCCCCTTGTGTTTGGTAGCATAGTTTTAATTTTCATGAATTCCTATAATTGTGGGAAATTATTAAGGATGTTAATAAATTTTTGAATAAATTATGTTAGCCCATGGGTTTGGAGGTTCCTCAAATATAATGCTGAGGTAAAATTCATGAGAAGCTATGGACTTGGTTTGGTTATTCCTAGAGGGAAATGAACATGGTGTGATGCCAATGAAATGTAATGTGGAATTAATAATTGTTAATTAACAGTTAAATAATTAATTATGTAGTGTGGAAAAGATAAAAAGGGATAAGTATCTTAATATCTCTCTTTAAAAGGTTATATACTTATAGGATATATTGTTTTAGTAGTGGCAATTAGGAGTCTGAGAGAAGATAGTTGTGGTTAAGTTTAAGAATTGTTTTTTCACATAGTGTGGTTGTGATATATAATATATCATGTTCTTTTTTTGTTTTTTATGCTAAAGACCTTATCGGTTAGGGAAAATAACACCCCCTGGACTCTGAGCCTTGAGGGAGTATTCCCCAAAAAGGCGATGTGTGGATTGATGGCTGACTACCCTCTTTGGCCACACTCTCTTCTCTTGTTAGTTACATGTGATAGTAGTCAAACTAGATAGCTTTAACCATATATGTGTATAGAGGGATGTAAGGAATTTTGGTTATTCACAGACATATATTTTGGATATAGTTTCTTGTGGAATACTATAGGTGTAACGTGTATAGGCTATGATGGCTTGAGAATCCCTACTCGGTGTATGGGATGGAATTTCATGAGGTATAATACCTGATGTATGATCCACATTATGTGATATGTGGTGGCTTCTGAAAACTACCTGGTTATTATGGTTACATGGACGTGTTGGTTGTGTTGCATGAGGTGAATGTTAAGGTGCATCACCCAGGTGTTTGGGGGAAATCTTTTTTGGAGAGTGATTTTTAGGTCATGTGACGTTGCGGATAAGAGAAAAACTGTTGGGGAAGTGGTATCAGGGTACCTTGGATACTTTTATTATATTATATACTCTTATATGAGATACTTGGTGAGAGTATCCATGGTGATTTTGGGAATGTAGTATACCTGTTTAGGTGGTGAGTTAGTTTCACTTGTTGTTCATTATGCTTTAGTCCACATTTGTTATTTTTACATGAGAGGATGTAGAGAGTATACTACTAAGTATACTGTTATACTCTCCCAGCCTATATACAACTATTTTTTAGGTCACTTGGAGAAGGATGGATATTAGGATAGCAAATACTAGATTGGGGAATGTAGGAGTTGTTCGGACATTGTGGTTTCTTCTATTTGACTTTTTTTGGGTACTTGATGTTTTCTCTTTAATTGTATTAGTTCTTGCATGAAATTAAATATATGTACCTTGTTTTTATTTTTATTTCATTCTTAGTTGGATTTGGTTGGTGTCTGTATTATATATCTCTTTCTCATGTGTTCTCTTAGAGGGTAAAGTCTCCTCCCATATTTGTGTCTACGATACCCTCAGTGCTAGTCGTCAACTCTTTTTTTCCTTGTTTGTACTAGTATATGTTGAGTGAGTTCCTTTGGTATTTTACTCAAGGGTTCAATATTCCATTACATAAACAACCCAAGATTATAATCCTATTTAGAGGTTGAGTCTCATATTGATTTTTGTATCTCACCCCAATACTGGAGTGTGATCCTTTATCACCCCTAGTGGGGTATGCGGAATCACATAACCTCTCTAAGATGGGTGTTGACCCTCCATCTAGAGGGCCACATTAGTTGTGTCAGTTGTGTCCCCCAGTATCTGGGTGTGATCCCTATGTATTGGGTTGATCTATATTAGGTATGTGTTATCCCGTAGTGGTTCAGGGCACGTATGTGGTGTCCCCTAGTCAATTGTGAAGGTAACCCCCTCTTTATGTATCATAATATTCATTGAACAATACATCTTCTCTAGGAAGGGTCTATATGAGATTGACCTCTTTGTAACTTTCTAAGATTATATCATGGATCAAGGAGTGATTTCTCTTTAAATGAGTGTGATTCGAGTAGAATATTGTGTCTTGTAGTTGGTTGTTACTGCCCGATGGTGTGGTGTTTCTCAGGAATATATTTGGATGTTCTTATTATATGTGTTGTAGACATATACCTATGTAGATATGACTGTACATTCCATTGTGGTATTCCTTCATGTTATTCCTTAGGGGTATTCCTTCTTGGCATTCTTTTATAGTGTTCCTTTTTGCTATTCCTTTATGGTATTCCTTTGTGGTATTCCTTTATGGTATTCCTTTGTGGTAATACTTTATGGTTCTCCGTTGTGGTATTCCTTTGTGGTATCCCTTTTTGGTATTCTTTTGAGGTATTTATTTGGGATTTTAGGGTTTCCTACTATGTATTCTTATACTATCACCTACATGGGCTTTCCATCACATGTTGTGTCTTTTGTTGATGTTTAACCTTCTGATAGAGTTTAGGAAGACTAGGACCAGACGGTGCTTTTGGAGGCTTGATAGACTGAGTTGTTTTCATGCAGGTTTTAGATTGCATTCCTCATACATTTACTTCTATGTTGGACTTGTGTTATAAAATCATCTTAGAGGGCTAGTATTTGGCCATGTTTACTTTCCATTACTTTCAATGTCGTAATCTGTTGTGAGATGTTAGTGTTATGCATGCATTTTTTATGTACTAGTATTTTAAATTCATCATTTTCGGGATTGTATATTTGTGTATGTGTGTGTACAAGAACATAGGATAATGCCTCCCATTTAAGGGATATTCTTACTCAGTGATAGTCAATAGTCCCCGGCCTAGTAGAGGTGGGCTTGGGGTAGTCACAACATGGGCCCCTCTAGGATGGGTCATGACAGAAGATAAAAAAATAAATATTTTTTGTAAATAAAAATCTACTGGGATATGTGAAGTGAAATTCAAATAGGTGTAAATAACTCAAAGTACTACAGAAATGTACCAGAAAAAATAGGATGGTAAATATACCAAGTACCAACGGACACAAATCTCCCATCCCAGAGATCAATACCTAGAACCGCATCTATGTGGTTTTTACGCATGCTCAAACCTAGATGTAGAAAACCTATAAACTTCTAAGGAACTAGTAGTGTGTGAGATAAAATCCTAGTTTGGTCTCACAAACAATTCCGTAATAAGATTCCAATATTAAATTAACCAAATTAAATGACTTCAATTTTCACATATATATATTCTAGGAATTTCAAGAGAATATTTAAAGTAATCAGGATTTACATTTCAAATGATAGAAATGCATTTCAAATGATAGAAGTACTTATAACCAAATGGTTATTTACGGAAATGTATTAAATAATAACATTTATATTAAAAAATTTATTTAAATTAGAAGGCATGTAAAACAGTTTACAAAAATTAGCATTCAATTATATCTCATATATAAAAAAGTGTGGTACATGGTGATATACCAAGTGGTAGGATACTACCATGTTATTGGATCCTCACACTCTGACTTGATAAATCAAAATGTGTACACACATCCCTCGACACTAGAAATAAAGGAATCATCTAGGTACCATTAGGGAAATAAGTTATGCTTTATAATTTTTTAAGTGATGTAAAATGTCAATATGGTGCTAGATAATTACCATCCTAGCATGTTTGTCCCAAATAACTCACTATCTACCATAGCTTACATGTTCTCTATTACAATTATGTGATGGGGGATTTATTGTATGAAAACAAAAAGAATTAAATCTGATTCACCCATTTAAAAATTTCAAATTTTCCATTCATAAACCAAAACAAGTTTTTAATCAAACATGAATTTTCCCAATATAAAACCCTAAGGATTTTATGAAAACCAAATTAATCCATTTTCATGAAATGAAATTTGAAATCAATTAACAATATGATTTCAAAATTCACCTCGACAATTAAGTTTAAGAATTTAATTTCAAAAAAAATTCTACAATTTCAAAACTAACCCCCATTTCTTTGGAATTTTGGGTTTTCACAATTTTCCCATCAAACACATTCCACAATTTAAATTAGAAAATTTTATTTTCACCAATCTCTATAAACACCCCTCAATTAAATGGAATTGTGGGTTTTCCCAATGTTATGCCAATTTATCATTTCAAAACCTCAATTCAATGGAATTATGGTTTTTTCAACAAATGAATTGAAATTATATTAAATAAATTCTGGAAATTTCATTTAAATGAAATGATTTAGATTAAAAAAGAAATTTAGGGTAATTAAAAATTGGGCATCCAGACAAAACCACCAAACTTGGGATCACGAGATCTCGAATAAGAAAACCCAAATTGGGATTCATCAACTAAGAAAGATGATCAAAAAAATATACGCAATAATGATAAAACTTATGTTTAAGATCCAAAAAACTAGGTATTAGTTCCAAGAATCAACATGGGGATCTTCAAAACCCTAGTGAGGAGAAGAGAAATAGTGGGATGAAGAGAATAAAAAGAAGAAACTAACCATGTAAAGATCGAAAGTAATTTTTCAATATATTATCCACTTTCATGATAGTATATAGTGTGCAAATTTTCTCTTGGATGCTACTGAGGAAGAGGGAAACATATTGCTTTGTGATGGGATTATTCATCACCTAAAGTGGAAATTTTGGGATTTTAATGTTATATTTTATTATTACTTAAAACCCATGCACAAATAGGTGTGTAGGGCTACATGGTTATAAAAAAACTTTCACTCTAGTTTTCTAATCATTTTAAATGGGTTTCACTTTTTGAACAAACCAATCAGTAAAAATGAAAACCCTACTGCATGGGTTTGTTTGATTTGCCTTGCAAGGGTAGATGGTCTTGGAAAATTGTGCACCAACTGTACACTATCCTAGAAATGGTGAAAACATTTAAAATTTCACTTCATTTACCCTTAAAATAAACCAAACTATAGAATGATTAAAAAACGTTTTTTGGAATACCTAAAAATAATAACAAGATTTAATATCCCCCTACTATAAAAAATTTTCCCTGAGAAAGCCTATTCAGAAGCCTCTAATAAAAAAATTTGAGGCCACTACTCTCTCATTAGTGCCTCCCTCACCCACGTATCATGATTATCAGAACCATGCTACAATAACACTTGAATGAATGGTATCATCCTCCCTCAAGTTACTTTGGTATCAGGATAAACATTCCTAACTAGTCATTCGGTTATGGATATATCATGTTCAACTTCAAGATCAGTCCATCTCTGAACATAACATCATTTTGAAAGATACTTTCACATATGAGATACATGGAACTCATTATGTGTCAAAATTAGTTATGGTGGAAGTGATTAATGGTAAGAAAATCTTACCAACTTTTTAACAAACTCAAAAGGTGCTAAAAAATGAGGTGCATGTTTCCATTTCTTGCCACACTATCAATGACCCAACCGGGGTGAAACTTTAAAAAAACCTGGTCACCAACTGAAAACTCCAAAAGTATGTGATTTTGATCAACATAAGACTTATACTAGATCTATGCTATCAACACCCTCTATCAAAAAAATTGAATCATTGTGGTCATCTCTTGCACCAAACATGTTCCAACCAAGGAAATTTCCCCATTCTCTTACAAACACAGTAGAGATCTACCAGATTGACCATTCAAGGCCTCAAAAGGAGACATAATAATTGTGGACTAGTTACAATTTTTGTATAGAAACTCAAACAACCCAAAATTTTAATCCCAATCCCCACCAATGTAGAGAACACAAGCATGAAGCATATCCTCAAGAATCATTATAGCACATTCTGTCTTGCCATCCCACTGTATATGGTACGACAAAATCAAATAGACATGAGATCCTAGTCATCTTGAAGGCCTCTCAAAAAATGAGAACTGATCTAAGATAACCTATCATATACTATAGAATATGGAACTATGTGAAAATGAACAATCTCTTTCACATAGATATTTCGAAAATCCTAAAATCTGGTTCCATCTTGAATGGGTATAAAGTTAGCCTATTTTGTCAGAGGATAAATCAAAAACCATATCACATTATTATTTCTTAGAAAATGTGGTAACCCAAGAATATTGTCTATAAGGATCTCAACTGAATTCCATGAAATCACTGGATTTGGATAATGAAAACCCAATGGTTTTTCGTGCTCAACCTTGACTTGTTTCCACATATAGCATTGAGAGAAAATATTAGAAATTTCCCATCTCATACCTGGCCACCAAAATTGGCTCCATATTTCGTTGAACATATTCTTGTTTCCAATTTTCACAACCCACTTAGAATTATAAAAATCCCCCAATCACATATTTACTTTTAAATAATGGTACAAAAAAAATATTTTTATATCATAGAATTCCCCCTGTGGTGAATTACTACTCTTCCAAAATCTCCCCACCATTAATAGAGTCTCTAATATAATAGAACTCATCATCAAGATACTATTCATGATGAATCATATATAGAATAGAAGATGTCAACATAAAATTGGCCAAATAAAACCCATCCACTGATTCATAGACTCTAATATAAAACATTGCAAATAGATCCATCATGTATCCCTATTTTGATTAATCATTCACGGCCTAGGTCGGAAGATTCGTTCTCAAAGAATCTATGATGACATTCCCTATCCCAAGAGTATAATTGATTTACATTATAAAATATTTTATGAATTCCACCCAAAACAACTGTAATAGAATCAAATATTTTTTGAGGGGAGATATAACTCAAGATCTTGTGGTCTAAAAATATGGTGAACCTTTCTCCATGATGGTAATGTCGCCAACTCTTAAGTGATTTCATCAGAACATCATTCTCAAGGTCATGTGTCAGATAATTCATCTTGTGTGTCCTAAGGTGATGAGAACCATATGAAATGTCATTATCACCTATAATAATAATGTATGTCAAACTTAAACTCGAAGCATTACATAGGTCCAAATTTCTTTGTCCAACATCTAGAAGATTCAATGTGGATATAGTAGTCAAAGTTCATTTCATATCAACAAATGAAATTTGAAATTTATCATCTTAAGAAAAAATTGTAGCCTTTTGAGTTAGATCATTCATTATAGAAACCAACTTTGATAATTCATTAAAAACTAATAATAATAATTAATAGTCTGACCCAGGGGGCTCTAAATCTTGAAAAGATTATTTGGTTTTTCCCATGTCATAATAGCCTTTACCTTCTTAGGATAAATTAAACTATCATGTTATGACACCACATTACCTAATAATTTTACTTCCCAAATCTAAAAATCACATTTAAAATGATTGGCATAATGTCAATGATTTTTCAACAATTCTAGGACTGCTCTCAGATAATGCAGATGATCTTCCTCGAACATAGAGTAAACAAAGATATCATCCAAAACACACTTCTATGATGGAATTTTGATACTAATTTAAAATAATGTTCATTAAATCCATAAGTATAGAAGGATAATTGGTTAACCAAAGTGTATGAAAAGGTTCTCATAATATTCATACCTTCTAGGAAAGGTAGTTTTATGATTTTATGATTCTTCTATCCTCAACTGATAGTTACTAGATCGAAGGGAAATATATAAGAACAAAATTTCCCCTTTCAGAAGATTGAAAAGATCATCAATCCATGCAAACAAATACTTGTTATTTATAATCACTCCATTGATCTTTCATTAATAAATATATATTCTATGTGAACTATTTGATTTCATAGTAAAGAGAACTAGTTCTTCCCAAGGTGACAAACTCAGGAATTTGAATCCTTTCTCTATAAATTTAAACAACCAAGTATTAATCTCTTTCATTTCAGCTGGTTCCATGTGATAAGAAGAAATAGATACTAGTTGAGTACCAATAAATAAATATATTAAATACTCCATGCACCATACTGGCGAAAAACTAGAGAAGGAAGAAGGAAATACATTAGAAAACTGAACAATAAATGGATGAAGATCACCACTCAAAGATTCCCACTCTAGATCAAAAATAATCATAGATATTACTTTCCCATAATTCGATAAGAATTTCAACCCTAATCAACCTTGAGTCCCATTCTACTAGAAATAATCAACACATACAATTGGGTGTAGTAATTTAGACCCCTCAACAACAATAATAAATACAGTATTTATTTGAAATATTCCAGTCCATATAAAAAATGAGTTCAAGTTGGTTAATTTTATTAACCATAAACCAATGAACAATCTTGAAATATAAGTGTGGGAAAAACAAGAGGGACATCGAAGACCCTTATCTCTCTTCTTTCCAAGGGGCTAAGTAATATCCATTACACAAGATAAATGATTTATAGCCATATTTAGAATATTTGTAATACGGGTTGAAATAATTAAATAATATGCACCAATATCAAATAAGGAATTCACTAATGATTAATCTATAGTGATAATGTCTCTAACAGTAACTAGAACCATATCTGCTTACTCTAAAGTAACTTCTACTATGCTGAGAAGCATTTTTTGGAATCTTATGGATTGAACCATTTTACCCTTGAAGAATCTGACATACCTTAAATTCTAGAAGGAGCTGAGGACCCCACCCCACTATGTAGAGTGGAATAAACGTGGACTAATTTGTGTATGTGTCCAGTGCATCAACCAAAACTACATACCTTGAGTGCCTCTATGAAAACCCTCTTAGAATGACCAAGAATTCCACACTGGAATCAAATCAATAGGCTTTTTATAGGTACTACAAGAGGTCTAGAATTACCCTTCTTTTGAGAACCACCATTAGAATCATCATTCTTCTACCATCATTTAAAGGAACCCTGACTACCACTGGGAGTGAAAGAAAATCCTTATAACCCTGAATTCCCAACCATGTCTATCTCATCCATCAATGATATATCCAAAACATCAATATTAGAAGGAAACATCAATAATAAAACCTGATAATGGATATCCAATCTATTTCCCAACACTAACCATCAAGAATTCATCTTCTCCTTAGATATTATTTAAGGTTTGAAATGCATGATCCTAAAAAATGGTTTATATACTCTAACACAGTCATGTTAGCCTTCTCATGTCTGAAAATAACTATAGACTTTTCCAACATCATTGACTAAAGATAGAATTGGTCAGTGATAAGAAATTTTCAGACATTCCACTGTAAGAGCTCATGATTCATCATCGTTATCATTATTTCCCAAAATATCAAACTCAATATTTCCAACATGAAGGTGGAACAAGTCATTGTGGATTCATTATCTGTCTCCAAAAATAGAAAAAAATATTGTCTATCATGATCAAACTTTCCTATGAAATTTGAGGATCATTTGATCCTTCTAAGACTACATACTTCTTCCGAATGAATTCTTGAGAATTTTTCTGGAGAATATCCCTTTAAGGTTCCACAGCTAGAGACTGAATGTGAATTTGTGGTAGTGTCTATCCTATTTCTTTGATTGTATGTAGAGTAACCTCAATGAGATTTGATTCTACTATATGATTTTATCCTTGAGGTTAAGTAGAAGCTTCATCTAGCATTTGACTTTCATGTCTTATTGGAATCATTATGCGACACAACATCAACTGAAATAATAAATACATTTAATTAAAACTCAAATAGAGAAACATTTAAAATTAATCACAATAGATAGGAGAATAATATTTGTAATTTAATACATTCAAATCAAAATAATGGAATATGGATATAACTTATCCCTAAGATGCCTTACCCTAACCCCCCTTGTTGACTTAATGTTCGTTATAGTGAAAACTGGACAAGAACTCAGTCATAACATCCACCTAGGTCCTGACAGAATACTCAATGCTTATTGATTTCAAGATTAGAAGCTCAACCTAGAGAAATTATTCCACTTTTTCTTGAACCAGCATGGGTACCTTGGTAACCTGATTTCTGAGATCACACAAACATAAACCGAAGGGTGTTGTCGATCCAAATGCGTTGGATACTAGCACCTCACATCATAGAAAATGAATGTGGGAATGAATTTTCCAACAAAATTTATAAATAGAGATTAAAAATCAGTATGCATACAAAAGAAACTCCACTGGGATATGTGTACTAAAATCCAAATTGGTATAAACAACCCAATGTACAGCAGAAATGTACAAGAAACACATGAGGATAAACAGTCCTAGACGCAATGGATGTAACTCTCCATGTCCACGGATCAATATTTATAACTACCTCTAAGTGGTTCTTTACCCCTACTCGAACTTGGAAGTAAAAATATAAAACCTCTTGAAAGAATAGGTTGGGTGTGAGATGAAATCCCAGCATGGCCTCACCAAGGATTATATAATAATATTATAATATTAAATTTAATAAATAACATGAATTTAATTTTCAAAATAATAGGTTTGTCTTTTCAATATCAAATTTAAACGAATCATGCTTTTCATTTAAAATGGTGTATATAAATTTCAAAAAATGTAAATATATTTAAACAAATTGTTCCGAACACAAATTTCATTAGAAAACTTTTGTATAAAATAGTTTATATAAATTAGAAGCCATGTAAAAATTTTACAAACACTGGAATTCATTTATATCACATATATAAAAATATGGGAAACATGGTTATCTTCCAAGAGGTATGACAGTTCCAGATTATGGGATTCTCACACTCTCATGTTATAAAATGAAATGTGTACACATGTCTATCGACAATGGTAAGAGAGGACTCATCTATGTCCCAATATGGAAATAAGATGTTCTATAAAATGTTTTTTTAGTGTTGCAAAATGTCAATCAGGTACTAGAGCAATCTAATACTATCATGTTTGTCTCGAATAAGTCACTAAATACCAAGGTTATAATGTGATCTAGTACAATTAAATGATGAGAAAATTATTTTTAGCGACCTTAATGTTATATTAAATCCCATTTCCCAATTTCAAAAGATCCAATTTTCTATTTAAAAATAAATATGGATTTTTAATCAAAACAAGCCTTTTATCATCATAAAACTCTATGGTTTATATCAAAACCATTTTAATAAATTTCCAAGACTATGAATTCCCAATTAATTCACAATTTGATTTCACAATGCACCTCTACAATTAAATTCACCAGTTTAATTTCATATAGTTTACAGCAATTTCACAACCAACTCCCAATTCACTGGAATATGGGGTTTTCACAATTTTTCCATAAAACTCATTCCACAATTTATATATCTCCAATATCCATAAACACACCACAATTTAATTGAATTGGTTTTTTCACCAATTTAATACCAAAATATAATTTCAAAACCCCAGTTCAATGGAATTGGGTTTTTTCAACAAAACAATTGAAATCATATTAAATAAATTAATGAAGTTGATTTTAAATCAAACTATTTAATTTTAAAAACTAAATTTATGGTTAATAAAAATTAGGCATCATGATAGAACCACCTAAATCAGGATAATGGGATCTCAAATCACTAAACCATAATAGGGATTCATCAATGAAGAAAAATGATCATAAAATCTAGGAAACAAGGATCAAACCTAGGTTTAAGATAAAAAAGTGGGTATTAGATACACAAATCATCATGGGGATCTACAAAACCCATGTGAGGATATGATAGATAGTAGGAGGAAGAAAAAGTGAAGAGGAAACTTATAAGGTGAATATGAAAAGGAATTTATAAAGATTTTACCCATTTCTGGGAGGGTGTAAAGGGGAAAAATGTAACACCTAGACCCCAGAAGCCCAGAGTCTCTGCATTATTATGTAACATTGGCATGATCAATAAATATCATGTCTCAAAATACCAATTAATTTAATAGCCTAGGAATTACTAGATACATTTATAAGATTTACATTACATCATAAAATGGACAACTACAACAACATTGTTTCTATAGACAACACTGTTATCCCATAGATAATCCCTGCAGGTCAGTCATAATATACTTCTTCACATCATGTGAAAAATTAAACATAGAAAGAGATGAGCTCAGATACCCAGTAAGGATAAAAATATAGCAAAAACTTTCATAAATAGGCATACAGATTTAATGAAATGTATTAAAATAAAACCAACATTTCAATATAAAATTCATCATAATATGGTGAATATAATTCAAAATAATTCCATTTACTTACTCAGATGGATATTCTACTAGTCGAATAATCACATGAAACATCAATAGAAACTTTCATAATAAGGGAATGCATAACGCCAGACATTCATAACCACATAGTCAAGGAATTGTGCCAAGACTAAAAATATGATTTTGTCAAGGCCTTGCACCAAAACACTAGTTTGTCTCATGATACCTACCGATTTATCGAGGAGCTATAGCATGATCCACCCGTCACATACTAAGTCCAATGCATTCCTCATATGAAAAGGTTTAAACATAACATAAAAATTTGTATTAAAATTATCATACGAAATGTCAATAAGTTATCCATAAACCATGAATGGTGTAAAAATAACACATCCAAATTCAAACATATCACAAAACCTTCAATACAATATGGAAGTTTTGTATCATAATAAATCAACTTCCAATAATCTTAATATCCAACAACGAATGTTGACATAAATGAAATAAAAACATTTTTTAGAGAAATACCTCTTTCTATATTGAAATAATTTAAGAAAACATTTATTTTGAAAATATTCTTATAAGCTTGTAAGTGAAGTTTCGACGATGTTATAATGGAAGAAAATAGCCGCACCCACTGTATATGTTAAAAAAACATTCCTAACTTAATTTTTCCGAAAAGGTCATAAAGTACTTTCTTTGGAAAATGACGGAAAGATTCCTTTCGAAACATATAAGGTCAAATAAGGGGATAGAAGACTTTACCCCATTGTCCAGTAAATAGAAAAAATGTTTGGAAATAAATTTTTATTAAACATAGACGTCGCTAATAAAGAGGTCCTAGTAGATAATTAAATTTAAACAACCTTGAATAATGAAGAGGTTGTAGAATTAACCCTTACCTTGTAATTTTCCTTGGTCGAGGTTAGGTTAACATCCTTTATAATGGTGAAATAATTTTTATTAAGTTATTCACGAATAATATACATTAATTTGATATCATATATGATCTTTTAACATTACTTTGTTAATAATATCTTAGTATTATCATTGTTTCAGGTGTTAATTAATTCGTTTTCCTTTATATGAATTGTTACATTTGTAATGTTTTTTATGGATAGGATGTACCTTATTAATATTCATAAAGATATTAAGTCATTAAAATTTTTTTTAGTCATCTAAAGAAAATTAGCCTTGAATGGATACGATGGGGAATGAATCTCATAGCGTTAATGGAGACGGTAATCCATACGTACACACGAGCGACAATATCATTATTTTTCTATTAAAATAATATATAATTGGATGGTATATAATATATATAGATTAATTATCATGTTATATTTATTATTTACATCAATTACACATCATTATTATACCCATCCAAATACTAATGTATTGATTAAAAATTACACCACGACGTGGAGATGGTAAGCTGTAGGTACGCACTTATGGTGACATGTAATTCAAAGGATGGATAGATTAATGGATATGGTGGTTCCATATTTATAATAACATCACAATATATAGAAGATACTGGAGTTATTATTTTAGAATGGAAACAACAATGAATGAATAAGTGGAAGAAGAAAGGAACTTGGAAGAGGTGGTGAAATATTTACCTCTTCTTCGGGTTATTCCTTTTGATCTGATCAAAAGGGCTTAATAGGTTGGATTTATGACTAAAGGAAGACCTATAGATTGAAGGGAGGAAAGATGAGAGGGTATTTGGGTAGGGGTTGGCCGAGCCAAATGGATTTGAATATGTGAATTAGAGAGAAGGTGGGGTGCCCTTTTATAAGAGGGGTGAGGGGAACCTTAGGAAAAGCTATAAAACTTATTTTATAATAAAATAATTTTCTGTTTCTAATGGCTCAAAATTGAATTATTTAAAGGATAAGGTGGGTATGGATCGAAAACCACTCAACCAATAGGTTTTAGATAGGTTTTGGTCACTATATTAACCCTATATTTTGGATTTAACTCTTAGTTAAATAGTTTGACATTTACCATGTCTCTTTGTATTTTTATATTATATGGTTAATAAAAATGCTATATACTTCCAGGTGAACCCCAAGTGGTTCATTAATGATACACCTATCATTACATAAGCCTTTTGGTCAAACCATATAATTTTAGGAATAGAATATCAATTAATAATATAATAGTTTTTTTTCAAAACTCCATTATGTCAAATTTGACACTATTTTATATTTTCTTTTTTCTAAATTTATGTCAGCATTATTAATTCGAAAACAATTCATGTAACCAAACCTAACATTTCAGATTAACCTAGAAAATTAATTTCATTCAAAAAAATCATCAAATTACATTTATTTGGATATTTATAATATCAATTATTTTAATAATTTAATAATTTGGTAATTACTACATCATCATTGTGTCATAAATAAATTAAATTATTTAATGTCTAAAAAATATAAATAAAATACAATTATGTAGGAAATATTTTTATATTTCTAATGAATATTTATAGTCGAATTTAACTTATATTTAACCCTATATTAAAAATGGATTAGTTATTAAATATTGAATTTAAAACTTTTAACTCTTCTTTGAATTAAATAATAATAAATGTTCTAATCTAATCAAAGTGGACCTAAAGGATCGTATTTTATTCCCAAGGTTTTTTTGGCCGAATTAAACTTATCCAATAGAATTCGGACATGTGTTAGGGTAATAATAATATCATTTTACCCTTAATTACCCTATTTACATTTAACTGTGGTAAATAAAAGTAAAAAATTACTATTCACCAAAAAATATTTCCATTTTATTGAACCAAATTTTACTTACTAATATCAAGCATGTCTCCCATATTTTTTTAAATTCAACTCATAGAAGTGAACAAAATTATTTTTTATGTATATTTTCAAATGCTCCTAGGAGGTGGCTGTAATGACCCTAAATTTTCAAGGAAATTTTTTTTCTTAACTCTTTGGAATTTTATGAGTCTGTGGATTCTGACAGAACTTGATTTTGAGGCCCGGTGTGCTCGAAATCAATTTCTGAAGTTTTGTTTGGGTGCGTTCAGTAAACGTATGTGTGAGTTTTTTCTATCTTTTGAACTGGTGCTCGGAATTGAAATCCGAGGACACTGATGAACTCACAGCGCTGGTAATTGCTTAAGGGGACCTTTACATCATTTGTGTTTTATGTGTGCTGAGAGTTAATTTTTGGGGAGATTTGAAATAGTAAAATAAAATTGTTAGAACAATTTTATATATCTATGGAAGTTATTTCCTCCCATGGGAAGTTATTGGTGGGTCCCACACCCACCCAACATCCCATGTATGGATATTTGAGATTTGGGGCCCAAAAAAGCCCCAACCTTTCCTCTCCCATAATTTTCTTCAACCCCCCCCCCCCCCAATTAACTCCTCTTTCTTTATTGTGAAAACCCCCCCATTAATTGTGAGAACTCTTCCTCTCCCTCTCTCTATCTTTAATTTTGACAACTCCCCCTTTATTATGGTGGCGTCTCTCTACCTCCCACCAATTCCAAAACTTCTAATTAATGGGTTGAGCTACTGAATAAAATAATTATGTGTGGTGTTGTGAATCCTTTTGAAATATTTTGAATTGCATGGCACCAATATAATTATAGAGAGCCTATTGTTTCTTTTGAGGCTTGGCTATTATTTGGAAAGGCTTGGGAGAATACACCATTCTTCATTTGACAAAAAATAACTCTGACGAAGAATGCAGAATACTTATCCATCGAAGATTCCCTTCGAACACACCCCAAAGTCAAAGGAAACGATACCCGTATACCGCGACCCCCGAACTTCGCGACGCCATCTTCTGTGAGGCTTAACTACCGCGAATATTTTCTATGGTAGGGGGTTTGTTTCAATTTTTAATTGACTAAAAATTGTGGTTCATCATTCTTTGAATCCATGGATTGTCATTTTTCATGTGTTGCCGCCTAACGCGGATGGCGCAGGCCGAACGAACATGGCATGAAGACCCTCCGCTGGATCTTGATTATTTTTTTGGAATTGGCGACAGGAGGCAGAACGCGGAAGAGGTCGGCGGCGCAAGGGCTGTTGTCTCACACGCAAAGAAAAGATGCGGCCAAGCGGGCCGCGATGGTTGAAGCACGGCGTCGTCGCACCATGTCGGGGACACGGAGCCGCGGCCAGGGAAGGCCACGATGGAGGAAGCCAACATCGTCACACCGTCTGTGCGGAAGGAATCGTGGCACAATTCGCGGGCCGCATCGGTAGGATAACCAACCGGCTCATCGGCCGACCGGGTGGAGAATGGCAGCGGCGCTTGGAGGGTGCCATGCTGGAGAACTCGCGGCCCTCCCAAGCGGGCAGCCTGCTCCGAGAAGGCTGGCCGGACGGCTAGGGAGGGCGGCGCCAAGCCGGGTGGAGGAAGGTCGTGGCGCTAGGAGGGTGCCACACTGGAGAACTCACGGCCTTCCCAAGCGGGCAGCCTACTCCGAGAAGGCCGGCCGGACGGCTAGGGAGGGCGGCGCCACTTGGCGCTGCCAGTTTGGTTAGCTGGGGGGCCTCTCCCCCCGCCACGGACCACTCGGCCACCTTCGGGCTGAGCCGCGGCCGGCCGCACCGCACCGCGTCGCGCCGGGTCGGGCCCCTATACTTAAATGCGAATAACTTCATGACCATTTGTTCGATCAACGCACCGTCTGTGGCATTGGAACCCTTGCGATGAGGTGGTACTTTTTCGATACTGTATGTGAGTTTTGGACGACTTTGGAAAACGACTCGGTTTGGAACGAACGTAATTCCAACCGGGCCCTCGGATCGGAAACACTTATAACTTAAGGACCAGATGTCCGATTGACGTGTCATCATATATGTTTAATTTCTCTTGATGATACGGTTCTTTTGGCATACTCCACTTGAGGTTTGTACGCAGTTGGAGTATGGCCGGCGAACCGGGCCCCTGGAACAGAAATGCTAATAACTCACAGACCGGGCGTCTGATTGACGTGTCGTCTGTTGCGTTGAGACCCCTATGATGAATCGGTCCTTTGAGATACATCATGTGAGATTAAGTGACACTTGGAAGTACCAGCCAGTAGCTCGTGCAGCGGATCCTCCCAGAGAGGACAGAACAGAGTACATAGACCTTGTAGTTAGATGAGACCTGATGAATGCTTATCCTATTCGATTCAGAGTGACTTGACTAGCCTAGTGGGGAGCAATACTGTGTTTAGGATACATACCCATGGAGGAGGAGCGCTACTGTGTTGGAGCGGCAGACCTACGGTACTCGATAGAAGGAGTAACTTTATAGGCTATTATAGGGTGTGCTACTATGTTGGGGCGGCAGACCCATGACGGGAAGCGCTACTATGTTGGGGCGACAAACTCGTGGTACTCGACAGGAGGAGTACCTTAGCAGTCTAAAGTTAGTGAGTAGCACCTCAGAGTCGTGACAGGACTACTGTTCTTGACAGAGGAGTAGTTCTCCAGTAGTCATGGTTTTGACATCATGAATAAAATCTTGGTTTGAGCTGAGTCAATGACTTTTGTGTTTTCCTCATGATTGTGATGGGTTACTTGATAACTTAGATATATGTATGGTCATATACCTAAGTAAAGGTTATCTATTGAGATCATTCTTAGTGGTTTATCCATGTTGGATTTAGTGAGACCTTGAGGGTCTCAGGGTCCCTACTGAGTATCGTTATACTCACCCCTACACGGGCTATGCTCGCACCTCGTTCTGTTGGATGCAGACGACAGACAGCACAGACCGATGCAAAGTGTACTAGGACTGGACGGTACCTGGAGGTGGACCACATGATGAGTCAGTACCCAGAGGAGATGTACATATGTTGAGTTCTGAGGAGGACATCTGTGCCTACCCTTCTGGTAGGAACCTGGAGGACGATTCAGGAGCTGCTTCCATCTTCCAGCTGTTTGTCTTTTCAGTTGTACTTACTTTCAGTTGTTGCTGTACCTTTCTGTTGGGCTTGTATTTCCGGCCCCTTTGTATTTTCAACACACTTGTTATACTACTTTACTTAGTGTTTTCTTATTCTTGATCTCTGGTTGTATGAGTTTACGTTTTATATAGGCAATGCCTTCCCAGTTATAGGGATTTACTCCATTGGTGCTAGTCGTCAGCCCCTGGCCTATGGAAGGAGGGCTTGGGGTAGTTATGACACGGGCCCCGAGGGATGGTTCGTGACAAATTGGTATCAGAGGAGTCGGTTCTTCCGAATAATTTAGGACTCTGATATTTTCTTTTCTGTGAAGCAACAGTTTTAAGTGTACTGAGTGTGGTTTTCAGTTCAAGGAGTCCAGTGTGGGTGCGGCGGCCGACGTATCCATACACTAGGACCTTGACTACTGATTTCCGACTCAGTGCACGAAAACAATGATTTTGTGTGAGTTTTCAAAAGTTTTCTTTTATTCAGTTCAAACCAGGTCATATCACCAAGTATAGTCTTTTGACCGTGTCGCATCTATTTCTTTTTCAGGATGTCTTCACCTAGTTAGTCCGTGTGGGTTCCGAGTAGAGAGAGCGATGGTAGTCCACGGAGCAGTGAGGCCATGGTGCAGGGCCCTATCACAGTAGAGGAACCAGCGGTACCATTACCTATTGGGCTACCGTTATCACCAGCCCTGATAGTAGAGAGTGCACACCTCTTGAGCGCATTTCATGAGTTCCAACGACAGAGGTCGTCAAGGTTTCTAGGCGAGACAGATTTACAGATGGATGGGTACTGGCTGGAGTTTGTAGCACGAGCTTTCCACACAGCTGGGACACCCGCTGACTTGATGGTGTATCTAGTTTTTAGTATCTTTCAGGGAATAGATGAGAGGTGGTGGATCCAGATGCTCCAGTTTTGTGACGATACGGCCTTCACCTGGGGAAACATTGAGTCTTTTTTCAGGGTGGAGTTTATACCAGTGACTATACGCTCTATGCGGGCTTAGGATCTACCGCTCTCTCCACAAGGATTTCCGACCGTAGTGGAGTCTTCTGCAGCCGGCAGTAGACATATGAAACAGAATTCCAAGAGGACTAGACCAATAGGTGGGAGACCTTGGTATATAGGATCGGTTGTGCGAGGCACATGAAATAGAGCCAACTATATGAGGCGCATGAAGTGCTATGCATGCGGCAGGCATATTCACTTGGCTCAAGACTACATGACCTATCCAGCAGACGAGCAGTAGGCAGTAGAGGAACCTACTAGACCGATGCAGAGGAGCTGGTCGTATAGCTAGTGGTGTGTGATGCTTCAAGGTGTTGCCACCACCACCACTAGGAGGTCCACCCCGACCGCAGGGAACATGTGGATATGGGAGAGCACAGCTTCGGGCAGCTGAAGCATACGACTATGGTGCTCCATAAGCAGGTGGACAAGAGTGGGACTAGTTCCAAGCATGGAGGTCATTGTTCTTGGTGCTTCTAGTTTCCATGTTGTGGTTTTTTGCGGTTTTTATGTTTCTTTGTAATACAAGCTCCAGTAACAAAAAAAACTTTTCCTTGTGATATTTACATTCCTCTCCTTTTTGTATGGTTGATACTGAGAGGTTCCAGTTAAAACTGTTGACTTGACCCTCACTTTCGAGATTCCTACTGTAGGATACCCAATGACTACACACTGATGCCGACAGTGTGACTCAACCCATGGAGGCGAGAGTAACAGTTGGATCTATTATTTTTAGTGTCGGGGCCTTATGACATCATCCAAGATAGGAATTGTACCGTTCATGTCAGGATTGACTGTATTAAGAAAAGAACATGGTTCATCCAGAGGATGAGACCGTATTTACCTTTTTCGGCAAAGGGTAAATCATAGCAGCTCTTGTAAGACTAGAGATGGTGTAAGCTACGATAGAGAAGGTTTAGATCATCCAGGAGAAGATAAAGACTACATAGAGAAGACATAAGTCATATGCAGATAGGAGACGAAGACCATTGGAGTTCGAGGATGGCGACTACATCTTCTTATGGGTCTCACCTCGACGAGGTCTATGGAGTTTTAGCCTAGGTGGAAAGTTATCACCATGATTCATCGGACCTTTCCATGTTCTCAATAGAGTAGGCGAGGTGGCTTACCGCTTGGCCCTTCCACCTCAGTTGCATCAGGTGCATGAGGTCTTCCACGTATTTCAGCTGAGGAGACATGTGCACGTACTGTCCCACATCATCGACCATGGAGAGAAAGATATCGATGACGGAGCAACTTTCATAGAGTTTCCAGTATAGATTGAGGATCGACAAGAGTGGGTCCTACGAGGATGGTCTATCCCTCTGGTGTGCATTCACTAGCAGCACTGGAACCTCCAGAAGATCAAATAGGAGCGAGAGGCTTAGATTCATGCTCAGTACCTCTTTTGTCTTCCCTAGTGTGTGTCGAAGCTTTATGGGGACGTAAATCCCCCGGGTGGGAGTAATGTAAAGACCCGAAATTTTCAAGGAAATTTTTTCCATAATAATTTGGAATTTTACGAGTCTGTGGTTTCTAAGGGAACTTGATTCCGAGGCCCAGTGTGCCTAGAATCAATTTCTGAATTTTTTGTTCGGGTGCGTTCAGTAAACGTACATGTGAGTTTTTCTATCTTTTGGACTGGTGCTCATAATCGAAATCTGAGGACACCGATGAACTCACAGTGCATGTAATTGCTTAGGAGGACCTTTACCACTGTTGCATTTTATGTGGGATGAGAGTAAATATTTGGTGAAATTTAAAATAGTTAAATAAAATTGATAGAACAATTTTATATATCTATGAAAGTTATTCCTCCTATGGGAAGTTGTTGGTGGGGCCCACACCCACCCAACATCCCATGTGTGGATATTTGAGAGGTGGGGCCCACATGATCCCTAAGCATTCATCTCCCATAACTCTCTTCAACCCCCCCAATTAACTCCTCTTATTTTATTGTGACAACCCCCCATTAATTATGAGAACTCTTCCTCTCTCTCTCTCTCTCTTTAATTTTGACAAATCCCCATTTATTAAGGTGGAGTCTCTCCACCTCCCACCTATGAAAACTCTTCTAATTAATGGGTTGAGCTACTCAATTAAATAATTATGTGTGTTGTCGTGAATAATTTTAAAATATTTCGAATTATATGGCACCAATATAATTATAGAGATCCTCTTGTTTCTTTTGAGGCTTGGCTATTATTTGGAATGGCTTGAGAGAATAAACCATTCTTCTTTTGACGAAAAACAACTCCGACGAAGAACGCGGATGACTTATCCATCGACGCTTTCCTTCGGATGCACCCCGACGTCAACGTAAAGGACGTCTGTATACCGCAACGCCTAACCTCCGCGATGCCGTCTTCCGCAACGCTTTACTACCATGAAGCATTTCTAAGGTAGGCGGTTTGTTTCAATTTTTAATTGATTAAAAATTGTGCTTCGTCCTTCATCAAGTCCATGGATTGTCATTGTCCATGTGTTACTGCCTAACGTGGAGGGTGCGTGCCAAACGAACACAGTCCGATGACCCTATGATAGATCTTGATTATTTTTTTTTGGAATCAGCGACTGGAGGAGGAATGCGGAAGAGGCCGACGGCGCAAGGGCCGCCGTTAGACATGCAATGAAAATCTACAGACATGCCGGCCGCAGTGGTGGCTTCATGGTGCCATCGCGCCATTCCGGGGACGCGGAGTGGCGTCTAGGGCAGTCCACTGTGGAGGAAGCTGGCACCATCGTGCCGGCTATGTGGAAGGAACTGCGGCCCGCTTCACTGGCCGCTTCGGTAGGAGAACCGGCAGGCTCGTCAGCTGGCTGAGTGGAGGAAGGTCGTGGCACTAGGAGGGCGTTGAGCTGGTGAACCCGCGGCTCGCCTGAGTGGGCCTCTTGCGCCAAGAAGTCCGGCCATCTTCGGCCACCAGTTAGAAAGGGCGGCGCCATTGGTTCGGGAATCCGGGGGGCTTCACCCCTGCCACGGACCGCTCGGCCCTCTTCGGGCCAAGCCGCTCGGCCAGCCGGCCGGGCTGCTGCCGGCCGGGCCGCACCCTACGACACCATGACGCGCCGGGCCATGCCCCTTCAGGCCCGGTCACGCTTGCCTTTAGGTTGGGTCATGCCTTCTACCTGGCCGGGTCGCATTTCATTAGGCCTAGCCGACACCCCAAACCTGGTCGGACCCGCCGAACTGGATCAGGCCGACCCGACAGCCCACCGGGCTTAACGGGCCGGGCCCGTACGCTTAAATGTGAATAACTTCATGATTGTGCATATGATTGATGAACTTCCTATGGAACTGGGACCCTCATTATGAGGCGGTCCTTTTTCGATACTCTAAGTGAGTTTTGGATGACTTTGAAAAATGGCAGGGTTTGGAACGAACGTAGTTCCAACCGGGCCCTCGGAGCAGAAACACTTATCCGATTGAAGTGCTATCAATTATGTTGAATTTCTCTTGATGAGATGGTTCTTTCAGCATACTCCACTTGAGGTTTGGATGCAGTTGGATTATGTCCGGGTTGGATTGTACTCGAAATCCAACCGGGCCCCTGGAACAGAAATGCTAATAACTCACAGACCGGGCGTCCGATTGACATGCTGTCTGTTGCGTTGAGACCCCTATGATGAAGCGGTCCTTTGAGATACATCCACGTGAGATTATGTGACTCTTTTAAGTATCAACTAGTAGCTCATGGATAGGATCCATCCGGAGTTGAGCGAACGAAGTATGAAGAACTTGTAGCTAGATGAGACCAGCTGACTGCTTGTTCGATTCGATTTGGAGTGACTTTACTAGCCCAGTGAGGAGAGCTACTGTGTTGGGGCGATAGACCCATGGAGGAGGAGTGCTACTGTGTTGGGGAGGCAGACCCATGGTACTCGTCAGAAGGAGTACCTCTGTAAGCTATTAGGGGGTGCTTTGTTGTGTTGGGGCGACAGACCCATGGTGGGAAGTGCTACTGTGTTCGGGAAATAGACCCGCGGTACTTGACAGGAGAAGTACCTCAGCAGTCTAAGGTTAGTGAGTAGCACCTCAGAGTCACGAAAGGGCTACTTTTCTCGACAGAATAGGAGTTCTCCAGCAGTCGTGGTTTCGACATCATGAATAAAATCCTGGTTTGGGCTAAGTCAATGACCTTTGTGTTTTCCTCATGATTGAGATGGGTTTTTTCATAACTTAGGTATATGTATGGGAATATACCTTTGTAAAGGTTATCTATTGAGATCTTTCTTTGTGTTTTATCCTTTTTGGATTTAGTGAGACCTTGAGGGTCTCAGGTTCCCTATTGTGTATCGTTATAATCACCCTTGCACGGGCTATACCAGCACCTTATTGTGTTGGATGCAGACGACGAACAATGCTGACCGAGGTAGAGTGTATGAGGACTGGATAGTACCTGGTGGTGGACCTCACAACGAGTCGGTACTAGGATGAGAGGGATGTACGTTCAGTGCTGAGGAGGACATATATACCTACCCTTCATGTAGGAACCCGAAGGACGATTCAGGATCTTCTTCCATCATCAATCTATTTGTCTTTTTAGTTTTACATTCTTTCAGTTTTAGCTGTACCTTTCTATTGGGCTTGTATTTCTAGCCCTTTTGTATTTTCAGCACACATGTTATACTGCTTTACTTAGTGTTTTCTTCTTCTTGATCTCTGGTTGTGTGAGTTTATGTTTTATAAAGGCAATGTCGTCCCAGTTATAGGGATTTATGCCTTTGGTTCTAGTCGTCAGCCCCTGGCCTATGGAAGGCAGGTTTGGGGTAGTTACGACACGGGCCCTGGGGGATGGGTCGTGAGAGTGGGTAAAAGATGGTAAAATGTTCAATAAAATTTTTATATATCATAAAATATTATAAACTTACTCAAATGAATTACATTGAAAATATATAGGTATTATGTATCTATTTGACCTAAAATAAATTTAAATAAAATAAATAATTATTTAAATAAAAATTCAGTTTTAAAATATAACTCAGTTTTTTCACTTTTCATCAAAAATTGAATGTTTTCAGAAAAATACCAAAAATTCATCCTAAGATAATTTCGATATTCCATATCCAAAAATAATGTCCATTTTGAATGATAACATTTATAAAATTTAAAAAAGTGGGAATTAATATTCATAACGACTACATTGATTGGTTGTGCTGTGTTAGAACCCAAAGTTGCATACAACATACGCTATTGTATTATTCCAAGAGAAGTGTATTGTGGATGCTTGGGGTGTTACATACTCCCCTCCTTCAAATAATTTCTTCCTCAAAATTTCTAGAATATTACTGCATAAAAAGACTCGGGTGTTTCTTCATCATATGTTCCTTGGGTTCCCAGGTTGCCTCATCTATCTTACGGTTTCTCCTTAGAATTTTTACTAGATGAGTCGTTCAGTTTCTTAGCACTTGTTGTCTTGTATCATGAACCTTGATAGGTTCATTTCAATATGATATATCGGGTTCCAGATCTAATTTTTCATAGATGAGTACATGTGTTGGGTCAATCATGTATTTTCCCAACAGTGATATGTGGAACACATCATGAACTTTTAAGAGACTTGGCGGCACTCCCGAATGGTAAGCTACAGCCCCAATTCATTCTAGAATTTAGAAAGGTCTAATGTACCTGGGACTCAATTTTCCTTTCTTACCGAAACCTATGACACCCTTCCATGGAGAAACTTTCAAGAAAACATGATCTCCTACCTGAAATTCCAAATCCTTCCTTCGGTTATTAGCATATCACTTCTGCCTACATTGAGCTGATTTGATGTGGGTTTGGATTACCTTTACCTTTTCTATCATTTCCTCCACATGTTCTAGGACTATGAGTTTTCTTTCACCAACATCATCCAAACTGGTTGGTGTGTGACATTTTTTTCAGTATAATGCTTTATATGGTGCCATTTGAATACTTGAATGGACGATATTGTTATATGAAAATTCTACCAGAAGTAAATATTGATCCCATATACCTTGAAAGTAAATTGATCATGATCTCAACATGTCTTCAAAGGTTTGAATAGTCCGTTCTGATTGTCCATTAGTTTGGGGGTGGTAGGAATGGCTCAAATAAACTTCAGTATCCAGGTCTTTCCATAGAATTTTCCAGAATCTTGATGTAAAATGGGGATCACGTTTAGAAACAATCAATAAAGGTACTACATGAAGTCTTAAAACATCATTAATATATATTATTTCAAAACATTCAAGTGGTAAAACTTTCCATATAACAAGAAAATGTGTTGATTTGGTAAGATGACCAACAATGACCCATATTGCATCATTCTTTCTAGGAGTATTTGGTAGACCTATGACAAATTCCATTGTGATATCATCCCATTTCCACTCAGGTATGGTAAGAGGTTGCATGACTCTTCCAGGCTATTGCCTTCTAGCTTTCACTTCTTGACAAACCATAAATCTTTACAAAAAATCAGAATTCTCACTCTTCATTTTGTCCCACCAAAAATGTTCCTTCAAATATATATACAATTTGGTGCTCCAAGGGTGTATTGAGAAATTGGATCTATGAGAATCATCCTAAAATTCTCTTATTAGATCAGGTATATCAGAAAAAAAAATCTCTTCCCAAATTTCAAAATTCCATCTTCATACACAAAGTCACTCAATCTCCCATCATTCACAGCTTTAATATTCTTTTCAAACTCTTCATTACTGGTATGATAACTCTTTATCCTTTTTAGTAAAGATTGATTGGCAACCATTTGAAAAATATTGATGTTTTACCTTCCATGGTGATTCCCATATCCATATTTACTAGATCTATTTATATAGGATTCTTTTCAACACTCATCCTTTTCAAAAGTCCATGAACCATTCTACTGAAATCATCTACCACCTTATATGGATTCCCCGGGTGGTAGTGTATAGTGAAATCATAATATTTTAGTCGTTCATGCCATCATATTTTCCTTATATTGAGTTCTTTCTATGAGAAAATATCCTTCAAACTATTGTGGTCAGTATATATCTCACAATTTTCAACATAGAGATAATATATCCATATCTTCAAAGAAAAGATTACTACTCCTAACTCAAGATCATGAGTTGGATAGTTTTTCTCATGATATTTTAGCTATCATGATGAATAGGCAATAACTCTATCATTCTGTATAAGGACACAACCAAGTCCTTTCTTTGATGCATCACTATAAATAACAAACACATCATTCCTCGATGGTAGAGTCAATATAGGAGCATTGACTAATATTCTCTTTAGTTCTTCAAAACATTTCTTACACTCTTTTTTCCAAAAAAATTTAATCCCTTTTTAAGTGAGCTTTGTTAATGGGTTAGCCAACCAGGAAAAATTCTGGACAAAACGTCGATAATAACCTGCAAAACCATTAAAATTGCGTACCTCAGTTATACTCATTGGTGCTGGCAATTTTTGGATTACCTTGGAAATAGAAGGATCAATAGATATTCCATCCTTAGAGACAATATGTCCAAGAAAAAAAACTCCTGATGCCAAAATCCACATTTGCTAAACTTCCCATACAATTCATGTCTTCTAAGTGTCTTCAGGATAATGTGAAAGTGATTTTATTGATCTTCTTAACTTTTGGAGTCTACCAAGATATCATCAATAAATACCACTTCAAAGTCATAAATATATTACATGATAACTCTATTCATTATATTTATGAAGACATATAGTACATTATTCAATCCAAATGGAATTACTGTAAATTTGTAATGCCCGTACCTGGTTTGAAATACTATTTTCAGAATGTCTTCCTTCTTCACACACAACTGAGGATATCCAGATCGAAGGAAAATCTTTGAAAATTATTGAGCTCTATGAAGTTGGTCAAATAAATCATTAATGTTAGGTAGGGGAAACTTGTTCTTTATTGTTATAGCATTGATCTCCCTGTAATCAATTCACAACCTCATAGATCCATCTTTCTTCTTAACAAAAAGGACAGGGGATCCACATAGAGAAACACTAGGGAAAATATATCCCTTATTTCTCAATTCCACAAGTGATTTCTTTTGTTCAACTATTTCCACAGTGGCCATTCTATAAGGGTTCTTCGATATGTGCCTTGATCTAGGAATTAAATCAATGGAAAACTCAATTTCTCATTTTGGAGGATGTCTAGGTAAATCTTATGGAAACACATCAACATATTATTTCAAAATAGGTAAAACCTCTATTTGAACATTCTTTTCCTCACCCAAATTTATTTCATTCTCTTCCTCCCCAATAATTAAATTTATTTGAGCTACACGGGGTGGATCTAGAAAAGAATTCAGTGGTGAAATTTTAGCCTTATAGATAAGGGACACCTTATCATCATCAAGAAATTTATCCTCCTTTTTATTACAATAAATGTTCGCATCATGGTCTGAAATCCATTCCATACCGAGGATTATATCAAATTCAATCATGGGTATGACGATGAGATCATTAGATAAAAAACATTTCTATGCCCTAATGGGGACTGGTTCACAAAACATTGTTGAAATGATACTTCCCTTAAGAGTTTTTACTCACAACTCCCTTTTTAAATCAAATTGGAAATATCTAATTTTCATAGAAAAAATGGGAAGATATGAAACAATGCAATGATCCAGAATCAAATAAAGCATTGGCTTAACTTGAGGAAACCATTAAATTACCTACCAGTATGTCTTTCGGAGTTTCAACCTCAGTAGTAGTGATAGCATAAGCTTGGACTTGATCCCTTGGCCTTTTCTAAGGTAAGTTCCCCTAACCCTTGGGACATTCATTCACATAATTCCCCCTTTCTCTACAATTGTATCATTCAACATCGACAGCCTCTTTCTTCCCCTTGCAATCACGAGCATGGTGGCCTTTTTCACCACACTTGTAACAGCCTCCCATTCCCTTCAGGAAAGTACTAGGTTGTTTCTTCCCACATTTACTCCAGGATTGATATTCAACTTTTCCCTTCTTCCCCTTATTTCCATTTCCAGAGTGTTCAGCAGATCTCTTATTCTCTTACTTTTCTTTAAAGTCGTAAGACTTATAGAATACTTTTTCTCTCTTGATATCGCATGAGACAATATCTTCGTATGACGAGAAGGATTGTGAGAATAATGATCAACAGATAAATGGTTTTAACCCATCATAGAAATTATCAGTCTTACTTCTTGGGTTATGTATATAATATACAGCATGCCTCACTAAACTTGTAATGTTAGCTTCATAATTTGCCACATTCTCATCTTCCTTTTTCCTCAGACTCAGAAATTGTCTTTCCTTATCCACTTGATGGTCATGAGGACAATATTTTTCTATGAATATTTCTTTAAACTCCCTCCATTCCATATTTGATACTTCATAATCTTCATTTTTGTTTTGAATCTATGACAACCATTGATCAGCATCTCCAGTGAGGCGGTAAACTGACATGAAAACTTTTTCCCCTTCACTACTCCCTAATGCGTGGAATATTTTCTCTAAGGAATTTATGCATTTCTCAGAAACTAGTGTATTTGTAACCCCATTGAATTTTGGTTGTTGTTTCCTCATGAAGTGATCTAAAATTGATTCACCACGCTGCGGATCAGGGTGCTCTATATGGGTAAGGTTTCTATTCATAACCAATGTGAGTTTTCCCTGTATAGTGATAAACTGATCAGCACCAGTTGCTTCACCAGATCCACCATAATTATTTTCAGTAGAAGGGAAATCCCTACATTGATTATGTGTGCTGATACAGTTTTCATTCCATCCACTAAGCTCCATTTCTAATCAATTTCATAACCAAGATTAGTTTAGGAATCGAAATACATAATTCCAAACTTGTAAAACACTAAACATAAATTGAACAATTTATGGACATAATCCATAATCATAAAAAAAATTCTTTGAGTAAGTATATACTAATAAACCCTTCATAATTATTTTTAAAGAAAATGGTAATTTTCCTAAGCATATCCCCCAGGAGTGTTGTAACCAAGAGTGCAACAAGGCCCATTTTCATGCACTAGTTCCCGTTCAGGTCTAGCTCAAAGCGGTTTTTTTGGGTTTTACCCCTAGGTACATCTGTGCTAGAGCTGCCTCAACCTGCTCATATCTAGATAGGGATATATTTCGTGGAAAAATAAAAAAATCTCTACAATACAAAAATTCTAGGAAGTTATACTATATTAATCCTCAAAGTCTATCTTCGGGTAATGTGATCTAATCAATGATTATCTAAATCCAGAATCGAAGGTCTGTACTAAACTTCCTCTAATACCAACTTTAACACCCCGGACCCAGAATCTCAGAGTCTATGAATTATTACATAACATTGGCTTGATCACAAATGATCAAGTCTCCAAAGAACGATTAGTTTAATATCCTTGGAAGTATTACATAAATTCATAAGTTTTACATTACATCATAAATTGGAAAAGTAAAACAACATTGTTTCCACGGATAACACTGTAATCCTGTAGTCTATCACTGTAGGTCATTCATAACACACTTCTTCGCATCCTAGGAAAAATTAAACATAGAAAGGGGTGAGCTTAGATGCTTAGTAAGGATAACAATATAGAGAAAACTTTCATAAATAAGTATAAACATATAAGGCAATGTATAAAACTAATGATGGCCACTTTCATAATTATGGAATGCATAATTCTAGACTTTCATAACAACATAGTCATGTCCTTGTGCCAGGACTACAAATATTATTTTTTCAAGGCCTTGTGCCAAGACACTAGTTTGTCTTATTAGACCTACCAATCCATCTAGGAGTTATATCGAGCTCCTCCCGTCCCATACTAAGTCCAATGTATTCCTCATATGAAAAGGTTTAAACATAACATAAACATTAATATTAAAACTAGCATATGAAATTCCAATACTTTATCCATGAGCCATGAATGGTGTAAAAATAACACATCCATAGTCAAAAAGATCACAAAACCTTCAATACAATATCGATGTTTTGTATCATAATAAATCAACTTCAAATAAGCATAAAATCCAGCAAAGGATGCTGACATAGATGAAATCAAAACCTTTTTAGAGAAATATCTCATTCTATTTTGAAATAATTTAAGAAAAATTTTATTTTGAAAAAAATCTTATAAGATTGTATGGGAAGCATCGACGATATTATAACGGTGGGAAATAGTCGCACCTGCTGTATAAGTTAAAAAAAATTCTTACCTTAAATTTATTTCGAAAAGGTCATAAAGTACCTTGTTTGGAAAATGACCGAAAGATTCCTTTCAAAACATATAAGGTAAAATAAGGGTACAGATGACTTTACCTCATTTTCTTGTAAATAGTATATTTTTTTGAAATATATTTTTAGTAAACATGGATGTGGATGATAAAGAGGTCCTAGTAGATAATGACATATAAAAATCCTTGAATAATGAAGAGGTTGTAGAATTAACCCCTACATTGTACTTTTCCATGGTTGAGGGTAGGTTAACCTCCTTTATAATGGTGAAATAATTGTTATTAAATTATACAAGAATCATATACATTAATATGATAACATATATTATCTTTTAAATTTTCATTGTTAATAATATCTTAGTATTATTGTCGTTTCAGGTGTTAACTGATTTGATTTACTTTATATGATTTTTTATGTAATTAAGGTTTTTTATAGATAGGGGATACCTTATTAATATTAAAAATTATATTAATTCTATAAAAATTATTTTTAATCATCTAATGAAAATTATTCTTGAATGGATACGATGGAGAATAAATCTCATCGCGTTCGTGGAGACTGTAATCCGTACATACGTACGAGCAACAATATCATTATTTTGATATTAAAATAATATATAATTGGATGGTATATCATATATACAGAATCATTATCATGTTATATTTATTATTTACATCAATTACACTTCATTATTATACCCATCCAAATAATAATGTATTGAATAACAATTACACCACGACTTGGAGACGGTAAGCCGTACATACGCACGTATGGTGACATGTAATTAAAAGGATGGATAAAATAATGAATATGGTTGTACCATATTTATAATAACATCAAAGTATATAGAAGACACTAGATTTATTATTTTATAATGTGAACAACAAAGAAAGAGGAAGTGGAAGAGGAAAGGAACTTGAAAGAGGTGATGAAATATTTACCTCCTCTTCGGGTTATTCCTTTTGATTTAATCAAAAGGGTTCCTTGGGTTGAATTTATACTAAAGTAATGGCTCTAGGATTAAGTTATGACAGTTGATAGGTTATTTGTGCAGGGTTTGGCTGAGACAAATGTATTTTGAGGTGTGAATTAGAGATAAGGGTGAGTGCCCTTTTATAAGAGGGGTGCGAGGCACCTTAAGAAAAACTTGAAATATTATTTTATAATAAATTCATTTTCGATTTCAAATGGATCCAAAATAAACTATTTAAAGGCTAAGGTGGTTATGGGTCAAAAAAACCCATCCAATAGGTTCTAGACAGGTTTTGATCACTATATTAACCTTATCTTTTAGATTTAACTCTTAGTTAAATAGGTTGACATTTACCATGTCTCTTTGTATTTTTATATTATATGGTTAATACACTTAACATATACTTCCAAGAAATAACAGAGTAGTTCATTAATGATACAAATATCATTATATGTATTTTGGCCTAACCTTATATTTTTAGGAATATAATATCAATTAATAATATAATATTTGTTTTAAAAACTGTTTTATGTCAATTTTGACACTATTTGGTATTTTGTTTTTTCTAAATTCATATAAACATTATTATTTCGAAAAAAAATTCATCTAACCAACCCTAACATGTCATATTAACCTGTAAAAGTATTTTAATTCATAAAAAGTCTCAAATTATATTTATTTGGATATTTATAATATCAATTATTTTAATATTTCATTAATTAAGTAATTAATGAATCATCATTATCTCATAAATAAATTAAACTATTTAATGTATAAAAAATATAAATAAAATATCATTTTTATGAAATTTTTTTATATTTCTAATTAATATTTATAGTCGAATTTATCTTATGTGTAACCCTATATTAAAAATGGTTTAGTTATTAAACATTGCATTTTACACTTTTAAATCTTCTTTGAATTAAATCATAATAAATGTCTTAATCTAATCCATGTGGACCTAAAGGATCATATTTTTTTCCTAAGATAGTTTTTGCTCGAATTACAATTATCCAATAGAATTCAAACATGTGATTGGGTAATAATAATATCATTTTTAGCCTTAGTTACCCTATTTACTTTTAACCATGGTAAATAAAAGTTAAAAATTACTATTCACCAAAAATTATTATCATTCTATTGAACCAAATTTTACTTAATGATATCTACCATGTTTCTCAGAGTTTTGAAATTCAGCTCATAGAAGCAGTAAAATTATTTTTTAGATAAATTTTCAAATGCTTCTAGGAGGTGGGTAAAAGACGGTAAAAATTTCAATAAAATTTTTATATATCTAAAATTATTATAAAATGAATCCAATGAATTACATTGAACTTATATAGATATTATGTATATATTTTATCTAAAATAAATTTAAATAAAATAAATAATTATTTAAATAAAAATTCATTTTTAAACTATAACGTAGTGTTTTTCAATATTCATCAAAAATTGAACGTTTTCAGAAAAATACTAAAAATTCACCCTAAGCTAATTTCGATATTAAAAATCAAAAAATGAAGTACATTTTGAATGATAAAATTTATAAAATTGAAAAAAATGGGTATTACTATTCATAAGCGCTAGTTTTATTGGTTGTGGTGTGTTATAACTCGAAGTTGCATACAACACATGCTATTGTATTATTCAAAGAGAAGCGTGTCGTGGAAGCTTTGGGTGTTACACCCGAATTTCCTCTTAGATGCTCCTATAGAGGAATAAAATTTCTGGGGTCACTATAGGTTCATCTAGCTCCAAAATTATGTGTTTTAGGATTTTGAAATTATATTTTTGTAGTACATAAATCCCATGCACAGTCATTAGGGTAGGGGTTTATGGTTAGACAAACCTATGCATCCTGGTTGTGTACCTTTTTTTTAAATTGGATACATTATTTCTCTTAATAGGGAACATTATTATATAATCCATGTTCCAACCTTTCCAAACTTCACTTCCTAGATTTATACGTTTTGTCTTGAGAGGGTGTATAGTTTGGGAAATCCTTGAGTCAACCGTGGACTAGCCCAGAAACATTTAATTTTTTAAAAAATTTCACCCAATTCACCCTTAAATGAAACCCAACCAATGCATGACTAAACAGAGGTTTTTATGGATACATGAAAATAGTAATAAGATATTAAAATATGATAACCATTAGAACTGTGAATTGGCTAGGATAGTTCCTAGGTTTTACACATTTAATACTATGAACTATAAGTGAATCCCTATGATGAATTTTATTTCCTTCAATCACAGTCTTCATTTTTCCTCAATAATTGATTAAATTACACTATTATTTTCTAGACATAAATCATTTTATTTTTTCATTTAAGAAACTTTATTGTCATTATAATACACCTTAGGTTTAACCTACTACATTAATTATTATAATCTATTTAAATCATTCATAATTGTCTTTGAATAAAATGTGAGTTATCTGCTGAATATCCTAAAAAATTATCAAATCTTGGGCATAGTAATGCCCATTTTCACTCACCAGGTGAGGATTGGGGTAACCCTAAAGTACCATTTTAGATTTATTAGCCCTAGGTACATCAATTACAAAACCAAATATACTTATAATATCCAAAAAGTGATCTATTTCATAGAAATTTACATAATTTCTTCCTTC
The DNA here is from genome assembly GCA_963277665.1 of Viscum album. Lineage (NCBI taxonomy): Eukaryota > Viridiplantae > Streptophyta > Magnoliopsida > Santalales > Viscaceae > Viscum > Viscum album. Next base: position 245,968,426 of record OY728160.1, on the reverse strand, counting down.
CCAAAATATCACGATCTTACATTATATTATCCTCAACATCTATCAAAGGGTTATCTATGTTTTCCAAAATATAATTCCCAATGTTTTCGTTAAACATAATATAAAAGAAACTATGGTGACCAAGACCCCAATATCCCGGATCTACTTTATGATTTATTAAATTTTCGTAATATATAAGGAATCTCATCCCAAAGGAAAAAATAGTTTAGTTGTATCGGAAAACTAGATGCATTTATGATTCCCAAATTACATATTAAAAAGTTATAACCAAATTTTTTAAGAATAAAATTATTAATCTAAAATATCCTTGCATAAAAATAAAATAAAAATTAATGGATTTCATGGGAATGAGATAAAATATGGGTGATCTCAAATCCTTATTAAGGGTTAGGTGTAATGAAAGCTTTAATTAATCAATAAACACAAAAAAATTGAAAAGGCAACTAAATGAGCACACATGGATTTTAAATAATTTTAATTCTTGAATATATATGTAATAATAATTATGGAATGGTAAATAATAGAAAACGCATTATATCTAATGAATAATAGGACTATCATAACTGGATAAGGAATTTGTAACATGGAAAGGTAAATAATTTAAAATACATTCCATTTAATCAATAACCAAGAATGAAATTAATTGAGAGTTAATATCATTGAAAAACCCTCATGGATAATAATAAATAAATTTTTAATAAATGAAACACTTAATTTTTGAATTTCATGTTTCCTAGGAACATGAATCTTATACAACTAAGATCTATCATCTAGATAATTGAAAATTGATGGGTAGAAACCCATTTAACTATTTCCAACCAACTGATTAGTCATATAAGACTATTGACGTATCTAGGGGCTTTCTATAACTCATACCCACCCATTTCATGTATTTCCAAAGAATTCCTAATATATCAAAAAATCAATTTAATTCATAAAATATTTGTGTATTCATAAAATATCCTTATTGTGTAATGAATACGAATTTTTCCATATTTTCTGAGATAAAAAATGACATTCTATGTTGAAGAACATTTTAAGAAATGATATATTGTTTAATGAATAAACATATCCATGGTAAATAATATAGATATTTAATGGAATTTTAATTTACAATGATCACTAGAAGGTTAAAATTTCTACGGAATGTTATTGATTATAAAAATGAATCAAAGAATTCATTTTCAATGTTATCATTTCTATAAATAATCATAAACCATTCATAGGATGAATAAGGATGACATCGATATAAAATATCCCTGATATAGTATATGTAAAATGAGCGGTTATCTTTTTGATGAATATAAATACGATAAATATCATTAGAAATATTCTTGAGGAAAATATGATTTTCAATTTGAAAATTCAAATTTAAAAACAAAAAAGCATTTTTAAAATCATTTTTCATTGAAAATATATTTAAAAACTATGAATTCGTAGAATATTTAGAAAAGAATTTTATTTATAAATATGATATTAAACATGAAATTGAAAATAAAGGATGTTCGGTAATCTAGTACATGTCATAAAAGTTAAATGAAGTTTTCTTTTTCAATTTAAAGAGGGTACAAAAGTTCCATGTTCTGAAAGTAATATGTATTTCAGAGTGAATATATATATAGTTAGATATCTATAAAAATGAACAAATTATATTAAACACAAAAAACTAGACTAATTATAATTTTACTTGAAAATATCATGAATACCCATATTATAAAACAATTAATTAGTTTTATTTGATAATGATTAGACAATTTTTCTTTAACTGAAATTCAAAAATAAACAATCTCAATTAGAATGAGATTGTGAAATAACAGCTTACAATGATAATAAAAATGAAGTAAGAATTTATTAATGAATTTTTTATCTATATAAACATTAAATACAAATAAAAAAGTGAAAATAAAACAAAATCTAATCAGTATTAGTTACACACATCGTCATACAATACGAATTACAATTAATAAGTAATATAACCCAATGAAAAGAAATTTGGTTTTGAAATTATTTTCCACTTGGTAACATTGATGTCAAACCAACAAATACAAAATAATTAAAATTAAATATTAATCTATAATTAATAATCAGTTATTCATGAAATAATATTTTCAAGGGGGTGTATATACATCATATGAAATAATTTATTTCCATAATATTACAATATTCTTTAATGAAATGAAATTGAGACAAATTTCATTAATCCATGCTTCTTCTTTGTTGGGCATGATTCAACAAAATATATACTATGTTTTAACATGATATTAACTTATATTATAATAATATTAATATTTACAGTATCATATATGATCCTTTATAAAATTTCATCACCCTTTCATCAATTTTCATTAATTTTTTTCTTTGTTTTGGTTGTTAATTTCATTTTTTTCGCATCCCAGTTTCATATTGAATGGTCAGATTCGTGTTCATATTATGCAGTCCCAAAATATATAGACTAATAATAATGTAATAATTATCATATTTATACATAAATTATACTTATAATACCAATAAAGAAATATTTTTTTTTTGAGAAATAATGTATGTTATGATCATGGAGATGACATGTCATACATATACTTGGTATCATTTCTATTTTCCCTCATCATTATGGAAATGTTGAAAGTAATATTTTATTTTTAAATATTGATAAAAATATAAAAAACTCCATATTATTTATTTTAATATAATTATTTATATCATCCATATGGTTTGGTAAGGAAAATAGAGTCGCATCATTTCCTGAATGCAATAGTGCACACTTACATGAACAACATTATCATCATTCAATAAGTGAAAAGGTCAAATGAAAATGATATTTATTATCATTTTATAATCATAAATATTTCATGAATATAATAAATATTTCTTATATATCACATAAAACCATTAATTTTTCAATATCACATTCCATGGAAAGCATTAATTAAGGACGAATCACATCGCCCTGTGAGGAAGTAGTCCACCGTACACATGAGAGATGTTATTGAATCCCATATAAAATGGAAAGGCCGAATACATTTATATGTTATAATAAAAAAATAGGTTTAATTTTGATTTTAATATCTTATATATACTTTTTATCCATCATCATACCCTACCATGAGTGGTGGTAATGAAAAAATGAATGACATTGGTTTGCAAGGAAATAGTTTGACGTACAAACGAATGATGATTTAATAACCCATTTTATGGAATAAGATATAGTTATGGATAAATCCACTATTATAAAAACATCATAGTCAATTGAAGAAAATATTTTTGTTATGTCACCATGTTTTAATAATATTTTATGGATTTGGTGGATGAAATAAAATAAAGATGTTCATTGAATAACATTACATCTTCTTCAGCTATCATCCTTAGGGTACATTGAATGCCTTCCTAGGAATAATTTTTTCCAAAAATAAGTCTTATATGATGAGAGGATGTATTTTTTTAAAATATTTGTTCTGGTAGTTTCAAAATGAAATGGGTTTTAATATGTAGGAAGATTGAATACTTGGTGGCCTTTTATAAGTGAGGTGAGTGGCACAATTTTAATTTTAGAAAACACAAAAGCGTTCACATGTTTGTATCATTCCATAAGTCTTAAAATGGATTATTATTAAGTTATAATCCCTTTAAGGTCGAAATATTTCAATCAAATGGATTTTAAATATGTTTTGTTTTCATTTTAACCCTTATAGTTTTTCATTTAACTCCAAGGGAAATCCATTTTTACCTTAACTGAAGAAAATAATTTCACCTTTTTTCACTAATCACATTTCTCAAAAAATTATGTTGAACATTTTAGAAAAAAATAGTGATTCCATATAAGAAATATATTTTATAAATTTAAATTCACATAAGTATAAAAATTAAATTCAAAATTAATCTCAAAAACATGAAAAGAAAGAGAGTTTCCAAAGGGAAAATGTTCAAATGTTTATGAAGTTATTATATTAAAATTAAAAATGAAAAAATTATTATAATAAAATAAATTCTATGAATTTATATATAATTTAGGTCTTTTAACATTGATACCAAAATATATTATAATTTAACTTTTTATGTAATTTAAATGAAAAGACAGTTTTTAAATACAATTCATTATTTTTCCTGGTTCATTAATAAATGAAAAATTTCAGAAAAATCACAGACTTACCTCCAAATATAATTATAAAATTAGTATTGCATAAATTAATCTAAATTTATAAAAAAAATCTACGACTGGTAAAAATTAATTTTAAATCATTTGTGAAAATCATGACAAAACATTCAATTGGAAAAAATACAGTTTTTTCCGAAAACATTTATTTTTTAATTTAAATGATTCTTATTTTATTTCAAATCAATATATTAATATATTTTCATAATTTTGTAATAAATAGTAATACTCCCCAACTTAAGGGCTTGGTTATAATGGTATATAATATTATGGTTCATTTGGACTCGGGGTATCATTTTGTAAAAACTATCAAAGAGAATAAGATTAAATAAATATATTTTGTTGGTTGTTTAAGATTAGGGTTTTATTTCATGCACTAAATTAAAAACAATGCATGTATTTTAAAATATTGGAGTATTAATACATTATTAAGACTAAATTTATTCACTATATATTCACAATTTCCATACCTTATACCATTTTTTTGGTATATCCTCCTTTATAAACAATTGCTGATGATATCTAGAAAGAAGGTAAATCATTGAAAAATATTGAGATACATGTAGTTGTCAAAATAATTCATTAATATGGGGCATATTATACTTGTACATTATTGTAATCTTGTTCAATTCCATATAATTAATGTATAGTTACATTCATCCATCTTTCTTTTTAACAAAACGATCAGTTTCATCCAAAGGTGAAATTCTATTTGAATAAATCCATTGTCAAGATTATCTGGAATATTTTTTTATTACTATAAATCAATAGGGATAATTGTACAGGGAGTAATTAAAATATATATGGAATGATGTAATATTTATATTGTGAACTCAACCACATGATTCAATTAAGACTAGGAATCTATTTTAGATAGAAATAAAAATATCAGTCATATTATGCATATCATAGATGTAGATTTTATCCTAAAAAATATAAGATAAAAACCCCTTTTGAAAAGGAGTCAATTCATATTCATTGTATGTGGTCTCCATTGTATTTTTATATTTATTTTCACATGGTTATAAAAACATAGGTTGGATTAGAATATTAAATATGGTTTCCCTTACTAAAAGATTTATGAGGGGATTATATAGAGAATTAAATTACATAATGACTATAAAATAAATTTCAACTAGAAGGATAATGACCAAATTTATAGAAATCACATGTGACCAAAAACATTAACAATATAAGGATCATAGAATTGAGATGTGATCATCATACCATTATGGGTTTTCTTAATTAATTCAATATATAATCATTGGGGTAGAATATAAAAACTGTTATACAAATCTATATATTTATGATTATGTGTAGATCATGAGTCAAATAAGACATTAACACCTATAGAGTGGATGATAAGTGTACCTTTCACCACATCATTATCATACCTTTCGTCCAAAATATGGATTACATAATATTTCCCATTGAATCTTGTTTTAAAAGGTTGATGTCATTGATCATCATCATTAACAATTAAATTTTAGAACTAATTACTATAAGTCATGTACATCACACATTTGAAACACTAAAGTTATAGTAGGGAATTATTTGGTGCATTCATTCAATTCACATCATTATCTAACTTCTCATTATCCCAACAATATTCTTTTTCATGATAACATACTTTTCGAAACATAAAACCTTTATCCATTCTCTTAATAAAAAATGCTTCTTGGTTAATTCCACATATTGTGAAAAAGGGAAACATCATGTTCTTCTCCCCATTATTTTAGAAATTTCCTTTGAATTCCAAATTTAATAACATATCAAACCCATGATATTGATGGTGAAATCAAAAATAAACTTACTCCATAATAGAACATCAAATTATTTCTTCATATCCATTGAAATCCAATATGGATAATAACCCTTAGAGACTTTATTTTATGACAGTAAGGATCATTCAACCTTAGTTTTATATTGGATGATTATAACCAAACAATATGTCAAATGTATTGTAATTTTTTCCTCACATGTAAAAAAAGATTCATCATCCCAACACAATACTTTAAGTAATTTTCCCTCTATCCTAATAATAATAATTTGAGGGATGCACATATGAAAAAATATGGTATTAAAATCATCTCACTCCATGGCGTTCATATATTAACATTTCAACATATTCCTAATAATAATCCATCATTAATTTAATTTTACATCGTTATTATAAACAAACACATTCCGTTTTAGATTCTCTAAAAACTAGGATAAATATCTTTTAAAATTTATCGATACATTAATTAGAAAATAGTGTATCAGTAGACCCACAAAAAAATGTTGATGTTACCTCATCAGGGACTCAAAAAAATTGTATTCCATACAATTTTTTTTAATTTTAACATGATTCATAACATGATAATGTTTCATAAGAATTAGAAAAATATTTTAGTTCTATATCTATGATATTTGTTTTCTCAGGAGGATAATAATTGCAATATTCATTGTATTTATCATTAATATGATTCTTTCAGGTTCTAACCATTGAATAAAACCAAAAACAATAGTGTAACAAAAAATAATTATAACGGGAAACCAAATAATGAAAAATAAAATATAGGATTTCTATATCATGACAAATTATATTTAATTAATGTAACCTCTGGTTTATCCTAGTTCATTCACTATCATCATCCCTTCAAATCCCTCATAAAAATTTCCATGGAAAACGTTATTTATCCAAGAATAACACCCAGGTGACTAAAACCTAGTTCCCAATATAGGTACACTTAGTGTGGTATAGAATGATAGAAGATATATTCTCAAATAATTTTTTTAGATTTACTATCCCTAGATACATCTGTTAAAAACCATGTGTGCATGTAGTATCAATATAGGTGTGTTTTTATTGGAAACAACTTTCCTTTATATAATATAATAATGTAAATTATCATATATATAGGATTATCCTATGGGATATTACTAATGATTTTCATCCTACCTCTAATGGTAAATTAAAACATGCTATGATACTAACTATAACATCACATACATTTTGTAAATAGATATTACATATTAATATATAAATATTGATTTCAATTCCAAAAATCATACCTAACATACATAATGGTTTTATATATATGGTATACAGGATACACAAACAACTTGTTTATAAGTTATGTACATAATGTCCCACAATGTTCTTCCTAACTAAAACCCTTAATAGACATATCCTATATGGAAAAAATAATTATGAACTATGTAATGTAAACATAAGAAATAGTCAGCTCATATTCTCATTAAGTTTAACCAATGGACATATCAACAATCACCTAAACATAACCTGAGCAGATGTGTTGGATTATATGAGCATAAAATTTTAGAACGATACCTTTTATTTCATCAATCATAATATTTACATGCTAAATAAATCTTGTTAGTTCATGAGAAATAAATTAAAATGATCCAAATTACATGATACATGATAATATAACATTTAATTAAAACATATATATTTATAGTGTACACATAATCAAAGAAAATAATTTATGTAGTATTCATTGATTAATTCCAAGGATGTCATAGTAGACTAGTTCACTTCCAAATCCTTCATAATAGTGAAGGTTTATTCTGAAGACCTCATAGTTGATAGAGTTCCTTACAAAAATATTACTACTCTCCATATTAGTTATAACACCATAGAATGGTAAAGGGTTAAAATTATTTATGTTATGACTAATGTTCACAGGAAACTTTTTTTATGGAGATTACCTAATTTGAAATCCATAGTTAGAAATTATTGTTTGGGAGTAGTGACCAGGACTGGTGACCACCTTAGAAGGTTTCTACGGTGTGTATGGGAGAGGACAAAGCATGATAGAAGAAACATGTGTTAGCCTATAGGGAAAATCTTACGTCTAATGACTTGTTTAGGTATGTGGGTGGGCCCCAATGAGTGGAACACATGTTTTCAGGGAGGCCAAATGTTATTGGGGGTCCAAGACCCACCAAAAATGTTAGGAGAGTATGTCTATTCTATCAATGTAGCCTAGTTTTTACATTGGTAATAGTGGAGGAACCCTATTGGATGTCTAATGGTGCTACCATGTTAGAGTTTTAGGGTTCACAATGAGGATATTGGAATATAGGGTGTGAATGTAACAACCTAGAATATTAAATGTTTAAAATGATAAATTAAATGGCTCAAAAGAAAATGGTGCACCTCTCATGATCCGTCCTCGGGACCCGTGTCGTGACTACCCCAAGCCCGTCTTCCATAGGCCACGTGCTGGCGACTATCACCAAAGGCGTAAATCCCAATATAAGGGAAGTAATTTCCTTTATGTAAGAAAACAAACACCACAGAGTATGCAAGTAGAAGTAAACACTAAGTAAACTGAGTGCAATAGTATGTGCTAGAAAGTAAATGGGCCAGAATACAAACCCAACTGAAAGTAAAGTACAACTAAATTGAAAGTACAGCAACTGAAAAGTAAATTAGTGAGTCTGAGCCGTCCTCTGGAAACCCCACCTGAAGGGTGGGTACAGATAATATTCTCTACTACTCGGCTCCAGTCGTCTGCTCCGAGAATGTCTCGTCCAATGATCCACCTCCAGGTATCGTCCAGCTCCACGAGCTCCTACCCTGATCAGCGCTGTCCACCATCTACTTCCAACACAGTGTAGTGCGGGAATAGCTCGTGCAAGGTTGAGTATACGCTACTCAGTAGGGACCCCGAGACCCCTGAAGGTCTCCCAGAATCCACGAAGGAAAAACCATAAAAGAAAGTTACAAACACGAAGTAACAACCAACTCTACTTACGTATATGCCCATATATATACCTATGTTTTCAATTCTAGCTCGGCTCCAGCACACGAGACCAAGTACAACCCAGTCCACACAGGAAAACATAACCCATTCCACATTGGAATTCACAACCCAATCCACACATGAAAGCATAACTCAATCCACACAGGGTGTCAAGTCAATCACATCGAAGATAATGATGGAAATTCAAGACTCATCTCACACAAGTATACATTTCGTAAGACGATAGAGATTATCAGATGTATCCACTGATTCATCTATGCTGTTGGACCCACATATGATACAAGACCAGCTAAGCTGTCGGACCCACAGAGGATACAGGACCAGCTACTCTGCCAGACCCACATAGGATACAAGTAGAGAGTCAAATAATGTCGGACCCACATAGGATACAAGAACAATAGTCAAGTACTGTCGAACCCACATAGGATACAAGAACAGTAGTCATCTCCATCGACCCATGGAGAATTCCAGTAGGGTCTTCGTCGCTGCCGAACCCACAGAGGATCCCAGTACAATCGTCATCGTCGTCACAGTTGCAACCATCTCTAGGGTTCCCGCACATAGCATGCTCGATTTCGGGAGGGTCCGCTCCACGAGCCAAGGGGGTCGATACATCAACTTACAATAAGTCCGGAGCTTATGTATCTCAAAGTTCCTTCTTGTCAATAGGAAATCAATGTGACAGACGACACCTCAATCGGACGCCCGGTCTGAGAGTTATTGGCTTTTTCTTTCTAGGGTCCCAGTTGGTTTTGAAGCTAAAACCAACCCGACTATACTCCAGCTGTGTCCAAACCTTGAATGGAGTAAGCCAAAAGAACTATATCACTAATAGGATTCCAACAAAGTCGACGACATGTCAATCGGACGTCCGGAGCCCAAGTTATAAGTGTTTCCGCTCCGAGGGCCCGGTTGGTTTCATGTTTGAACCAACCCGTCCACACCCAAATTTCTCCGAAACCTTGAGTATAATATACCAAAACTACATTCTTGATCCAAGGATTGCTATGAAACTGACGGTGTGTCGATCGGAGGTCTGTATCCCATGTTATGGGCGTTTGAATGGATCTGTCCGGAAAAAGGGGGTTTGGGCCCGGACCGACCCGGCCCATTTGGGCGTGGCGGGGCCAGATTGGTGTGGCCCGGCCGAGCGGTGCTGCTCGGCCTGCGTGGCCAGCGGCTTGGCCTTAGGCTGAGAAGAATTCGGAGGGGGGTAAGGGGAATTGAAGGGATGGGGCTCGTGTGGGCCCCAACTCACTAAATCCTAACAAGAGGAGTTATAATTTATAGTGGGTCCCACCCCAACTCAGACAAAAAGGGTTTAACCACTTATAAGTGAAATAAAATTTGTAACGAAATTTTATTTCACTTAACACTTAAACCACAAATTAAAACAACTCTTCCTATGAAAATGCAACCCCAGTAAAGGTCTTCTTAAGCAATTACTGGCACTACGGTTTCATCGGTTCCCTCAGATTTTGATTCTGAGCACCGGTTCAAAATTTAGAAAAACCCACTCATTCGTTCACTGAACGTACCCGAGCTAAACTTCAGAAATTTATTCCGGGCACACCGGGCCTCAGAATCAGGTGCCGTCTGAAACTGTGCACTCGTAGAATTCCAAAGAAAATTAAGAAAAAAAATTTCCCTTGAAATTTATGGGTCTTTACAGCACCTCTATATTCAAGAGTCTTCCTAGATAGAACTCCAGAGTTTGGTATTCTTGGCCCGGAGTAGTGATCAAGATTGGTTACTTGGGATGTTTCCAAGGGTGTGTGCATGTGATGAAAAAACAAACTAGAAAGAACATTTGATGGTCTATTATTATATTCATTACTCTGATGAACCATCTGAGAAAATTTGTAGCCCCATGGAGGGGACCTCCAATTTATGGGGCTATAGGTAGTACCTCTATAGCTACGACCAGATGAACATGTTTTGGAGGGTTGTATATAATATCAGCAGGACCCAGTTTTTATAGTAGTCCAATTTGTCTCACGAGATATTAATATTCTCAAAATTCATTTTGCGGATATATAATTCTTTTCCAATACATCAAAAAATGAAAATCAAATATATTTGTTCGACAACATCCTAAAAAAATCATCATATAAAAAACATCAAAAAAAATAAATGGGTTTCATAAACATTTCATCATGACATAAAACGTGGAAAAGAAAATAGTTTCATAAAAGATTCATCAATTCATAGTATTGTAAACTATTAAAAAGGAATGGGTTTCTAAACATCATGTCACCATAATAAAAAACCATTAAAATATTTAGTAATAATTTCTTTATTAGATCATATCCCTAGTAAAACAAATGTAATATAAAAGGATTTCATCATATATGAAAGATCATTTCTTATTGAAATTACCCTTTTCAATTTTAAACCACCTATGTAAAATATAAAAAATTACAAAATAAAAGATAAATAATTTTCCTTGGGGTTAACCTTATAAAATTATAATAGAATATTTAAATCATTTTGTGGTCATGAATTCATCAAATATTATTCAAAGGATATATATTATGAAAAATATTTCTTCGACATTTTGGTAAAAATTAAAATGTACAGTGTTCAAAAAATGAAAAGAAGATACAATTTCAATAATTTTTAAAAAATTTATAAAGGGGTATAAATAAATTTATACAGTCACAATGGACCATTAAAAATATTTATGAAAAAATTTCATAAATCAAGAATAAGGAATAAAAATTATTCTTAACCCTAGAGAGAAATAAAGGTTGCTTCCCATAAAAATAATATTTCAGACTTATGAGTATATAAAGAGAGGAAAATTAATGGGAAACATGAAATATAAATATATAACTAGATTATATTAAAATTAAGGATTTTCATGAGAGATATATTATGATATAGCAGCAATGAATGTGTAAACATAAACAATCCTAATAAACAATTAGGTTGTAACATAAAACCATTACCACTTTGGTAAAATTTGAATCATATGACACATGAACGAAAAACCATATATGGATATTTATATCCATTAAATTTGATCAGATTAATCTTACTATAATTTTATTGGGAGTATATACACTACACAAAGGAAATAAGTGGTGAATACGTCATGTGTCCCAAAAAAATAAATGTAATTTAAAGATATCTTAACCTTTATATTGACTATCATAATACACATTATAACCAAAAACATACTTCTATTTTAGTAGGTAGAGTTTGTTTGGGAAGAAATTATGAGAATTCACTGGATGTTGGAGTTACAGTTCTACTTCCATTGGTGGATCATGTTGTAAAAATCGAATTCTTTTTTATAGATTACGATTCAAATAATGTGTGGATCATAGTTCATGGATTATGTTTTAGAAAGTATCTAGATTCAGAATGAACTCAAAATGTGAAATGTTTCATTATGAATATAATTGAATTCCTTGTGAGGCATTGTAAATTTAAATAGATGTTTTACATATTTGACTTTTTATGGAATTCATCTCATAAAAAAGTATCACATCATGATTTTATCTTTTGTGCGAGACTTCACATCATGAATAAGAAAATCATGAATTGAATATTATGAGTCTAAACATGTTTATACGTATGTGGTTGAACCAATTATCTCATACGGTTGTTTTTCATATAACTATTTGGGAAACCCCTATGAATTATTAGGAGATTATATAACCCTTATCCTCCTTCTTTGATCCCATTCATAGGGAGGATGATCATTGGTAATCTGAGTTGATTTATCCTATTTATACCCTTATTTCTATTTTCTTATTATCTTGACTATTTGTAGTGAAAATGTTTTCTCATGTTTTTGTAATAATCTTGAATCTAGTAGCCCTGATCTAGTGATTATTTTATTATAATGGCATATATACAAGAGATCACATTACCAAGAATCAATAATTTTAATAGTCTTGAAGAACTAGTTACATACATGGATACATTATTGAATCTGTAATTTAAAATATAATATAAAAAACAATATAAACTACTTCTTGACACTTATTCAATGATTTTATCTCCACAACCCGGGGAAGGGAAAAAATAAAATGGTGAGATGAAATGTTCAGTATGGGTTATATGAAACAATAACCAATAAAGAAAATAAAAATTCTCATTGAAATTAATGAAAGGTAAATAATCAGGAAAAAATATTCCATCAATATGCTAAGAAATAAAATGAATTGATATATTTTATTCATAGTGAAATCCTCATGGAAAGTGAAAATAGAATATTGAATGAAGAAAATTATTATCTTTTGGGTGTCATATATCTGAGACATGAACCATTATAATGTCATGATATTTAATGTTTATGGGTAAAAACATGTTTTATTATATTTTGGAAACAATCATTAAGGGGTTTTCTCCAATAGTTATTTCTCATGAGACCTTTCTATGCAATGAGGGGCTATCTATAACCTAGCCCCACCCATCACTGCATGTCAAAAACATTATTCATACATAAATTCAATATAATAACATCATAAAAATAAAACACCAAATATAAAAAATCGTATATGGGTAATAAAATAATCATTCTGATGATATAATAAATATGGATATTTAATGAATTTTTTAATTAATGATGGTAATAAATAATAGGTAAGGGAACATGCATTGCACACAATGATTAAGTGCTTAATAAGGCAAACCAAAAGGGAATATCACAATGGATTCCATAAAATATAGGATATAAATCATAATTGGTAATTAATAATGGGGTATAGTCCTATATAATGGATAATTATGTCTAATTGAAGTGAAAACATGTAAAAAGAGTGTTTGGTAAACTTTAGAAAAGAGCATATTTAATGCAGTTTAAGGGAAAATATTATCGAGTCTTTAGAACAAATATAATAATAATTGTATATATAAAACCGAAAATAAAAAAAGATATTTTTCATGATAAAAATATTGATATTATAAACATATTGGAGGATTAAAATTGATTATGAAGTGTAATTGAAAATGGATATGAAATTAGGTAGTTCCATTAAATTATACTTTTTTATTAAGAGGAATTGAAAACGAAACATTTAAAATAGTTATTTCCTCATAAAATAAGGATGAATTAATCAGGAAACATAATTTTGGAACACATAAAAATAATATTGAATATTTTTATAAAAATAAAATAAAAATTACATTGGGTTAAAGACATAGAAAATGAAACTGTCAGGGAAAATGTGGGTTTAGAGAGATTTTCTTACCTTATGTCAAAAAATGTTTTTCACATTCACTTAATGTCCTGGATAATGAAAATATATTAATTAATAATTTAATAAAAAACCTCTTCAACATGGAATTTAATTTTTATTATATTATTTAGTATATTTATGGCTTTTCTGAAAAGTTATATAATTAAATTTCATAATTTGGGAGTGTTTTTTTTCCTTTGTTTTCATGATTGGTTCACGTGTATACATGTATGAAAGATCATTTAAAATTTTAATAGTTATTCAAAATTGAAATTATATTTTATTAAAGATCTTCCATAAGATTAAGTGGTCTTATATAACATTTTTTCTAGATATAAGGGCGATTCATTAGAAAAAAACATTAATCATAACTGGTTAGGTTATTTTTTGCTTTTTTTCGATAATCACAAACTAATTTTGATTTATTAATTAATATTATTTAATTATTCTAGTTATAGATTACTAAATAATTTTTATTACAAATTTTAAAATCTTTTTTAATAATTATATTGTTTTTATGATCTACCTTGAAGGTGGTAATGAAAAATAAAAGTGTGTTAACCACGATTGCAGTTAATCGACACATCACATATAATGTTTTCATTTTTAGAATAAATGGGAGAGGATATAATATTTGAGAATGGATATTTAATTCATATAATAAAATAAAATTATATATAATATAATAGATTTATAATTACTTTCTAGAAAGAAAAAGTAAATATATTATAAGAAAAGAAAATAAATTAAAAGAAATTAAAAGTGGATAAAATAGGATTTTACCACGTGAAATATTCCCCTTGAGAACATCCTAAAGGGGATTGGGACTTATGTTTTAGTGATACCAATGGCTCATAAACGTGGGGGATATACAAGGGAAGTGTATTGTAGATAAATTTGAAAAAATTAAAGACATTTTTAGGTGTAAGGAGATGATATGGTTAGGGTGGTATTTATAGTTGATAAGAGGATTGTTTTTTGATCATTTTATTGAGTAGTTTATTATTTTTCATCAAGAATGTAAATGGTGTTGAATATTGTGACTAAGTATAGGAATTATCACCTGTAATTTGGTAACTAATGGTTTCATATATCATGACTGACCAAAAAATACATGTATTCATTTTTAAATGTTAAATACTGTAAATTACCATATTTCACTATTCCCCTAAATTCAACCATTTAAGAAAAATAAAAAAATTTCACCCTAAATTTTTATCAATTTGTGAAATTAAAAAATGGAATCCATTTTTTTCAAATAATATTTTAAATATAAGAAATTTAATTTTTTACTAAAATCATCAAATATTTGAAAAATACAGATTTTATAATTTTAACTGATTTTATAACACTTTCAAAAATTAATTAACGTCACATAAAATTATCTTATAATAATATGAAAAAAAATATTAATTTAAAATATATTTTTTGAAAAAATATTCTTTTAAATGATTATATTAATTATAAAATTTTAAATAAAAATTTATGTCTTCCAAAAATTCAAACTGACAATTTATCATTTTTAAAACATTTATTTATATAAAATGTGATATAATTATATAATAGTTTCATTTATAGGATTCCTAAATTTTATTTATACATTCATAGGTGGGTTTACTATTTTATTAGATGGGTTACTATTCTATTGGATCAGTTACTATTCATAATGCCTGTATTAGTATTTCAATGGTCATGTTACTATTTAATAGAATATCACTACCTGTTTAGGGTCAGTGTTTTATGAAATGTAAGCTATAAAATGAGATGAATTTATTAAAGAAACTATATATCATAAAATCATAGTGCGTTATATTATTTCATTCTTGAGAAAATTCATCCATGAAATGTTTTCATGAATATTTCCTTCTCATCAAATTTGGGTAGTTCTTCTCCATAACATCCACAGGTTTGTGTGTTCCTTCTTTTAGTTTATGATTTCTCCAAAGAACCTTTACTAGTTGAGTCATCTGATTTCTAAGTATTTTCTATATTTTTTTCATTAATCTTGATAGGCTCTTCACAATAACACGATTTAGGTCCAATTTATATTTTTATCATAGGTGAGTACGTTTTTTGGGTCTGGAATGTCTTTCTTAAACAATGATATGTGGAACACATCATGATGTTTTTATAGACATGGAGATTTTGATAACCGATAAGCAAAAACTACTCTTCTTTCAAAAAAATTAAATGGTATGTTTTACCTAGGGATTAGTTTCACTTTCTTAATGAGCCATAGGACACCCTTCCATGAATATACTGTAAGAAATACATGATCTCCCAAATAAAATTCCAAATAATTTTTCCATTTTTCATTATAACTCTTTTGCCTACATTGGGATGCTTTAATATGATTCGAAATAATCATCAACTTTTCTTTTTTCCCTTCAAAAATCTCTAGGCCTATATGTTTCTTCTAACTAACTTCATACCAACAAGTTGGATTATAAAATCTATCTTCATATAATGTTTTATGTGGTGCCATTTGAATACTATAATATACACTATTATTGTTGAAAACCACCCCTCAAGGTAAATACTGATCCCACATACCTTGAAATTCAAGTGAGCAAGATCTCAATATGTCATAAATTATTTGAAATTTCTATTCAGATTGTCCGTCCATTTGAGGGTGATGATTATTTCTTAAATAAATCATATTATCCAAGGCCTTTTGAAGACCATTCAAGAATATTGATGTAAAATGAGGATTTTTATCTAACAAAATCCATATAGGTGTACCATATTGTCTAAAAATAATTAATATAAATTATTTTTTGCCTCTCCAGTGGTAAATCTTCACTTATGGAAAGGAAATGTATAAATCTTGTATGTCTATCTAAAATTGCCCAAATGAAATCATTGTTTCTTGGATTATTTGGTAATATAGTGAAAAATTCCATATTAATGTGATAGCACTTCCACATAGGAATACTTAGAGGTTTTATGACTCCTCTAAGATGTTGCCTCTTATCCATTGATTGTTAAAAAACTAGGCATCATGATTCATAATCAGCAATTTACTACTTCATATTATCCCACCAAAAATATTCCCTCAGATCTCGGTACATTGTTGTATTACCAGGATGTATAAAAACATATGATTTGTGAGAATTATATAATAGTTACCTTTTTCTCTTAGGTATTAATTTAACACATATAATCTTTCCAAATTTCAACTTCCATCATCATACACAAAGTCAACCAATCTTCCATCCTTAACTATTATAATTTTATTTTTAAAATTTTCATCATTATATTTAGAAATCATTATCTTCTCCAGTAATTATTCTTTAACAATATTTTAAAAAATGATTGAAATTCACCATTCAACAACAATTCTCATATCTATCTGTAATAAACCCATGAATATTGGATCATTCTCAATCAATGTTTGGGTCATAAGTGTATGATATTTTTTATTTAGTACATTTGCTACCACATTTCATTTTTCATATGGAGTAGGGTATTTAAATATCATTATGTTTGTGTTTTTAAATCCATCATATTTTCCTTTGTATGTGTTATTTATATGTAATGATACATTTAAAACTATTTTGATCTATATATATCTCTCATATTTTACTATAGAGAAAGTTCCTATGAATATTCATTGAAACTATTGCGGCTGCAAACTCAAGATCATAAGATGGATAATTTTGTTCATGATTCTTCAACTGACTTGGTGCATGAGAAAAAATATTATTATATTACATAAGTGAAAAACCCATTCATTTCTTTGATGATTCACTTTATAAAAAACCAAACATTTCCTGATGGTAGTATCAAAATAGGATTATTTTTTAATCTTCTCTACAATTCTTCAAAACATTCTACACTTTCATTTTTTCATAAGACCATTACTCCCTTACGTGTGAGATTCATTAATGGGTTAGATAAAGGAGTGTAATCCTATAAAAATGCAGATAGTAACCAATAAAATTGATGAAACTATATATCTCGGTTATATTAATTAGAATATGCCATTCATGGACTGCCTTTTTTTCATAGGATCAACTGATATTCCATCATTAGAGACAATAAAACCAAGAAAATAAATTTCTTAAATATAGGATTCACACTAGCTAAATTCACCATATAAATATTTCTTTCCAATAGTCTCTATAATGATCTGTATGTTATTCTCATGGTCTTCATATTTTTTTGAATATACCATAATATCATTACACAATTCGAGAAAACAATCATGAAGATATTCCTTGAATATTTTGATCATCATATACATAAAAATATAGGGTTAATTAGTAAATCCAAATTGAATTATTGTAAACTTGTAATGTCCATGCCCCATCCAGAAAGTAGTCTTTGGAATATCTTCCTTCGTTACTCACAACTGATGATACCCATAATGAAGGTAAATATTTTAGAAATATTTAGATCCAAGAATTTGATAAAATAAATCATCAATATAAGGTAGAGGATACTTGTTCATTACTGTAATAACATTGATTCACTATAGTCAATGCACTACCTCCAAAAATCATCTTTCGGCTTAATAAGTAGAAAATGGGATCCTCAATAGGAAACACCGGGGAGAATAAATCCCTTATTAATTGACTCCCCTATTTGTTTTTTGAACATAACTAATTCCATAGTGGCCATTCTCTAAGGATTAGTTCTTATTGGTCTTAAATAATAGATTAAATCAATTGTAAAATAATCTTCACACTCTATGTGGTTTCTAGGTAATTCATTAGGAAATATATCAATATATTCCTTTAAAATTAGTACATTCTCAATTTGAATATAATTTTCTTCATCCATAGATGATTTTTTCTATTCCAAACCAATAATTTAATTCAGTGGACTACTGGGGGTGGATATAGATAACAATCAGATGATGAGGTTTCTTCTATAGAGATAATGGATTCTACACCATCCTCACAAATCATAATTTTCTTCTTCATAAAATACGTTCTTAAATTATATTTTGAAGTCTGGTACATATAGAGTATTATATCAATGTCTACCATATGTATGATGACATGGTTAGAAAATAAAACACGTATATCTGTAATAACCTGAACTGCCTGACACATTTGTGTTGTAATGACACTTCTCTAAGGGGTTTTTACTAACTAATAACTTTTTAAATATAAATTTAAATATATTATTTTCTAGGAAATTTCTATAGATATAAATTATTGTGATAATCTAGAATTAAATAAATCATTGGAGGTTTTTTAATACTGGATTATTGCACCTACCACCACATTATTGGTACTTCTACTTTAGCAGTGGTGATCACAAAATATTTTCTCTCTCCCCATGGATTATTTTGAGGTATATTCCCTTGACACTTGTGAAATTTATTATAATAATTTCCCATTTCATCAAAATTTAATCATTGAATATAATTGATTTTTTTCTTCCCCTTGCATTCATTTTCTCGATGACCCTTTTCTCTACAATTATAACAAACTCTCATTCCATTCAAAAAAATTCCCATGATGATTCATTCCAAAATTATCCCTTAATTTAAATTGATCAATTACCCTTATATTAATTTACTCTTGACCTTTTAAATAGTTATTAGAGGACCTCTTATTCTCTTTATTTCCCTTGAACATATAAGATTTATCAAATTTCTTTTTTACTTTTATGGAACTAAATGTTATTTAATCATATGATGAAATTTTCTGAGAACGCAGTGCCCTTCAGAGACTTCATATAAGACCTTAAAATGAATTATCAATGTTGACATTTGAATAATATATGTAATATATAGAATAACTGTCTAGTATTATAAAGTTGGCCTCATACTATACAATACTCTCTTATTAACTTTTATTTAAGCTAATTATTTTTCTCATTATTTTATCTCTTTGTTCATGAGGGTAATTTTTTAAAATAATGTTTCTTTAAAAGTTTTCAATTCCATGTATTATATTTAATCTTCTTCTGTAGTATTCTGTTTTGACAACCACCTTTGGTCTGCATCTCCCTTGAGGAATCATACCTATAGTAAAACCTTTTCATTTTCATTACATCCCAATGTTAAAAATATCTTTTTGAGTGACTTGATATGATACTTATATACAACTAGATTAGTATTCACACCCAAATATTGGGTATTTTTTTGCATTTAGTGATCTAGCATGGGTGTAGTATGCTTATTTTTCATAACCTGGGTAAGCATTCCTAATATGGTCATGATCTTCTCAACTCTAACACTAGTTGTGTTGAATTTATTTGAAGGTAAATTCCTTCATTGCTAGTAGTTATTGATTCCATTTCTTATATTAGGTTACATCAATAAATAATTGAACACTCTATGTTTGCCCATAATCATCAGGAGTATTCTTCTAAAAATCACTACAATGAAGTAATATAATTCTCATGTTTACTTAACATTTAGTTTCCATGATTTTTACTAAACTTTCTCTAATATAAACTATAACAACCCTAACCCCAGTATCACATATTCAGTGGTTGTTTTATTAAAATAGAATATATATAAGAGTTAACATCACCATGGATCAATAAGATTAGTTTTCATAAATAAATATAAACATACATGGTTTCCTTATTACATGGGAAATTAAAATTTTAAAATAATAAAAAAATAAACTACTTATTTTCAATTATTCAATGATTTTGTCTTCAAAAACAAGGGAACAAAAATAGATAAAAGTTTAGATAAAATGCTTAAGAATAGTTATATGAAACAATAATAATTTAAGCAAAGTCAATAAGGCATTGAAATTATGGAAATTTAAATAATCTAAAAACATATCTCATCAATACTTTGAAAATAAAAATGCATCCATAGATTTTGTTATAGTTAAAACCTTATGGAATGTAATAACAAAATACCAAATGAAGAAAATGGGTTTTTTGCGTTATGTATTTGGTACATGAACCATATTACAGTCAAGATGGTTTGTGTCAGTGGGAAAAAACCCAAATGATTCTGCTTGGAAACTAACACAATGTGTTTATCACAAACTATTTTGTCTTGAGATACATTTATATGAATCAAGGGGCTATCTATAACTGGGCCCCACACATCACTGCATTTCCAAATCATTCTTTATATAAATATTTCATTCAATTACAATAATCAAAGAAAGAACAATATATAAAATTGGTTGATATAGAAGACAATAATCATATCCATGAATCATGAAATATGGATATTTAATGAATTCTTTAATGAGTGATGACAATAAATAATAAGTATACATACACCACACATATGAATTAAGTGGTGAACAAGGCATAACCAAAGAGAATATAATAATGGTTTCCATAATTGAATAGATTTAAATCATAACTGGTAATTAATAATTAAATATAGGCATATATCATGACAAATTTTGTTCAACAAAAATAAAAATAAAAAAAGTGTGTTTCAGTGACATTAAAAAAGAGCCTCTTTAGTGTTGTTTAATGAAAAATATTAAAGTGTATTTAAAACAAACAAAGTCATAATTATTTGTACAAAACCAGAAATGAACAAAAATATTTTTTGAAGATAAAAAGGGTTATTTTATAAAAATATTAGTGTCTTAAATCATATTATGGAGGGTAAATGGAAATGGGTAAAAAATTGGAAGGTCCACTTACTTATCTGGATGAATTGAAACATAATCCTTAAAAACACGGCTTTCCCCATAAAATAAAGATTAATTGATTGTGATGAATAATATTGGAATAGAAAATTATTATTTAAAACAATTTTATAAAATGAATTAATTATTACGTTGGGATAAAGATAGAGAAAACTATACCCAATGGAAAAAATTGGGTTTTATAGAGAATCCATTATCTTATGACTGATAGTACTCTACACTTACATTTAATGTATTGTAAAATGAAATAAGATTTATTAATAATTTAATTCAAAAACTCTTAAAATAGATTTTATTTAATATAATTTCATTATTTCATTTATGGACTTTTTGATGAGTTATATGATTTAATTTTTTTGTTCGGGATTTGTCGTTTACATGGTTTTCAGGACTGGTTCTCTTTTGTATATTTATTAAAGATTTTGTAAAATTGGAATAGTTTTCCATGATTGAAATTATATGTTATTAATGATCTTACAGAATATTAAATGGTCTTATGTATCATTTTTTTCATATATGAGGGGGATTTATTGGATACAATGTTGATGATATTCGTTTAGATTATTTTTTGCGTTTTTTATGATCATGGAATAGTCTTGTTTTATTAATTAATTTTATTTATACATACTAGTTCAAGAAAACTATGTAAGTTCAAATTTTCATTTTAAAATATTTTTTTAACTTTTAAATCTTTTTATGACTTGCCTTGAAGGAGGTAATGAAAAATGAAAACACATCATCCACAATGGCATTAAATCAACACATGCATGACCATGTTTTCAATTTTAGAATTTAAGAGAGTGGAGAAGGGGTCTAATGATGGATATACAATTAACATAATAAAATTAAAGCATATATAATATATTGTATTTTTCATGCATGCTTGTATAGAGGAGGTAAGAAGAGGATCATGGGTGAATATAAATTAAAATAAATCAAAAGAGAATGAAACGTAATTTTACGGATGGAATTATACACCTTGAGAACCTCTTTAAGGGGATTAGGATTGGTCTTTTTCTAAAACCAAAGGGTCGTGTACTTGGGAAATACACTTGGAAATAGTATTGGACATAAATTAGACAACATTAAAGGATTCGAAGGTGTGAGGAGGTGTGGTGGTGATGAATGATATTTCTAGTGGAGGAGAGAGGTGTTTTTTTGATTATTTTATGCATTAGTTTATTATTTTGGCAGAAGACCTAAATAGTTTTGATTATTGTAAATATTTATAGTAACTAGATAATATGATTTCTATATAAATCTTTATGACATCGTTCTTGACCTGAAAATTCTTGTATTTGGCTTAAAATCTTTTATACTATAAATTATCACATTTAACTATTAACTAAAAATTCTTCTATTTCAGAAAAATAAGAAAAATTAACATCAACAATTATTTTATATATAAAATTCAAAAATGGACTCAATTTTTTGTTAAAAATTTTATATAGACTACATATTTTATATTTAATTAAAATAATCATTTATTCAAAAAATACTGATTTTAAAATTATAATTAATTTTATGACACATTGAAAAGTTAATAAAGGAAACTTAAAATTAATTATAATCATAATAAAAAATTTAAATTTAAATATATATTTTTATCTAAATAAATTTATTTTAAATTAATATATTTATTATGAAAATTTAAATAAACTTTTATCTTTTACAAAAAAACTATCTCCTAATTTATCTTTTTTAAAAAATTTATTTTTTTATAAAATGATATATATTTATATTTATCAAATTTCCATTTATACAATGCCTAAATATTATTTTTCATTTCATAAGTGGGGTTACTATTCCATCGGTTGGGTTACAATTCCTAATGCTCATATTACTATTCCAACGTTCGAGTTACTATTTAATAGAATGTCACATTCTATTTAAGATTGGTGTTTTGTGCAATGTATGCTATCAAATGAATTGATTTTATTTAAGAATATACATACTATAAATCCTTGGGAATTATATTTCGATTGTTTTGGGTTTTGTTTTTGAGGATCCATTGGTGTTATCCTTTTAGGTTTCATGTAATCATCATACATTTTTGTTTTTTGTTACTTCCCAATCTCCATATTGTCAATAATGAATCAAAATCCTTTATTGAGGTAGGGTATTTTCTATCTCTTCTTATATATATTAATGTGTTCAAAGTGAATGCTTTTTTATTTTATTTGAGTGGATATAATATGTTCACATAATAAATATAATGAAGTTAATTAATATTAAATTTCCTTGGAATGGGGATAAATCACATATTTTACTAATTTTTTGTTATTTTTGAACAATTTACTCGATTTTTATCTTTGATTAAAATTTATATTTTTATGTGAATTTCTTTTGTTTAGTGTATATTATTGTGAGAAAATTTATTTTGTTTTCATTGATCACAAAATGAGTGAATGATTATGAATAAATAATAGGATAATGTATTGGATTCCCATTGAAATATGGTATGTGTGATGATATCTATAACATGTAATGAAGTAATGTAATGTAAGACCCTAAATATAATGTGTGGATTCATTGATCAGATACTTTTTTTATTAATTATTTTTCTCTAACCCTCTCAAAGGAAAGTCATTATGTAGTGATGGTAGTGACCAGATGGTTTTGAAATAAGTGGGGTAGTGATGAGTGGGTTGGTTGGAATATGATGTGGTGTGAGAAGTTATACTGGTGTTGTGTAGTGATATGGTTGGGATGGGTGGTTTCTATGGTTAGTTGGATTAGTATATGTGGGGTTATGGTGATTTGTGATTTTTTATGGATGGTATATTATAAAATATGGTTTTTTAAATGTGTTATTAGGTATGTAATAGTTTATTAATTCAAAAATAAAATTTAATGGCTTGTTAATTGAATTAAAAATGGTTTTGAACTAATATAATGTAATTTTCTTAAATGGTTTAAATATGCAAATTGATTTTGTAAATGTGAGAAGAAATTAATTAGTAAATGGGAGTTAGTAGAATATTTTTTAATATTAGAAATCGTAAAGTATGTTATTAAAAGTGTTTTTTATGGATTTAGGTGGTGGTTGGGTGGTGTGATTCATTTAGTGGCGGAAGTATCAAGAATGATATTGTGTGGGTAGTGGTGGCATCATGGGGTATGCTGGTGTAGTTTTTGTGAACCCAATGGTTGTGTTTTTGTGCTATCCATATGACATGTATTTTGTGTTCCTCCAATAATATCTCTACAAATTGTAGATGAACTTACCAACACCCAATGTTTTTGGGTTCCAAATTTTTTTCCCAATATCATGGGTGGTGATGATATGGATGGATGGATACCATATATTCCCTTCTATACCATCAATAATGATGATATTCTTTTTTAGAGATTACCTAGCAGTGATGATGATGTGATATGTGATTGGCGTCATGTATGGTAGGATGAGGGAATAAGGTTAACGTCATTTATATTCATGAAAACCAAAAGAACATGTTATGTGATTAATATATGATGTGACTATGACTCAAGGTGATTTTATGATTATTTATGCTTGAAATGGATGCTAAAGCATATGAGGGGGTGTAGGTAGTTATGCATACTGATCCTCATTCCAAATAGTTATTTGCTGTGATATTTTTGAAAGTGATTGGAACATAATAAATTTGATGTTTTGGTGTGAAACTGGAAGACCAATTAAGAAGTAATTGTAGGATTCCTTTGATTTTATTTATTAATAAAATGTTAATATATTAGATTCATGATTTTTTGAGTGATAAATGGTGATTTTTTTTCTTTGGATGGCATGTTTTGGTGCTTTTTGGTTTTTCTATTTATTTATCAGTGTGTTAGTATTCAATTTTCACATGTGAACTATAGACCATTGGTATTATCCTAATGATTATACATATTATTCCATGACTATATATATATTTATATAATTTAATGTTTTATAAGAGGAATTTGGGGATATATATGGACAATACAAGCTTGGGTTTTGGAGCCATTGTCGAGTTACTACTACATGACTTGCCTTTTGGTATTCAGAAGGATTATTTTATTTCAATTTATTAACTTAGTAAATGAATTTTAATGGTTTTAGGTTTACTCTAATTTTTTATTATAGGGGTTCATGGTGGGTTTTTATCCTATCTCTCGGTCCTCTTTTATCATAATGGTTAATGCCTCCCATTTGTGATATTTGTTCACCCTCTATACATATCCCCAACCCTGGGTCAACTGGAGGAAGATCTCAGAGGTTCATCGTCTATCATCCATCATTTATAGGCTACAATGGGTACCATTGGTGAGTGTGTTCATGATATGATGTATGTACACCATATATATTAAATTGGTTTTATAATACCAATCATGTCCTAAATAGTGGAATTTGAGATAAAAACCCTTTTATGGATTTTAATTCATTCTTCATTAGCATAAAATGGACTAAATAATTAAATTCAGTTTATTAAATACATACCCATGAAACTTATTTATAACCATAACCATCTATACCCATCATTTTTATCGATTATATTTATATAAATGAAATAACTTTTTCCAATTTTATACAATTGGTGTATTTAGTCATTATATATCTAAAATGCTTTTATACAAGTCATACTAGTCTATATTATTTTTACAATGTATATCACTATTATATCATTTATGTTATTGAAATAGATATTCCATAATATATTATATAGCTATAATTTTATCTCATATTGGTTTTAGTTAAGAAACATGGAGAGGAAATCAGTAATAGTAATATTATGGTGATTCATAGAGAATGAAAGGTGATTTATTAATTAATCGGTTGGATGTTAACATAAACATACCATAAAAATATTATTTTCTTTTTTAAATCATATTATGTAAGTATATATGATTTCATATTCATCCATTCAATAATTGAATTGTAGTGTTCCATTAAGTTGTTAAACTGAAATAGACATAAATCAATCATGATTAATAGTAAATTATAAGAATGTTTATAATTAATATCACTAAAAAAGAAAAATAATTACCTTTTTTAATATTTATTAGTGTGAAATATAATTATTTTAATGATTTATTAATAAATTTAAATTTATAGAGTCATTACATTGAAAAATGGATCAATTTTCTCTTAGTTCACACATTTTAAATGATCAAATTGATGATTACATTATATAATAATATTATTAGTAGAATAAAAAAAATCATAAAAAATCCGTAATGATATCATAAGAATCATATTTACTCCTTTAACCGATCATGGTACCATTAATTATTTTTTTGATGGAAAATGATTTATGATTCTCATGGTGGGAGTTTTCATCACATACACAGGAATGAAATATATTATAAATTAATAGATTGGATGGATGAATAAATAAGATTAATAAAAATATATATTAATATTTTAATATATAAAAGAAACTAATTTAAATACATTATTATGGATATAATAACTTTTAATTAAAACTATTTTGAAGAAAAACTATGTATTTTATAATAAAAACATTAGTTATTTGAATATTTCTAGAAATTCTCCTAAAATTGATGAACGTATAATTAATAATGGTGACTAGAAGCATTTTATCACTGAATATGGTTCTAATAGTATAAATGGGGTATATTTTCATGATGAAATTTGAATTTAAGGTGAGTCATAATGTGTTGGAAGTCATGTATATTTATAATTGTAGGGTGGGTTATATTTGGAAGATCCATTTATATTCTTGAATAATGTGATGTTACTATTACAAGTTAAATTATACCAAAATGAATAAAAGAAGGTGAATGTGTCTATTTGGGTCTAAATTCACCTAAAATACTCAATTGGAAAAATTATTTGAACATTTTATGGATTTTATTTACTTTTTTACTTTTACGGAAATATAAATTGAAATTTTAAGTTAATTTTTAATCATAATAGTTTATATTAATGATAAATTAAAGTTTAACTATTTACCATATTTCAACATTATGGAGTTAAAATATGGATATTATTTTATCAATGAACGTTCTTATGTTTTTAAAATGATAGAATTTTTTATTTGTAAGAATTACACATAAAAATTGTTTTGTGAAAAACATTTCATTTTTTAATCATATGGTTTATGTGTAAGAAATATTTATTAAAATTATCAACTATATTGTCTTATTTGGTTTATATTAAATAAATTAAAATTTATGGCACTTTAAAATAAAATCAAAACAAAATTTCAACCTAAAAACACATCATTAAAATAAAAGACCAAAAATTATTTTTTAAAACAAAGACATTAATTTATTTCTAATACTTGTCTATATAGAATCATAAGCTCAAATATTATATTAAAAATCCAAATTAAATTACTCAAATTCATTGATTAATACGTTTGATATTTTGTAAACTTCTATGTAGTTGTTATATAACAATTAATATATATATTTTAAATGTTTCATGGAAAACGTTTTTCTAAAAAAAGATACTTTCATAAAAAGATAAAAAAAACTCATAGTAAGCTATTTTTCATATGATGAATTCAAAAATTAATTTATATTGGTCAATTAAAAATTATAAAAATTATGACACAAATTTTATTAAAAATATAACAAATAATGAAAACATTATTATTGAAAAATAAAAATTTCTAAAATTAATTGATAACATTTTTATTTTATATCATATTCCAAATAAATTGGTGTTAGAAAATTATGAATATAAATCATAATTTTTTATTATTAATCAAATATTTTCAGATATTTAAATCGATATCTTATATCAATTATATTTTTATATGAAATATTTTTGAAATAATATATTACCTTATTATTCATTTTATGTAAAAGAAATGTTTTTAATTTATATATATATTTCATAACCAATATTCTACTATTCATCCCCTATAAATAAATTTCTAGTATTTAATTTCCATTGTTAAATATTGATATTTTATCTAAATATATTATGGTTTTTTTATTATTGGTGTTGTGTGTCGAGAAAGATATCGAACACTTCCATTTGATTAAATTTAATAATATATTTAGATAACATAGTCTTACATCCATAATTATTCCCTATGTTTATGCCCAAATTTCCCTAATTGTATGTTTTCTTCAGATAATCATTTTATATCACCCCTTCTTTTGTTTCTGCTACACTAGGTTATAAGGATGTTCAGTACAAGTGACATTTTTAGAAGGACGTCACATGTGGAATTATTTATGTGAAATTATGAAGACACATTTTGGATTGATTTTTTTCTAATATAGTTGAAGAAATGATAACGTGATACAATGAACATAGTCTTCATTAGTCTATGATGTTTCTTAATTCTCTAAATTTCAAGACCTAAAACACAATTTATATTTAAATGATTTAATTATATTTATTAATATTGATATTATGTAAGGTTACATAAAGTTTTATATTAATAATATCAATGATTTTCTGTAAATTATTTGTTAATTTTTTTATGAAACAAGATCCAATAGTGTGTAAATATGGTGTAATATTTCAATCATTGAAGATAGTGATGATAATTCCCTTAATAATATCTTAAAAATTCTTGTTGCATATGAAATGGAAAATACTAAAATATATATATAAATAATCCAATATTTATCTGCAATTTGAACACATGAGGAAGGTTGAGATCAAATATGAATAAGTTAGAAACCATACTTATAACATCCTAGAACCCTTTCTACCATATATGATACCAAATCATATAAATAACATTTCTAGCATTCATGCTGATAATTATGACCTAAATTTTCTATCCAAATCACACAATATAAAAATGAATAATTGGATAACATATTATCTTGAGGACATTTTAGTATTATTATTTTATATAATTAGAACCAACTAATATCAACGTATACTCATAAAAAACTGGTTCATATAGATGAACATTTTCTCCCATTATAGAGAAATTTTATTATTTCACATTAGATCATAAAAATATTCATTTCTAAATTATTTATTAACATGAATCATTCAAACACATTATTATTTACATTAGAAAAAGGAATAATAAGAAGGGTTATCACAAATGATACTTAAGGGAAAACGTAATCATTAATAATTGAATTTCCTCAATAAGAATAAGGGTTCATAAGGTAATTATTACATAATCATAGTGCATGAGAAAATAATAAAATAACTCTTACCCATCACTACCTGGATAGTAAAATATAAAAAAATGGAATAAGGCATTAACAATGGAAATATTCATGTGAATCAAAAATCATGAGACATGTGATATTAATATTGATCAAAAGAAGAATCTTAAAGACAAATATAATAAATATTGTTATCTTGGAACATCATATCATAAAACCATTATAGAATCCTTACTAAACCCTAATAAACATTAATAATCATATAGTCAACTTCCCAAATAATTCTCTCTAGAATACAATCATTACTCAATGCATTGCTGTGCAATCTGGTTGCACCCGATTTATAATCTATAATAGTCCCACCTAATACTATCTGGGTGTAATAATTATTTTTAATGTCCAAGATCCACAACATGAATAAATTATATAGAGAATTAGTTTCATCATAACTCATTGAAATAACTGTTATTATGATAAAAACATGATTTACCCATGAAAGATAAATGGTTTCCATAAAGATATCTTCGAAATGTGACAAACCCATTGAAATTAAATGAGTTCAATGGAAATATCTTTGATGCATTCATATCTCATGGAAAAGAAATGATTTCCATAAAAATCTATTTCAAACAAACACAATCCATATAAGGATTTAGAGAGGATGGTATGAATACTATATATCCCCAGTGGAGGATATGTAACCATATATATTGTTGATTTTAATGAATGGAAATATGATTATAATATTATTAAAATATTTTTTAGGAAAATATGCTTTTAATTTTGAATTTTACATTTTAAAACATAAAATATTTTGAAAAGGATATCCATTGAAAACAGACTTGGGAACATATAAATAATGATTTAAAAAAAATTATATATTTTATTGAGGAAAAAATCCTTACTATTTTTAAAAATTTTATTATTTATCAATTATTAAAACATTTTGCAAAACATGATTTTGGAAAAAAAACTAATTTCCAAATAAATATAGATTCAAATAAGATTTTTTTAAAAATATTTTCCCAGTAATTATTAGTACTAATGTGTGAAAAAATGGCACTGTTACTTGAAAATTTCATGAATAACCAGTGTATTATATAATTCATGAGAATTATAATATTTAAACATCATATAATAAATCATACACAACCCCAAAAAATGATGAGATTGAATCAAAAGACCCTTTCCAATTTTGTAACAATAAATCATAATACCCATAAAGGAATAACATTAAATTAAACATATAATATAATGAAAAATAAATATATTAATTATATAACACATAAAATTGGATTTTTGTACACCTTATATAATTTGAAATGTCAATAACATAACAAACATCTCATATAACGAAAATTGGGACAAAAATCACATAACTCTAGTAATTTTGAAACTAGAAAACACATGGAAGATAGATCTTAAAATGGAAATTTAAATCCCATAAATTTATTAATAATAATAATAAAATACATTTATTGGATATATATATACCACAAAACAAAAATAAGGGGTTAATATGTAATATATATTATATAAACAAAAATAAGACGAGAAATCCTCTTACCTTGTGTTTTACTCATCACACTTGTTCTTTAGGATAATGAATAAAAAAAGTTTTTTTAATTTTTTTACTTTCTTTAGAACAATTTACATGATTATTATTACTTTTATTTTACATATACATATCGTGTATATAATTACTTGTTTAAATATATTTACATAATTTGTTTTGATTATATTCGATTTAAGAGTCAAAAATAACTATGGTAAGTCAACTATGGTAGAAGTTTTAATTTTTAAAACTAATATTAAATAATAAAAATTAAAATTTTATCATATTTATAGATAACTTATTTTTTTAACAATAATGTACTATGGTTAAGAAAAATGGATTAATGTTGTGATCATGGAGATGGTTGGTTGTATGTACTCCTGAGTAACATTTCCATTTTTCAATGATCATTATGGAAAGAAGGTAAGTACTATTTATCATTTGAGAATAATAAATATATAATAAATATAATATTAATTAATTTTATATACTTATAAATATCATTATTTTTGTGGGGTCAAAAAATAAATAATCACATCGATATGGGGAGGTGGTAGTCCAAAGTTCCATGAATGATATTATCACTTTTTAGCTTGTGAAATAGTAATATAAAATAATATATTTTATTTACAGAAAAATAATTATGACATAAATAACATAATTATGTATTTTATATCATATTTATTTATTATAGATACCATTTTACCTTCCATGTAACACGTTTAACAAAAATGCTTCACATCGCTTCACGAGGCTGTAGTCCGACGTACACACGAGAGACATTATCATATCTTCTACAATATGCAATGTGAAAAAGGGTTTAGGATCTAATGAATCCATAGGTCTGTTTTTGTTATAAATTTCATAAATATAATATATCAATTATACTTCCATCATTATGGAAAAATATGATAGGTTGTAATTGAAAAAAATAAAAACATAGTTTCATAGGGTGGTGGTCCACCATACACATGAGTGATGATTTCAAAACCCATTTAATTGAACAATGTGTGGGGGTAGGTAAAAAATGAACATAAGACATATTTTTTTTATGATAATAATTTTTTATATAAAAATTGTAGAATTATAATTTATTGGGGGTGTTGAAAGAAATAAATCAAAGAATCATGTTGATGAATGTTACCTCTTATTTAGGTAACTCCATTTGGTTTTCACCAAAGGACTTCCTTGATTGACTTTGCTCACATTGTAAGGATTCTAGGATGATATGAGGGAATTTAGAAAGGTATTTTTGAAGGTATTAGATTTTAAAATGGGTTTATCAGTGTGAAGTGAGGTTGAGAGTCGAAGGCCCTTTATAAGTGGGGGAAAGGATGCCCTAGTGATTTTTCCAAAGAATGTAAGTTAAACCCATGTTTTCACCTAGTAAAAGGAACAAATAATTAAAAAACAAGTTAATATAAGTTATATGATCT
The DNA here is from genome assembly GCA_963277665.1 of Viscum album. NCBI lineage: Eukaryota > Viridiplantae > Streptophyta > Magnoliopsida > Santalales > Viscaceae > Viscum > Viscum album. The sequence goes on along the minus strand of OY728160.1, from coordinate 245,935,668 downwards.
AAATATTTCCATCTAATGGGTTATTAATAAGTTTCATGCCATTTTTCACAAGGATAATGTTTAGTCACTTTGTAAACTCATTTTTTACTAGAATGATTATAATTATTTTCAATTGTATTTTTAAATCACATTGGAAAATATTTATTATGTTCTTATTATAAGTTATAAATTATTATGATTCCAAATTTTGAATCCAATTTTACAAATTCAATTCAAATGATTTTAATTTTTTTATATTAATCTCGTATTCACCGCGAGACAAATGTTTTTTAAGAAGAGTATTTTTTTAGAAAAAGATAATTATATATTAACTCAATGACTAAGAAAAATCAATGAATGAAAATGAAATTATATTTATATATTTATAGTCTATAAATTATATTTCAATCACTTAATATGAAGGATAATTTTATTTTATTAATTTGGAGAACCATTCTACATTTTAAAACAGTTTTTAGAAAAAAAATCTCTTTTTAAATAAACAAATATACTTATATTAAAAATGAATATAATGATGATTAAAAATGAATTAACTACATTTAATATAAAACAAATAAATTTAAAGAAATATTTGGAATTTAAATTTCATAAATTATATAAATGAAAAGGCCTTTAACCAAAAAAACTATATTTTTTAATTTTTCGAAAAAAATCAATATTTTCCTAAGAGTAAATATTTTTTTGAAAAATCTCAAAATTTCACAAAATGAAAATTTTGAAATTCCACTACAATTTATTTTATTTTTTATAATATATTATATAATATTATTTGAAAATCAATTTTAAAATAAGTTCACTATAAAAGGAAATAAGTTTTTTTAATATACAATATTAAGAGAAAATTTTGATTCATCTTGTATAGAAGACACGTACGATAAATATTAAATGTTAAATTTAATATAGTACACATTAATATCCTTAATATAATACATAAATAGTTATTTTTTTAATTTATTTTTATAAAACAGACTTTTTTATTAAAATTGTTCTTCAAAAAATATTTCCTTTTTTTATAAGAGATTTATTTTTATTTCTAATTAATTGGTCACTAAATAATTAATTATATATACCGGTGTAGATTTTAATTTCATAATTAGTTTCATTAATTTAATAATTTTCATTAAAAACACTAGTTTATAATGGTAATATATGCCATAGTGAATTTAGGTTTAGTGTTCCCATTGAATACGCCATTGAATAGAAAAATATCACGGTTGTGTGTAACAGAAGTTAAACTGTGTCTTGTGTGTAAAATATGATGAACTCTATGTTTCATGTCCTTGGCATGATTAATTATAATTTTTCCTTTAAAAAAATCTTGGTGGTACATCCCCCTCTAACTTTAATAAATTGTGCCCTTGCAATTTGGTCTTTATCTCGGTAATCAAAGTATTAAGACTTGAAAATAATTTTGATAAAATTCCAAACAGAAAAAAGGTTAATATAACATCTTCTTAATAGAATATAAATGTATGTACAATGGTCATATGGAATAACACATGAATATTTTTTCAAATATGAAAACATAGGTTTGAAATTAGGAGAATAATAAATAATTGTATTGATTTATTGAGTCCAATGATGATAAGAATGTGAATGATTAGGGGAATTTTAAGGGCCTCAAAATCAAAAAAAATCAATGATTGATAATACTACCAGTTCATTATAATTAAATTTAAAAAAGATAATCCTTTTATTTCATGATTTTTTTCCTATATTTGATGAATTATCTTACCATATAGACAAGTATATATTGAAATATACCTAATTGATGAGTATAATTTCATTTTTTGGCCAATTTACACCACAATCTAATTATTTTCTACAAATTAAGAGTATTCAAGATGAATTTTCCATTCCCAAAGAACTAAAAGGAACTTTCAAATAATCACTTAATCCATCAATTAATAACAATATATTAATCATATCTTTGATCATTAACCAAAAAAATGATCACATTGTAAGATAATTCCCAAAATTAATAAACCACAATATAAAAAAATAATCCTCAAAATTCAAATCTATAATACAAAGTTTAAACTAAATAATTCTATAACCCTATATTCAAAATAGTCCCTATTACCTAAAAACGAAATATTATTTTAACCTAAAAGGTTATCTCACACAGTCCATATTTACAGAAAAAATGGATATATATTCTTAACGTAACATTAGTCACATAGTCACCAAATGAATTTTTAAATTCAGTGGTTATCAATTTGATTAAAGTTGTGTTCTCTATATAATAAACCACATAAACAATAATGGTGATCAATAACTTCAATATCATTTCCACAAAATTAAAATTCACACATCATGATAAACCATCAATTTAAAAAATGCTTCATTATATTAATAATTCTAAAAAAATGTCATTAATCACTTTAATATATCATTGCTTAAAACCTGAAAACGGTTTCTAAGATTTTGAACATATGATCATAATCAAGATTATAGATATATAACTATATTCATTACTCTTAGTATAACCTCACATAAGGTTATCTATACTAAACTTTGATACCATCTATAACATCCAAGAACATGTTCTCTTAGATATGGTTATGATATCATAGAATTCAAATTTTTGGATTCAATACTGATAATTGTCACCAATATTTTTCCTTCCAAATGTTAAAATATAAAAAAAGACAATTGATTCAATTTCATTCTTGAATACCATTTTGGCTTAGAATTTTAGAGAATTAGAACTAACTCATATAATCATGTACTTATAAATAACTAGTCAATTCAAAAGAACATTATCTCCCATTATACCCAGATTTTATTATTTCTCATTGGGTCATCCAAATCATCTTTTTGAAATAATTTATATACAAAAATCATTCATCGTAATTATTTATAACATGTGAAAAAGTAAACAATAGAAGGATGAGCTCAAATTATCATTAAGGGTAATCATACGCATTAAAAATTTAATTTCATTAATGAGGATAAGAGTGAATATGGGTATGATAACATGATCAATGTGCTTGGGAAATACATAAAATAACTCATACTGATCAATATATGTATCATGAAACATGAAAAAATTTAATAAGGATTAACAAATAAAATATTCATAATAATAAACAATTAAGATTCATGTGATTTTAATATTGATAAAAATGTTCATCATAAACACATAAATAAAGAATACTAGTAACCTGAAACATAATCTCTTAGAAATCTTACTAAAATATTGCAGAACCCTTATATAACCACCATAAATTGGAAAAGACTTACATCCAATTTCCAATATAATTCATTAGGGAACATAATAACTACCCAATGCATTGTAGTGACATTTGTGTGTACCGATTTTATAATCTATAACAGGCCCACCCAGTGTTATCTAGGAGCACACAATATTTATAATGACCAATAAGCACAACATGAATAAAGAAAAAATAGAATTCATTCCATTATAGCTCATTGGAACAAAATTTATTAGTTCATATCTTGATTATCCCATATAGGGGAATTGGTTGCATAACACTATCTTTGAAACATGATTTACCCATGGAAAAGAAATGAGTTGTGTGAAAATATCATTGAGACATGATTAACTCATGGAAAAGAAATATTTTCTATACCAATATCTTTGAGAAAACACAGTCCATCATGGTAAAGAAAGTGGTTGGTATCAATAAAAAATATACCCATAGTAAGAAAATTAACAAAAATGATTTATTACATTGATTTTTTGGATATAACCTTAATTTTAAATTAAAATAATTTTAATGAAAATTCCCATTTAATTTTCAAAATAACTTTTAAATATATAAAAAACTTTGAAAATAATTTTCTTTAGAGAAAAAATTTGAATCATATAAAGGAGGTTCTCAAATAATTTAAAATAATTATTGAGTAGAATAACCTTTCATTTTTGAAAAGCATTTTCTTAACATTTTTTGAAAACATCATTCTGGAAGAAAACTTAGTCATCATCAAAGGTTGAAAGAAGTTCATATTTTACTAAAACCATTGTCAAATGTTCTGAGTAAAAAAGAGTCTAAAAATGGTATTATTACATTAAATCATACTAAATAACCATATTATATATGAATTATTGAAATTATAATATATTTCTATTAGAGAATTAATCATACAAAATCTTGATAAATGATTACATTGTAAGAAAACACTCTTACCACATTTGTACCTTTGAATAATAATCCCCATTAAGGAATTACATTTAATGAAGTATATAATATCTTGAAAAATAATGATATTCCACATACAAAATTTCAAATGGGAAGTATCTACAACTTAAAAAATTATATAGGGGTATAAGAAAACAAATATCTCAAAAAAATAAATTTGTGGTAGAAATCCTCTACCACTTTGGAGACTTTTAATCTATACTCCCCATGAAATATATATCACAAAATGGTTATTTAAATCCATAACAACCTAAAAATAAGAAATATAAGAATAATTCATGGGAAGTATATACACCACAAAAAAGTGTTGAATGTGACATATATCTCATAGAAATCAATATGAGATGTGAAAAATCTCTTACATTAAGTTCAATACGTCACCAAAGATCTTTATCTTCCATAATAATAAATATATGATAATTATTTTCTTTCCATAAAAAAAATTTACGTGTTTATTTTTAATTTTTTTCAATCATAAAAAATCTATATGTAATGACTTAATCAATTAAGTTTATATCGAGTGAATTGACTATATTTGGATTATGTGTTAAAATCAACCTTGGTAAGTAGGATATGTTCAAAGGGGGCATTATATAAACTCATACATAATCATAATAAGGAAATAATTATAATATCTATACATAAATTATTTCAATAAAACCATTTATAGAACACATTTATGAAAAATTGTCTAATATTACAATCATGGAGCGGTAGGTCGTACGTACACGTGAGTAACGTTTCCATTTTCAAACGATCATTTTGGAAAGAAGGTAAGTATCATTTATCTTTCAATAAATATAATTATTTCATAAATAAAATAAAATTTAATTATATATACTTATATTTATCATTATATTTATGAGTTCATGAAAATAATAATAATCATATTGCTTTGAAGAGGCAGTAGTCCATAAGTCCATGAATGATGTAATCACTTTTTTAGTGTGAGAAACGATAATAATAAATTGATATAATATATTTCAGGAAATATAAATATGTCATTAATATCATTTTTCTTTCATGTATATCATATAAATTCATTATAGTTTCCCTAATTACCTTATATGTATCACGTTAGTGAAAAAGGCTCCACATCGCATTGTGATGGTGTAGTGCACAGTACACACAAGCGATGTCATCGCATCCCCTATGATGTGGAGTGTAAAAAGGATGTATATGATATAATAATAAAATGGTATCATTATTTTTTAAATATAATAAATATATTATATAAAAAATATTCCATCATTATTCTCAACCATGAGAGGTGGTAATGGAAAAAAGAAGGACTACATTTCACAATTTAGTAGTGTTCTGTACACACGAATGATAAGTTCATTACACATTGGATGGAATTGCGTGAGGTTGTAATTAATAATAGAAACATAAAAATATATCATAATTTTCAATATACTTATGTTTTTATAAAATCATTGTATAAGAATAATTAAAGGTGGTGGAGAATGAAATAAAACAAAAATGCACGTTGATGGATGTTACCTCTTCTTTGGGTAACCCCTTTTGGTTTTCACCAAATTTCTTTCATAGATGCCTTTATTCCCAAAGAAATACTAGTATTGTGAGATTAAGGAATTTCATAAGTTATTTAATTGGGGATTTTCTAATCCAATGGTCTTGAGAGGTTTAAAGAAATCAAGAGAGGTGAGGCATTTTATAAGTGGGGAAAATGATAGACTTGGTATTTTTAAAAATAATTTTAGGTTATCCCACATTTTTACCATCCAAGAGTCCCCAATAAAGCAGAAAAATATATAATATAAGTTATGGTGTATAAATATTGTTATACACAGGGATAATGGTAGTTTTCTAGGTCATTTGTCCCTATATTATTAAAGACTAGTCACTTGGTGAACTCATTTTTTACCTTAGTCACCTTGATTAATTTCTATTATTTTCAATAACAAATTCTGTAAAAAAAATTTTTTTCATGATTATGAATTAAAAATTATTATTAATCAAAACATATAATCCATTATTCAAAATTCAATTCACATAATTGGAAAATTTTAATTTAATATTAGTCATGTAGTCTCGTCTTGAGAATAGGTTTTCAAGAAGAGTTTTTTTTTAAATATGATTCTATATCAACTCCATGAATAATAGTAATAATAATACAGAAATAAATTTTTTTGTAATTTAATATATTATATAAATTTAATTTAAATCAATATCCATTATGGATTATAATAATTTATTAAAAAAGAGTAATATTATTAAATATTAAAAAATGTTTTTATAAAAAGTGGTTTTTAAACCCGAAAAACATAGTTATAATAAAAATTTAAATATAAATTAAAATTAATTAATTTGAATATATATAAATTAGGAATATTTAAATCGATTCAAAAGATATTTGTTCTCTTAAATTACTTAAATTATTAAAAATAAAAATCATTTTAAAAAATCATAATATTTTACTATTCACTGGAAAATCAGTATTTTGTGAAAATTCAAAAACATTTCATGCATTTTAAATTTTGGCATTCCAATTCCCCAAATGAAGATTATTTTTTGAAAAAAAATTCTTAAATGTGTTTAAAGTTATTTTCAAAATAAGTTCCCTATAAAAATGGGGCAATATTTTTTTCTGAAAAATAAATATCTTATGAAAAATTTGGATTCATTATGTCTAAAAAACAAAAATGTTTGATTATTACACATTATATTAGAAATATTATATATTTATTTAAATAATATAACACAAAAATAGTTATTTTTAATTTAATGTCACAAAAACATGAGAGTATTAAAATTGTTTTTCTCAAAAATATTTCATTTTATTTCTAGATTTGTTTTATTTTCATCTGTAATTAATCGGTCACCAAATAATTCATTATATATACATTTATAGAAGATATTTTAATATTTAATTTAATGATGTTCAAACTCCCCTTTCCAATGTAAATTTTTAAAATTAATATATATCATGGATATTTTATATTTGGAGGTGGGTTTTGATTATTCCAGCACATATAAAAATATCAGCGAGACTTGTAATGTAATCAAAATTGAGTGTTGTGTGTAAAAAAAATAAACTATGTTTTGTTTATCCATTTTTCTATAGAATATAATTTTATTCTTTTTTAATTTTTTGAGTGTTAAACTACTTACTTATATGTCTAATATGAAAATTATGATGAACATAAACTAATCATGTCACATATAATATGTAACTTTATATTAGGAAAAGGAAAATAAATAGGTAAAATCAATAATAAATGATTCAACTATTTAGAAATTATTCACAATTACAATAAGTTGATAAAGTATAAAATTTGAGTGTTTTATTTTGAGGATGATATGAGAAAAATTAACTTATGGGTAAAGTATATAAAATAAGGCTAAAAATTACTAGAGAAAAATATCATGTTCCTAAAAATAAAAGATAAAATCTAGTGTGTAAGTAAAAAAATAATGAAGCATATTCATTTGACCAATCATATGTAAACTTTGTTAATAAATTTTCAAATTTCACGGTACAAGTAATTATAATTAAAGAGTATATAGAAGTGAATATGAAGAAGAAGATGTTTTCTACATCATAAATATGTTGAAATATGAAATGGATACATTCCTAAACCCTAATAAAAGACAAAATAATGACTATATACTCTTATAGAAAGAGTATTAAGAAAAATAAAAGGATTATTATATATAATCCATGTATTTTGTATCCTATATTTTGGAAATTAAAATATTCATGTTGAATGTTTTGAATAATAACATGATTGTGAAAGATCAGGAGGAGAAACACATGTTTAATGAATAATAACATTAAAAGAATCAATATAATTTTATGGGAGATTAATGGTATTTAAATAAATTATATATTATTATAGTAAATCCATTTATATCATTGATAAGTCATCAATTTCTACCTAAAACATGTCCCCAATATAAAAATTTCAAAACCTTATCTAATATGCCGAATTATGCAACCACTTTTTATAACATTATAGGATAAAATTAATAATCTAGTCATATATGGACCAGGAAAGATGTTAATAATAAATTACATTATCTATAGAAGATAATAATATAAAAATAAACAAAAAATTTCTAAACGTAGTATCATGAACAATTTATCTTATTCAAATAGTATCTAAATTCTTGATAAAACTCACATTGTTTTGAACACCCAAATATAGTGGTTACTTATGGTGGCATGGTATTTGTGGTCATGTGAATTATTCATTCTATGAAAACATATCTTCATAAGGAAAAATATATGAATCATAGGGAAAATATCAAGGGATATGCGAAGAAATTTTCAGAATAAAAACACTAATTACATGGAAATATTTTATTAATCCACAATAAATAGATGGGAATATATTGAAGAATTATGTGGGTGATGTGTTTTACATGGAATTTTTTTAAAGATTATATGAATATTTATAATGGATATAATACATATAATTACTTGGGGAATTGAAAATTAATAAAGGACCGAGATTAATAATCATTGATTATTGATGTATAATTGAATGTTATAAAGGGATGAAATTCATGGATCTTGGATAGTTAATGTTCATCACATTTTTCGTGTAATAAAAAACATAAAGAATATCAAATAAAATTTAATATGAGTATGAAATTTCTAAATTGTTATATCACATGTGATTGAAGGAATTATTTTAGATGATATTGATGAAAATAATAATAATTGAAAAGATGTCATTTATGTAGAAGGTTTGAAGAACGATTTTTCGAGAGTATTCCACTTTTTTAATAAAGAAAATTATTTTATATTTATTAAAATAATCATTCATAAAAAGTTTTTAAGATATAATTTTAAAACTAGAGAAAAAAAAGATGAAACATATTCAAAATTGTTGATCCCACTAATACTTGTTAAATGAGTTCCAAAGAAGAAACTGAATTGATGAACATGATAAAATGACACCATAGAAAATGGTGTCCATGTAAAGTCACAAATAAAAAAATTGAATGAGTCATCCCCCAACCTGAAAGTAAAAGATATATATATTTTAAAATGATTAATTATGGGAAAATGGTATAATTTATAGATAGGGGAGTAGAGATTTGGTCATCAAGGACACATGAAATGATATATTTATATATTTGTCTTCCATGATTAATTAGTTTAATTGAGGAGATATATATTTCAATGCATTCAATTATTATTTAATTAAATGAACTATATCATTTTTATAAATCACAGGTAGGAAGTTATTAACATTATTTAAATATTTTAAAGTTATTTTAATAAATAGTTGAGCGTAAAAGTTTTGAATCAAAAAATATATAATGATAAGGAATTTACATGAAAATAAATAAATTTTTTTTTGTTAGTAATGGGATAAAACATCTATACAAACTACATTATAATCTATAGAAAAAATGGAATTATATAAATGAAAAAATATATAATCACAGTTAAAATGGGACAATAAAAGTTTTCCAAACACAGATATTCTAATTGATTTGATGAGACACAATGCATATATTTGTATATATTCATAATTGATACTTGATGATCCCTAAGATAATAAAATCATATCATGGGACTTTGTTTTTATGGTATAGTGTTGTAAAATATTCAAATTATATTTAATTCTATGAGTCATAATGATCAAGCCTAAAAAACCCAGAAAATATAGTGAAAATTCATATAAAGTAATTTTAAGGGGTAATATATAAAATGTAACATGATATAAGTTTTTGAAAAATACATAATAATTTCTTTTCTAGTTGAGCTATTAAAATTACTGATAAGAATCTTAATATAGTATTGTATTTTTTTGTAATTACTGGTTCTTCAAAGGATAATAGTGATAATAATTTAGAAATACAGCATACCAAACACGTATATGATTTGTATTAGTTTGAAAATTTTAAGTCATAAAACAATTATAATGAATATGAGGTTAATAATTATCAGATAATTAGAAATCTAATAATGAAAATAATGATATTGAAAATATAATTGGTAATCAGTAAGCACATGTCCAGACTAGATTAATGTTCTGATTTGAGAATCAAACTGTTGTCATTTCACTAATTGAATGAAAATATTTTTTAAAATATGATAAACATGAAGTGGGGACTGGTTTTATGAATGAATTACTTATTTTAATTGAGAGGAATGCAGATATAGAGCATCTTCTGAGAGTAGAGATGAAAAATTATATTAGTTCAAATGATATTTCTTGAATCAATTTCAATGAGAATTTAGACATGTTAATGAATAATATCAATCAAGTGTATCCGAGTAAATCTAAAATAGAGGGAATCAATTTTGAAAAAAAAATTCTCTAGTTTCATCTTTTGAATCCATAAATATGTTATTATAAATGGAAGATCATAAAGAAATATAATGTTTTTAAAATTGTTGTGAATACTTCTTTCTTTAATACTGGTATTGGAGATGATATTTTCATCGAGCATCCAAAATGGTTTTTTCAAGAAAAATATGGAAGAATGGCTTGTATGTTCATGAAATAATAGTATGCATTAAAATTGGATCCATGTTTCTAGTACTATATAGTGTATGGATGGTTAGAGAATTGGAAATTTGAAAATGGAATGGAAGAAAATAACTGGTATATGAAACAATGAACCATAGAAACTCTAAATGTTATTATATAAGTCAATGATATAATATTTTCATATGATTTGGATACTCTTTTTAAATAATGATCTAACCAAAAAAACATTTAATTTAAGATATCTTTATCTTCAGAGGTGAGTTAATTATTTGGATAATAGTTTTTACAAGGAACCGATTGTATTTTTCTATCTCAATAGAAATATTCTAAATTGTAATAGAAAATGGTTGGAATGAATTACATCATTAAGGGTTTCACTCATATTGTTATTAGAACCAAATTCATTGAATATGAGAATGATGATATTTTCGATCAAAATCAATTCAAAAGAAATATGATAATCCAGTAATAGTTCAATGCATCATAGATATATATTATATTTGGTATATCATTCTATAGTGTATTGTAGTGTAAATTGATAGGATATCATATGGTGGATACCTAGAGGTTTATGGTATATTTATATATAATAGATAATATTACATATAGTTTTAGGGGTATAAATATGAAAATAGGGAGAGGGTATTAATGAATCTTATTTATATGGTTTCATCTTTGATTATATCTATATCTTTAAATGGATTTTACAATGGAGTAGGAAGTATGTTTTGGGTTTCTTAGGACCACAATATAAACTTATTAAAAATATTAATATACATCAAAACAATAAGGAATTCATTTTCACAATGAATTATTTTCCATTGGTCAGGATTTGAGATAGGAAATATGGCCAAAAGGCAATTTATGCAATGTGTGGTTTACCCTAGGCATGACATATGGATGGTTGGCATCACGTGTGGTATTGAAGGAATTCATTTTTGGGTTTTCTAGGTAAATTAAATAATATATTGATTTTATTTATTTTGTATATTATCCCTAAAATAGGTATGTGTGTATATAATTATGGAAACAAAACTATGGGTTTTTATAACCATCAGAGATTAGAAAGGAGGAAAATGAGATCTTTGTTGGCATTAGTGGACTAGAACACTGATCGATGTCTAAAAATCAAGGGGAATCATGTGAATGATGATTAATATAGCAGGATCATTAACTTATTCTCTAGAATATTTATTTTTCAAAATTGATTGATTCATTCATGTTGTATGGAATGTTATTTTTGGGATTTTCTCCCTTTGGATTACATGGAAATACTAGATTTTTGTTATAGCATTGTTATCTATGATTACATCCATAAAATTAGCCTAAATTTAATTAGTGTTTATAAATCATAAAATTTATTTGTTTTACCTATATTCCACCCCCTTATATTTGGAATTTAAGATCATTTTTCAAGATCACATAAGAAAATAATGATATTGCTTTTTTATTTTTTATTTCCTTCTATGATTCTTCCCATTGATCATCTTGGGCCCTTACACTGTCTATTTAACGTTTTGTGGATGAATCTAGTGTGATCAGATCCTAAAATTATATTTTTATGGGTGAATGACATAAATATTTGTGTTTATCTAATTTTTTATGAGGATTTTGGGTTACGAGTTATGGATTCATGGATTAGAAACATTTATGGCTGAATTTTGGCACATTAACTTCCAACACTGGATAGAAGAGATCTTATTTCCAACCACCATTAGTGTGTAATCAAATATTTGAGGTTTCCACTTCATTATTGACAGGATATGAAAGGTCAAATGGTAAATAATGTTATCAAAGTCATGTATTAGGAATTTAAATGAAGAATGAATTAATAATGTTTTTGGTTTCAGCATGAGTTATGTAATGTCACCCAATCTGAAATTCTCCCACATAGCATAATCAGTTTGGTAATGAGACCTCAATCACATATCCTCATATTCTTGACGCTATAGACTAGTAGTGCGGGTAGGATGAGTATAGTGGTAGACTATACCCCTCTTCTATAAAGATAGAATATAATGGAAATAAACATTAAAAATAAATATTAGAGTATAAAAAACAATGTTAAAATAGTAAAATGTATAATTATAAAATGAAATAAGAATAAATATTAAAAATAATCTTGAATCATGTACTGATAGAAAAAAATGTTTATAAATTTCTAAATGAAAAAATATAAATTAACACTATTACAAAAATAAACAAAAAAAATACCGCATTCTTGAACCCCATATCAGCCCCATTTCCATTATATGACCCATAAAACAACCAATAATTTGAAAAAACTTTCCCTACCATTTTGTAAACTAGGGTCTATGTAATCAGCTCCCATACCAAATAAAGGCGTAAAATGGGTGTGAATTAAACTCACTAGGATAGAACCACCATTTCAAAACAAAATCTGTCTGATAGTAAGTGCATGAAATAAATAAATAAATGGGTATAGTAATTAAAAAATTAATCCATTATAAAGAAATTTTTTTTGTCACCATGCTAAAATATCTATGATCATGTAGCAAAACCATGCCAACAAATAACCATAATCAATAGAAGAATAATCAACCAGAAAAATATGTATATATAAGTATTTTAGCATCCCTGGAATAACCCTCTATATAAGAATTTCACCATCTCATTAAGGTCCTATATATAATAATTTCAGCATCTTAGGTGTAGATCACTATATAAAAATTTCATCATTAACCAGGCTTATCCAACTATATAAGCATTTTTGCATCAATTTGACACAATATTGAAAGATTATAAATTTAGCATCATAATTGTCCAACACACTATGTAAGAAATACAACATGAATCTATTCCAACTCAGTATATAATTATTATAACATGAAACCTTGAACAATTTCCTTTATAATAATCAGAGTGCGAAACATTGTTAAATTCCATATATAATAATTACAGTATGAAATTGGTCCAACACCCTACAAAATCATTATAACATGAAATTAAGGCCAATACCCAATTCAAGAATTATATCATGAAACTGAGAACACTTCCTTATATAATTCATAAAAAATTATAATTCAAATAATTCATAATATAAAGGATATGAAACAACACATCATATTCTATACTTGTTAATTTTGAATATTATCAAAAACAATCAATTACAACTTTCATTTATCAAGTTGGACTTCAAGAATTAACATGTTGTCCATATCAATGAAATTAGTCATATCAAAGGTAAATCTATATCAAACAATCACTTGATATCTCCTGTCATGGTAGACATAAGTGAAATAATTCTCTTATTCAATATCATTCATGGGTTCACTCACCCAATGGGTAACCACATACCCGGTCACACCACCCTTATATCCAAAGTGATCCAAGTGATAATCAAATACATTATTTGTCATAATTCATCAATATATTTTATTAATGTGAATTTCATATTGGTTAATTCTCAATATTGTGCATAAATGAATATTTAATTGACAATACTATTGGGTTTTAGGCCCCCTATATTAATATGGTTACCAAAAAACACTTCTAATGAAAACATCCATCAAAAATGAAGGAATAAAAGATAACAAGAAGAATCCTAGAAGAAACCATATCATGATAATCACCTTAAAAAACAATGGTAAATAGATTTCAACAATAATAATGGAGGGAAACTTCTGAGAGTGGAAAACATGAGAAAAACAATTTACTAGGGATTGGATGCGTAATATAGATATTTGGAATGAAGGTTGGTGATCCAAAATCACGTGGAGATTTCCCTAGGTCTAAGATGCGGGGATGCATCGAATGAATAGAATAAATCAGACACACAGTATGACATGAAAACCCTCTTCACAAGAATTTCACTGTATGAATCCCTTTCAAGTCATTTATATATTAATTAACATGATTCACTGAATAAACTGATTCCTTGGACTCAATTTATACATGCATAACATTTACATGATGTGAATGGTTTACATGGCATGTAACCATTTCATGTCTTGAAATGGTTCACTACATAATCATGGGAACTATTATAGATCATGTAATAATTAAATGATGTTAAAATTTCCAACAGGTTAGTTGGATCCCATGTTCTACAAAAGGGCATGAAACACCTCAAATGCCTCAAAAAATTATGGATACCCCCAATAATCTAATTTCATACATTTATACCAAGAATACATTTATTTGATTAAACATCCATCACATATCATTAATTAATTTTCTCTAATAGATATCACTATCATTGAATGAGACTCAATCCATAAGGTCTAATTGAGAAGAAAACCCAAACAAAATAGGTTCAATAAAAAACCCAAAGAGGGATGTACCTAGAAAAAGATGTGGTCTATAAGCTCCACACTATATAATAGCTCATCTACAAGATTCTTTAAACCTAAATATGGGGTATCTACAAACGACTCTATCCACTGTGCTTTCTTATCATACTTAATATCCAGAGTTTCCCTCTCAAAACAATCATGTTACAAATTCATTCTATCTAGAGGTATTGTCCTACTCTAGATATACTTATCAATGGATTCCACAATCCATATGAGATGCTTCACAAATGAAACATCTAAAATATTATCAGTATCCTTGATATATACTAAATTATAAGGGTTAGTATTATAATTTTGAAGCTAAGAAATGTAAAACACATCTTTCATTAAACTCTATCACTTTGGAAGGGATCATCGGTACACCATAGGAATGACCTACTCCACTCTCTCAAACTGATCGATGAACTTCAGTTCTATATTTCCCTATTACCTAAAATGATTATTCCCTAACCTATAGGACACCTGAAGTAAAACATTATGATCAAATTAAAACTATATATGACATATCTATTGGTCCACTTAAGATTTCTTCCTACTACATGTGTTCACCAATCGCCTCCTAGTCAGATAAACTCTATCATACATATCTAATATGAGACTAGGTCAATCATGAACTGACATACCTTCCACTGATGAAAAAAGAGGATAATAGAGCTACCTACCATTCAAACCCTCAAAATATGAAATATTTATCCTTTCCTAGAAAATTTTATTATATTAAAACTATATGAGTTTCACATGCTTCTACCATGAAACACGAGAATCCAAAACATAGGCTCATAACATATCCTCCTAAAATAGAATACCCTACCTAGATTGACCATTAGTATGAGGATTATATGTTAATGTAAAAAAAATCTCATCCCAAATCCTTTTGAAGACCACTCCAGACCAAAGTCATGAAACAATAATCTCTCTCAGAAATGATAATCCTCACAACATCATGAAACTAAACTACCTCAAGAATGTAAAGTATTCCTAGACCATCAATGGTGAATGTCTCCCTAATAATAATTAAGTTGGTTACCATCATCATTTAAATCATGATCACCCATAAATTATCATTCTTATGGTGAGTAATAGGTAATCATTTTTCAATGTATATAGTTACATCTTCCAATTTCCACCGTAGAATAGGAAAAGGGTGAAAAATTCTAGCATGCCTCTCAAGCTTGTATTTCACCTGATCTCAAGGGAAACATCTCAACATGAATCCCACTACCTTTTTCTTTTTTCATGACCACTATTAATCTCTATGGAGATCATGATACATATCTTTCAATCTATAACTTACAATCCATTAATAGGCATGATACTCTCTCATAATCTCCTCATATAGTTGGGTTGGAACCCATAATAGACTATATAAAAAAAAGATAATTTCTACTACTAATAGACTATCCCAATAGTGTCTCCCCACCTTATAATTGTACCATTAGAACTAATCCCTCCATATTAGATAACTACTCTACCTTAGTCTATTAAAGAATAACATGTATACTAAATATTGATGTAAGAGATACTCCTCCCTTGGACTCATTTACAACGTGATGCATTTATACAAAGAGAACTATCATCTTCTACTTAATACAAGACACTTGCATAGCCTCGGTCTACATCATCCGAATCAAGGAATTGTAAATGAGGTTACCCTTTCCTAGTGTATAAGAAAGCTAAATATCAAAAAACTATAGATTCTCCACTCAACTCCTCTTCTGATGTTTATGGTCCTACTGAGAAAATATGTACCTAAGGATCTTGTGGTTGGTGTATACCACAATCCTCTAACCCATAAGATAGTGTCTCCAAATCTTAGGTCATGTACTACCATAGATAATTTTAAATCATGAGTAGGGTAATTCCTCTAATATGGTTTTAGTTTCCTATATCCATTATCAACCACTCAATCCTTTGAAATCATATTTTCACCAAGTAAAATTCTATATGCATCACAATACATAGTATATTCTTCACCTAACACATATAAAGTGAGTATAGGTGTTTTGGTTATTCTTCACATCAACTATTGAAAATCTCTCTAAAAATAATCTAACAATAAAACATCACACCATTCACATCCATCACAGATATTAGTGCTACCAATTATAATATTCTAGGATAAATCACCAATAGTAACCTACTTGACCTAGAAAACATCAATCCTCAAATAAATTATTGCATCACACCAATGATACCATGACTTCAACCATCCTTCAGTCCACTAACGCTCCAACCTATGTGATGACACAAACAATGAATTTCACTTTATATATCCAGAATATGTATTTGTTTATCTTGGTATAAAGGCAGTTCTCTCTCAAAGTACTCAATATGATGTTAAATTTTATGGCATGATATTGTACCAATTCATAGTACACTAATATTTTATGGGAAAAAAACAATAAAAACTGGTCTAGAAAAGGATTATTTTATCCCATTCATCAAATCCATTAATATATTTAATGAATTTTTTCAAACCAATTACATCATTATGAACTCATACAAGTCATACGTGCTTTTATGAAAATTATAAGGAATATATGATGGCCTCACCCTAAACTTGTTGTATCATAATCTCAAATTGACCTTAGAGAAGATATTAGCATCTCTCAATTGATTGAATATATCATGGATGAGCGGAATGAGAGATCAATTCATGAATTTCATTTGGTTCAATCTATGATAATCCACAAATAAGTGCATAGAACCATCAATATTATTGGGGAAAATAATCATATAACCCTAAGGTGATGTACTAGGATGTATGAAACCCTTAGTTTCTAGATCATCCAACTGAACATTCAACTCCAAAATATCATCTGGTTATATTATTTATGGAGGGACAGAAACTACCTCTACTCCATACATTTACTCGATTGTGAACTTTATCATCCTATTGGGAGTTAATCCATAAAAATCGTCAAGAAAGGAATCCTAAAAATGTTATACCACTAAAAAATGTATCCAATTATATTCCACCACCATCTAGAGCGTGACCTGTTATCTAAGCTATGAGATAATATAATCATCACTATATTGGTCATGTATGACCTACAAGAAGATCCAACTCACACTTATTAAAAAAGATACCTGTTCTTGGAGATAGAATGGTAAGTCTATTATGGTAATAGTTGATTGATAATGATGTAGAACAATCCAATACATAATAAGAAATAAATTGAAATCTATCATTTCAAGCACAAATGCACCAATAATAATTGGTATTCTAGTTTATTGAGAACATTCATTGAGATGTTTGATATTCTTTGACCTCACTCCCAATGGTGTATCGATGGTCAAAGAAGCATCAATGATTTTCCACAACTAGTACAAAAACATTAAAAAAAAGTGTAGATAATAAGGCATTATATGCTCCCATATCAATAAAAATACTAGAAAGGGAAGATGATACAAGGATCATACATCTGATGTTAGATGGTCTAGCATCCACACAAGCTAGAGTAGTTTTCATAACATGTAGCTAACTCTTCCTCTACCATGGGATCTAGTCTGACACCCTTGTGTTCATCATCCTACTTGGTAAATTTTGTCCTACACTGGGGCACTACATCCTCTACCTCGACCTAAAATTTCTATAGGTCTCTATGAAACTACTTGATATGATGTAGTTGAGTCATTTATAGAATCTGTTACCTATCCAGATCTCCTACCACTTCCCTATTTAAAGATGTTCCTAGAATAATTCCTGAGATGACACAACCAGCCACAACCTTGACATTCTTATGTGGGTCAAGAATACCGATTCCTTTTATGGGCCGACATTCCACAGAAATAGAGTTTCAATATAAAATGATCCTAAGATAGATTCCCAATTCCTTGGATGATCTTCATAATACTTCCCTAGAAATAACTATCATAGAGGTTTTTATTTATATCTAAATAAGAGCTCCTAGTTGGACCTACTAAAATATCATAGTTGTTGCTGAGGGGCTCTTTCGGATTCCATTCTATAATGAGTTCCTAATTCTGCACATCTAAACATCAATTAATGTAAAAAAATGGGCACATGTGACCTGATCTAATAGAAAATCAATTTCTGAGAATTTTTTGATTGGGAGATATGATCATCTGATAAATCTGGTGCAAACAGATGAAAGTTGGTGAAGTGTTTGTAGTATTCCATACCTCACATAATCTCCCACATAAAGTGTATGAAATCATGAGCCTTCTCATCACTCAATGTATCCAGATAGTATTGTCTCAAGAATATATCCTCAAAGTCCTTCCATGATAACACCTCTTAATTCCTAGCTTATGCTAGAATGCCCCAACAACACTTTACAAGTCCATGAATTATATATAAAAAAAATTCTCCTAATATCAAATTGTGTCTCAAGGTGATTGATGATCTTTTAAATTGACTCAATCAATATCTCAATACCCAGGGCCTCCTTACCTAGTAAATGTAGGTGGATGATGTAGTTGTAACTCTCTCATCAGTTAAGAGATCAAAGTCATGGTCTCAAAAATTTTCATTTAAAAGGTTCACAAGACCCTCAGGAAGACATTTTAAATATAATCTGTATAATCAGAATGACCTATAGGAGTCCCCAATTTAGCTAAGTTAATAGCATTATAATTTTTATTATCCTAGAGTAAATCATGAAGATAATGAGAATGAATTTTATCTAAAAATAATAATTTCTTAGAACACTAGGGATAATTACAAGGATAACCTTAATAGGTGAAAATAGTAGTGAGAAACAATATAGGGTCACTGTAAAGATGGGTAAAATGTGTTTTAGCCTAAAAAAATAGTTCATTTAATTTAATTTGTTAGATATAACAGGTATCTAGTTTAATAGTTCATATAAGAATGTATATATATATATATCATGTATTAAATATGACCATATTATGAATAATTCAAGTTAATATATATCCCTATGTTCCTATCATATTGATTTACACTCATCTCATTCCATATAGGTCTGTGAGTATAAATCTCAATAAATAATAACAATACATAAAAATTGACTTACTATGGGTGAAATAACATAAATTATAATAATAAAACATCTTGATTAGCAAACCCATCCTTGGACCCTAGAATTATCTCCCATATATAAGAAATATACTTCCATGAAAAAACTCATTACAACATATCCAAACATCATATTCTCCATTCTAGCCTTGAAAAATAGTAATTAAATATAAAACAAAAAAATTCTCCCCTCATACCACTTTATGTCATCCCCAGATCCCGAACTCTCTCACATAGCCAAATGAGGTTTGTTATATAACCTCATGCAGCCTTCCCATATGTAAGAGGTTGTCGAGTAATAGCATGGGTGAGAGGATTATAATGGTGAGACTATACACCCCGTTATAGAGTTATAAGATAGTGGAAATAAATCGTTACCATAAATATCATAGAAATGGAACAAAAGTATAAATAATACAATGTACAATGGGTGAAAGAAATAAGAATAAAAATTCCAAATAAAAGTGAATCATGTAATGATAGGTTGAACTGTATCAAACTATCAAAATAAAAACAATTGAAATAAAATAATCACATGACACAATTAAACTCAAAAGACCCCAGTCCTGAACCCCATGCTAGTCATATCTCCCGAATCTATCCCATCTAACAATAAATAATCAGAAATAAGGTCACTTTAACTTTTCTAAACTTTCATCCATGTATTATGATAGGGTACCAAACATATTCAATCATAGAGTGTTAGTAAAACTCACTAGTTTGAAACCACCATATCTAAAAAACAAGTCTAAAGATAGTTCATGTAATAATTCAGTTTAAAAATTTATTAATTAAAAATTTAAAATATATATAAAAAAATTTCTTCAACACCATGACAGACTATCTCTTAGCTTATAGCACAACTATTCCAACTAATCACTACAAACCACGGAACAATCAATAACCAAGAAATACCTCTGTATAATCATTTATGTAGATGAGGAATAAACTTATATATAATGACATTAAAATCCAAGAATAGACCCTATTTAATTATTTCATCATCCCAAGCATGGATCTCTATATACGCATTTTGACATCAACTAGTCCAAGCCCTCTATATAATAATTTGTTCAATATACTAGGTGATGTCTTGCAAAGAATAATTTCTTCATAAATTTGGGAAAACCCCCATATAAGAATTACATCCTGAAATATGTTAACACCATATGTAATAATTACATCATGAAACTAGGGACAACACCCTGTATATACATTACATCATGAAACTGAGGGCACCACCCTATATGATAATTATAGCATAAAAATGGGACGCACCCTTTGTAAGAATCACATCATGAAACAAGGGCCAAATCCTAATATAAACATTTAAGCACGAAGTTGAGGTAAACACCCTATATAAAAAGCATTAAAACCTGAAATTGATTTAATTACCTATATAATCATACAACATTATAAGAAAAAGATATTAAAACAATAAGAATATCACAACATCAAATCACAAGACACTAGAGTTACTTATGAAAACTAGATTTTTTCTTTCAATTACAACAAAAATCTATCATGTTGATCTAAAAAAATTATCATGCCATCTATTCCAATGTTCAAATCCATTTTAAGGTGAATCTATACCAAGAAATCACATGCAATATCATTTCATTCTAAACACGCTTTAAACCACTATGAAACTCAATATTATTCATGTGGATTTCTTACCCAACTCATAGCCACATGCCAGGTTGCATCACTATTGTATCCAAATGGAACCAAGGGAAAATCAAATCTATTATTTTTCATCATTCACTAATAAACTAATTTAATTTACATGTCATGTTGGAACAATAATACTATTAAAAATACTTGATAATTAAACATACCATAGGGTGAGGTTTTAGATCCCTACCTTAATCTAATGACCAAACAAGACTTTTAATGAGAACAACAAACAACAAAGAAATTGAAAAGTATCATAAGAAGAATCCTAGATAAAACTATATAAATTTTAACACGAACACCAACAAAGTTTAAGATATTTACACAATAATTTTGTAGAGGAATAGAAGAGAGTGGCACACCTAAGAAAAACATATCACCAGGGATCAGATGTATAATCAGGACATCTTGAATGGAGGGAAGGGATCCAAAATCTCATAGAGATCTCTCATGGTATAATTGGATGGGATTCAACAAAGGAATTATAAAAATTATACATGAATCATGATTAAAAACCATTGCTCATTATAGTTACAAGGAATGAAATCCTATCATGTCATGTATTTTTTAATTAATGAGATATGCAGAACAACCCAAGTAATTGGATTTAATGTAAAAATTATAATCATTTTTACAACATGAACCTGTTACATGACTTGAAACCATATCTAATATTATAATGGATCATAGTATTAACCTAGAATATATTATATGTCATGTAACTATTACATGACATGAAACATTTATAAAGGCTTCAGACATCCAGGTTTCTACAAAAAGGTCGTGAATCATCACAAAAGCCTCCCAAACTCATAGAAACTGACCTTAAAAACATTTTACATGTCTTTCCAAGAAATTAATTAATTCAAAAAAAAATCCATGAAAATGAGGCCATTTTTACTTTCAAATCTATCTGTGTATTAATTCTTCTCTACCCTCAAGGTCTAAAGAAAAAAATTAAATCACAAAAAAGTGGTTAGAAATCATATAGTATAACATAAATAAAAAATCGGGTATCATAAAAGTTAAATATCACAAATTTAGCAGCTATGTCCACACACTTTATGATCCTACCTGAGTAGTTAATATGTGCAACAGGGGCACATTCTTATGATCCAAAGTAAACATCCACACTCTATTCCCTAAGGAACATACCATGTGATGGTTCATGTATACGTGAGTTATGCGCCGTGAGTACTTAACCAAAACCCTTGTTCAATGTTCTCACCAAGTGATCCCACTCATATGTTAGGTACAATGTAATTAGCTTTTAAAATAGAACAATATTCGATATTTTTTACAACAGGCCACAACAAGCCTAAACAAACAATGAAATACTATTATTTAAGTATGACAGTAAAACCCTAACCATTGACTTGGAAGGTATTAATACGAAAAATAAAGTTATGAAATATATATGATGGTAATAGTCAATATATATTTATGTATTAATGGTTAGGAAATAAGCAGACACTTTTTTGTAAAGTCATTTTATTCTTCAAAAATATGTTTTCTTCAAAAAATAAAATTTAATAATTTCTCTTAGAAAGTAATATATTTAATTTATTAATATATTAGGAAATAAATTTGTTGAAATTAACTTAATATTGTAAATCAATATATTAAAAATATCTTAAGTTTAATTTTTAATATATTTTAGTATATTTAGGCTTTTATGAATAGTGAAAAACATACATTTTTATTGAAAATTTTAATTTTTTTTCTAAAAATTAAAATGTTATATTTTCTAATGTTTTTAAATGAAATTTTCGTTCAAAAATATTATTAATAATCTAATTATGAACTTTTGAGTGAATTTTATTTTTCAATTTGTTATAAAAACTAATTTATATATAAAAAATCATTTTTATGAAATAAAAAATTTCATTTAGTTTTACATTTTATTATTAAATTATTTTATGAATAATAATGAAATTGAATCATGAAAAATGGATTCCATTTTCTTAATTAGGATGCAAAAAATTGGTAAATTTTACTCTTTTATTTCAATTTATTATGAAAAGTAACCATAATAAATAATTGACATCATAAAAAGGGTAAATTGGGTAATTATAATTATAATTATTGTTATAAGGCATTAAAAATCCACAAAAAACATGAAATAATATTGTTATACACGTATATTTTTTCCATAATCATCCAAAATTAATAAATATGACAATTTGATTCCATTTTTCTATGATTTTTACCATCATAATACTTAAGTGATAAATAAAAAAATGTCACTTTTACTCTTTTAAAATTGATAATATTTTATGATAAGGATAAATGAAACTTATGTTCATTTATAAATATTAATTTCCAATTTAATATATTTTAAATTAATTTTTATTATTTTTATTTTTTATTTATATAATAAATAACCTAAATTCATGTGAAATTCCGACACAACATTTATATAGTTATTTGAAAAATATAATATATGATTTTTAAAATACTAAAACTATTATATATGAAATAATAATTTGTTTTGAAAATATTTAGATAAACACAACATAAATGTGATGTATGAATGCATTACTTTTATATTCCCTCTTTCTTGATTTATTCAAAGTCAAATTAAATAAATAGTGTCAAAAATCACATTATTGATAATTTATGATATTAATATTTTATTAAATGATTTAAATTTTAAAAAAATCATGAACTATGAAATGGGAAACTATATATTGTCAAAAAAATTATCTCTTAGAAATTTATGGGTCAATTTTTTATTTATGAGAAAATTCATTCCCCATTAACTATATAAAACTTTAATAGAATGAGAATTGTCAAAAGGGTTTACGGGGTGGTTAAAACTAAACGATAATGATGAACACCCTACCAAAAATTATATAAATTTTATTAGATGATATTATTTAAACTCTTCATAATTTTTCCCTATAATTATATCAATTTTGATCCATTTTTACATAAAAAATAAAATATATCATTTTAATAATTTATGAAATTCCACGAAAACCCCAGCCCTCATTTTTAAAAGGAAATCCTTCAATAAATTATTCACTAAACATTCATCCTTATAGATAAATTAATACATTCTCACATAACGTATAAAGATCCATAGTTATGTTTTTGCAGTTATTTTTTTAATAAAAGGCCAACCCTAAATCCCTTAAGGGAAGATCAAAAGGGACTCTTTTAAACAACAGTTGATCGTCTTTACGTACTCATTAAAATTTTTTATTCTTCAAATTCACCTAAATCATTGGTAAACATAAAAAATAAAAACTATAATATCATCACTATATTGAGATGTTATTATAATTAGTGGATAACTATATTCAGTCTCATTTTTTACCTACTAAAAGTAAAATTATCGTTTGTGTGTATGTACGACTTACTAACACCACGTCGTGGTTTAATTTTTTACCAACATTTTTCATGGATGGTTATAGATACTAAACTAATGAATATATATTATATTTTAAAAATAAATATTATTCTATAATTAAAATACCACATATCCACTTTTTATCTTTAAATCTATTGGAAAACGAAAATATCCCTCTTATGTATATGTGGATTACTTCCTCAAAGAAGGGATATAAACTGTTTTTCATTTACTCTTGTCATGGAAGGTAACATGGATTGATTTTATTTATATAAATTATATTTAAATCATGAATAAAATTCTATATATTATGAACTTTAGTTCAAATAAAAGGACAAGAACACCCACAACCGAACATAAATGAGAAAATGATGAAATTAAAACAAAATATATTGATGATATTACATAACTGTCAACAAATGGGTTATCATATGTTACAAATGGATCGTATATGATATGATATATATATATATAAATATATATGGTTTTTATATTTATATATAGTAATTAAATTTTAATATATTTGAATTTAAAAGAACATATGAGGCAAGACAAACACGAGGTAAGGGATTTAATCTCAATTTCCATTATATTGAGATATATTTAGTAATGTACACCTATATTATTTTATGTGGGATATATAATAAAACTTTTAGATATATAACATTAATATATACATAATCATGATGATTATTGATTCAATTCAAGGTAATATTTGAAGTGGATGGTTAATAAGAAAAGATGATCTTTTTTCTCTTATTAAAATAGTATATTTTTCTCCAATATCATTATTTTTAAAATAATTTTAAAAAAATAATTTTATGTAAAAATTGGATTTATAAATAATATTTTTTTTAAATTAAATTTTTACATGGTATAAAAGGAATATTTTTAATGATTGCTCAAAAGGAATTATTTTTAACATTCTTTATAAAAAATTCAAATGGAATGTTTTTTCAACCTAAATGATATTTATGGACCTTCATAATGCCATAAGGGTTTTACACTCTTTAGAATATTTTATATTATATAAAAGGTATTAAAAATTAATATTTGTTGAGAATATTTTTCTCATCAATTTTTGTTTATTATCTACAATACGTGAATTTATTTCAAAACTTACATTTCTAAGGAATTGAAGGTCATATTTCAATAATTTTGCAGCTATTAGAATTATTTTGAGACATTAAATTTCATTTGATCAATAAACATTAAAATTACCATTAATATCTATATTTTATGTAATAAGGATATCATTATTTACAAAACATTATTCTATTTCAATATATGGTGTTTTATATTTAATTTTATCTCACTAACTGGGAAAACATTGATGTTTTGTATTCATTACTCCAAAAAAATTATATTTTGATAAGGAATATTGTCCGTGAATTAAAATTATCATTCAATATACAAGGAATTATTTTTACATGTAGTGATGGGTGGGTACTTGAATTATATATCCCTTCTAGGAATCAACGAGTCTCACGTTTCAAATAATTTGGCCAAATTAAAGGCTTCATTACACATTTTATTAAACTATCTTGTAAATTTCATAATTGTACAAATAAACTTATGGTTTACATCATGATAGGTGATAGTGTTCATTTAATTCATTAATAATTTATTAATTATTATCCAAGATATTATTGCATTAATAATATCTATGGATTCATTTCATGCCCAAGTTATTAATTATGTGGAACTTGTTTTAGTTATTTAATATTCATTATTTTTCAGGTCTTATTTACTCACAATAGAATACATTGCATGTAACCCTTATATACCAATATAGATATACCTTATTTTGTTTCCATTCAATTGGATTGGATAATTAAATCATTGAATGAGTTTCAAGGATTCTAGAAATATTATATTGTTGTGTTTTTATTTTTATTTCTTCCTTGTGTAATAAATTAATTATGTATGAATATATTTCTCCATGTCCAATAAATAGACCTATCCTTCAAGATTAGATCCATTATATCTATGCTCATGTAATATATAAGACACTAGCTCAGCATTACTGATTCAAGATTCTTACATCCTGTATCAGAGCATGTTTTTTAGAAACCCTAGGTACTAGATTTTAAATAAACATATATAATATAAAAGTTATAATAATCCCTTATTTTATATGAATATTTTTATCATTTAATGGTTTTTTATTCTGTATAAATAATCATAATGATTATAAAATGATCTAACTCAGTGTGTTACATTATTTAGTACTAGATTTTAATAAATGAATGATAATCAATAGTTGTGGTCAATGTTGGGATTTCCTCACTGAGAGAGCCAATATATTTTATATTGGAGCTAAGTTTATCATGGAAATATTTTGAAATCTAACCTATGTTATGTTTAATACCATTATACATTTGATGAAAAATGATAATCCTTGGAATGATGCACCTATAATGGATAGTTTCTTATGATAGAAAACTCTATCATTTAGATGTACTATTGATCCAAATGTAGACGAATAGTAGATGAAACATTTTGAAAGGATATTTTACACCTTGGGATTCAATAAAATAGAAATGGTTATTGTGGAAGTGTATTGTCTTGGATGTGATATTGATCAATGGTGTGTGTTGATCAATAATTATAGATAGTATTTAAAAAAAGAATATATGGAGATGGGAGTTTTTAAATTCATATTAATAAATAAATATGTAAAATAATGTAAATGAAATAAAATAATGAAAATATTCATTATCTTAATGAAAATGGAAAAATAAAGCATTACGATGTATGTGGAAAACATTACAATACTATCCATGCATATTAATGATTATAAACATGATCTATAGAGAAAGTTTGACTATTTCATTTATTCTTATATACCAATCCATTTATGGGAACTATTTTGTCAATATTTTTCATCATATGATAAAATAGTAATATTTTCCATCAAAACAGGGAAGGATATTTCTAGATCCAATAATATTATTTGAAATTATATAAAGAGAATATCATATAATAAAATTGATAAAGGTAATGTGTCAATGAAGAAGAGAGGAAAAAGTAATTCCATCATGTGAAAAATGTGGAATGAAATATCCTAGAAAATCCATGATGGGGGTGGGAATTTTTTACAGGTTAAGAGATATTGGTCAACGGGACAATAAATACAAGGGGACGAAAATCAATAAATTTTTTCAAGATAATTAATTGCATATATATGGGTTATTATTCATAGAAATTCCAAAATAGTCAATATATGAAAAAATAGAAGACCCCAAGGGGATAAGGCCAATCTTATGCATTCACTACAGCTTACTATGATTTTTAAAATGATGTGGTTGGAGGTATATTAATCTTAGTCTATAATATAACTATTTCATTTTTATTTCGTATCCTCACACTCTTTTATATCATCCATTGTTTCCATGAATATTATATATTTTCAAAAAACCATAATATTATTGTTGTCTGTCAAAATTGATAGTGGAAATATCACCAAAATATAGATATGTTAGTCAGATCCCATTTTGACCTGTTAACATACCATCTTTTCATTATTTATTAATTTACCTACAAAAGATTATTTTTAATCATTATTATGGATTTACATTCATTATATAATAAAAATGATTTAATTCAATGATAAAGAATTTATGATTCTTGGTGAGTATGTAAAATTAGTTTTCTTTATAGGGGATAATATATCAACTTTTACATTTTATGTTCACCATCCAGTAGTTCTTATTATTGAGGTTTATGTGTAGGAAGAGTAGACATAATATAGGGTGAAAATTATTGTTCATCTAGTTGATGATGTACATATTTTACAAGAATAAATTGATGTATTTCCAATGGAATTACCTAAATTCCACTAGAATATAATGTTTACTTTTTCGATTTACTTTATATTTGATTAAATACATATGTCAAACTCTCTATCTATAATTTTAACTATGTAATTTGTTGATTTCAAGATATAACTACATGTTTTTTTGTGAAAAGGGATTTATAGTCCCTAGTTATTCAGCTTGGTGGGCTCATATTCATTTAATCATTAAGAATGATGGATCTTTGATGTTATGCATTAACAATAGGAAAATATATTTATTATGATACAGAATAAGAACCTTCTTTCTTTCATTTATAACTTGTTTAATTAAATTCATGGCGCATGATAATGTTCAATATTTGAACTTCATTTTCATCATAATCAATTGAAATTAAATAAGTAATATATTATGAAGACAATACTTCAAATTAGGTATGAACATTATTTTTTTATAGAAATTGCTTTGGATTGACTAATGATCCTATTATTTCTATGAATCTAAATGATATTTTATTCAATGAACATATTAATCAAATCACTTGGTATTTATTTATAATATCAACGTATATTCTAAAATCTATGAGGAATATGAGAATCACATGGAGGAAATTCATGGTATTTTTATAATAAATGAGTTATATGGGAAATATAGAAGTTGTGAATTATAGCCACAAAATGTCTATTTTCATCTCTATATTTTTTCTAATAATGAAATCTTATTTGGTCAAAATAAGGATAAAGGCAGTAAAAAAAATTTGTACACCACAAACCTAGCTGAGGGATGTTGTTCCATATTCTTTGATGTTTACTATTTATTTTTTGTTCAGAACATTTCCCAATGGGTTAAACCATTATCAAATCTGAAACATAAATAGGCTACATTTATATAGGCATTGGAATGTGTTGAATTGTTTAAATAATTTATGATGATATTGGTGTATTCTCGAATATTTAATATATGGTCTGAATATGATGGATTTGTGATATATAATAATTCATTAAAGTAGGGAATTAATTATGTCCATATACTTAATGATAATATTATTACATATATAAAATTGTATTCAATGTATCATTAAATGAACTGTCTACCTCTTGTTATAGAGTTTGTAACCATAATATTTTCATTGAAGACATGGAGAAATTATCTATATTGTGAGTGATGTGAGATATACATACACAATAAGAATAGAAAATAATTTTTCAATGAATAATCCCAATATGAAGTAAATATTACGACTTTACCTACTCATGGATTATTATTTCCCATTACACTACCACCCAGGGAAGGCAAATAAGGTTATGGATGCTTTAAAAAAGAATGATCATGGAGTCCTAACCAACATGACACTTTACAAGGTTCCTATATTAAATGATTTACTAAATATGGATATAAGAATTATTAAATAATGAGGAATATTTCTCTTTTTGAAATTACTGACAAACCATTTGTATTAGAAAGGATAATATGACCTCATCCCAATAATGAGAATTTTAAAAACAAATTAAATATGTTAATGAAGGTAAATAACAACAAATTTCATATGATGATGGAAATATGAAACTTGGAAAGGGTTTATGTCTTCAATATCTATTTGATATAGAAGGATAAATATTTGATGACTCTAGTAGATCAAATTTATCTATACACCTTGACAGTTCCAATATGTACAGTTATTTTATGGAACAATTTTTATGGGATAATATGAAGTGATAAGTTGAAAATTATGTGTCCAGATGTATTTTTTTTATTAAGTGAAGTATGATAGATAAAATCCTAGAAGATTTTTGAAACCCATAACCACTAATATGTTGAAATTGTGTTACATTAATATACACTTTATAACTAGATTACCAAATACTCCTAGAATAATCAATGCAATATTAATAATTATTTGTCTTCTTACAATAATCTACACACTTCCTTGTCAAAATATAAGACAAATCACATGAGTGTGTCATAATGATCTATATTAATGATTTTTTAAGAATTTATGGTGAACCACTATTAACTGTGTTTTGTCATATTCCTTGATTTACATTAAAATTATATATATGTATTTAGATGGATCTTGATACTGAGATTCATTTGAGCAGAACCTATCATCCTCAAAAGTATGGTTAGTCTGAAATGAGTTTTAGTACATTGGAAGACATGATGAGGTGATTGATATGTAAATTTCATAGTATATAGGATCATTATTTACCTTTTATATTGTTTTAATATAATAATAGTTTCCATTTATTTATTCAAATTCAATAATCTAAATCATTATATGGAAGAGATGTTCCATACTATATAATTTTTCAAATAATTTGGTGAAAGAAATATTACAGGTTCAGATCTTGTTGAGGGAAAAATTTCAATGTTATAGTATCTTTAGACTCATATTATATCATCTTATCCTTGGAAATGGATTTATGTTGCTACCAAAAAGAAATATATTGAATTTCATATGGGAGATCATGTTTTCTTTAATATGTCTCCAAGAAACCATGATATTAATTCGATGAAAAGGGAAAAAATATATTGAGGTGCATTAGACCATTTCAAATTATTGAAAGAATTATAATTATAGCTTACTATTTGGAAGTTCCACCATGCCTCTCTACGGTGTCTGATATCCTCTATATCTACTAGAAAATTAGGTATATTCAATACCCAAAATATGTTCTCACATATAAAGGAATATAACTGGAACCTAATCTATCTTACATTGAAGAGCCTATATTGATTCTAGACACTAGATAACATCTATTGTAGAATCAAATTAATCAACTAGAAATGATACATTAGATAGATCCAAAAACAGATGAAGCAATGTGTGAATCTGAGGATGTTATGAAGAAGGGAAACACTCATTTTATTTTAAGGTATTATAAATGAAATTTTTTAGGAAAATGTTTTTATTTTCAGGATTAATGTAACATACATATTTTTTAAAGAACACTATATTCTATAGCATATATAACATACTACTCTAAGCATAAATGAACCACGAAATATTATTATTTAAATATGAATGTCATAACCTAGATATTGAAATGGAGTTTAAGAATTGTAATATCCATATTAAGAAATATATATGAAGATAAAAGTAAATTCAAATTTATTGATTAATTACAAGGAAATAAGTACTCACATTTTTAGTAAATTCATTTTATTATTCAAAAATATATTTTCTTTAAATATGATTTTATTAATTTGTAAGGGAAACAATATAATTATTTTCTAAAACTTTTTGAAAATAAAATTATGTGAAAAACCCATTTTTTAAATTACCATTTGAAAATTATTTAAGATTAATCTTGAGTATTTTTCTTAAAATATTCATTTAATTAAATCTCTAAAAATTAATCTTTTATCGAAAAATGTATTTTTTGTTTCGGGAGTTTTCAATGTTATAGTTTTTTTAAATAACATTTTAATATAAAAATTAGTTCAATTATATTAATAATATTCATATTATAGTCTTTATAATTAATTATATTTTTTAATTTGGAAAAAAATATTTTTTATACTTGATAATGAATTTTTCTAAAAAAATATATTAACTGAAATTGTTATATTAATCATATATTAATTTCTAAACATTATTGGAAAGGAATCATGAAAAATGGATTAAATATTTGGAATGAATAAGAACAAATTTAGAAAATACATCACTTTTAGATCTAGTAATTTTTTATAATAATAATATTAAATAATTATCACTATGATATAGTGAAATTTGGTAATTAAGGATTAGAATAATGTGATATGGAATTAAAAAAACTACCAAAAACATGAAATAATTTTATTGAATGACTGTATTTCACTCATTGTAATCCAAAAATTGAAATCTATCTTTTCCCCTATTTATCTATGATTTAAACCATTATAATTATGATGTGGGAGAGAAAGATAAATGTTTTTGTTTTTCATCATTTTAATATCTATTATAATATATTATAGTGATAAATAAAACTTATGTTTAGTTATAAATATTAATTTTAATGATAATGAAATGTTCTTATCGTGGTAATTTATTTATAATATTTACTTATGAAACAATTTCATTAAATGCTTGTGCAAAACCGACTCCACATTTATGTAATTAATAGAAAAATAAAATAACTCAATTTAAAAATACAAAAATAGTATAATTTGAAATAAATATTAGTTTTAATAAGTATGTATATAAATATATGATGTTTTATGATGTTTTATATTATCATATTATAATTACCTACTTTTCAAGATCTATTTCTTATCAAAATCAATGAATAGTATCAATAAATTAATTTTTTATAATATATGAAAATAATATATTATTAAATTCATTAAGTGTCATCAAAATCATGAGTTATGAAAATGGTCATATGATATGTTGTATGATGTTATCCCTTGTAGTTTTATTGGACAATTTTCATTTTATGGTACCATTATTAACCTCAAACAAGATAAAAATTTAATAGCACAATTATTTTCAAAATATTTAACATGGGTTAAAAAACAATGACATGGGTTATATACAATAAAAAACATGTACACATTTTATTATAAGGAAGTATTTATAATCAAATTCATCCAATACTCCAATTATATCAATTTGTAACCATTTGAAAAATTAAATATATTAATGTAATACATTATTCAATTCAAATAATTCCCCTCGCCACACATATAAAAGGTCATCCCTTACCTAAATTATTCACAAGACTTTGATCTAACTAGTTAAATGAAATCCTTCACAATTATGTTATTAATATCCTTATCTATGTTTTAGAGGTGTCAGTCTTCCTAGAAGGCCAATCATATTTTCCTTAAGAGAATATCGAAAGGATTTATTTTGAAGAAGGGGGAATCATCTTTACTACCTTTTTGAAATTTACATGTTCTTCATATTCCTTTAAATATGTTGTATCCATAATTAAATAGTAACTAAAATAAAAAAATTCACTAATATGTTATTATTATTTTGCGATAAACAATTATACCTCCTTAAAACCCTATAAAAAGTGAAAAAAATTCTCATTCATACATAGGGATTATCTTCTCCATATATTACTGTGAAGCGTTTTTCATCGCCACTTTTTAAAGGTGGTTTTAAAGATTAAACTAATTAATATATATTTTAATTATGAGATAAATATTCATCTGGATTTACAATATCATATTTTCCCTTTTACTATCTTTTTTTATAGAATGATAATGTTGATCATGTGTATGTCTTAGCATCCACCTCTATGAAGATATGTGAACCATTTTAAATTTATGATTTATAAGAAAGGTAATAAGCATAGATTTATTGGATATAAATGATATTTATATCATTATTATCATTTTAGTGATTATGGAATCATAATTAATGAACAAGGAACAAAATATCTATGACAAAACAAACATGATAAAATGAAGTAAATAACACCCAAAATAATGATAATAATAGAATATCGTTCCCAAATAGATGATAAAATTTTATTACGGGATCATGTATCAAATTATGGATATATATTGATTATATAATGTATGTTTAATAAATAAAAATTTATTATATATGTTGTTAAAAGAATATCTAAGGAGATAAGGACCCAAAGTAAGGGACTTTATCTCAATTGCTATTATACTAAGACATAGTTTGTAATATAAACTTTTTTACTTGTATGTGGTGTATATGTTTCCTCATTTTTTTATTTAAAATGAATAAAATTGTAGTAAATATGAATAATTTTTCAATTAATGTAACACCTTCAAGAGTAATGTTTAAAATAATATCATATCATATAAATTTTTTTGATAGTATATATTATTCAACGATATACATATTTTAAAAAAAATTATAAAAAAAATTTTATTTATCCAAATTATTTATAAAGGATGTTTTTTTCCTTTAATTTTTCCATTGTTGTAAAGAAAGTATTAAAATATTTTCCTGAAATTCATTATTGTCCATTTTCATTATGAAAAGTCAAGAGGAATGATTTTACAAAATATGGAGTTTAAAAACCACACCACCACCATAACTATTTTACACTCTTTAGATTCTTATAAATAATCAGAGGTATTTAAATGTATTTTTTTTCTAAGATCATGGTTCTTATCCCATTTAATTTATTCTAAAAAAGTGATGAATTTCTTTCCATTCCTGTATTTTTACTAAATTGGATGCCATATTTTATTAATTTTTTTACTAATATTCTGTTAAAAAATCCACATTCTAATGATCATTTAACAACACATTTAAATAAATATAGACATTATTTATATAATATATACTATTATTTCCCAAATAGTCTTCCATTTATACATATAAGGTCTTTTAGTATTATTTTATTGAAATAGTAAATATTGATATTCTATATTACTTGCTCAATAAGGATTTTTTTAAAAGAGATAATTTTAAAAGTTAGAAAGATCATTGATATATATATATATATATGGAATACCTTAGAAATATAGTGATGAGTGGAACCAAAATTATATATCATGTCAATGCATCAATGGGTCTCATGAGATAAATCAGTTGGACAAAATAAATGGGTGTTTTATAAAAATAAATAAATTTCATATAAATGGGTTTTGATTGTAGGGATATCATGATTTCTAAGATCAAGATGTACAATTGTTTTCTTATAATTACATAATAATTTAGCTATTTATATCAATATTTTTACTACATTAATATAATCCTTGGATTCATTTCTCGCTAATCTAATTGACCTAATGGAATGAATTTATAGTTATATAACATTTTATATGGATTATGAGTTAATTTATAATGATATACCCCACTAAAAATAACACTTACTCCTAACATCCACACACAATTATGTATTTTTCATTTCTCAAGGATATGATGATGAATTATTTTATTGACTTCCAAAGATGATGACCATTTTATTTTTTCATGCTAAATATTTTATATTAAATTTAATAGGGTAATATTATATGAATCGGGTTCTATAAGACTACTATAATGATGTGTACATTGGGATTAGATCTCTTGTATCAATGCTAAGGTAATAAATTAGATGCCAAATATAGGTTAGTAGATTTAGGGTTGTTAGATGGTATATCGATACATTGTTAGTTAATAAATCTCTAGGAGAAGAAACACACATCTTTTCTAGTACAGTCAAACACAATGTTACCATATATACATTCCATGTTCGTTTTTCAAAATACAATTCATTAGGTATCATGTTCTTTAAAACATAGATTTTGAAATGTGAGTAGAATATCTCAAGTTGATTTCTTCTTAGTATATGACGGTTTCATTTATTTTATCATCATAAATTTGACATGTGGTGATAAAAGTAGGACACTTCTTCTAGTGATTCTTAGTCAAGGACAATGTTTGGGTGTGGTCATCAGAGTATTACTTGGGGCAGTACTCCAATGTCATTATTTCATATTAGAACCAATTTTCATTATAAATGTAAATAAGGAACTCCGCCATATTTAAGATGGTACATGTCCTCCTTCTATGGAATATTATTACCCATATTGTGATCAATTGGAGAGAGGTTCCTCTATTAGAGTAGATATCCCATTGATGGTACATATAGTGGTAACGTGTGGAGCCTCCATTATCATTATATAGAGGTCACACATGATGCTTTTTATAATATTGGATGTTTGGATTCATGGTAATACTATTCATTCTTATATGGTTACAGATATAGAGATACCCTTTTTCTCATCACATGGGTTTCATTGAGAATATCTAATGTAGGGTTTCTTCACTACATTTCTTTATGGATTAAGCTATATATTGTTATTTATATAGAATAAATATTGATTTTTAAGGCATCCAACTAGGTATGTGTATACTCACACAAAAATTGGATTTTCCTGCATGTGTTGTGTCTCACTCGGTTGATAGGTATATCAACAGCGAGATTAGTGGACAAGGTATAAGAAGAGAATAGTGTTTCTTGGAGGTTATAAACATGTTAGGTGGTTACTATCTAATATTGTGAGTGGGGATCTATTCAGTTTTTTTTCAAATAGTTTTCCAATAGGGTCCTCATGTTGGGTTTGGCCTTTTTTCCCCATTATAACATCAATCATATCTTATGGAATATAAATATATTTTACTATATAATGTAACATGAATTATTTATACATTATATTTTTTTAGTTAATTATTTTATTTCTAAACAGTTTCATGGATTTGGTTTTTTGCATGTGTAAACGTACATTAGGCTAGGTCCTCCAATTTCATTGATATTCATACACAATTCTATTCATTGGACCATATAATGTTAGAGGACATATTTTAGTGTCACCCTCAGTATAATGTAGGCCCAAGATGGATGTTGGTGGTTTGGATCATCAAGATGACAAATTAAATGAGGGAGCAACAGTGTTGGGTTATCCTGACAACCAATATAGTATCAAGACTCTATATGATGAGCTAATTAAGGAGGAAGTTTCACCAACCATGTAGTGAGATATCTTTCCAACCATTGAGAATTGATATGACCCACCCCAAGAGAGTTAGGTTTATATTTATTTCCTTTAGTAGTGACCATTAATTACATTTATTAAGGGGAAATATGTCTATAAGCTGAACATGGTTATAGATTTCAAGGGTTAAGGGTCCCCAATATTCAGGGTTGAGATAGACCCATAGGCATTAGGGGATTGGATGGATTCTATAGTTCGTGTTTTTTATTTAATTTTAATTCAACCCTAAGTTATGTTCATGCTCACAACTAGCCACATTCACGGGGTAGTGAGAAGATAGTGAGGGTTTTTTCCTAATCATTTGGTGAGGTGATAATTTCAAGGATGGAGTTCTTGAGCATATTATTTAATGTGGTTTTTTATTCAATGAGACCCCTAGTTCATTTTTATGATATTTTTAAGTTCTCATGGGATATAGAGTGATTTACTGGAAAGAAAATTTTGGAGGATAGATCGGTAGTGGCTAAATAGAGCTATGATGTCTATAGTATCTTGTAACTTTCAAGAATTAGGATGTGATGCTCAAGTGATAATATTTCATGGCCTTCGACTTGGATACCTATATTCTATAAATCCCATGGTGGACACATTAAGATTCATGTTTCATCAAAATAGATGTCATGTAATGGTTTTATACATAACAAGAATGGGAGAATCTATGCATATATAGTGTATGGTAAATAATCTCTAGGGTGCTTGAATCATAATTTTTTAATATTTAAAGACCCGTAAATTTCAAGGAAAACTTTTTTTTCTTAATTTCTTTGGTATTTTACGAGTATGTAGTTTCTGACAGCACCTGATTCTATGGCCCGGTGTTCCTGGAATCATTTTCCGAAGTTTAGCTCAGGTACGTTCAGTGAACGAACGAGTGGGTTTTCCTACATTTTGAACTGGTGCTTGGAATCGATATCTCAGGGCACCAATGAAACTGCATCGCCGATAATTAATTAGGAACACCTTTTTCAGAGGTGCGTTTGCTTGGGAGGAGTTGTTAAAAAATGTGAACAATAAAAAAATAGTTGTTTTACAATTAAATTTTTATTACACCACTAGTGGTTTATGAGTTAAGGAAAAGGAAGTTGCGAGGAATTGGGGTGGGGCCCACACGAGCCCCCACCTCCTTAAATTTCCTAACACCCCATTAAACACCCCTCACTCTAGCTTTAATGTGTATCTCATCCTCTCCCCCACTTAATTACAAGTCAACTCTCTCATTAAATTATTTTAT
Source organism: Viscum album (assembly GCA_963277665.1). Lineage (NCBI taxonomy): Eukaryota > Viridiplantae > Streptophyta > Magnoliopsida > Santalales > Viscaceae > Viscum > Viscum album. Next base: position 245,897,191 of record OY728160.1, on the reverse strand, counting down.
TAAGTTATTCAATGTATTTAATATAGTTGAATATTGAATTCATGGCTTGGGAATAATAAAACAAGGGTGAACCTTATTTTATTTGGGGGGATTGTTGTGTGAGACGAATTGGGAGAATACTACAAAAATCCATGGGGATCTTCATCTTCTTTGTTGGAGAACATGAGGAATGCCAAGACTTCGATGAAGAATGTTGTCGCCACAAGGAGAGATCGACGTGTCGTCCCATCTCCTCTCCACAGCCTGTGTGCGATGCCTTCCCCAAAAAACGACGATGTGCCTTCCTTCGTTCTTCTTCTCACGTCAAAGGAAGGGAGACACCGATCCTCCTCGGAAGTACTCTGTCGACATATACAAAGCTTCACCTCGCGACGCCATTTCCCGCGGCGATCTTCTTTCGACGACTTCTTCGAGGTAGGGGTTTTAAGTTCAAATTTAATGGATTAAATTTGTTCTTTTCTTTGTCGAAGTTGTTTTATGTTATCTTGGCCACCTGTTATCAATTTAACGATAGGAGGTCGGACCACACAAACACGGCCGATCCTCCTCCCCTTTGTTGTTGATCATCGACGTGGTTTGGGCGGAGGTGGCACGTTGCAACGACACCGCACGGGAATGAGGAAAAATGCAGAGAAAGTTCACGACACTGTCGCGCTGTGCCGGTGAAGCCATAGGAAGCAGCGGCCTAGGACGGGTCGTGGCAGAGGAGCGTGACGCCGTCGCATCGCGCCAGAGCATCACAGAGGGTCGTTCCCTAGGCGGGCCACAGCGAAGGGGCGCATCACCGTCGCGTCGCACTGGTCGGACAAGGCCACAGCCGAAGGCCGCGGCAGTGCAGGTAGGGGCGGCCGGAACCGCCTGCCGCCGACGCATGGAAGGCGGGACCCACGGGGGTCCCACAGTGGCACACAGGCCAGACGTTTTCGGAAGATCCGGGGGTCGTGACCCCTGGCTGGCAAAAAGGCGGGAACCCCATGCAGGGGTTGTTTCTTTAATCAAGGGGGGTAGTGCCCCCCTTCGCATCCCTCTCGGCCGAACGGCCGAGCCGCTGGCCACGCAGGCCGCGCCCGCGCGGGACCGCCCGCATTGGTCCGGACCCCGCGTAGGCCCGGGCCACACCGGCTGGGCCGGGCCGCGCCAGCCGGGCCGGAACATGCCTTAGAGGGTCGGACCCGGACCCGAGTCGGGTCGACCTGGTTCAGGCCGACCCAGGGGGTCTTGGGTCGGGTCGGTCCGGGCCCAAAACCCCCTAAAATCGGACAACTTCGTTCAAAGGCCCATAAATTGGGCTACGGACCTCCGATCAAAACACCGTCATTTGCGTAGTGATCCTTGGATCAAGACGGTCGTTTCAGTAATTTACACTCAAGGTTTTGGAGAACTTTTTGTATGGTCGGGTTGGTTCGAACATGAAACTAATCAGTCCCTTAGAGCAGAAACGCTTAAAACTTGAGCTTCGAACGTCTGATTGAAATTACATCGACTTTGTTACATTCCTCTTACTACGACGGACCTTTTATCTTACTACGCTCGAGGTTCGGACACATTTGGAGTACGGTCGGGTTGGTTTTGACTTAAAAACCAACCGGGCCCCTGTGACAAAAAAGCCAATAACTCTCTGACTGTGCGTCCGATTGACGCGTAGTCTGTCGCGTTGAGTTCCTTTTGACTAGACAGAAATTTGGGATACATCAACTCCAGACTACGTGTCAGTTGAAGTATCGACCCCCCTTGGCTCGTGGAGCGGACCCTCCCGGAATCGAACATGCTGTGTGCGGGAATCCCTAGAGCTGGCTGCGACTACGATGATGATGACGAATGTACTAGGATCCTCCATGGGTTCGGCAGTGATGACGACTGTACTGAAATCCTCCATGGGTTCGATGACGATGACTACTGTTCTTGTATCCTATGTGGTTCCGGCAGTATGTGACTACTGTTCTTGTATCCTACGTGGGTCCGACAGTATTTAACTCTGTACTTGTATCCTACGTGGGTCCGGCAGAGTAGCTGGTCTTGTATCCTTTGTGGGTTTGACAGCTTATCTGGTCTTGTATCCTTTGTGGGTCTGACATCTTAGATGAATTAGTGGCTACATCTGATCATATTTATCATCTTACAAAGAAGTACACCTGTGTGAGCAGAGTCTTGACTTTTCAATCATTATCTTCGATATGATTAATTTGCTTTCATAAGTGGATTGGGTTGTGTTATCCTGTGTGGATTGGTTATGCTATCCTATGTGGACTGTATCGAACATGGGATCAGATGTTGGATCCAAACTGAAATTGATGACTTAGGTATATGTATGGTCATATACCTAAGTATAATTGGTTTTTAATTCGTGATATTATCTTCCCTTTGTGGTTTGTCCTTCGTGGATTCTGGGAGACCATCGGGGGTCTCGGAGTCCCTACTGAGTAGTGTATACTAACCCATGCATGGGCTATGCCCGCACTATGTTGTGTTGGATGCAGATGATGGACAACGTTGACCGAGATAGGAGTTTGTGGAGCTGGATGGTACCTGGAGGAGGATCACTAGACAAGATGTACACGGAGCGGACAGCTGGAGCCAAAGAGCGGAGGAGGCTATCTATACCCATCCTACAGGTGGGATTCCCACAATACGGCTTGGACTCGCTTCTTTACCTTTCAGTTGTTGTACTTTCATTTCAGTTGTAATTTACATTGGGTTGGGTTTGTATTCTGGCACATTTACTTTCAAGCACATACATTGTAATCAGTTTACTTAATGTCTACTTCTTCTTGCAAACTCTGTGGTGTTTGTTATCTTACATAAAGGCAATGACTTCCATTATTTCAGTATTTACGCCTTTTCTTCTAGTCGCCAGCCCCTGGCCTATGGGAGGTGGGTATGGGGTAGTCACATCACGGGTTCCGAGGATAGGTTGTGAAAAATTGGTATCAGAGGAGATCGGTTCTACCGCAGAACTCAGGACTCTGATATTTCTTCTATGTGAAGCAATAGTGTTAAGGGTATTCAGTGTGGTTATCAGTCCAGGGAGTCTAGTGTTGGTGCGGCGGCTGACGTATCCATACACCAGGACCCCGACTTCTGATTTCCGACTCATAGCACGAAAACATTAATTGCATGTGTGTTTCAAATGTTTTCTTTGGGATTAATTTGTGTCAGCACACCAGGTATATTTTATTGACTGTGGCACACCTTTTTATTTTCAGAATGGCCCCACGAAGGAATCCAGCTAGGGTTCAGAGCTTTGTAAGAGACGACAGCCCACCGAGCAATGAGGCCTCGGTGTAGGGCCCTTTTACAGCGTAGGCACCGGCGGTACCTCTACCTACCGAGCCACTGATGCCACCATCCCCAGCCGATGAGAGTGCACGTCACCTTAGTGCACTGCACGAGCTTCAGCATCAGGGACCACCCAGGTTTTGCGGGGAGATAGAACCTCAGGTAGCCGAGGATTGGATGGAGGCTGATGTAGGAGTTTTCTGGTTAGTAGGGACACCAGCTGACCTCATGGTGATCCTTGTAGTGAGTCTCCTGAACGCGGCAGTAGGCAGATGGTTCAACCTGATGCTCTAGGTGCACGACGAGGCATCTCTCCTCTGGACGGACTTTGAGAGCCTCTTCCACTCAGAGTTCATCCCAACCACCCTACGTACGGTGCACATTCAGGAGCTACTACAGCTGCGGCATGGCATCATGACGGTAACCCAGTACTCGTCGAGATTTACTGATCTCTCATGCTATTCGACAGACATGGTACAAGACCCATTCATCCAGGCCCAGACCATTGAGCAGGGACTGAGGCATGAGATCAGGGCTTCGATTGTATCTCTCAGTATTCTGATGCAGGAAGGAGTACTGGAGCGATCCCTTACCGTAAAGAGCATTCTTTCTGTGCCTACACCAGCAGCGAGACCTACTGCAGGGCTGCACGTAGCAGAGTCTTCTACAGATGGCAGTCAACGGATGTCACAGGGGTCCAGGAGGACCAGACCATCAGGCGGACGTCCTCAGGACAATGGCTCAGAGGTGCGGGGAACACGACGCTAAGCTAGTCTTACGATGATCAGATAGTGCTACGCATGCGTCGGGCAGGGCCACATGGCTCGTGACTGCCCGACCTTCCATGCAGAGGAGTAGTAGATGGTTGAGGGACCACCCAGGTAGAGGCAAAGGGTCAACTGTGGTGGTCCGCAGGGAGCAGGCAGACAAGGCATAGGATATGGTCGAGTAGCAAGTGGTGGGCGACGCTTTGAGGCTTTACCACCACCACCACCACCAGGAGGTCCACCCCGACCAAAGGGAGCTGGCGGGCATAGGCATGCTCAGCTTCAGGCAGTGGAGGCCTACAACCACGGTGCGCCAGAGATGATTCGAGGTACTATATGTGTCTACTCCACCCTTGCTACAGTTCTTATAGACATATGTTCGAGTTATTATTTTATTGCCTCTTCCCTTGTTCGGAGCTCAGAGATTCCGACAGAGCCATTGGATCGATCCTTGCGGCTAGAGACTTCTACGGGAGCAGACTCGATGATTACACAGTTGTGCCGGCAGTGTGAGATTACTCTAGGAGGCGAGAGCTTCGGTTGGGATCTTCTTGTAGCGGCGTCGAGGCCTTACGACGTTATCTGGGGCATGTATTGGTTATCTACATTCCATGCTCAGATCGACTATATTAGGCACAAGGTGCGGTGTATTCGCACCGATGGGAGCAGGTTCACCTTCACTGGTGAGAAGGGATCCTTTACAGGGCAGGATGGACTCATGCATAGGAGAGGATAACCGATCACTCATCAGTTGGCTAGCCTCATCCTAGGAGCAGTTGACATGCAGAGTCTGAGTTTTCTTGTAGTGGTGGATCGGTATGTGGACGTTTTTCATGACGACGTTCTAGGACTACCTCCTCGTAGAGAGGTAGAATTTTATACTGACATGTACCCTGGGACAGCCCCGATATCCATTCCAGCATAATGGATGGCTCCCTCTGAGCTTCGAGAGCTATGGGTACAGCTGGATGACTTGCAGGGCAATGGATTCATCCGACCCAGTGTTTCACCATGGGCATCCCCAATTTTGTTCGCCAAGAAGGCGGACAGGATCTTGCGACTGTTTGTCGATTATTATTGCCTGAACCAGGTGACCATGAGGAACAAGTATCCGCTACCAAGGATTGACAACCTCTTTGATCAGCTCAAGGGATCATGGTGGTTCTCAAAGATATCCCCCAGGTCAGGCTATCATCAGCTCAGAGTTCGAGAAGAGGATGTGAAGAAGATGACATTCAGATGTCAGTATGGCCACTATGAGTTATTGGTTATTCCTTTCGGCACAACCAATGCTCTAGCAGTGTTCATGAGTAACATGAACAGGCTCTTCCAGCCTTACCTCGATCGATTTGTTGTGGTCTTCATCGACGCCATATTGATATACTCGACCACTGAGGAGGAGCACACCTACCTCTTGCGGGTTGTACTGGACACACTCCGAGAGCACTAGATTTATGGTAATCTCTTGAAGTGTCAGTTCTGGATACGTGAGGTCCACTTCTTGGGACACGTCATCTCTGAGGTGGGAGTTGCAGTGGATCCTGGGAAGATCGAGGCAGTACTAGCTTGGGAGTCACCCAGGATCGTGACGGAGGTGCAGAGTTTCTTGGGTCTAGCTGGGTACTACCGGAGGTTTGTTCCAGGCTTCTCCAAGGTTGTGGCACCACTTTTAGATTTGACGAAGAAGCAGAAACCCTTTGTGTGGTCAGAAAAATGTTAGTAGAGTATCCACCAGTTGAGGTGGATATTTACCAGTGCGCCCATCTTGAGGCTACCGGAGGAGGGAGTAGGGTATGTAGTCTACTGCGATGCATCAGGGACAGGGCTCGGGTGTGTCCTGATGTAGGAGCAGGCAGTGATCACCTATGGATCATGAATGTTGAGGCAACACAAGCTGAACTACGATACCCATGACCTGGAGTTAGCAGTAGTGGTCTTTCCTTTGAAGATGTGGCAGCACTATCTGATGGGAGAGCACTTTTCAGTCTATTCTGACCACCAGAGTCTCAGGTACATCTTCTCGCAGAAGGACCTGAATTTGAGACAGTGGCGATGGCTCGAGTTCCTACAGGACTATGAAATTGAGATAGTCTATACTGCTGGAAAGGGGAATATAGTAGCTGATGATCTCAGCAGGAGGATAGACATTTAGCTACTAGGGGAGGCGACATAGCAGCTATCCGCTTTGTAGATATCCTTCGTGGATAGATATGGAGCATCCTTTCTACAGTCACTCATAGTCACTCCTCCAATACAACAGCGGGTCAGGGAGGCACAGCGTGGGGATGTTGACTGTGAGACGCGGCATGCATAAATTTCCTTAGGATAGGCACCTGATGGATTCTCTGTAGGAGGAGAGCATGACGTCCTTTTCAGAGGACGTACCATGGTACCAGCTGCTTTACAGGAGGAGGTACTAAGAGAGTTTCACACTTCCCCTTTAGCGGTACATCCAGGGGTAGCGAAGATATATCAGGATCTCAAACGACAGCACTGGTGGCCGGGTATAAAAAAGGTTGTGGCAGAGTTCGTTTCTCAATGCCTTACCTGTCAGTAGGTGAAGGTAGAGCACCAAGTTACAGTAGGCTTCGTACATCCCTTAGAGGTCCCAGAGTGGATGTGGGAAGGGATATCTAGGATTTCATGACTGTACTTCCACGTACTTCTAGAGGTCATGACTCCATTTGGGTGATTTTCAACCGACTCACCAAGTCGGCCCACTTTTTACCCATCAGAGAGCATGGCTCAGTGGAGAGCTTGGGACGCCTCTATGTTCAGGAGATCATACGGATTCATGGTTTTCCATCATCTATCGTCTCCGATTGAGATGCTCACTCTACTTTATGGCTTTGGAAGGGGTTGCCAGAGGCATTCAGGACACGGCTACGTCTGAGCACTGCCTTTCACCCTCGGAGAGATGGTCAGATGGAGAGGACTATTCAGACCCTTGAGGACATGCTCCATGCATGTGTCCTCTACATTGGTCACAGTTGGGTTGATCACCTACCCTTGGTGGTGTTTGCTTACAACAACAGCTACCAGTCCACCATCTGGATGGCACCATACGAGGTATTGTACGGTCGACCTTGCAGATCACCTTTGTGCTAGACAGACCCTGGGGAGTCAGCACTTGTGGGACCGGAGGTGGTCTAGGACACGACAGAGAAGGTCCAGGTCATCCAGGATCGGATGAGGACAACTCAGAGCGGACAGATGTCTTATGCTGACAGGAGGCGGAGACCACTAGAGTTTGAGGATGGAGACTACGTTTTCTTGTAGGTCTCACCTTGACGTGGATTACAGATATTTGTTCAGGGTGACATGTTATCTCCGTGCTTCATCGGACCATTCCAGGTTCTCAGCAGGATAGGCGAGGTGGCTTATCACCTGGCTCTACCACCTCAGCTGCACAGGGTGCACGACGTCTTCAACGTATCTCAGCTGAGGAGATACGTGCACGACCCGACGCATATCATCGACCATGGGGAGCTGCACATTGATGAGAGGGAAACTTTTGCAGAGGTCCCGGTGGAGATCGAGGATCGACAGGAGTGGGTCCTATGTGGGCGGTCGATTCCTCTAGTGCGCATCTGGTGGCAGCACAGGAACCTCCAAGAGAGAACTTGGGAGAGGGAGGCTCAGATTCATGCTCAGTACCCTCATTTTTCCCCTAGTTTGTGATGTAACTTTACAGGGACATAAAGCCCTAAGGTGGGAGTAATGTAAAGACCTTTAAATTTCAAGGAATATTTTTTCCTAATTTCTTTGGTATTTTACAAGTATGCAGTTTCTGAAGGTACCTGATTCTGAGGCCCGGTGTGCCCGGAATCATTTTCCAAAGTTTAGCTCAGGTATGTTCAGTGAATGAATGATCGGGTTTTCCTAACATTTGAACCGGTGCTCGGAATCGAAATCTGAGGGCACCGATGAAACCGCAGTGCCAGTAATTGATTAGGAACACCATTTTCAGAGGTGCGTTCTCTCGGGATGAGTTGTTAAAAAATGTGAAGAATAAAAATATAGTTGTTTTACAATTATATTTTTATTACACCCCTAGTGGTTTATGAGTTAAGGGAAAGGAAGTTGTGAGGAATTGTTTTGGGGCCCACACGAGCCCCCACCTCCTTAAATTTCCAAACACCCCATTAAACACCCCCTCTAGATTTAATGTGTAACTCATCCTCTCCCCCTCATAATTACAAGTCAACTCTCTCATTAAATTATTTGATTATGTTAATCAATGTATTTAATTAAGAGTTGAATTTTGAATTCATGGCTTGGGATTAAAAAAATAAGGGTGTACCTTATTTTATTTGGGGGGATTGTTGTGTGAGAAGAATTGGGAGAAAAATACACAAAGCCTTGGGGAACTTCATCTTCTTCGATGGAGAACGCGATGAACGCCAAGACTTCAACGAAGAACGTCGTTGCCACAAGGAGAGATCGACGTGTCGTCCCCTCTCCTCTCCACAGCCGGTGTGCGACGCCTTCCCTGAAGAATGACGACATGCCTTCCTTCATTCTTCTTCTCATGTCAAAGGAAGGGAGACGTCGCTCCTCCTCGGACGTTCTCCGTCGACATATACGAAGCTTCGTCTCGTGACACCGTTTCCCGCGACGATCTTCTTTCAACGACTTCTTTGAGGTAGGGGTTTTAATTTCAAATTTAAGGGATTAAATTTGTGGTTTGCTTTGTCGAAGTTGTTTTATGTTATTTTGGCTTCCTATTATCAATTTAACGAGAGGAGGTCAGACCGCACAAAAACAGCCAATCCTCCTCCCCTTTGTTGTTGATCATTGACGTGGTTTGGGCGGAGGTGGTGTGGTGCAATAGCACCGCGTGGAAACGAGGAAAAACGTGGAGAAAGTGAGTGGCGCTATTGAGCTGCGCCGGTGAAGCCTTAGGAAGCCGCAGCCAAGGACGGGTCGTGGCGGAGGAGTGCGGCGCCATCGCGCTGCGCCAGAGCATCATGGAAGAACGCGCCCGGGGCGGGCCGAGGTGCCGTCGCGCCATGTCGGTCAAACAAGGCCATGGCCTAAGGCTGCAGAAATGCAGGGAGGGGCGGCTAGAACCGCTAGCCACCGGCGTATGGAAGGCGGGACCCACGGGGATCCCATAGTGGCACACCGGCCGGCCAATTCGGCCGGCTGTTTTCGGAAGATCTGGGGGTCACGACCCCTGGAGGGAAAAAGGCGGGCCCCTCATGCGGGATCCGTTTCTTCAATCAAGGGGGGCAGCGCCCCCCCTCCACATCCTGCTCGGCCGAACAGCCGAGACACCGGGCCCGCGGGCTGCGCCCGCGCCGGACCGGGCCGGCCGCGCCGGGCAGGCCTGCCCCCGCTGCGACGGACCCCGTGCTGGTGGGGCTGGGCCGTGCCAGCCGGTCCACGCCGCGCACTAGTGTTCTAGACCTGGACCCGGGTCGGGGCGACCCGGTTCGGGCCGACCCAGGGGTCTTGGGTCGGGTCGGTCCAGGCCTAAAACCCCCTAAAATCGGAAAGCTTTGTTCAAAGGCCCATAACTTGGGCTATGGACCTCCAATCTACGCACCGTCATTTGTGTAGTGATTCATGTATCAGGAAGGTTGTTTTGGTATATTACACTCAAGGTTTCGGAAAACATTGTGTATGGTTGGGTTGGTTCGAACACGAAACCAACCGGGCCCTCGGAGCAGAAACACTTATAACTTGTGCTCCAGACATCCGATTGACGTTCCGTCGACTTTTTCAGTTTCTTCATAGTGAGAAGGACCTTTTGGCTTACTTCGCTCGAGTTTTGAACGCATTTGAAGTACATTCTGGTTGGTTTTTACTTAATAACCAACCAGGCCCCAGGGACGAAAAAACCAATAACTCTCAGACCGGGCGTCCGATTGACGCGCCGTCTGTCACGTTGAGTTCCTTTTGACGAGACAGATCATTGGGATACATCAAATCCGGACTACATGTCAGTTGATGTATCAACCTCCCTTGGCTCGTGGAGCGGACCCTCCTAGAATCGAGCATGCTGTGTGTGGGAACCCCTAGAGCTGGCTGCGACTGCGACGACGATGGCGACTGTACTGGGATCCTCTGTGGGTTCGGCATGGACGATGACAGTACTGAAATACTCTGTGGGTTCGACAGCGATGAATACTGTTCTTGTATCCTATGTGGGTCGGGCAGTACGTGACTATTGTTCTTGTATCCTATGTGGGTCCAACAGTATTTGACTCTGTACTTGTATCCTACATGGGTCCGGCAGAGTAGCTGGTCTTGTATCCTTTGTGGGTCCGACAACTTAGCTAGTTTTGTATCTTTTGTGGGTCTGACAGCTTAGATGAATCAGTGGCTATATCTGATCATCTCTATTGTCTTACGATGAAGTATACCTATGTGAGCTGAGTCTTGACTTTTCAATCATTATCTTCGATATGATTAATTTCCTTTCCTAAGTGGATTAGGTTGTGTTATACTGTGTGGATTGGTTGTGCTATCCGGTGTGGACTGTATCGAACTTGGGCTCGGATGTTGGAGCCGAACTGGACTTGATGACTTAGGTATATGTATGGGCATATACCTAAGTATAATCGGTTGTTACTTTGTGATTGTATATTTCCTTTGTGGATTATCCTTCATGGATTTTGGGAGATCTTTGGGGGTCTCGGGGTCCCTACTGAGTAGTGTATACTCACCCCTGCACGGTCAATCCCTGCACTACGTTGTGTTGGATGTAAACGACGGATAGCGCTGACCGAGATAGGAGTTCGTGGAGATGGACGGTACCTGGAGGTGGATCACAAGATGAGATGTACTCGGAGTAGACGACTGGAGCCGAGGAGCGGAGGTGTCTATCTGTACCCACCCTTCAGGTGGGATTCCCAGAGGATGGCTCGGACTCGCTGCTTTACCTTTCAGTTGTTTTACTTTCATTTCAGTTGTACTTTACTTTTAGTTGGGTTTGTATTCTGGCCCATTTACTTTCTAGCACTAACCTTGTACTCTTTTTACTTAGTGTTTACTTCTACATGTATACTCTGTGGTGTTTTTTATCTTACATAAAGGCAATGCCTTCCCTTATTTTGGGATTTATGCCTTTGGTGCTAGTCGCCAGCCCCTGGTCTATGGGAGGCAGGCATGGGGTAGTCACGGCACGGGTCCCGAGGACGGGTTGTGGCATAATAAGAGGACTGAAATTTGATACTTTTTGTCATGGGGTTTTGGAACTAGTATTGGGTGCATTCATTATCCCTTTATTATTTTTATTTATTTATTTTCCTTAATAAATACATTTATGTTTTTTTTCAATGTTTCTTTGATATGTGATGTTCCTTAGATCATGCAAGGGAAAATTATGCTTCCCCAACCAAGATGCATTCTCTTACCTTGTGATTTAAAGTTGTGCAGATGAATTAGTCTCACCCCAAGATGATAGTTGATACTTTCAGCCTGAAGTCAATAGGGTGGTCCATGAGATGACTTTTAACTTATATATATTACCTATACAATGGATGATAGAACTCATTTTTTATCATATCCCTTACATGAGACTTGTAGATTTTAGAATACACTATTGCATGACGATTATTTTTATAAAACCATACTAAGGATGATTCAATTGTTAGAATTCACTTTTAGGAAGGTTACTGGACTCTTGGAGAAGATAGGTTCTCGTGGTATATTTATTCTATGTATATGAAACCCAAATATGTTTTTACTATGTTTATAAGTAGTAAAGAGTTTAAATTTTTCATTGACTATCACCCATGATCGAATTTATGTCATCTATAACATATTATAGAGCTCTAAATAATCACCATAATCATAGGGTGTAGTTGGAATAAAATAAATTGAAATAAATTATCATAAATAGAGTGTCCAATATGGAAGCTCTATTATTGTGACACTAGACTTTACAATGTATTTTTACATGATTTTAAGAATAATTATCCTTTAAATACAAAACAAGTATAGAAAATTATAGTGTCTTTGGATGACTATGTATATATTTAGAAAACATGAAACCATATTAAAAGATATTTTTATTAATCTCCATATTGATCTTATAACACCCTTTGGGCACCTACAGTTGTATCAGATAACCTATGTAATACATTGAAAAAAAGATGTTCTAAAAATCCCAATAAGGGAATAAACATGGGATTAAATCATAGAAAAATGGCTAGAAGGCCTAAAATTGTTGGTCAGAACACATGGATCATGATTAAAATTATAAAATAATAACATATAGAGAATTAAATCATATGATCATGGAAACATAAGAATGTGGCAGTAACATATAACATTACATAATAATGAGTGATGTCTCGCCTGCTCGGTGATCTCCACAAGGAACCCTGGCCCACACTTTCCATTTTGGTGGCAGTGATGGTCATCCTACTCTCCTCCCACCCTCATCCAGTGTTCTCCAATTTCACTTATCCATCTTCGCTCCTAAAGTTTCCCCAAATCCTCCTTAGCCTTAAAGTCCTTGCCTTCTACTATGGCCCTCCTTCTCTTCTGATCTCTCTCCTAGAGTTCTCACAGGTTTCGTCACACTGTGGGATGTCCCTTTTCACCATGTTTAGTCACCAAAATCCATCCCTCGACTTCTTTAACATGTTCATAAACAATGCATGGCCCTCGAAAAATCACATTGTGGTCAGGCTTCTTGATTCTCGCCACTTTCTTCTTCTCATCGAATGTGTGGATGATATGACTTCAACGTGGTCCAAAGGTACGTTATCTTTTAATGGATCTTGTTTCTTTCTATTCATATTGGGTTATGATTTCCACTGGAAATGAAATCCCCACTCACAACAATTTGTATAAGCTTCATGTACCTCCCTATTCCTTTTCAAAATCCCACCATTCTGTAGATGCTTGGTAACCTCATCAAGAGGTTACTTGCCTTCTATGAGCTCTCTTACTACCATGGTCACATGATTTCTCCCCTCCTATGTGTGGATGTGTATATTTTAAAACCTCTGGTGGAAATGTTTTGGGTTGAGGTTGGTTAATAACTTTGTTATCAATAATTATTCATCTTTGAAAATTGGTTCTATTTCTGCAGTTTGTTATTTTTTCTTGGTCACCTTCATTCGAGTTGACATAAGCATTTTTTCTTGGATAAGTAAAGTAGTTCTATACCCATTTAGTTGGATGCATGACTTTTTATTCCATGATCACAGGTGAATCCATAGGTAATGGAGGGGGTTTTTGTTTCTCCTCTACTTCTGATGTTGGGAAACATGATGTTACTGCTCTTGTTATTGAAGGTTCGGTTGGTGTGAATGTAGGCTATATCTCATCCTTGGTAAATGGTGTTCAACAATATCCTCTAGGAAAAAATTCATTGGTTTATAATTTCTTTAATCTCTTGAGGGATGATTTTGGTTTTCTCCCACCTTTTGTGCATGGTTTGGTGGGACTTGTTTAACCAAGAGTGGTAGAGGTCGTTGATGTTATTAGTAACTAGGGATTGGTGATTCGATGGCAAGTGGAGGAAGGTGAATGTCATAATATTTCCTCTAATGTGGAGGTTTTACATATACTGATTGATGCCACTGGATGTGAGGGCCCACAGGTTGTGCCAAATCCAATGACCATTTAAATACCGAGAAGGGTCGTGCTAACTATGAAATTGAGTAACCATTTTGAGAGTCTAGAAAATTATGGGTGTGCTCAGGAAGCAGACCGAGAGGAAACCTTCAATAAAGAGTAGGTTATTCCATGGGAAGAGTTTGGGGATAACTTATCTAGTTTTTTTAAGGGATAAATTTCATGAATTTCAAGGAAGTGATGCCTATAGTCTAAGGTGGAGAAAGAGACAACGAGGAGGCAGGAAAAACCGAAAAGACAACTTTTGTTTTCCTTCTCCACTGAAGTCCCTATCTTATAGGAAGTTAAAGTCCCATGTGATAGAAGTTAAACCCAAATATAATGGTAATGATATAGGTTAAGAGGATTCAGTTTCCATGGCTGATCCCAATAGGATTTTCATGCAAGATCCAGGTAGCGCAGCTGCACAACCAGTAGAGCTACTTCTGTATTCTAGAGAAGTTATGGAGGAGGAATCCCTTCTTTTTTCTGATTCAAAATAATATGGTGACAACATAATGATAAGGTCCATTTGGGTTTCCACCAATAGATATCATAGGTATTTTATTTTCAATAATAACATAATCATATTTAGAGGCTTTAAAGCGGGGAAAATCAACCAATGGGATTTCATGCAAGTGGTGAAAATACTGGCACACTAATTTGAAGTCCTTTTTCAGGATGATCCAGAAACACCGGTAACATTTACCTATTATAATCTCTTTAAGGATAATTGTTCCAATCAGATTAAGTTTTCATTCAATAATTTTGTTTTCTCCTTGGGTTTTTAACTTTTACCTTAAAATTGACTTTTGGAAACTAATAAAAATTTTATGTTGGATGGACATAATCATTAATCAAGGATAACTCCCAAAACTATATCTCATGGTGGACTAAGTCCCGTAATGAAATATTTTTACTCCCAGATCCCATAAATAGATTCTCATGAGGATAAATCATTACCCAATGTATTATATCATTATCTATGAACAACCATCAAAACATGTACATAAATATGTATTCGATATAAAAAAGCATACACTCAGAATAAACCAAAGGGTCACCCATGGAAAGAAATGGGTTTCATAATCATGTAATAAGGTGTAACCAAAGGGCATATCATAATGGTATCCCTAAAATAAGGGATCCAAATCATTATTTTAAATTTATAAATTCATTTTAATAATATATCATCAATAAATAAATCCCACTAAACTGAAAATAAAAAAGAGTGGCTAGGTAACATTAAAAATGTTCCACTTGTTCATGGGATCAAAGAAAAGAATAATGAGTTCATAAAAAGAATAAAAAATAATTATTTCCATAAAAATATAAATTAACTAAAATATATTTTCCTGAGAAATTGAGTTATTTTTTAAAAAAATAGCATTAAAATATTTTATTCGATGAATTTGAAAATGGGTATGAATCAGAGATGTTCCCTTTAATCGATTCTGCTAATCGAGATGAATTGAGAATGGAACTTTATAAAAAATGTAATTCACCATAAAAATTATAAATTGAGTTACATAAATTGGTGTGTTAAATTTATATATAATTTCTGATAATAACATAATAATTGTTAAGAAATTTGTGGAGCCAATGAGAGAGAAAACATAACCCAAAGGAAATATAAAGGATCAAAGAGATCTCTTGCATTATGTCTGAATGTGTTCTTTAGTTGCAAATATTGTCTTGGATAATAAAAATATATTCATAAATTTATTAATTAAAAACATATTACACACATATTTTATTTATTATAATTTATTATTTTCTTTTATGGTCACTTTGATGAGTTATAATGTTATATTTCATCATTTTTGGAGTGATCATTTTATGGTTCCATGGCCCGTTCACTAGTTTATAAGAATATAAGATACTGTTAACTCTGATTAGTATTGAAAATATGATGTGAAATGGTATTCATACAATTAAAAAATATTAAATGGTCCCATATTACATTTTGTTTTCTGACATGAGGATGATTTATTTGATAAAATGTAAATCATAATTGTTTAGTTTATTTTTGTTGTTTCTTAGACCATAATAAATTTATTTCATTTTGCTTAATATCATGTATATATATTATTTTTATAATATGAAATAATATATAATATATTTATTATAATCTTATTTAAACATAATAATTTTCTTATGACCATCCTTTAAGGTGTGAATGGAAAATGAAAACTCATTATCCCTGAAGATGATTAACCACCGTTATTTGGTCTATAGTTTTTATTCTCTGAATAAGTGAAGTTGAGTAAAAAGAAAAAACATAAATTATTTGATTATAAACATAATATTCAAGTATATACATTATAATTTATTTATTTTGATTTTATGTATTATTGAGCTGTGGATAAGGTATAAGAAGTATAAAAATTAAAATAGGTAGTTTGAGAATGTTACCTCTTGAATATCATATAAATAAAGAACTCCTTGATGGACTTGGAATTGGTATTTTTATGATACATGTAGAACATTAATGTGTGGATAATGGGAAATATAGTATTTTAGATATTTTACCATATTCAATTTTTGTAAGGTGTGAGTAAAATGGCTGGCGAGGTTGATATTTATAAGGGGAGGAGAGGGAGGATTGGAAATATCTGAAAATATTAAAATATAATAAGATTATTCTAGATCCAAATGTTTCTTAATGGATTTTTAATGATTATTGGATTCAATTTAGACTATATATTATCCCATTTATTATTATATAATATTTTTATTATTTTCTAATAATTTATTAAAATATTATATTCCTAAAATATCATTATTTTTAATTTTGACAACATTCGTTACTGCAACATTAAAAATGGATAGACATCAAGTAAGATTAGTAAAAACTATTTTATTGTATCCTAAAAAATTCATTATCATCAATTGAAATCATATATCACCATAAATATCGGTACTTATATTTATATTAATTTTTTAAAATCATTCTTTATATTATTTCATTTTTTAATAATTACTCCATCACTGTTGTAGAAGCATTGATGAAACTTATTTCTTCCTTAAATATTAAAAATAAAATAAAATGTTTAAGATAAATATATTATATTTCATGATAATATTTATAATCAAACATATCTTAAATATAACTCCATATTTAATGGATTCCAATTATTTATAACTACAATGCTACATGTTTGACATTTCCGTAAATAATATTCAATAAGGGTGTTATATTCAACCGAGTGTGTCCAAAAGGTCATAAATTATATCGATGGATAATTATGTTTCAAACATAATATATAATATAGAATTATTTCATTCTTTCTATCACTTTTTAATCCTTATCATATAATTTTTATCCTTAATTTCATGATTCACCCTTAATCATGGTAATAAAAAAAGTATGGTTATTATTAAAATTGTTAAAAAAAAGGAGTTTATTTAAATAATTTAGACCTTATTATTCAAAATATGGGATGGTTTTCCCAAAATTCAAAAATATATAAGTATATGAATTTAATTTAATATTAAATAGAAAGAAGTCAACTAGAAACAATGTTTTCAAAAAATGAACTCTTTAAATATTATAAGTTTTTATACTAAATTCATATATAAAAAAAATTTCATAGAAAAAACATATTATTTATAATAATATGGAATAAGTTATAGTATCAAACTAATCTAAAATGGAATGTCACATTATAAATTCATTATTAGAAAATATATTTTTCAATGCAAACCATTATTAATTACATTTTTTGAAAATTTAAATTTTTTGAGAAATTTTTTAAAAAAATATAAGAGAATTTTGATGTGATGAATTTGAAAATATATTTTATTTCCCAAGATAAATTTTCTATATGTTTCAAATTTAATTATATTTTTTTCTCATAGAATGAAATATAATAATTTTTTGAAGAAAACGTCTTTTGGACAAATAAAATTACTTCACTTAAAATTAAGAGTCTAATTCCTAGGAATTAATAATTATATTTCATAATATGGTGATTCATATTCCTACCTACAAATTCAATTGATATGAGATAATTTTCATACTAAAATAATATTATTTTAATAGAATATCATGATTTGTTTAAACGCGGTGTTACGTGTAACACAAACTATCCAAGAAATCAGATTTTTTAAAAAGAAATATTTTATAAAAATATCTAGGTGTTACCTATTTCACCTCTTATGAAATTTATCCTACAAAATTTTCTTCTAAATATTATGTTGAAAATAGTTTAGAGTATTTTTCCTTCATCTCTTCTTCTAGTTCCCTTGTTGCCTCTTAATATTTTTGGTTCTTCTATAGTACTTAAACTATGGGAGTAGATTTGTTACATTGAACATTATCTCTATGGTCCAAGATAATTATTGGATGATCATTATAAGAGATATATATTATTTTAGTTGACCCAAATCTGAATTTAGTACATGTGAGGGATTTAGTGTGTAATTTTTTAGGAGGGACATGTGCAATACAACATGTACTTTAGATATGGTTAGTGGAAGTGCAATCAAATATTTCACATGTATAATGCGATAAAGATTATAAAAGGGTATAATGTACCTGATACATATATTTTACTTATTACAAACTCTCAAGACTCTCTCCCAGGAATATATTTTGAGGAATAAATTATCACTAACCTCATACTCATTTTATCATCGATAATTACCTACATTGCAATTTTTTTGAATTTAAATAGACTTTATGCACTGCTAAATAGTTTTTACCTCCTCGACCATTTCCTTAACCATTTCAAGTCCCATAAGATTCTATTTAGAAACATCATCTAAGAATTATTGTGGTCTACATATCTTCCCAAAAAGGGATTCATATGGCATCAATTGAATTCATGAGAGGAAACTATTATTGTAAGAGAACTCAGCCAGTGGATGTGTTGATTTCATCATCCTTCTATGTCTATTGATAATTCTCTCAACACCTCATCCTATTTTTTAATGGTTTTCTCATACAAGACATAATTTTCAAGGTGATATTCCATAATAAATTTTACCTAAGTGTTTATATAATGTTTAAATCATTTCATGATAATTGAGTTAAATCTATAATATGATCAGATATAATCGATAATGGTACACCATGAAGCATCGCCACTTCTCTGATGTATATCTATGCAATTTGATTCAGTGGTAAGTCTTTGTGGATTGAAATAATGTGAGATGTATTTAAAATTTGATCCATAGTAACCCTTTTAGAATTATTTACTCTAGATTTCTTTTGATGTCCACTAACAAAGTCCACAGTGAACTTTTCCCATTTTTCTATATTTTATAGTTAATTAATTCATCATCACATTAGACTTCTAACTTTTATCCCATCACTTTCTAACATAAAAGAGACATTGTTGTATAATCAGTAGTATCCTTCTTCATATTGTCACATCAGTAGTTGTCTTCAAGTTCTGAATACATTTTTTTTCTCCCTAGGTATATTGAGATGTCTTGGCTCTATAATCATTCACAATATCCCAATTTATCTCAGGATTTGATGGTACACATTATCATGACCATGTTCTTATGACTTAATCCTAGTATATTTTGAACTTTTATGATTTTATATTTCTTATAGTTTTCACCATCTTAGGAATTTACATATCATCACTTTGAGAATCATTTAACTTCTCTACAAGTGATGGTTCAGTAAACATTTGATAAATAATTTATGATTTACCTTCCCTTATGATTCACATATCTAAACTTTGTATGTATATGAATATTGTATACTTCATAATTCCAATCAATGATAAAGCTACATGATATTTTCTTCATGGAGAATATTACACATTATTTTCATTATCAGGATTGTAAAAGGTTGGGAACTCATAATCCCTGAGATTCACTAACCATCATATCTAGTTCATACTAAAAAATTCATGTGTCAACATATATTTTCTAATATTATGATCAATATATATCTCAAACTTCTACCTATAGAGATAAGGCATCGATACTTTAAATATGAAGATCACAACCACCATCTCTTGATCATGTGTGAGATATTTCTTTTCAATAACTTCCAACTTCCTTGAAGATTAAGAAATTACTTTATCATTTTACACTATTACACAATATAAGAACTTATTTGACACATTTATGTATAAAACAAAGAGTTCCCCACTTTTAGGGAATTATAAGTATTGGTGTAGTGATAATCCTATTTTCCAACACATAAAATCATTCTTAACATAAAGTAGTACAGATCAACATTACTCCCTTCTCAGTAAGATTGGGTATTATGTTTGAAATTTTTGAGAATTTCTTCATAAATCATCTGTAATAGCCATCTAGACTAAGGAAACTGTCAATAAACATTATATATATGGGTCTGGGTCACTTTTGAATTTCCATTAACATATAACGGTCTATAAATATCCCATTGCTTGTGATAACATTCCCCAAGAATTATAATTCTTCCATATAGAACTCACAGTTACTATACCTTTCAAATAATTTATCCAATTGAAATAGAATTTAAAAGTATTCAAATACTCTTAATGGTACTTATTTCTCTTGGAGTACAAAATATTATCATCTATAAAGACTAACACATTTTATGGGGTTATAATCCCTAAATACTATTTTCTATAAGTCCATTGATATTTCTAGTGCATTATTGAGTCTAAATGGTTTCAATATGGACTCATATTTCCAATACCACATTTTAAATGTTGCCTTGGGAATATAGTCCTTCTCCGCCTTTAATTGGGGATATCTCAACCTAAGGTCCATATTAGCTAAATATTTTCCCACCACACAATTTATCGAAAAAGTCATATATCTGTGGTCGGGGACACCTATTCTTTTTCTCCATTTTATTAACCTCTCCATAACTAATGTAGTGGCACATTGATCCACCCTTTATATTATAAAATAGGACTAGATAAACCCATTTAGAAGCAATCAGGAGTACAAAACCCTTTTCTAAATTTATCTTGTAACTATTTATTCAGTTATTCCAACTCAATGGTGGAAATCCTATAAGAATTATTTAATATGGGTAGAGATTAGGGTGTAAATTAAATTGACTACTCATCCTCTTAGTCAAGAGGAATACTATAAAATTCTTCCAAAAAAATAAATATGTTCTATCATAATGGGAATTTATTTATGAATAATCCTTTTATTTCTCAAAATAATTTTATATATATATTATTGCACAAAAAGAAATAACATACATACTTCAGTTGATGATTTTGAATGAAATTATACCTCTTCCTA
Organism: Viscum album; assembly: GCA_963277665.1. Classification (NCBI taxonomy): domain Eukaryota; kingdom Viridiplantae; phylum Streptophyta; class Magnoliopsida; order Santalales; family Viscaceae; genus Viscum; species Viscum album. The sequence goes on along the minus strand of OY728160.1, from coordinate 245,876,354 downwards.
ATAGATTTACAGAATTGGAGGATTCCTCGAGTTGCGAATAGTGCACTCCCTCTGTCGATTGTTGATGTTGTCTTCATATAAATATATCCAATCCAGGCGCAATATAGAAACAAACTCTAACAAAGGAAGTGAGATGATATTCTCTGGGAGGATCAGTCCATAATCATTGATTCAACAGGATTTATATACTCTAGATGCAATAATTTCCCCAAATGTTTTTCTCAAATATTACTAAATATCCATATTTTTATGTGCTGTTTGAATAGTTCTTCTTAAAATAAATGATATGAAAGAATTCATTGAAACTGAATCAAAAATTAATTTCTATATTATTGAATGAATAGCTAATATACGCATCACCACAGTAATTTTGGGACCAACCTCAACATTAGTTATCAAGTATTCCCTTCCAAGATACCTTGGAGGTTTTTTAATTCATTTTATCTGGAAACCCTTGGATTATGTCATTGTCTTGAATAATTCTCTTGTTTCTCATAGTTGCAAATTGGAACTGTGCGCTGAGTGTTGATCTAAACCTTCATTTACTCTTTTAAATTCGTGGTCTTCTTTGAATCCCTTCAGTAGTGATGAAATAGATACCCTTATATTCCACATTTTATGCATTTCCTAATTCCCTTTAGAAAAATAATATGCTACTTCTTACCATAATTTTGTAATGTTGGGCGATCTATTTCCATTCCTTGACTAGTTTATCTGTTGATCCTATCATATGAAAATAAATTTTTTGTTTTTTATTTTCAATCCCATGGAACAACTAGTATTCTCCAATTTCAATATCAAACTTAAGGACACATAGGGAAATCTCTTCATATCTATTAATGTCTCAAATCACCAAATATTTTCATATACTCACCATTAATTCACTAAAGAACTAATCCACATTGCTTTTATAGGTTTTTAATGTTCCAACGGCATGTCTTATAAATATTTCCTCATATTCCTAGATAGAATCCTCATAAATTTTTTTTAGTATGAGGACCTCCATATACATCATAATATAGAAATTTTTGGGAAAAAATTTAGAAAAACATATTTTTTAATCCTTTCACATTACATGGAATCAATTTCATATTTAGTCTTCGTGTTCATTATCTATTTATATCACCAATCTGCTTCTCTATGAAAACAATAGACCCCCATCATGAATCTCACTTCTTATGAGCACTGGAGGATATATAATATCTTCTTATTAAAGTTTATCCAATATTCTGTGAAAAGGAGATCAGAAGTTCTAGTTGATATATGAGGACATTTGGTATAAATTTTTCTACCCCAACTTTTCCTTTGTGAAGAGAACAAGGGTGTTCCACACAAATCAAGTCATTATTCATAACATGACCTAGATTATCCAATACAAAGATAATGTTTGAAGGTTATCTTTGTAGGATCGAAATAATGATGTAGATGCTCAATATACAAGAGGGGGTGAATTGTATAATTTAAAAATTATTTTGGAACCTTTAATGTTAGTTACGATTAACTATGTTTTCCTTAAGAAAAGGAAAGGGATAAGTTTAACAAAGTTAAACTTAAGAAAATTCACAACACCTCTAATACCAAATGAAAACTTGGAAAGAGATTCCGAAAGTAGGTTCCAGAAATATGGTTCCGGAAATTGGAACTTAACAAAAGATTACAATATGAGATTCTACCTTCAAGCGTAGAGAATCTAAATGAAACAGAGTACAAGTAAGGAGGTATAAGAACGTTATACATTCCTTATAATAAAAAATGCAGCAGAAATAAACAAATATTAAAACTACACGTAACAAGATATACGTCTTTTAACCCAAAGAGAAGGGTATCCAACAACCTTGGATAAAGGTCCCTTGATTTATACTTTCAAGAAAGTCTGTCTTACCCACACCATGGTAAGGCCTCGATACGAAGATCGGAGTCTCTGTCTTGCTATCCCAGCAAGCCCTCAACTTTAAGGTAGTTGGTCACCTCTATCTTGCTCAGTAAGGAAGCCCTCGAACTTCAAGGTAGTCGGTAACCTCTGTCTTCCTATCCCCGGAAGTCCTCGAATGTAATCACCAACATTTGGAGTCGCCCAAAGATTTGAGAGTTAATAAGAGCCTCTAACTCTAGAAATCACTTCAAGCATGTAATCACATGAGTCGAAGATCAGTCAGCCTTTTAGCACTGAGCTCTTTCAAATGAGCACCTATTTATAGGTAAGGTCGGCCTCCTTTCCAACGGTCATATTTTACTTACAAATTGGAGGGACCTGTACACGTGTAAGTTAACCAACGGTTAGTTCATAACAGAATACACGAAATCATTTTATAACAAAACAAGTGTAACAGAATGTACGACATTGTTTTAAATCTTAACTAAAAAGTTCGGAGTGAGGATTCGGAGTGAAAAAAAATATATTAAAGAGTAGACAACTTATAAAAGCGTAAGCAGAATGAAAGTTCGGAGTCTAACCAAAATAATTTTCAGAGTCTAAATAAATTCGGAGTGTATAAAACAAATATGATCAGATTATGTTTAATAGGTGAATTCGGAATGAGAATTCGGAATGAGAATTCATCATCAGAATTCGTAGTGAGAATTCCTCGTCAGAATTCATAATGGGAATTCATCATTAGAATTTGTAATGAGATTTCATCTTATGAATTCGTAATGAGAATTCGTCATCATAAATATTAATGAAATTTTTTTATTATAATTCGTAATGAGAATTCGCCATTAGAATTCGTAATGAGAATTCGTTGTCAAATTTCATAAAGATTCGCATCCTGAATATGATGTAGAACTTAATTCGAGTTCGTATCCAGAGTTCGGAATGAAACTTTATTACAGTTCTCATCTGGATTTCGGAGTAAAACATTATTATAGTTCTTGTCCAGAATTCGGATCCTAAAACAGAATTCTTCATATCAAAGTTTAAAACAATTCCAAGAAAATAGAAATGAATCCAAATTTTATACTTAAGAAAAATATGGATGAAAATATGATAAGGATAATTTTTCTTATAAAAGAGATTTTACTTATAAAATAAATTTTTCTTATAAAAGAGATTTTTTTAAAGATGAGGTGTTTGTGATTTTCAAAACAAGAAGGAATGGAAAAGTCATAAGGAAAACCTTATTGACTCAAAAATCTCCCCCTTTTTGGAATGCACAAACATCCTTGAAAAAAAAATTCTAAGAAGAAAGAAAAAAATTAAGGCTTATCTCTCTTTTCTTTAAGGATATTGATGAATATGACTAACTCCCCCTTAGACTTTGAAACTCTAAGGATTGTATTCTAGATTTCCGGAATGATATTTCATTACGAATAATAATTTCTTCTTTAATGAGAAACTCCCCCTTAGATAAGCTCTTATTAGAGTTCTTTTTTTTCTTAAGAATATTTTCCTTCTCCCCCTTTTTGATTTTCAAAAAGAATTCGAGGGAATGGGAAATATAACAAAGTACCTGAAAATTAGTAGTAACACAAAAAAACGGACAAGAACAATTTCTATTAATTTTGAAAATTTCAACAAAAAAAGAGTTAAAGTACAACAAAAGATCGGATCTGTCTATTTGGGATCTTTCTCCTTCGCCATGAGACCCTTTAGAATAGTCTTTATCTTCTTTAAGTCTTTATGATCTTCTTCAGCTTGTTTCTCTAATACAACAATTTTTGCACTTTGGGCTTCAATCTTTTCTTCATAGGCTTGAAACTTTTCTTCCTGGGATTTAATCTTTTCTTCCCGAGCCTTCAATTTCTCTTCAAACTCAATTCGATGATCCCTTTCAAACTTCCAGTTTTGAGAAATGGAATTCATCTTCTCATTCAGATCTCTGACTTCTTGAATCTGGAAGTTCTTTTCATCTGCCATCTTCTCTTCAAAATAAGAAGTCAGCTCATTTATCTTCTTGTCCTTAGTCTCAAAAGCATCTTTAACATTGTCTTGAAATTCATCAAATAACCTCATTTCTTCTACAGTGTTCCTCGACCAGTTTTTCATCCTCTTGCAAGATTTTCTATGGGCTTCGTAGCCAACAAAGAACGTTTTGAACTAAGCCTCTATTTCAACACACTTTTCCATAACCATAGATACAGAGTCTGATTTCTGATTTAAAGCATGTTGAAGCATTTGGCATCTTGAATCAATACTTGAGAAAGTTGGAATAGTTCCCACCAACTTCTTTAAAGACGGAACAACAAATTCATTCCCCAACGAAGATGACTCCGAATCCGAGACTCTGCTTAGAGAATTTTCATCTTCAAAAAGGTCAAGCTTTCTCTTTGAAGAACTACCAACTTCCTTTTTCTTCACCACTACTGAGCTCGGAGTATCAGCAAGAATTTTCTTTCCCTTGTCTTTTTTCGAAATAGAATCCTATTCCAGAGTTCTATTTTCACTGTCAGAGACTTGAACAACATTGTCTTCCTCATCAGAAACTTTCTGAGCAGAAACCTCTACGTTTTCCATCTGAGCAATATCATGTAGAAGTTGTTCTTCCTCTATATGACAAGATACTTCTTCTTGTCCTTTCTCCTCATCCATCGCTGGAGTAACTAGCTTCGATGATTTAGCTTTTGAAGTTTGGAGCGATAAGTGTTCTGAAGGTGTCCCATTACAATCATCTACTTTCTTCAACACATCTCCGGATTCACCACTTCCTTCAGCAACATCTTTTTCTTCTTCCACTTGCTCAACTTGCTCTACTTCCTTAGCAGTCTTAGCAAAAACTTCTTCCGAAGCAACGAAATTTCTTTTTGGAGTCTTAGGAAGAGATTCTAGAGAAAAAGATCCCGGAACAGAAATATTTGCAGAAACCATATCATTGAATTTCAACAAAGCCTGAGCTACCTCAGCCTCAAACATCTTCTTCTTGAGATTCTTTTCTTTTGCTTGTTTTTCAAGCTCATCCATAGTTCTATACTTCAAGTCCTTAGCCTCCGCAGGGTCCAAGACAAACTGAGGCTCCCCTTGCACTCTCTTCTCTTTTATCTCCCTCCATTTAGAAACAACCTCATATGGGTATGATTTCTTCTTCTTTGGTTTTGGAGGTGCAGAATGAAATTCCTTAGACTTGGGATTATCTACTCCTACTTCCACTTCTTTCAGCTTTCTCTTCCTTACGGGCTTAGAGGATTCCGGATCAGCAACTTTCGGAACTATTTCTTCATGATAAGGTGAATCAAAAAACTGAGCAGTCTTCTTGTCAAAAGCTACATCCATCCTCTTAAGAGTACCATCACACACCTGAATAATCTTGAAAACTCTTGTCTTAGAATTTCAAGCCTTTTTGAAAGACTCAAGGCACCGAACTATCAACTTCGGGAGAATTGCTGGATACATTATAATCTGAGCTCTCAGATTTCCTTTCTTCAAATTCTCAAGAGTAATGAGAATGTTCTTCATCAGGTTAAACTTCCTCAGATTTATCAGAAAATCTATAATGTAGATCTCACTCTTCATTAATCTATCTTTGTCACCCTTCCTCGGTATGATAAGACCCTGTACCCATAACTCTAGAATCTAGAAATTTGTAGATAGAGAAGAAATCTTCGGAGCCTTGTCATCTGCCAGTCCGAGAGTTTCTAAAGCTTTTTCCTTGTCGAAGCTAACTTTTGAATCCATCAACACATGATATATGAATTCAGCTTCACCTTCATTATTCATCCCTACCAAGCTAGATTCCTTGGTATATGAAAGCTTATAAGTCTTACCATAAGACTTAAAAGACAACTTCTCCTTTCCATCTTCCTTAAGAAAGGAGACTGCTTCAAAGAACTCTATAAGAAAATCTGAATACACTTCATCTTGATTCCCAGTTTTTGACACCACAACATCTTCCCAACCATTTGGCTTGATATTCTTGGAAATAAGAGAATCGTACTTGTTGAAGAAATCTGGATCAACCAGTCTCTCTCTATATACTAACCACTTCGAAATCGTCTTAGAGGAAGACATGGCCTGAGAAGCTGCTTCCACAGACATTCGGATTTGAAGACCTCTAAGAAGTTTGGAACGGAAAAAGCTGAGGTTCGGAACGACTTTAAAACGGAGAGGCAGAGCTTCGGGACGCTGGATCTTGAAAACTGATGTGGGACAACCGTTTGGGGTTCCCTTTATATAGGCAACGGGAAAACGGTTCAACTTCCACGGTTGATCGAACGGTTGTGATATGCTGAGATTAGATCTGACAGTCGAAAACCAATTTTCTTGAATCTGATCTTTTGAGGTTTTTATAAAAACAAAGAATTAAGAAAACTATAATCCGAAAACAAAATATAAGAAAATTCCAGCAAGTAAAATATGATTATGAAAACTTGTGTAAAGAAATCATACCTTTTGGATTGGCTTAGGAAGATTATTCGTAATTGGTAACATTTTTACGAAAACTACAAAAAAAACTTTACTACGAAATAGTTCACAAAACTCATTACGAAAAATATTCTAAGTGAAGAAAACTCAGTACGAAAATGTTATTATAAAATTTGAAAACTAAAAACACATTATGAAAAATTCGGTACGAAAATACCGTTATGAAAATACCAGTATGAAAGTTTCCATTCCGGATGTTTTCAATACGAACATTTCCATTCCAAGAGGTTTTCTATATGAAAATATCATTTCTGGAAAATTTTAGTTCCGGAAATTACATTCTGGAATTTTAGTTCCGAAAAGTTTGAAAACAAATTTTGAAAAAATTTGTTAAACTAACAATCAAATGTACTCCCCCTATGAAAAGGAGTTTATTGCTGTAAGGAGATTTTTTCAACAGAAAGTTAATTAAGAAAGATTACCTTATGGTTATCATTCCTAACTTCTGTTTAATGTATTCAAACCTATTAGAAGGCAAAGATTTTGTGAAAATATCAGCAAGTTGATCTTGCGTTCCGATAAATGAAAAAATAATATCTACTATAGCATTATCTCCGAAAGTTACCTTTCCTCCTTTCGTTTTGATAATCTTTTCAAAATAGCTTTTGTTACCAGTCATGTGTCAGGAACATCCACTATCCATGTACCATGTATTGTTGCTGGTACACTCTTTATTTTCCTAAAATCAAGAAGAAAATTAGACTTTCGGAATCCAAATTTGTTTGGATCCGAGATTACTAGATAACAAAATTTTGGGTACCCACATATTCTTAGAGAAATAATCTTTGTGAAATCCTAGATATTGGGTTTTGTTTAAGGAACAATCCTTTTCCCAGTGACCACCACAATGACACTTGGTACAAAATGGGGGACTTTGAGGAACAAAATAATTGTTACTGAAAATTTATTTGGCATGGGTATAACCAAATCCGGATTTATTTATTAAAGGTCGTATTTGGGAATACATTTTATCAAAATTTTCTTTCCCATGGGCAATGTTTGATAAACACTTCTTTAAGGAAAAAATTTCGGACTTGAGTTTTACAACCAAGTTTTTATCCTCAAAATCATTAGTTTTAGAACTAGAGCTAGGCTCGAAAACATTTTTCTTAGAAATTACTTTTTCTAATTCATTAGAAGGTTTTTTCTTCTCAGAACTTACTTCCTCATGATTTTTTGAAATACTTTCAAAATCAGCATTTTTCATATCAAGATCTTTAGAAAGATCTGTTATCTCTTTCGTAAGAATAAAATTTCTAGAGTTTGCCTTATCAAGTTTTTTATTGAGTCTAGAATTCTCAATCTCAAGAAGTTTAGAAAACCTATAGACTTCTTCATAAGTACGTAAAGTATTTTCTTCATCAGAAGAGTTATAATACTTACTATTATTAGAATTTAAAGAAACATTGGTCAATGATTCAGTATTTCATACCTTAGCCATAAAACAATGATTATCAATAGGTAATTTGGCTATAAGACCGATATTCTTCTGTATTGAAGATTCATAATCAGAAGATTCATCTGAAGAGTCACCACCATTGGCACTCCAGGTGTCATTAGCTTTCAGAACTTTCTTATCTTTTTCTTTATAATACTTATTTCTATTCATGTCTGAATGTCTTTCATTCCTTTCTTTATTTTTGAGCAAAGGGCAATCTGGTCTAATATGTCCATCTCTCTTGCATTCATAACATGTAACTTCTCCATCTTTATTATCTTTCTTTTCCTTTTTCTTATACTTGGATTGGAAATTTATCTGGCCAGCTATATTGTTCATCCTTCGAGCAATATTTGCTAATTCATTTTCAAGGATTTCACTCTCACTAGAATCTGATTGAACTATCATCTTCTTAGACTTGGATATGGTTACTCTCTCAGGAGTCTTATCTTTCATATGATTTGATGTTGTTGTAAAAGCAACGGTACCACTCCCATTCTTCTTTTTAATGTTGTCAGCATCTCTCTTCATTCTGGTTTCATGTTGGAGAAGAGTTCCAAAAAGCTCATCAAGAGAAATCTGAGTCATTTTCATGTTCTCATCTATAGCAGTTCTTTTGGATTCCCACTCATTAGGCATGATATGAATTATCTTATCCACAAGAGCTTCATCATCTAAACCTTTTTCACCCATAGACTGTAGACTATTGACGATAGTCATAAATCTCTATTGAACCTTACATATTGAATCACCATACGAAAAGTTGAAGCCATGATATTCAGCTCTAAGCATAGCTCTCCTAGTCTCAATCACCTTAGAAGTCCCAAAGTGTGTAACCTCTAACTTCTTCCAGATACAATTAGCTGCTTCACAAGAATAAATTTGGCTATATATATTTCTGGTCATTGAACAAAGTAGAGTATTGCGTACCTTAAAGTTGAGTTGATACTCTTGTTTTTCCTGGTTAGTAAAAATTATAACTTCCTTGTCAGGAATTTTATAATCACCAATAAGCATTGCAAAGTTGTCTACTTCAGTATTGATAACAAAATTCTTCATTCGATCTCTCCAGTACTCATAATCATTACCATCAAAGATTGGTGGTCTTGTAGGATTTAGATTATCGATAGAACCAACATTAATTCCTTCCATACTTAAAATAACCTTCGGTACACAAACTTGTTATTAGAAAAGATTAGTAATAACAATGGTCAGAATGGGAAAGTTCGGAATAAGATAGTATGGAATGGCAAAGTTATCAAGAAAAACTTATACGTGAGTACATATATTTCAGAGACCTCCTCTGATACCAATTGTAGGATCTAAATAATGATGTAGATGCTCAATATACAAGAGGGGGTGAATTGTATACTTTAAAAACTCCTTTGGAACCTTTAATGTTAGTTACGATTAACTATGTTTTCCTTAAGAAAATTAAAGGGCTATGTTTAACAAAGTTAAACTTAAGCAAATTTACAACACCTCTAATACCAAATGAAAACATTGGAAGAGATTCCGAAAGTAGGTTCTGGAAATATGGTTCCGGAAATTGAAACTTAACAAAAGATTACAATATGAGATTCTACCTTAAAGCGTATAGAATCTAAATGAAACAGAGTACAAGTAAGGAAGTATAAGAAAGTTATACTTTCCTTATAATACAAAATGCATCGGAAATAAACAAGTAGTAAAACTACAAGTAACAAGATATACGTCTTTTAACCCAAAGAGAAGGGTATCCAACAACCTTGGATAAAGGTCCCTTGATTTATACTTTCAAGCAATTCTGTCTTACCCACACCAGGGTAAGCCCTTTATACGAAGATTAGAGTCTCTGTCTTGCTATCCCCGCAAGCCCTCAACTTCAAGGTAGTTGGTCACCTCTGTCTTCCTCAGCAAGGAAGCCCTCGAACATCAAGCTAGTCGGTAACCTCTGTCTTCCTATCCCCGGAAGTCCTCGAATGTAATCACCAACATTCAGAGTCGCACAAATATTTTAGAGTTAATAAGAGCCTCTCTCTCTCTAGAAGTCCCTTCAAGCATGTAATCACATGAGTCGAAGATCATTCATCCTTTTAGCACTGAGCTCTTTCAAATGAGCTCCTATTTATAGGTAAGGTCGGCCTCCTTTCCAACGGTAATATTTTCCTTAAAAATCGGAGGGACCTGTACACGTGTAACTTAACCAAAGGTTAGTTCATAACAGAATACACGACATCCTTTTATAACAAAACAAGTGTAACAAAATGTACGACATCGTTTTAAATCTTAACTAAAAAGTTCGGAGTGAGGATTCAGAGTGAAAGTTCGGAGTGAAATAAATATATTAAAGAGTATACAAATTATAAAAGCGTAAGCAGAATGAAAGTTCGGAGTCTAACCAAAATAAGTTTCGGAGTGTATAAAACAAAGATGATCAGATTCTGTTTAATAGGTGAATTCGGAATGAGAATTAGGAATGAGAATTCGTCATCAGAATTCGTAATGAGAATTCCTCATCAGAATTCATAATGGGAATTCATCATCAGAATTTGTAATGAGATTTCATCATAAGAATTCGTAATGAGAATTCGTATCCAGAATTCGGAAGTAGAATTCATCATCAGAATTCGTAATGAGAATTCGTCATCAGAAATCTTAATAAAAATTCCTTATTAGAATTCGTAATGAGAATTCGTCATTAGAATTCGTAATGAGAATTCGTTGTCAAATTTCATAAAGATTCGCATCCTGAATCTGATGTAGAACTTAATTAGAGTTCGTATCCGGAGTTCAGAATGAAACTTTATTAGAGTTCTCATCTGGATTTCAGAGTGAAACATTATAACAGTTCTTGTCAAGAATTTGGATCCAAAAATAGAATTCATCATATCAAAGTTTCAAACAATTCTGAGAAAATAGAAATGAATCCGAATTTTATACTTAAGAAAAATATGGATGAAAATATGATAAGGATCATTTTTCTTATAAAATAGATTTTCCGTATAAAGGCAATTTTTCTTATAAAAGCGATTTTCTTAAAGATAAGGTTTTTGTGATTTTCAAAAAAAGAAGGAATGGAAAAGTCATAAGGAAAACCTTATTGACTCAACAATATTCCCATAATTTTTGGAATCTCATTATGGTAATCATCACATTTCCTATCACATTCGTTGTTACCATGGTTTCTCCTATTTCCATCCAATAAATAAAAAAATATTATGGGGTCTTGAATAATTATCTGATTTTTATATAAAAAAGGAATCTATAATCAATGAAGGATAAACTTATAAATGAAAATTATTTCCTAAATTTTTATTCATTAAGATTCCATATGGGTTTTCCATCGGGATATTATTATCCTTAGTTTTCTTACTAAGTTATTCTTTTCTTAATCCCCAAAAATAACTTGATCATTCTTTGATACAAACTATAGTGACCTATCCATTTTAAAAATATTATAACGTGATTTTAGAGGTAATTATCCATTAAAAATAAACCAATGATTTAAATCCTGGTGTCTTTGGAAGAATATATACATATTTAGAAAACATGAAATACAAATAAAACATATTTTTTAATTATCTGTAACCATCTTCTAACACTCATTGATCTCCTACAACAACGTGGAATAACAGGGGGAATATATAGACAGAAGAGATGATGTATAAATCCCATTAAGGAAATAAACATGGGATTAAAGTATACCACATGAGTTAGAAGGCATAAAATGATAGCATAAAAGGAATGTCTCATGAATAAACATATTGAATCCTAAAATATAGAACAAAAAATCATTTGATCATTGCAACAATGGAATGTGAAAATAACATATAACATTAAATAAACCACAGTCAAAGCATACTAGCAAGATTATATCACATAGTGGACAGAGTCCCATAATGGATTAGGTTTACTCCTTAATCTCACATATATAGTTTCATTAGAGTAAAACCTTACCCATTTAACTTGAGTTAAATCTGGGTTCACCCATCATAACATGTACATTCACATGTCTTCCACATAATGAAGCAATCATAAGGAACAAACATAAGGGTTACTCATGGATAGAAATACGTTTCGTAATCAAGTATCAAGGCCTACCCAAAGGGCCTATAATAATGGTATTTATGAAAGATTGAATTTAAATCATTATTTGACACTCATACAAGAAAATTAAGAACATATCATTATAAACAAATCCAACTGAGGTGAAAACATTAAAAAGTGTTTTAGGTAACTTTATAAAAATTCCACTTAAGTGTGATTTTAAGGAAAATAATAAAGTGTATTTAATGAGGATAAAAGAACAATTATTTAAATAAAATCAAAAATGAAATATAATATTTTTTTCATGATAAATTGAGTTATTTTATTAAAATATTAGATACCTAAAATATTTAATGGAGTTTATCTGAAAATTAGTATGAAATAGAGAAGTCTTCTTTAATTGGATTTACTTATCAATGAGAATTGAGAGGGGAACCTTATAAAACTGCTAATTCCACATAAAAATGATGAACTTGGATATATGAATATTATTTATACATATAAACAGAATATTTGAGAGGTATATAATAAAGTTTAAAATATAAATTTTTCCTAAAGAGATAAAAAGTGTAACCTAAAATAAATACAATGGTTTGAAGAGATCCCTTCCTTTATGTCGGAATACATTCTTCACTTTCACATAATATGTTGGATAATAAAATTATATTCATAAATTTCTTAATTATAAACCAATTAAACATTTATTTTATTTAATATATTTTAATTATGTTCATTTATTTACATTTATATGAGTTATATGGTTCAATTTTGTTGTTTAGGGAGCGTTTGTTTCCTAGTTTCATAGTTTTTTCACTTCTATATAAATATGGATGTTCTTGAACAAAGGGAATAAAATTTCTAGAATCAAATAAAATTGTATTAATAAAAATAAATATATTTAAATGGTCATGTATATTTATTATTTCCTATCATGAGGATGAATCATTTGATAAACAATTAATGATATATTCTTAGTTTATTTTGGCTGTTTTTTAATCCATCGCAAATTAGTTTCATTTTATTGAATATTATATTTTTAAATAATTTCAATAACATGATATAATTTATAATATTATTTACCCATATTACTAATTATATTACATTCTTTTAATGTGGTAATGGAAAATAAAAACTCATTATCCACGGAGAAGATTTGCCGCCATAATTTATAAAATGGTTCTTTTAATTAAATAACTGGATATGAGGAATAAGGAGAGATTGAAAATATTCTGTTTATAATATAATAATTTAATATGAACATGATATTTTAGCTATTATTAATTGATGGGTGAAATTGTCTAGGAGAAGGTAGAAGAAGAAAAGAAATTAAAACTGGCGGTTTGAGAATGTTACCGCTTGAATATCACATCCCTGAAAGAATCATTGAGGAACATGGAATTAGAATTTTGTTCAAACTGGAAGATAGTGTATGGGGTGATAGTGGACAAGAGTTTATTAGTAATATAATTTATTATTATCATGACATGGAAGGTCTGAGTAAGAGGGTAAGTGAGGGGCGGTATTTATAAGGAGAAAATAACTCTTTTCCATTTTATCTAAATATTAAAATATAATAAAACTATTCTAGAACTAAATGAACCATATAAGAACATGGAACCATCGAGGATGAATTTTTATACCATGTCTTATTCCTTTTTTACTTAAATAATTTTTTATGTACTTTTAATAATTTTTTAAAATAATATATTCTTGAAATATCATTATTACAAATTTTAACACTATTTGTTACTATGACTATAAAAATATCCAAAAATCAATTAAAATTAATTAAAAACAATTTAATTATATTATAAAAAAAATATTCATCTATAAACTTTTTGTAACACATTAAATATCTCAAATTATATTTCTTTTAATATTTTTAATATCATATATTATATTTTTTTCAATTATTTAGTAATTACTACATCATTATTGTGTAATAATTTAAGGTAATCAATTCTCCCCTATAAATTAAAAATAAATTATCTTCATTAAGATATATATTCTACCATTCTAAATAAAATATATAATATAATATATAATTTGGATAACCACATATTAATAATATTACACTTATTAAAAACAAGAGTTTGAAAATTTTTCCTTTTCATAAACTAAACTACAATAGGAGTATTACTATCAACAATGTATCATAAAAAGTTAATAAATTAGTCCCATTGATTATTATTGTTAAAAATTATTTCTAAAATAGAATTTAGAAAAATATTAGGGGCACTCTCTAATCCTCATCATTAGTTTATAATCATTAATTAATCGATTCAAACACAAAAGTGGTAATAAAAATTACTAAGGCATCTATTTATATTAAATAAATGGTTTATATCTAAAAAATATTGACGTCCTAACTGAAACTATGAAATCAATTTTTCAAAATTCAAAACACTGAAGTGGATGGAGTTAATTTAATATTAAAGAGGATAAAATCATTGAAAAACTATTTTTTTATAATATGTTTTTGAAATATAATGTTATTTCTACTCAATTCATGTATAAAATACAATTAAAAGACAAAAATTATATTATTTATAATCAGACGTAACTAATTAATGTTCAATACTAATCCAAAATGAAATTTTACTTTTTAAATGTTTTAAAAGAAAATGCTTTTGTTAATATAAATTATTTTTTTTACTATTTATTAAAATTTAATACTTTTAGAAAATATTTAAAAATTAATCGAAATAAATTTTTTAAAATATGAATTAAGGTATTGGATTTTTTTTGTAAATTATTTTCTAAAAATTTTTCAAAATTTTTTAAATTTATTTTTTAAATCTATGAAGTAAAATCATTCTTTTTCAAGATATCATATTTTTGAAAAATAAAATGAAATTAATAAAAATTAAGGGTTTATTTCCTTTGAATAAGTACATAAATTTTATCATATGGTTACTATAATTAATTCCTACAAATTCAATGGCTATTTGCAACAAAAATATTAAGATAAAAAAATTTAACAGAAATTCACTGTTTGTTCAATCTTGATTTTATAAGAAACACATGCAACCAAAGAAATAAAATTATTTGAAGATAAATATATCATAAAAATATATGGGTGTAACATTATTCCCCCTTATAAAATTTCTCCCTCAAAAGTCCACTTTATATACTAAGGTGAAATAGGTGAGGGTATATCTCCTTTATCACTTCCTTTGGTTCTCATGTCACCTCTTCATATTTGTGGTTCCTCCTTAGTAGTTTTACTAGATGAGTGGTCTTATTTCATATAAAATTAAATATCCAATCCAATATCTTTATAGGATGATCACATAAGAGAAATCATATTCCAGCTATACCACCATTGATTTCAATACATGTGATAGATCTGGTATGTACTTTATTAATAGGTGAACATGGAATACATCAGGTATATGAGACATGGTTGGTGGAAGTGTTAGTCAAAATGATACATCTCTGATGAGACCAAGATTATCAATGGATTTTATGTAATTCAGACTTAACATTACTTACTCCAAAATATCTTGACTCTCTCCAATGGTGAAATTTGGATAAAAACATTATCAATGTCCTCAAACTCTAAGTCCCATCGTTAATTATCTAAAAATCTCTTCCTCTGCCATTGGGTGGACCTAATGTGATGTGGAATGGTCTTAATCATTCATTCCATTTCTTTAAAAAAATTATCTCCATGAGATTGTGTTAACAGACGTCATACTAGTACGTAGTTGTTCTACATATCTTCCCATAAATGGAATCACATGGGTTCATTTGGATTCTTGAGTGGGAAATATTGTTGTATGAGAACTCGACCAATAGATGATATTGATCCCATCCTCCATTCATGTTTATTGAGAATTTTATTAATGTATATTCTATTATTTCAATGATCCACTTATAGTGGCCATCATTTTGAGTTTAATAGGCCTTAAATAATTTTTGCCTAGTGTTAAGATCATTTTTGAGACATTTCCTAAACATAGATGTAAATCTTAGAACTCGATCAGATACAATCGATTATGGTAATTCATGATGCCTCAACACCAATCTTATGTATATATATGGATGTTGATCTGGATAGAATTCTACTTTAACATTAATGAATTCAGATGTATTTATAAGATGATCCATAAAAACCATTATAGTTTTACTTCAAATGGATGTCTTTGGAAGAACTATGAAAAGTTCCACCGACATGTTCTCCAATTTCAATTTATAATTGTAATGGTTGTATCATCCCCATATATTTTTTCTATTCATCCATCAATTAATAACATAATAGACATTTTTATGTGTGATCGTATATCTCTTTCTTTATATTGACCCACCAAAGGTTCCCTTAGATATCTTGGTACATATTTATTCTCCCTGGGTGGATAGAGAATGTAGAGTTATATGAATCATTAAAAATATACCTCATTATCTCAAGATGTTATTGTACACATTTTCATGTCCCAAATATTACGACTCATTCCTCATCAAGTTTGAACTGTGATTATTCACCATTTATGATAGTTTTCACCTTCTTATAAATATCAAAATCTTCTCTTTGAGCATCCTTTACCATCTCAATAATGGATGGTTGGAAAATAATTTGATAACGGAATAATGATGAAACATCCCATATGATTACCATGTCCACTCACTATAATTATAAGATGGATGTATCCTACTAAATTTTCATCAATGATAATGTTTCAGGATCCTTTTTAAATAGATCAAATGAATCTTTATTTCCTATACTAGGATGCTAGTCGATTGGCCTAGAATCTATAATAAGATCTAAACATATTTGTTGGAAAATATTAATATCATTCTTCGTTAATATATATTTTAGGCTCTTGTGATAAATATAAATCAATCACTTCTCATATAGATAATTTCATGATATTTTTATTGCAAAAATCATAGCTGATAACTCCAAACCATGCATGGGATTTTTTTTCTCATGGCTTTTCATATGCCTTGAGGTGTAGTCTATTAATTTTTCCTTTTTTATTAGCAGAAAACGTAACCCCATCATTTATTCATTATGTTATTTGAGAAAGAGTTTCCCACATTTGGGTATTTTAAGTACTAGTGTAGTGATAAGCCTCTTTTCACCACAAGCAATCTACCTTTATATACACTGGTACAGAAAAAATTAACTCCCGTCAGATTTAACATGGTTAGTGGGTTTTAAAATTGTAAATAATTCCTAAAAAATATTCAATAATACCTATCTAGATTTAGGAATATATTGATCTTTATTAAAAATTATAGTCTTGGACACTTGCCAAATTTCAATTTTCTTAGAAGGGCCCACCTTTATCTGATTTCTGGTGATAAATTACCCTAATAATTATTATTACTCTATCCAAATCATAATCATACTATAAATTTCATATATTTTCTCCCTTCATAATTTAATTATAATATTATTCAAATGAAACCCTTGCAACTCCCTAATCTGGGATAATACCAAAATATCATCTATAAATAATACAAAATGTTTTTCATGTTTTTTCTTAATGACTACTCATTTTGTCCATTAATATTGGTAGATAATTGGTGAGTCTGAAGGGAATAACTAAGAACTCATAGTGTCGATTCCTCATTTGAAATGGTGTCTTGGGAATATATGTATTCTCCAAATTCACTTGGTGATATCCTTATTGAAGTTCCAACTTAGATAAATAATTTTTAAGGCACTAAGATTTTAAATATAGAAAATTATTTATTAAAGTTTAAATGATTCACAACAATGAGTTTATCTTTCCCTACTACAGCATTATGTTCGACCCTCATAACAAACCAGACCTAGTTTATATTCTGTTACACACAACCGAGATATTTATATGTTATAAATAGTATTGAAGATGAAGCATGATCTTAAACGACCCATGTTATATATTATCATTATGATCATTCCATTAAATTGAATGATTTTTATATTATTAACTTATTTATGAACTGTATATATGTGTCTTAATAAATATTTTTTACTGATAAATATTTAGTAAATAATCATTCAATTTTTAGTAAAGTGATTTTATTCATCAAAAATATGTTTTCATCATAAATTTTTTTATTTATTTTCATGAAAAAAGATTATAATTATTTTTTTAAAATTAGAGAAAATATATTTGATAAAACTAAAATAAATTATTTAATTTGAATATACAAATTTACATTGGGTGAAATTTTGGGGTTTTTAGATAATATATATTTTTTAGAGAAAAGTGAAAATGCCAATTTCAAAAAATTCCTTTATTTTAATTAAATTATGTTATATAAAAGAATCAAAAAATTTATGAATAATTTATAAAATAACATAAATATTATATAGTTATATTTAATCTACTAAATTAATTTGAAATAATCATTAAAATTTTTTATTCATTTTTTTTGTTTACAAATTGGGTGTGCTAAAAAAATTTCAAGTGCATAATGATTCTTTATTTTAATTAATTAAAATAATCAATAATGGGGAGTTTTTAAATGAAAATTTGAGAAAATATTTATTGAAATGTTAAATTATTTTTATTCAATTATTATTATTAGTAATATATTTAATAAATATTTCTCATTTTTGTTAATAAAATACTCTTCTTAAAAAGTAGTTGTCTCATCGCACATGTAAGATTAGTATTGAATTAAAATTTTCCAATTATATGAATTTAATTTTTAAAAATGTATTATACATTTGGAATAAGAATAATTTATAATTTTTAATAATTCTAACATGATTTTATATGATAATTATTAGTGAAAACAATTAATATTAATAACATCGATTTAGGATAAAACTATATTAACGAGTGATTAATCTATTATCATAAGAGGAAAATGAACTGAAAACTTATCAAAATCCCATTTCATTGACACATTTATAAAATTATGTTATAAAGACCTCTTTTTTACCTTTTTGGGACACTTTTATATGAATGTTATGTATATTGTATGTTTAGTAAAGAAAGTGATAAAAAAGATCCAATTTTCCATTTAATTTCTCTAAGTTTTTCAATTAGGAACAAAAAAATTTATTGGTTTGATTGTAAATATTATTTTGAAATAAAAATGATTTGTTTCTATAATTATAATTTATTGTATTTTTTAGATGAATTAAATACTTTAAACTTTGGAAATGCTAACATAGTAGTTATTTATTTAATAGCTAACTAAAATAATTTATGTAAAAATACTAAATATTAAGTAAATTGAATGAATATGGTCTAAAATTAATATTTAAAATGTTAATAATTATAAAATAAGACCTAGTAATTTAGTAGATTTTATTTTATAAGGATTATATTAACCCCTAATTATTAAAAAACTATGTTAGTGCAGTTTATGGTAAATCTTTTTTTCTACATGTTACATGATCTTGTGTTAAAACTAATTTTAAACACACCTAAAATTTTAGTTTGATAAATTTTATTTAACATTTATATTATGTGGGTATATAATTCATATTATGTTTCAATTTAATTTTTTCTTAATGGGTAAATTTATTATATTTGAAAACTAAATACTATAATAAACAACCAAAATGAAAAAAAAGGAAACGTAAGAGTTAAATAATTTTTTAAAAACAGGTTTTTATTAATGGAGGAGGTTTATAAAAACCATATAATACCTAAAACCCATGAAATATCTTACATTTATCCACCTTAGGTAATATTGACCCCCCGGTGGTGAATACATTGGGTTATATATAGGCAGATCACTCCTCCTCAACTATAAAAGGCCACTCACTCCATTAAATTGTGCACACCTCTAAATCCATATAAAACATTTAATAAAAACCTAAATAACATCAAATATTACATAATAATATCATATAGGCCTTATATTTGGTATAAAGACAACATTTCAAGGCTTCTGTGAAAACTATGGAGGATCCCTGATAGAAGATTTAATGTTCTTCAATGAGGGTCTTTATTTTTTTGATTTCTCCAATTCCTAAAATTAATACTATACCATGAAGATATAATAACATCACTATATTAAATTTTGTATACTTTTTTATTTTTAAGGTACAACATATAATCACTCACATGCCCATCAAATGGGTTACAAAATCATCATTTGTCTGTACGATGGAGTATTGTCTCACGAAATGATGTCACTCATTTTTACATTACCACCTATCATGGTAATTTATATTGATGTATATAAAGTTTATATATGATTTTTATAACATAATTATACATATTGAGTCATTATATCATATATAACCTTTTATGTTCCATTCCTTACATTATACGATAACGTAGATAGTGTGTACTATGGATTACCGCCTCACGAAGTGTAGTGATTCATATTTCACTAACGCATTAAATAGAAGGTAATAAGGGTAAATTTATAATATATATCTGATATAAATGAACTATTTTTTATATTCAATATATACTTAAAATTATGTAAATATAATATAAAAGTTTATTTATACATTTTCACTGACTCAAAAAAAATTATATGTCGTCTGTGGACCTGTGGAGCACCGCATCCTCAAAGTGATATTATACCTCTTTTCATGAAAAAATTACCATAATTAAATATATATGTATACATAGTTAAATTATAAGTCACATATGATATTACTATCATTATATAATGATAAAATATTTCTTTAATTATTTCTATAATGATAATTGAAGAATGGAAATGTTACTCATGCATACGTTTGACCTACCTTCCCCCGGATTATAATATTACTTCATTTTTCCTAAAAAATTTCATGATTATATTTAAAAGTGAAATTAATTAATAAATATTTTAATTATACCATTATTAATATTTAATATATTTTTATATAATTAGAACTTTTACCATAGTCAACCTACCAAAGTGGATTTTAATACTTAATCCAAATATGGTCAAAACATTTGACAAAACTTTAAACGATTAAGTAATTTTAAAAAACATGAAAAAAATTAAAATATAACTAATAATATGATTTAAAATGGTTTTCAATAAAGTTAATAATTATCATGTGTTTATTATTTAGGAAGATAAATATATACGCGACAAGTGAGACTCATGGTAAGGGATTTTCTCATCTCACATTAAGTTTTATGATGTATATGCCATATTCACCACTTATTGTTACTTAGTAATTTATTAAATTCCCTTAAATTCATTTTATGATTCATATAATTAAATTTATTTTGATTTATATATACATTTTATTGTATCTATTTTATGGTGTTTACATTTTTAATGTTACCGAAGTTGTAAGTAATTTCTATCACAGTTTTCTTTAATTGGGAATTTTTTGTATTTTATACACCTATATTGTTTTATGATGTGTATGTACTTCCACATTGACATTTTATATCATAAATATAATTACTTTTATAAGAATTTAATTTAATTTAATTTTATTCCTTCTTGGAGACTACGACTCACTATTAACAAAGTGTTATGAGTCTTTTTTACAATCTCATCATGTATTGGGTCTATGTATGATTAAGTATCTCATGTTGAAATATTATAATTTTAAAAAATTATATTATACACTACTATGTCATGATATTTTCATTTAATATTATAAATTTTACACACATTCTTGCTTAGAATAATTTAAGAAAGGTGTTTAAGAGAATCTAAATTTATTTTTCTCTTAAGTCAGAAAATAATATTCTTCCAAAAGAATGTTTTCAAAACAAATTAAAAATGTTATAAAAATTATAAAATGATTTATTGAATATATATTTACCCAATATTTCTATTGAATTTTTTTTAAATGTGCCTTATTTTTTCTTTTTGACAGCGAAACTTTTATATCATTTTTATAGTTAAAAATGAATGTTATTTTAATATATATAACATGTATGGATTTACCTTCTATCCTAAAATTTATTTATTTAAAGATTCAACTAATATTTTATAATTTAATTATTATATGAAATGAATATATATTAATATCTTTTAAATTGTTTGTATAAAAAATTGGTTTCCAAGGAAAAGGATTTTCAATATGTTATCTATTTTATATAGTGATTTTCAAAATTATAAATATATTTTACTCAAGATTTTTATTAATAATATTTTAATGGTATTAAAATTTATCAATTTCAATAACCCTTTTTTATTATCCTCTACTATGGTTCTTTTGTATTGATTCCTTCCTCTTTCTTCCTCGGTATGGATTATAATTATTTCAAATAGTTTGATATAGAATCCATTTCTTTTACTTGGGTTAGTCATCATAGGAATAGAATAAAGGTTATTTCAAATATTTATGACGACATAAATTCTCAAATTTCTTTATTCATTTTGTTATTCATAGAAATTATAAATTATTTTTCCACCCTGATAGCACTAGGTGATCCCAGTATAGTGTATACGATGGGTTCCCTAATATAAAACTCTAATGCATTGGGAAATTATTATTTTCTATGGATAATTACATTGGAAGTCATTTGTATCCCTATTAAAATTTGTATGGGTTATTTAAGGTTTATTCAATTGTTCTATGAGATGATGTTCCAAGTGACCAATATGCATTATCTATTCTTGATATAGGTTTTTGACGTTTCATTTGATCTATATTGATGTCAAATGGCCCAAGATTATTGATTCTTATGACTCATTACATTATTAAATAGTTATTCTAGGATTTTATGCTTTATGATATAGGTATTTATTATTATTAATATTCTTATGTTATTATCATGAACATTGATTATGTCATCATACCCATATACACTTATTAAACCCATTGATGTTATTAAAATGTGAATGATTATGTTTTACCTTACTCCAAATTTGAGACCATCCTTATTAGGATTCGTATTACATGGGTTATAAATAATTAATTTTAAAGAATTATTTATCGAATTTATTTCATAAATATGATGATGAAGTCTTATTGTGAAAAATATAATTTTGGTTAAGTGAGATAAAATCTCATTTAAAGCCATGTGAATTGTTTATGTAAGAGTTTATCCTAATTCCAAAAAACTCAAAACCAAATAGTTCCTTATGTATGTAGGTGATCAAAAATATTCCATTGGAAGTATTAAGTTTGTGATATGAGTACCGAATTTGAGAGTTCAGGTTATGGGTTGTTCGAGTTAGAATCAATGTAAAGGCATTGATTACTATATATATTTGTATGTTTTCACATGAGGTTAAATTAAGAGTTATTGATATCATCAAAGGTCTATAATATTAAGTATGATCATAATTTCAATGTCTTATAAAACACTATGAGGTTGTCATAAAAGGGATATTAAATATATTGATTTCATTTTCAGAGGCATCTTAAAATGATGATGTATTTGTAAAGCTATTCTTTAACATGAAGTATGAATTCTAGTTTTTGGAAATGTGGTTTATGGTATTGATAAACTTTAGGGTTATATGATATTTAATAATGAGAAAAAATTGATTTATCATATTGATAACCATGCGATAGAATATAAATTTTGTGACTACCTAATTAATGTTACTTCATAGAAGATCTCTATATTGTTAGGCATGAAATCGGAAAATTATGAGATAACCATTGAGGATAAAACATTATTCATTTCTAGTGTTTTGATTTTATTTGGGGTATTATGTATTGGAATTATTTAGTTTCACAATTTTGTAGTAATATTGAGTTTTAAATATTATTTTATCAAATGATGGTTTATTCCATTTTAAAATTATCTAAACATGCGAGATTTTGGTTTTGATTACTATTAAAAGATAATTGGAATATATTTAAATTATTTTGGGTACTATATGGTCCTATAGAAAGATAATTTTATTGATTTGGGCCTGAAAATTTCATTTTGAATACACATAATTTGGATAAAATGATTATATTATTGTCAAAACTGATTAAAGGATGAAATTATACAAATAAAGTAAGTATATTTCCATATTCTCTTCTTTTAAATGGTAAGATAATTCATCAACTCTAGGAAATGGATATGGAAACAAAAGTATTATCATCGTACCTTCAATTTGGATTAACCAATGGTCTTTTTTATCACTATATATTTATTTACTTGAGTTCATTAACATTCCATTGATCATTCAATTACTTGTGAACAATGAACTCAATCACTCTCTATAATTATTTATGCTTTTCTTCCACTGCCACCGATGTGATCCGATTTGAATACCTAGTATGTGTTCTTCTGTATGACCCTCAAACTCCCATTTCTATTTTATCAAGAAGATTATTTCTTTACCTTTTTTGTAATGTGTTTTTACAAAACAATTATCGTCAAATTTCCATCCTTTTATTACTGAGATAAATTTAAAATTTCAAGGTTGAAATTTATTAAAGGGGATAGGTTGTAACACATTTATATTTTAAAAGAAGAAAATTATATTTGATAGAGTAAAGGAAACCAAACAATGATTTTATATTGAATAAAAATAAATGATATGTTCATCTTAAAATATATAAAACACTCATTTTAGCTTATGTTACACTAAACCAAAATATTTTTATATTTGATAGAGTATTAAAGACACACCTCTAAACTTAAACGACCCATGATATATATTACCGGTATATCCTAACAATTAAATATATGGTTATACATTTTATTAAAATATTTATTGAAATTATATATAAATATATATTAAATATATATTAAATATATGTTTTATGTAATTAATTAATAAATTTTTAGTAAAGTGATTATATGCTTGAAAATATACATTTATTAAAAATAATATATATTTATTTTCATGAAAAAATTTCATTTTTTTTTGTAAATTTAATAAAATTTATTCAATAAAAATAAATTCATATTTTTGAATCATAATATGAAAGGTTACGTTGGATGAAATTATTGGATTTTTTAGAAAATATTGACTTTCCAGTGAATTGTGAAAAAAATTCAATTTTTTTAAAAAGTGTATTCTTTTCAATAATTTATGTAATTTAAAAGTATCAGTATGTTATATTTTTTTTGAATAATAAAATTATTATTTATTTATATTTAATCCACTTATTTACTTGTAAATTAACTATTTATTGGTTTTTAGTATATCATTTTTTGGGTTATAGAACGGTTTTGTTCTAAAAACTATTTTAAAATGTCTCATGTTTATCTATTTATATTAGTTAAAATAATATATATTGGGTAATGTTTTAAATTAAATTTATAGACTATATATCGGTAAATATTAATTTACTTTCATATAATTATTATTATTAGTCAAATATTTAAAATAGAATAATCTTTTCTAAAAAAATACTCTTCTTTAATAACCTGTTGTCTTGCAGTATCTGGGGGATAATTATTAAATTAAAATTTTCCAATTATATTAATTTAATTTGAAAAAATTTATTTAATATTTGAAATTATAATAATTTATAATTTATAATAAGGCCAACATAGTTTTCTTCAATAATTATTAGGGAAAATTGTTAAAATTAATCAAAGTGATTAAGGTAAAAAAATCATGTTATGATGGGATTAGATATTAAACACAAGGATATAAATGAACTAGAGACTAGTCCAAAACACATTTCTAAAATCATTTCAACACTTGTGATTGTAGGATTTAATTTTATGTGTTTATGGGATACTTTTAGATGAATTTAATTATATAATAAGTTATGTAAATAAAATAAAAAGAAGAAACCCTTTTCCATTTAATTTCTATAATGATTTGGTATAGTGAAAAAACAATTTAGGTTTTATTATAAATATAATTTTGAAAGATATTTTTGTTTATATTTATAATTTATTTTTATTTTTTTGAGATGAATTCTTTACATTGAATTGATAAGAAACTCAAACTAAGTAATTATATTGTTAATAATTAACTAGACTAAATGATACTAAAAATATTAAATGATATGTAAGCTGATTAAATTATTATCTCCCATTAATTTTATATAAAATGATATTTATTTAAATAAAAAAATAAAAAAAATTTAAAATATTCCCAATCTTCTAAATAATTAACATGAGTATTATTCCAAAACATAATGATAGACATGAAAAGTTAGACTCAATCTATAGGTTTTATCTAATCTCTTTTTCATTTATTTGTGATATATTTCATTTTGAAAACTTATTTTTTCCAAGTTTATATAATTAACATGAATGTATTTTATAATTCCAATACAGAAATTTATTTTTATTTACAAATCAATTTTGTGATCTCTCTTTCATAGGGTATATGATTTCAATATTACCAAAGAGGTAAGGGATATTTATCATAATTTTCCTTGAGATATTTATTATGTTATAATCCTATTATCATTTTTAAGTTTATATACTATGACATTAACATGTTATATCATGAATATCATTATTTTCATGGAATTTTGTTATAATTTATTTTATTGTTTCATGGTTCTTTTGATTCAATGTTACCAAAGAGGTATAATTCTGTTGTTACAGTCTCATTATTTATCAGGATTGTGTACAATTAGTTATATGATATTGAAAACATATATTTATAATAAATTTAATCATACTATATTTTTTTATTTTATCATTATGTAGTAGTTCCATTTTTCGACTATTTGGTACTTACAATAATTTAGAGAATGTTTTTATAATGATTTTACTTTTTTCTCTTTGGTAAGAAATATTTTTACTTCCAAAGCCATATTTTCGCTTAATTTTTTTAAAAATGTTTTTTACCATATTAAATTAAATTATTAAATAAATTTCTACACAATTTTTCCTTAAAAAATGTTTATATATGTATTTTAATTGTCTCTTTCATATCAAGGCAAATTTATAGAATTTTCACAATGAAAAATGGGTGTTATTTTAACATGTACGCCATGAACAGACTTACCCACCCTTCATATTTTCATTTATTTGAAGACAAAATTTATTTTTTTAAAAGTTATTTTTAAAGATAAATTTGTTCATCTAGTTTTTTTAAATTATTATTTTTTAAAAGGAGTTTTCAAAAAAAATATTTTACAAATGTTCTATGTTTTAAAAAATAATTTTAAAAATTATAAGTTCATTTTTCTAAAAAATGATTTTAATTATATTTTCATTGTATTTTCATTTATCAAAGTCAACAAACCGTGTTGTTAATTATCCTCAATTATTGATATTTTTTTTAATATCATCCTCTTCCTTTGTATGGATGGATTATGATTGTTTCAAAGAGACTGTTATAGAACCAATTTATTTTTTATGAGTTAATCTTGATTTGAAAATAATTAAGGTTCCTTAAATGAGTTATGATGAAATGTATTCTCTATTTTATTCATTCATGTTTTTGTTAATGTATATTATAAATTATAGATGTGACAAGATAGTGGAGATTTATCTCATTATAGATTATATGATGGGTGTACCTAGATAACACTCCAATGCATTGGGTAATGACTATGTTCATTAGAGAAATATATTGGAAGTTAGTAGTTGAGTTCCCATTTATATGGGTTTTTAAGTCTTCGTTAACAGCTATGTAGGACTATTATAATATGATTTTCTAAGATGAAACCATGTTTAATGTATGCTTGATATGGTTTCATGATATTGCATTCTATCGAGATTGATATAACATGGATAATGATTATTGATTCTTATGGATCATTACTTTGTTAAATCCATATTCCATGGTACCATTCTTGATGATCCATGTATTTATGGGTATATAAATTAATATGTTATACTCATTCAATTTGATTATATCATCACACCCAAAAACTGCTATTATTCTCACTAATGACATTAATCTATTAATTCCTATGATTTTCTTTACTTATCATTTGAGATCATCCTTATTATGTTTCCTTTTCCACAGGTTTTAAATGAGCAGTTTTAATGAATTAGGTCTATATGGGGCTTCATATGGATGATGATGATGTCTTAATGTGATAATGGATACATGGGTCAAGAGAGAGAAATTATGATTTATATTTATGGTAATTTTTTATGTGGGAATTTAAAAAATTAAAATAAAATCCAAACCTAAAAGGACCTTGAGGATTTAAGGGATCTAATTTATTACTCTTGACGTTCTATGGTTGTATGGAAAAAAATTGGGTTATAATTCTTGGAATTGAATTCATAAATTTATAGTTTATGATCTCATCATAGAATCTAGGAGTGTGGGTTCTAGGTTGTTATATACTTGGCCCCAAGTAGTTAGTCTAACAAGTCCTCTTTCCACAGTATGGGATAATAGTTCTTCATCATGATTTTTAAGCTCATTATAATCAATTTATATATGTATTGATCCATCCTTATTCTTCATGAAGAGTATAATAACAACCCACGTCGAAGCACTAGAGTATATAAAACACTTTTCCAAATTCTCTTATAATCGATTCTTTAATTACTCTAACAAAAATTTTGACAACCTGTAAGGATTATTGGATATGGATGGATATCTAGGTATAACTTCATCTGATAACTCATCCACATGTTTAGGAGGAAGACCAAGATATTCATTCAATAATAACATAATAGTTTATTCCTTCACAATGGGCATGTCATTCAGCGTGATCCCCTCCATTTTCAATCATTTAATATAGATATGATTTATCATAATAAAATAATATCCACACTTGATTTTTTAGATTCTAATGAATATCCATCCCCCTCTTTAAAAATTTATAAAATTGGAGGATGTATCTTGATGTGAAGAGTGATCTACCTCTCTTAAAATTTAATGTTGTTTTTGTATAAATATATCAAATACATGACCAATATAGCATCAAAAGATACCAAAGGAAGTAATATGTGATTTGATGGGAGCTTCAGTACAAAATAATTTATTAGGGAGGTGTTATGTACTTTTTATTCAATAATTTCTATATTATCATTTCTCAAAGATAAGTCAACTTCAATATTTTGAGTAGGAGTTTGAATACTTATAATAAACATGAAATATATAAAATAATTCATATAACCTGAATATAAAATTAAGATCTCTATTATTGAATGAATAACCAGTGCACAATTCACCACACCATTGTTTGGATCCACCTCAGTAGTAATGATAATGTACTCTCTTTCTTGTTTTCTTGGAGGTTGTTATCACTAATTATCTCTGACAACCATTTTCAAAAGGAGTTGGCTTAAATAATTCTCATGTTCCTTGTTGCTGAATCACTACATTATAGGATGAGTTTTGATCTCTATCTTCCTTTCTTATTCTATATTTGTATGCTTATTAAAATACTTTTGGAAATTATTATCTTAATTCCCCTCTTTTCCACATTTGAATCATCTCCTAGTTCCCATTTGAGAGTTCCCAGGATGCTTCTTTCCCACAATTTTGAAACATGGGATCATATATATTTTTTCCATTCATGGGAATTTTATGTTGATCCATCCATATTAAACTCCATTTTACTATTTTTATCTCTAAGACCATGAAACCACTATGAGTCTTTAATTTCCTTCTCAACCTTAAGGGCACAACAAAAAATCACATAATAGTTTTCAAAGTCTTGAATCACTAAAGATTTTCCTATAATCGACATTAATAAACGAAATAAGTGATCCACATATCTTTTGGTATTCCTGAAAAACAATCTATATATCATGAAAACCTTATGATTTTTTCATCGTACACCCCGGTAGAATCAAAACCCTTTTGATTTAGTCCAAAAAATCATCACATCCATCTTAAGATGATGATTTCTGGAAAAATATTTATTGAAAAATATTTCCATTAATAATTCCCTTTCAATGAAATAATTTTAAATTTTAAATTTTTTTTATTTTTTAGTTTCCATCATTGATAATCTTCCCCATATAAATGATAGATTTTCGGTATGACTTTCTATTCTTCAGAGAACTGTAGGACAAATAATATCTTTTTAAATGAGTTTATCTATAGTTCTATATCATGGGGATCAGAATATACACTAAATATAAGTTTTATTTTCTACATAATAGATTCAAACACTAATTCATATTACTTAGGATAATTTGGTTTTCTCAAATTATTCATTTTATTATTCATAGATTGAGATAATTGAGTTATTACTAGCATGAATTTATAATCTCTCATTCCAATATGGTTTGGAATATTGATAAACAAGTCAAAACATTACCTTCGACATTGGTTATCTTCGTAATTTCTCATATTTTAATCCATTAAGTAAAAAAACAAGAAAATTGGGGGGATTAAATACTTAGGTATTGATAATATAAAAAGGAACCAATGTGCATACAAGGACAATCTAAAATATAAAATTTTAGGCCTAAATTTTTAATCCTTATGTTTCAATCTAGGTTATACATAATGATATAATTATACATAGGGTTATTATAAAATTATTATAGTCATAATATAAAAATTACTAAACCATTATATGATACCAATTATAGAGACCCCAGCCTTTTACATATATTATTACATTATTTTAGGAATAATTTCCCATTAAATACCATACAATGAAAAAAAATTCTACTGTCTTTGGAAGATTAGGTACATATTTAGGAAATATGAAATTGGAAAAAAAATTGTTTATTAACATTCATAATGATATTATAAATCCATTTGATATCCTAATAATACATAGGATAAACATGGGTATACGTAGAAAAAAGTCATGAGATAAAACCCCATTAAGTGAATATACATGGTATTGAAGCATATCATATGAGATAGAAAGAATAAGATGGTATAATAAAAGGCATGTGTCATGAATAAAAATATGGACAAATAAAATATAGAAAATTGAATCATATGATCATAGAATTATAAGAATGTGGTAGCAACCCATAATAGGATTTAAATATGAGTCAATGATAACTTCCAAGATTGTATCACATGGTGGATAGAATGCCATAACAGATTAGGTTGACCCATTAATCCAACATATAACATCTCAGGGGAATGAAACATTTCCCAATGCATTGGAGCTCTATCTAGGTGCACCTATCATAAAATTTCCATGAACATATGTTCCACATAATATATCAAACATAGGTAACAAAAATAAGGGTTACCCATATAAATAAATGAGTTTTGTAATCATGTCATAAGGAATATCCAAAGGGTGTATCAAAATGGTATCCATGAAATAATTTATTTGACTAATTCAGGCACATTAATAGAGGAATATTAAGAATAAATACTTAATAAATATGCCCAACTAATGTGAAAAAATTAAAAAGAGTTGATATGTAACATTAGAAATGTGCCACATTAGTATAGTTTTGTGGAAAAGATTAAAGAGTATTTAACAGGATAAATCATTAATTATTTAACTAAAAAATGAAATAAAAGATTTTTAAATGATAAATTGAGTGATTTCATAAATGTATTAGAGGCATAAAATAGTTTATAGTATTTATATGAAAATGGTTAATAAGAAGATAATCTTACATTAATAAAGTTTTCTTGTCAAGCGGAATTTAGAAAGGAACCATATAAATATATAATTCCCCATTAATGAAAGTTGAATTGAGATACAAACATATGTGTGTAAAAAATTAATATAATGTAGAAGAATTTAAAAAAATAATTAAGTGTTAAATTAATCCAAATAGAGAGAAATCATAACCCAAATGAATCATGGAGGTTTGAAGAGACCCCTTACCATATGTCTGATTGCATTCTAAAATTTCACTAAATATTAAGGATAATCAAATTAGAATAATTAATTTATTAAATAAAAACTAATTCAGAATATTTTAATTTATTATAATTTTATTATGTTTATCTATTTACATTTTTATGGGTTATAAGGTTCACTTTCATCATTCTAGTAGTGTTTGTTTCAGGGTGTCATGGTCTGTTCAGATGTGTATAATTGTGGATCATCTTGTTGAATATGAATATTACACCAAAAGTGAAGTGAAATTGTATTCATACATTTTTATAACATTAAATAGTCCCATATATCATTTTTATTATATCACAATGATTATTTTTTTGACAAAAATTTAATTATAAATGTTTAATTTATTTCGGATGTTTTCTAACAATCTTGAATTAGTAACATTTTATTTAATATTATATCTATATATCACTTCCAAAACATAAAATAAGTATTATTGTAATTATTATCATCAAATTTAACAATAATAATTGATTTATGACTATCCTTGTAGGCGGTAATGGAAAATAGAAACTCATTATCCATTGAGATGATTAACCGCCATAATTTGGAAAATAGTTTTATTTCATTGAATATGAGTAGATGAGAAAAAAGGGATGTATATAAAATATTAAATTCAATTATATAAATAATACTAGATTTATTATAATTTTATAAATTAAATATGCAAGGATAAGGTATATAATTAAATAAAATTAATATAGATATATTGAGTATGTTACCTCTTGAATATCACATCCCTAAAGGAATCCTTGAGAAAGATGGAATTATTATTTTTTGACATTAAAAGCACTTTTTCATTGTAAGAGTGGTGAGGAGAGTATATATTATATATTTTTCAATATTAAATACTTTTATGGCGTGAGTAGAATGGGTGGTGAGGTGTGATAATTATAATGGGAGGAGAGGTGTGTTTTTAAATTTCTCAAAATAATAAAATAAAATAAGAATATTATAGAGAAAAAGGTTTAAAACTATCCATGAATGTATAGTGTATGGAATTTTAGTCTATATAATATCCCATTTGTGATT
Organism: Viscum album; assembly: GCA_963277665.1. Taxonomy (NCBI): domain Eukaryota; kingdom Viridiplantae; phylum Streptophyta; class Magnoliopsida; order Santalales; family Viscaceae; genus Viscum; species Viscum album. The sequence goes on along the minus strand of OY728160.1, from coordinate 245,844,014 downwards.
TTTTGATATTTTTATGATCTTCAAATAATTGATTAAAATATTATATTCATTAAATATCATTATTGTTAATTTTTAAATAATTTGTTACTATACATTAAAAACATCTAGAAAACAAGTCATCTTAAAAAAAACTATTTTATTATATCCTAAAAATATCATGTTCATATATAGAGATATTATATCTCCTTAAATATCCCAAATTATATTTATTTTAAATTTGTTAATACCTTTTATTCAATTTTTCTATTTACATAATAATTACTTCATCATTGTTGTGTATGAATTCAATGTAATAATTTATTCCTGAAAAATTAAAAATATATTACCATGATGAACATAAATATGTTATTATTCCAAATATAATTTAAAGTTTTACATATACCCCAGATAATTTAATATTTTAAATATTACACATATTAAAAATAATAGTGTGGCAAATTTTACATTTCATTAAATAAAATACTTGTAGTGTCTAAATGTTAAAAACTAGATCCAAAATATAATAAATTTGAAATGTAAATTATTTTGTTCTAAAATTAATCATAACATATTACTGGGGAAACTGTTATGGTCATTTTATAATCTTTGTAAAATAATTTTTATCTTTAATTACTAAATTTAACCTTAAACATGGTAACAAAAATTATTAAGGATACTATTCATATTGACCAAAAAATAAAACTGTATATTTTCTAAATTTATACCACCTAATTAAAAATAATATTTTACTTTTTAAATATTCAATATAGAGAAGTGGAATAATTTAATCTAATATTAATCCAAAAAATTCAACATAAACATTTTTTTTTTGAAAACTGCACTATTTATATATAAAATGTTTTTTACTAAATTCATATATAAAATCCATTAAAAACAACAAAATTAGATTACGTAAAATAAAAATTAACTAATTTATGTTTAAAACTAATCAAAAATGAAATTATAATTTTTAAATTCTTTAAAATAAAATACAATTTTCAACGTAATTCATTAGTTGTCTTTATTTATTACCATTTCAACTTCTTAGAAAATTCTATAAAATTTAACCTAACATTATTTTGACATGATTAATTGAAAAATGATGTTTATTTTGAGAAATATATTTTCCAAAATATTAAAAATTAATTATATTTATTTTATCATGGACATTAATAAAATCATTTTTGAAGAAAATATATATTTGGAGAATAAAATAACATTACATAAAATTATATATTTATTTAAAAATAATTAATATATTTATTCCATAATATGGGTATTCTTATCCACATCCTAAAATTCAATAGATTGTTTATAAAGGTGGTTTTAAAATAATAATATTTTGACATTATATTGCATCTTATTCAAAATCGGGGTTTCTTGCAACATAATCTATTGAAGAAATCAAATTATATAAATAGACATATTTCATAAAAATATCTATGTGTTATATTTTTAATTTTTTTAAAAAAAATGGATTTGACCTTGATGTTTTTTTGTTTTATATCATGTGAATTAAGAAGCGATCAAGAAATAGAACCCCATTAAGGATTGATGACCATTTTGGCTAGTTGAAAGGTTCTTATTTCTTTTTAAGGATCAATATCATGTAAAACTTAAATTATTTGACTATTTGTGAGGTTCATATTTCTAATATAGAATTATAAGGCCCTTATGGGCACTAAACATTTTAATTGATGCATATTTATGTGACTAATACTCTAAGGTGTTCAATGATATTTTTAATATGACATCAAGTTATACATGGACAAATTTGTAGTTTTATTTATTGATGAAATTTTCATATACAATACATCAGAGAAAGATTATACATAATGTTTGATGTTGTGAATCGACTTACTGTGGTAGGACAAATATAAAAGTATGCTCCTCAAGTGTAAATTTTTTATCGACAATTTTTCATTCTATAGAATGAAATCTCTAATAATTTTATAGATATGGATTTTTAAATGATTGGTGTAGTGATTTTATTATAAAAAACCCAATATAATGTTCTTGGTGTAGAGTTTTATGATTTTGGTGAGGTACTACAACTTGTGTGTGTTGAGTGCCCCGTATTTTTCAACGAATCTATAGCTATTCTCTAGTGAGTTTTGATGTTGAGGATAATAGTAAATGCTTATGGGTTGAGGTAGTTATGACCCCATGTTATGTTTTACATGTCTTGTGAGTTGGAGTTGGTAGTTGTATTATTTTTTCCAAATGATGTGGGGGAATTATCATTAGAGAGAGTATTTATTAACACAACCCATCTTCACCTAGAGAGTTCTTTATAAGAGACCAGGGCATTGGATGGAGTTCCTACTAGAATATAAAATTAAATCATAAATTTTCCATGGCATGGAAATGTGTTAGAAAATACTCTCAGCATGAAATTAGGATCTCTCTTTTTTGGAGACAAGTCAAATAAGTTTTCACCATTTCTACTTACCCTAGTAGAGGATATGGTTCAACTTATCATCAATAGATGCTAGTGAATACCCCACTTATATAGTGTGTGTGGGTATCTTAGTTGGGATATAATTACTATGATGTTAATTATGACTATATATCCTTAAGAGATACACCAGGAAGATTTTCTAATATAGGGGTGTAGTTCAGGATTCTTCTGGAATGGATAGAAGATTCAATAATGTTTCATGAAGAGGTGTTTTGTGAGCATCATACCCCATGACTATACATTCAGGCGTGGAAAATATATATAAGGCCTTTTGGATGAAATTCTAGTGGGTTTTAATATGGAGGATGATTATTGGGTTTGTTTCATGGGGATTCATTTGTAGTCAAGTAATGATAGAAAATTATGTCATAGAAGGTCTAAATAAGTCCCTTAAGTTCCCAGAATTTATGTGGGATGGAATATCGAAGGATTTTGTGACAGGTATTTCATGGATATTGAGAGACCATGGTGTTAGCTATGTTATTTTTTTCTAACTTAAGAATTCATCATGCTTTAAATACATATGGGAGTGTATTTTGGTTGATATTTTGGTCTTGTTGTATATAATATATTTTCCAAAATAATGGGTACCAATGATTTAATTTCCTACCATTATTCTCATTATATATCATTTTTGTGGAGGGGATAACCGATGTATTTTGGGACCTAATTATGAATGAGGACCATATTCGACACCCATGTGGACGGCCAGTCTATATGGACCATCCAGGTTTTTGAAAATGAGTTTCAAGGAAATGTGTTGGATTTCATATGATGAAATTTTTGTCACATACCATTGGTGGTGATTAATTATAATAAAAATTATCACTCCACTATTGTCTTCAAATCATGAAAGTCACCATATGAGATTCCTCGCAGGACACCCTTATGCCAGACTAATATAAGAAGGACCTCACTTACTTGGCTAGAAATGCTAATAAAATATTTGGGATGGGTTTATGTGATCCATTAGCATTTTATAATAGCTCTGTTTCAACATATATATACATATACTGACATCACATACCTTTGTAATAACACTAGGTATATAATGTCTTCTTGATAATCCACTCATGATGAGGATTATGGAGTTTTGTGTGAGGGGAAGGCTTTTACTTAAGCTTCAATGAGCCATACAATATTTTTCATGGGTTTTGTGAGGATGAATTCAATTCATAGTTACACCCATAGTGAGATAATGTTCATGAAATCGTCCTTATATTGTAGCTAATTAGATACACGACTGATCCGTGGCACCTTAACAATAATGGAAATATGGACATTGATTAGGGTGTTAACTTCTTGTATCACATACTAGAAATTAAGGACTGGCATGAGAGGATCCAACCAGAATAAACCATTCTATTATTTTGAGTTCTTCTGTAGTATGGGATCATGTAGGAGAGATCCATGGAGTGTGAGAGTCAGATACATTTAATACCCCAGTAATTTTATATATCTTCAGCATTTTAGGAGAAATATCTATAAAGTAAGGGCATTGTAGTGGATCTAGTATTTTGGTTTTACAGATAGGATATTCTTGTATATATATATGTCATGCTTTTTCCTCGTAGTTGGTGATATTTTATGTGTTTTCATGACCTCAAAATTAATATATTAAATATTTTAATATATATATATAACAAAAACCTAAATAATATTGGAATGGATTTTTTTTTGATTGATGCATCATATGGGAAATCCCAGAACGTATTATTTTCAGAATGTGCGTTTCACCATAGGCAAGACATAATGTTTGTTAGTGTCAGGTGATTAGTTGAACGCAGCCACTGGTGGGTGTGTTATACAAATAAAATAATTTATTTATTATATTTATTTAATTTAAATAACATATAATCCCTATATATGTATAATTTTAGAAGAAACTATAGTGTTACCAATATATCCCTAGGAGAATAAATAGGCAGATGAGGAGTGATTCATTGGAATTGGTTGTTCAAGAACCTATATTGATGAAAATTGATTTAGAAGAATCGTGAGATGGATGAAAAACACAATGGGATCATCTTATTATTCATTTATTTTTTTATTTATAAGGAATTGATCTATTCATTATCTAGGGAATATTTTAAGGTTCTATGTTCTTTGAATTATTTTACAATTTAGGATTTCAGTTTTTTTATTTCTATTTGTGATTTTTGTTCTTTATGTGAGCCAAATTTGAATTACTATTATTGAAAGTAATAATTTAATTTGTTACCTATTTTCCACCCAATTGTAATCCAAATTTATGATCATTTTTATAGATCAGATTATCCCAGGATGGTTTCACATTGTTCATTTTATTTTCCCACAAATGTTCATTGTGTTATTCAGTTTGAAGACATGTTCTCTATATTGAATCTAGTCTTTTATTAAATTACTTTACAAAGAAATTTACAAACAGATGATCTTTTAAGGTTTAGTGTCTTTGGAGAAAATACATAATACATGAAGACATAAAACATTATTCTATTAAACTTGAACTTTTGATACAAGGTTCTTCCTAAATTCATTTATTATATCTCATAACTTAGGGACATACATCAGTGAAAAGGGTGGGCCATAGGACCAGTAAGGGAGAAACAAGTGCAAGGGTTTACATGTGATCTTGAAACATATTGGTAAGAACATGAGGAATTTGATTATGGATGGAAGAAATTAAATTAGGAATATCATAAATAAAAGAACATGATTCATAACTAGGAAATGTGGATACAAATTTTACTTTTGACATTCAGAAGCATGTCACTAAGGTCTCTCACTGAGGTGTTATAAAAATTATCAAGGTTTTTCGCCAAGGTGTCATTAAACAAGTCATCTATAGAGATCAATTATGTACCCAATCCATTAGAGTTAAATTAGAGAGAACCCTTTATATGTCTTCATTAATTGTATTCACATAGATCATAATAAAATATTTCATAAATAAACCATGTAGAATAAAAGAATTGGGTTTCCCATCAAAATATTGGTGTTTTAGAAAGTTCTTAAAACCAAATACTTTTATAATTTTAAACACATGAAAAATGAAGGAAATATTCATGTATGTAATAATTGAATTAAATAGACAATTTTTACATATACATGAATACCCCTATGGAATAAATAGGTTTACATATTTAGAAAATAAAATAAAATAATTTCTTTATAAAAGGTGGTATATTTTGAGATAAAATTTCGGCAGCATAACAGGTATGAAATATGGTTTTAAAAAACATTAAAAAGGGAGGGGAAAAGAATATACCATTAATAAAATAATATTAATAAAATAAAGGGATATAATTAAATGGATATGATAACATGATATTTAAATTGAAAGACACAACACATAAAAAGGAAATTGAAAGGAAAAGAGATGTTGAGATTTCCCCTACCTTGATGAGTAACTCCTAAAACTAAAAAGATAGGTCCCTTAGGCCCTTGAGGATTTCTTTTTAGGACTCCATGGGAGGTAATAATATCATATATTTGATGATCATGAATATGTAATGAAATATAATATAGAAGTGGGTTGGAATTTATAGAAAAAGTGAGTATATATTTTTAATAATTTCATTGGACATCTTAGTAGTGGTATTTACATAACCATGGTCTTTCCCATGGTATTGGAAACATGAGACACCTAATATATTATTTTAATCCAAAATAATTGATAATTATTTTATATTAATTTTTAGATAATTATTATTTCATTAAACATGCCAAGAAACTCAAAATATATTTTTCCTATTCATGAAAAACTAAATTATTTTCTAAAATTATCATAAATTCATCTTAACATAATATTGATGTTATAATTTAAAAAATGACATTTATTTTATTTTATTAATTCTATAAATATTATAATTTTAACTTATTACAATAACATACTCATTTATTAAAAATAATTGTATATAGAAAATGGATAATAAAATGCAGAGTAAAATTTTTGACACTTGAATAATATAAAAAAAATTATCATTTGTAATTAAATAATAGTTTTTTGATAATAATATATCATTATAATAAACATTAATAAAATATAATATTAATATAATTATTTATATCTCTCATATATTGTAAAACCCAGAGATTTTATAAGATATATTTTTTTTAATTTATCTCATGTCTTGTGTTCTATACTAAACCAAGATTATCATGTGCTATATGCAACATCATATTATCTTGCAGTATACGCGACATTATTCTTGGATCGTGTTACACAATATTTCATGTTTGTTTGATAGAAGTTATTCTATGCAACATTGAGTGTATATATATATATATATATATATTAAATTTACAAATGAAATACGGTTGAATTCTATTATACATAACAACAAATAAATCTTTCCCTACACGCAACCCTGACTTGGCTTGCATTACACACAATCAGGACCTTCCTCAATAGCGTGTGTTGTATGCAATACCAAGTTTCACTAAACAACGATATGTTATTAAAATATTATATAAACTAGCCGTTATGAATAGTAATACCCACTTTTTTGAAATTTTGTTAATTTAATCTTTCAAAATGGACTTCATTTTTTGATTCGGAATATCAAAATTAGCCTCGCGTGATTTTTTGGTATTTTTCTGAAAACATTCAATTTTTGATGAATTGTGAAAACACTGAGTTACTATTTAAAAACCAACTTTCTATTTAAATAATTATTTATTTTCTTTAAATTTATTTTAGGTCAAAATTGATACGTAATACCTATATAAGTTCAATGCAATTCATTGGAGTCATTTTATAATAATTTTAGATTTATAAATATTTTATTGAACTTTTCACCTTCTTTTACCCACCTCCTAGAAGAATTTGAAAATTTGCATAAAACGTAATTTTACTGCTTCTGTGAGTGGAATTTAAAAAATCCGAGAGACACGGTTACTATATAGGAGTAAAATGTGGTTCAATAAGATAAAAATAATTTTTGGTGAATAGTAACTATTTACATTTTTTTACCACGGTTAAAAGTAAATAGGGTAATTAAGGGATAAAATGATATTATTATTACGCTAAAACATGTCCTAATTCTATTGGATAAGTTTAATTCGACCAAAAACAACCTTAGGATTAAAATATGACCATATAGGCCCATTTTGATTAGATTAGGACATTTATTACTATTTTATTTAAAGAAGAGTTAAAAGAGTTAAAATCAAATTTTAATAACTAATACATTTTTAATATAGGTTTATACATAAGATAAATTCAACTATAAATATTAATTAGAAAGATAAAAATATTTCCTACAAAAGGTTAATTTATTTATAATTTTTAGAGATTAAATAATTTAATTTATTTATGACACAATGATGATGCAGTAATTACCTTAGTAATGAAATATTAACATAATTGATATTATAAATACCCAAATAAATGTAATTTGAGACTTTTTATGAATTCCAATAATTTCATAGGTTACTATGACATGTTATTATTTATTTAATTAACATTTTTTTAACTAATAATGCTTTTATAATTTTTACAAAAATCAATTACCAAATAGTGTCACAATTGACATAAAATAGTTTTTTAAAAAAATATTATATTATTAATTATTATTCTATTCCTAAAAATCTATGGTTTTGAAAAACGACTTATATAAGGTTATATATATTAATAATTAACCACTTGGGGTTCTTTTGTCTTGTTATAGTATGTTTATTAACTATATAGTGTAAGAAAACAAGAAGACATGGTAAAAGCTAATTATTTATCTTAGAGTTAACTATAAATGATAACGTTAAAATAGTAACCTAAACTTGTCTATAACATATTGTTTGAGAGGATTTAGACCCATCCCCACTTTATCTTTGAAATAAGTCACTTTGGAGCCATTATAAACCGAATATCACTTTATTATAAAATAATATTTTAAGTTTTTTCCTAAAGTGCCCCCTCCTCCCTTATAAAAGGGCGCCTCCTCCCTCTCCTATTTACACAATTTTGAGCCTTAAAACTCATACAAACACTGAAAAATTTCCTTCTCAACTTCCCTAGAAACAATATAGAGTTTCTGGTCTCCTCAAAAGGCCAACTCTAGTGCCTTAAGATGAATCATAAAGGTGGTGCGTCGTAGAAGAGGTAATCTCTCCTACCGATTCTTTCAAGTTTATTTATTCTTCAACTTCTTATTCATTTGTTGTTTAATTATAAAGTAATAACATCAGTATAAATAATATACTGATATGTGTTTATAAATATTCAACAAACCAATTTCACATTCTATCCATCCTACAGAAAACAAAATCACCGCGCGTGTGTACGTACGGAATACCGTCTTCACGCCGTGGTGTAATCTGTTTTTCCACCACCACCTTACTTTGATGGGTATAATGGTGTAAATAATAACTATATATAGTTATTATAAAATCATACTGATTCTGAAGTAATATATCATCCACTCCAATTCAATTCAATAATTATGGGAACGATATCATCGCTCGTGCGTACATACGGATTACCGTCTCCATGACTCGATGAGATTCATTCTCCATGTTAACCACTCAAGAATGATTATAAAGTATATATAATGAATAATAATGAAATATATGAAATGATAAATCTAATGGATATATTTATATATATATATATACTATCTACTTCCATTAATGTCAATAAGGAAAGGAAAATAGCGTTCATGCGTACGTACGGCCTACCGTCTCAATGAACGGTGTATTTCATTTCATTTATCTATTTATTATATATATATATATATATACTGAATATGTATGTTATATAAATCCTGATTTACATTCTGGAATTAAGTAAATAATGATATAAGTAATAATAATATCAAGAACAACAAGTCCAAACATGTACGATAAATAAAACGATATTACCCAAAACGCTGCTTTAACATTGAATTTACAAAAGAACGGGTAATATAAAGTCTTAAGTGAACCATATATGATATCATAACAATTAATATGATTCTGTAATAAGTCAATGACATTTTTTAAATCATTATACAGGAGTTTCGGATACGTACGAAGCATATCAGACCTAAGGTAAGGGATAATTTTTCAATCTCATTTTTATCCAAGATTGCTTATACGTAAGTATTTACTAGGGTTATATTTTTCATCCATGTCCATAAAAATGTTTTTTATAAAGTGTTTAATATTATACCATGTATGTTTAAATTCATTTTTACCACTTTTGACTTTTACATTGTGTTATGAAAGGAATCTTTCTTTTGTTTACTATATGAGGAACTTTTTGACTTTTCCATCAAAAGTACGAGGAGAATGTTTTTTTAACTTATACGGTGTGAAAGGATTTTTACAATTTCATAACGGATTATTTAAATAAATCATATTCTACAATATTTCATGATTATTTTCAAAAAAATCCTTTTATTTTAAAATTTCATTGCATTTCTTGAAAAGAAAATGATTTTAATGAAGAAAAGATATTTTCCTCAAGAATTCATTTCAAGTGTTTTGTCAAAACTATTTTCCATCTAAGATGAAATTATTTTGTATGATTATGTTTCAAGTATAATGTCTCTATGATTTACATGGTTTCACTTTTCTTGTGATGAAATTATATCCATTTGATTAATATGGATTATGTTCTGATGGGATAATGTTTATGAAACCCATTTTATTCTTTGGGTTATGATGAATGATTTATGTTAATGTTGTGGCACACGTAAGAATGATTTCATTATGAGATGGGTGGGACCTATATCTCCCTAAAATGCACTAGTTAAAGATTTATATCTCATTAGATAGACATAGCTGGAATGGTAAGTTAATCAGGTTCAGTGATACCAGACTGAAACGAGGAGTGAACTCGATTCAGAAAGGGACTTTGTCCACTAAGATGGTCTTGGCCGCAATGCCTTGGCTGCTATGGAAATAATATCATGTGATTAATGGTTTTCCATAATTAAATTTTTTATTCCAATGCTATTTTATGATTATTGATGGTCCATTATGATCTATTCCTTACGTACTGCCATGTTTTATGTCATTTCTCAAGATTTTGATGTTTAAACATTATATTCTTGTTTTTAAGTTCAAATGTATATGTTTTGTTTTATTTTCTCCATCCATACCCTTACTGAGCATTTCATCTCACCCTTTATATGTTTTCTTTTTTGCAGTATATAATGAAATGTTTTAGGTATGAAAAAAATGGAAGATCTTTATGGGAGATGTTGATGACCTTTCACCATGATTAGAAGATTATGTTCCGAGTTTCCAAAGACACTAAACTATTATTGTCCATTGGTGCCTATTTTTGTTATTTATTAGATATTACGAACATGTAATATAATTTTCATGTACATCATGCTTTGGGTATCTACAGTTGGTATCAGAGGAAAGGTTTAGTTAACCTTTCGAAACTAGGATGCGAAAACTTTAGTGAGATCCCTATAGATATTTCTAAGGTATGTCTAGGGATGTCCCTATGGTTATGTATAAGTATAGGTTATAGTTATAGAATTACAGTAATGATTTTAGAATTAAACCTAAGATGTTAGATATTGAAGGTACTTCCACTTGATTATGATTTTTGCCTCTCACACTATTCTTTTTGGGTTTTAGAAAATGGATGGAAATAGGAAGATTCATGATAATGGAGGATATGATGGAAAATGGAATGATATTATTCATGAGCAACCAAATGAAATTGGATACGGAAGTCCACATATCATTATTATTCCTAATAAGAAATCTCATAATATGATCAATAATATCAACATTGGTATGTTTCCTGACTCAGTTAATAAGAGAAATATGGAGTTTCATGATGATCATAGTGGAAAGCAAGTTCAATTTCCATCATGTAAATCATGTGTTAAGAGGCATCCGGGATAATGTTTCAAAGGAACTAGAAAATGCTTTGGGTGTGGAAAAGAAGGACACAAAGCTAGTAATTATAAAGGAAAAGGTTCAGTTAACACCATAGACAAGGATAATGGTATTGCTAAGACATCAAAAATGGTTAAATGTTTTAAATGGGGAATGTACGGGCATTATTCAAACCAATGCTCTAAGGGAAAATTTCATGAAGAGAATCAGCATGGTCGTATGGGTAGTAATTATGCTTCTGATGATGAAGAGACTACAAATGATATGTGAGATGAAGGAAATGATGAATCTCAGTTAGTGGATTAAGAAGGTAGTGGAATGATTGTATATTTATAAAGAATAATTTATGGTACTTTAGAATAAAGAAAAATCTATGGATTATTACACTGTTTCCTTTCCTTGAGTTTTTGAAATTATTTGATGAATGGTACCGGTAACCATTAAAGGTTATTCAAATATTTTTGGAAGGTAGATGATATGTGCATAATGAAAGGATAAGGATATAATGAGATTTTTTATGATATTCATGAGCTCATGATTGATATGAGGACTAAGTGATATCGTGGTTTGAGTATATAGAATTTTTGGGATTTTGGTATGTGGAAAGAATTAACTTTTGGAAGCATTCATGTTTTCAATAAGGTTTAATGGGTATTCATTTTTCAAGATAATGCGTGATTAAGGTATTCACATGTTTGGAATGTGACCAACAAGATATATCGTAAGATATATGGGGGATAAATGATGGTATTCACATGATTGTTATGTGACCTTTCATGTAATTGTTTTCTTTATACTATGAGATTGGACATAGGTATTTTGGATAAGCCTAAAGATTTGAAATAGATTATATCGAACATCAGATAGTATTGTTTAAGGATAGAACTTTTTTTCGATATTATTTTTGGAATGTTATAATAGTATAGTTTTAGAAAAAGGAAAACCTATAGGACGGGCGACAACCCATTGCGTCGAACAAGGCTGTGGGAATCGAACCCACAACCGATGTGCGATAGGCCTTTATCACCTACCACAGTCCAACAGGAAGTCCCTGGTTAGTATAAATTAGTTTCAATTTATTATGTGGTATGATATACGAAGTATACATCCATTTTAGGAACCATATACGATTAATCTCACCATATATAGACTTATGTATATAACATTTTCTAACCTTATGTTTGAGACAGATGGAATGACCTATCATTCTATCGCATGATCTGCAAACACTTCATGGAAGACAAATTCAACTTCATTTCTTTAAGAGATGAAGTGGAAATTGTTCAAGGCACAAACAACAGTGAGATTGTACCAAAATCAAGTAAGTATTTCTTCTAATTCAAATTTTTCAACATTAGGGAAATGATATTGAAAACCAAAAATGTTGTCCTAGTGCTCTTATATCTGAAGAATCAGATGGTACCTTAGATCATCCAAAATTTATGGCTTTGTGATTGATGGATTTTTCATAGCCATGTTCTCTATCACTCTCCATCAGAACTTTATGGTTATATTTCACTTTCATATCCATATTTTCACCTATGTTCTCCTATGTGGAAACCCAGTGATTAGTTAATTGGGGTGACCGTTACGTTTCATACTTTAGTTTTTAAAGTTAAGTTTTGGTATTCCTTTTTACGATGTGGTTTTCTATGAAAGAATCTCTCATGTAATAAACCATTTATAACCACGACGAATTTTGAGGGAGAAATTCAATTTAAAGGGGGTAGAATGTAACACCCCAAGATTTTATAACATATATTCTTTTTAATTTATTTCATGTCTTGTGTTTTATGCTAAACCAAGAGTATCGTAAGCTATAAGCAACACTGTATTATCTTGCAGTATACGCAACACTATTCTTGTATCGTGTTACACAAAATTTCAAGTTCGTTTGATAGAAGTTATTCTACGCAACATTCAGTGTATATATATATATATTCAATTTACAAATGAAATATGGTTGGATTATATTATACATAAAACCAAAGGAATCTTTCCCTACAGGCAACCCTAACTTGGCTTGCATTATACTCAATCGCGACCTTCCATGATAGCGTGTGTTGTACGCAATACCGAGTTTCACTAAACAACGATATGTTATTAAAATATTATATAAACTAGCCGTTATAAATATTAATACCCACTTTTTGAAATTTTATTAAATAAATCTTTCAATATGGACTTTATTTTTGGATTTGGAATATCAAAATTAGGCTAGGTTTAATTTTTGATATTTTTCTGAAAAATTTTAATTTTTGATGAATAGTGGAAACGCTGGGTTACTATTTAAAAACCGAATTTTTATTTATATAATTATTTATATTATTTAAATCTATTTTAGGTAAAAATTGATAGATAATACCTATATAAGTTCAATGTAATTCATTGGAGTCATTTCTTAATAATTTTTTATATATAAATTTTTTTGAACTTTTCACAATCTTTTACCCACCTCCTAGGAGAATTTTAAAATTTACATAAACTTAATTTTATCGCTTCGGTGAGTGGAATTTAGAAAATCCTCGAGACACGGTTAATTTCAAGGAGTAAAATGTGGTTCAATAAGATAAAAATAATTTTTGGTGAATCATAACTTTTTTCTTTTTTTTACCATTGTTAAAAGTAAATAGGGTAATTAAGGGTAAAAATGATAATATTATTTCCCTAAAACATGTCCTAATTCTATTGGATAAGTTTAATTCGACCTAAAACAACCTTAGGATTAAATTATGACCATCTAGGTCCATTTATATTAGATTAGGACATTTATTATTATTTTATTTAAAGAATAGTTGAAAGAGTTAAAATCAAAGGTTAATAACTAAAACATTTTTAATAAAGGGTTATATATAAGATAAATTCGACTATAAATATTAATTAGAAAGATAAACATATTTAATACATAATTGTATTTTATTTATAATTTTTAGACATTAAATTGTTTAATTTATTTATGAAACAATGATGATGCTGTAATTATCTTATTAATGAAATATTAACATAATTGATATTATAAATACCCAAATAAATGTAATTTGAGACTTTTTATGAATTAAAATAATTTAATAGGTTAATATGACATGTTATTATTGATTTAATTTAATGTTTTAGAACTAATCATGCTGTTATTAGTTTTTCAAAAATAAATTACCAAATAGTGTCAAAATTGACATAAAATAGTTTTTAAAACAGATATTATATTATTAATTGTTATTCTATTTCTAATAATTTAAGGTTCAGAAAAATGACTTCATAAGGTTATATATATTAGTAATGAACCACTTTGGGTTATGTTTCCTTGTTATAGTAAGTTTATGAACCATATAGTGTAAGAAAACAAGAAGACATGGTAAAAGTTAAATTATTTAACTTAGAGTTAAATATAAATGATAAGGTAAAAATAGTAACCTAAACTTGTCTAGAACCTATTGGATGAGATTATTTCGTCCCAGACCCACATTATCTTAGATACAAGTCACTTTGGAGCCATTATAAACCGAATATAACTTTATTATAAAATAATATTTTATGTTTTTTCCTAAAGTGACCCTCTCCTCCCTTATAAAAGGGCACCTCCTCCCTCTCCTCTTTACACAATTTTGAGCCTTAAAGCACGGCCAAACCCTTCCAAGTTTCCTTATAAACTTTTCTAGAAACATTATAGAGGTTCTTGTCTCCTCAAAAGGCCAACTCTAATTCCTTAAGAGGAATCTTAAAGGAGGTGCGTCGAAGAAAAGGTAATCTCTTCTACCAATTATTTCAAGTTTCTTTCTTCTTCAACTTCTTATTATTTTGTTGTTTAATTATAAAGTATTATCATAAGTATCAATAATATACTGATATGTTATTATAAATATGAAAAAACCCCATTTCACCTTCAATCCATCCTACAGAAAACGAAATCATTGTGCATGCGTACGTACGGAATATCGTCTCCACTCCGTGGTGTAATATGTTTTCCACCACCAACTTATTTGGATGGGTATAATGGTGTAAATAATAACTATATATACTTATTATAAAATCATACTTATTCTTAGATACTATATCATCCACTCCAATTCAATTCAATAATTATGGGAACGATATCATCACTCGTGCGTACGTACGGATTACCGTCTCCACGACGCGATGAGATTCATTCTCGATGTTAACCACTCAGGAATGATTATAAAGTATATATAATGAATAATAATGAAATATATTACATTATAATGCTACTATATTTATTTATATATATATTATCTACTTACTTCCAATCAAGTCAATAAGGAAAGGAAAACAACGTTTATGCGTACGTACGACCTATCGTCTCCATGAACGGTGTATTTCATTTCATTTATCTATCTATTATATATATATACTGAATATCTGTGTTATATAAATTATTATTTACATTCTTTAAGTAAGTAAATAATGATATAATTAGTAATAATATCAAGAACAACATGTACAAACACGTACGATAAATAAATCGATATTACCCAAAATGCTGCTTTAACATGGAATTTACAAAAGAACGGGTAATATAAGGTCATAAGTGAACCATATATGATATCATAACAATTAATATAATTCTTTAATAAGTAAATGGCATTATTTAAATCATTATACAGGAGTTTTGGATACATACGAAGCATATCGGACCTAAAGTAAGGGATAATTTTGAAATTTCATTTTTATCCAAGATTTCTTATACATAAGTATTTACTAGGGTTATATTATTCATCCATGTCCATAAAAATGTGTTTCATAAAGTGTTTAATATTATTACATGTATGTTTAAATTAATTTTTAATCCTTTTTGAATTTTACATTGTGTTATGGAATGAATCTTTCCCTTGTTTACCATACGAGGAACTTTTTGAATTTTCCAGCAAAAGTATCAGGAGAATGTTTCTTTAACTTATACGGCGAGTATGGTTTTTTACAATTTCATAATGCCTTATTTACATAAAGCTTCATGTACAATATTTCATGATTATTTTAAAAAAAAAATCCTTTTATTTTAAAATTTCATTGCATTTTTTGAAATGAAAATGATTTTGAAGAAGAAAGGATATTTTCCTCAAGAATTCATTTCAAGTGTTTTGTCAAAACTATTTTCCATATAAGATGACATTATTTTGTATGATTATGTTTCAATTATAATGTCTTTATGATTTACATTGTTTAACTCTTCATATGATGAAATTATATCCATTTATTTTATATGGATTATGTTATGATGGGATGATGTTTATGAAACCCATTTTATTCCTTGGGTTATGATGAATGATTTATGTTTATGTTGTAGAACACGTAAGAATGATTTCATTATGAGATGGGTGAGACCTATATCTCTCTCAAATTCATTGGGTAAATATTTATATCTTATTATATATACATGGCCGGAATGGTAAGTTAATCTGGTTTAGTGATACAGGACTGAAACGAGGAGTGAACTCGATTTAGAAAGGGACTTTGTCCACTAAGATGGTCTTAGCAGCAATGCCTTGGCTACTATGGAAATCATATCATGTGATTAATGTTTTTCCACAATTAAATGTTTTATTCCAATTATATTTTATGATTATTGATGTTGTATTATGATCTATTCCTTATGTACTGCCATGTTTTATGTCATTGCTCAAGATTTTGATGTTTAAACATTATGTTCATGTTTTTAAGTTCACATGTATATATTTTGTTTTATTTTCTCCATGATTACCCTTAATAAGAATTTGAGCTCACCCTTTATATGTTTTCTTTTCCCTAGGATATAAAGAAATGTTTTAGGTAAGAAAAAAATGGAAGATCTTTATGGGAGATGTTGAAGATATTTCACCATGATTAGAAGATTATGTTCCGAGTTTCCAAAGACACTAAACTATTACGGTCCTTTAATGTATGTTTTTGTTATGTATTAGATATTCCGCACAAGTAATTAAATATCCATGTACATAAAGCTTTGGGTCTCTACATATATGTACAAATTTTCCCCAAAAAATAATTTTTCAAATACCATTTCAATTTTTAAGAAAAACTATTATAAAAAATAAAATCTAAAATAGAAATTTTATTTAAAAATGTATTAAATTTTATGTAACTTGATCCTTAACACATAACCCCGTATAACACCCATATATTACCTATGGATAAGGTGTGAGATGATTATAGGTTCTTGGCTGGCTCAGATAACATCACTTGAGTGTTAATCTCTACTAACATAAACTTTTCTTGTGGGTAATTTCATTAAAGATTAACATTTTGAATGTTTTATCAGGCTTGGTCAAGAGAAAATACCAAATATGGTTCCTTCATCCCATGTTTTTACATATGGGATTTGTATGAAATTAATCTAATTGATGAGGCCATGTAATCTTATTTCTACATTAATTAACCGTTATAATTTCTATTTAGAAAAAAAAATTATAATGTTAAAATTATTATTAAGAGTATTGTTAATAATGGTCATATTTACCAATGGTCATAATTGACCAATAGTCATATAAAAGTTGAATCCCAAAGGTCACATTGAAGTTATACACACTTTATTATTATGGGATATAGTTTTGTTGAGGAAAAAATAATATAACACACATTTTGAGGAAACATGTATCATTGAAATAGTTTGGGTTAATATATTATTCCCCCCTTAGGAGATTTCGTCCCTAAAATTTCAACTTGTGAAATTAGAAGATAAAAGGTGTGGTTACTTCTTCGTCATTTCTTCTTTGGGATCCCACATGGGTTCATCATATTTGTGGTTTATCCACAGTACATTAACAATTTGGGTAATCTTGTAGAATAGAACCTTGTCTTACAATCAAAGATATCCACTGAATGATCCTCCACAGTATGGTCATGTTCAAGTTGTACCACCTCCAGATTCAGTACATGTGAAGGGTCTTATATTTACTGCCTCAAGATATATATGTGTAAAAAAACATGATATTGATCTATATTTGGAGGATTTTCAAGACAATAGGATAGTGTTCTTATGCAATCAAGGATTTCATAGGGTCCAATGTACCTTGGGATGATATTACCTTTCTTCCCAAACCACATAACTCTCTTCCCAGGTGAAATTCGAAAGAATACTTTGTCTCCAACATCAAATTCAATGTCCCTTTTACAGTTGTCAATATAGATATTCTACCAACTATTAGAATTTTTTATGTTTTATTGGATGGAATGAACCTTTTCTATCATCTCTTTCACAAGATCAGGCCCAAGAATCTTTCTCTCACAAGCTTTATCCCAACAAGTATGAGTTCTACATCACATCCCAAATAGAACATCATATGTTGCCATTTGAATACTCATATTGAATTTTTTGTTGTATGTGAACTTCACTAATGGTATATGTTTATTCCAACCACCATTAAATTCCCTTGAGCATGTTATCAGCATGTCCTCAAGTATATAAATAGTCCTCTCATATTTTCCGACAGTTTTAGGGTGATAGGCCATGCTAAAATTCAATTCAGTATTTAGATCATGATGAAGACTTATCTAAAATTTTTATGTGAACCTTGGATCAGGATCATATAAGATTGAAATTGGAACTACATGAATCCTTACCACTTATATCACGTATATCTTTGTGAGTTGTTAAAGAGTTAAATCTTCATAAATGAAGATAAAATGGGAATTCTTGGTGAGATGGTCCAATATAGACCATATTTCATTATTTCATTTAGATGTTCTTGCAATACCAGTGACAGTGTCCTTAGTGATATTATCACACTTCCATACTGGTATGGGTTGTAGTTGTAATACCCCTTTAGGAAGTTTTCAGTCTGACTTCACTTGTTTACACACCAAACAACTTGTAGTGTAGTGAGAAATATCCCTTTTCATGTTATACCACCTGTAATGATCATAAATTTTCCTATATATTTTTGTGCATAACGGATGTATAGAGAATGTGGAGGTATTAGTTTCATCTATCAGATCCTTCTTTATTTCTAGAATATATGGAACACAAATCCTTGTATAAAATTTCAACACACCTTCTTGATCAATATTAAACTCAAGAAAACATCCTATTCAGTGTAGCCTCTATATTCTTCTTTAAAAAGGATCTTCTCTTTTATATTTCTTTATCTTCTCTAGTAATGATGGTTGAGAAATAATTTTGGATAGGTTTGATGATGTCCCTTACCTTTTGATTCCCATGTCCATTTTTTTTATGACATTGATCAAAGGATCTCCTTGAATATCTATCATTACCTGAACAACAAGGACTTTTCTACTTAATGAATCAACTACTTTGTTTTATCTTCTAGGATGATTAATTAATTTAACAATCATAGTCTTTAAGAAGTTCTAACCATCTCCTATTTCTCGTGTTCAATTACATTTTGGGAAAATATACTTCAAACATTTATGGTCTCTATATATATCAAATTTATCCCCGTAAAGAGAGTGCCTATGTATCATCAGAGGGAAAATAATCATGGATAGATTAAGGTCATGTATATGATAGTTCTTCTCAAGAGGCTTCTTTTTTTATATGCATAAACAGTCACCTTATCATTTTTCATGAGGATTCACCTAATCCAATTCATTAATGGATCGCTAAAAATAAGAAATCATTCTCTGGTAGAGGGTATATTTAAAATGGGTGAAGTAACCAATCTCTTCTTCAGCTTTTAGAAACATTATTCACACTCTATTTTGTAAATGAACATGACCAAATTTGAGTTAACTTGGTTAATAGAATAGAAAGTCATGAATCAATTTTCACAAATCTATAATAATATCCTTATAAACCAAGGGAATTATGAATCAAAATTACTATTTTACTATTAAGACAATCCTTTAGAACCTCTTTCTTTGTTCGGTCAACAGAGATTCCTTCATTTTTTATAATGTTCCCCAAGAAAAAAACTTGTTGTAAAAAAAATTCACATTTTTTGAACCTTCCAAATAATCTCTACTTCCATAGAGTTTTCTATATAACCCTTAAATGATCCTCATACCACTATTTTTTTTTTGAATATATCATTATTTCATCAATAAAAACAACCACGAAGTTATCATGTTTTTCCTCAAAAAAATATTCATTAAATCCATAAAAATACCATGATCATTATTCTAGTAGAAGGGAATAATAAAAAACTCATAATTACCATATCTTGATCAAAAGGGAGACTTCGTAATATCTTTTTTCTTCACCACAAATTTTTGATAACTTGATCAAAGATAAATTTTGGAGATGAATTGATCCCCATGAGGATGTCCAAATAAATAATCAATTCTAGTAATTGGGTACTTTTCCTTCACTATGATCCTGCTACATTCTCTAAAGTCAATGCATATCCACATTTATCTACCCTTCTTCACAAAGAAGATTGGTGCTTCCCAATGAGGCACACATGACTGGATAAATCCATTCTATAAAATATCATGGAGTTCTTTCTATAATTCCTCCAACTCCAAATTAGTCATTATATACGAGGCCTTTGAAATGTGTTTGGATCAAATAATAAGTTCAATAGAGAACTCTTCCTATCTTTCTGAAGGATGTCCAGGTAACTCCTCAAGAAATAAATCAAATTATTCCTTAAATATAGGGATATTTTCTATTTATATACCTTTATTTCCTTCATTTTCTTCACAAATCATTTTCTTAAAGAAGGATACTGGTGGTACTTCTATACAAGGATAAGGTTGATATATCTCTCCTTCGGAAAAAACTATATTTTTTTCATTCAAGACTACTAAGTTTTACTTGATTTTAAAGTTGATATTATTCTTATACTTGGAAAGACGTTTCCTTTCAATTATAATGTCAAATACCATCATGGTAATGACTACTATATTTGTGATGAGATTATACTAACTGAAGTTATTACATGAGTTTCTTTACATTGGTGATTCCTGGATAATCCATCAAGGAGTCTTTAATTATAGTTCTACTTATATTAGTTCAAGAATTGATTCAATATCATTTCATTCATGGAGGAAATAAAGGATTACATAGAACTAGAATTGAACAAATTACTTTCTTTCTTTGATAGAATAATGAGATTATATGCCCCCACATTGTTGGGGGCATAAACAAAAGCCATTGTGATAAAAAATAAAGACCTTTCTCCCATAACCTATACTAAGTTTCATGTTTATTCCCATACAATTATATCCTATTAAAATAGGTATTGTAAAAGTGGTCATGTTATCCCCACATGAGGCATTGGAAATCAGGAAAAGTCTACACCATCATCCATTTCTTGTTAGTGTTGAGAAGTTAAGGCTTCACCTCACAATGATTGTTCTGAGAAATATGTCTCTATCTTCAACACTTTTAACACTTTCCTATCCTGAGTAGTAATTTATCTGAATGCTTCTTTTACATTTTTTACACATGGGAAGTTGATTTTTCTTTCCTCCCATTCACTACTAAAAAATCCTCCCCAAGTTTAGATCCATGGATCTCTTCTTTTCATTTGATTTATAATACAACTTCATCTCACTGAACTCCATTTCCGCTTTCATATCACTCCTCATGATCTCCTAATAGTTTCCATAGTCTCGATTTGAAATTTTCATTCATAGATGAGGTCTCAATGCACTAAAATTTTTATGAAAATTCTAATTAGGATTCATGATAAAGTTATAGGTGTAACAATATTGTCTTGTTTTTTTCATCTCATAGATTCACACATATTCATTTTCCTTCTATATGAGGTCTAATAATTCCTTCTACATTTTCATTCTCAACGAACAAGGGAAATACTTATTAAAGAATATTACCATAAACTCCTCCCACTCCATAGCTTCAATATCACCTCTTGAACTCATTTTTATCAATATTCACCACTAATAAACATCTCCCTCTAAGTGGTACATAATCGAGGTGAATTTCTCTTGTACTAAATAATATGGTACATAAGAGATATTTTCGATAGATATTATCAATTTTTCACCAATCAATAGGTCAGTAGATTCACTGAATGATGGTGGTCATTGAAACAAAAAAGGCTCAATAGAAAGTTATTCCCTTTTTGATATTTTGATCTCTTGGCTTCATTACTGTTGTTTCCCATAACTCATGTAATTTGATTAATCATTCTCATGAAGGTTTCCATTCTTTCTTCCATCAGAAGTTTATCAACACCTGGTCTATTGTGCTCAGTATTTAAATTATTTCTCAAATTTCCCA
Source organism: Viscum album (assembly GCA_963277665.1). NCBI lineage: Eukaryota > Viridiplantae > Streptophyta > Magnoliopsida > Santalales > Viscaceae > Viscum > Viscum album. The sequence continues at coordinate 245,821,599 of OY728160.1, read as the reverse complement.
CCATAATCTAAAAGAAGAAAAACATAGTGACAAATGTGTATAATTTAATCTTTTAGTTCATATAACATCATTATTAAACATGTTATTCGTTAAAAACAATTAAATTTTCTCTAAATTCTTCATATTGATTCATAATTATTTTTATTAACCAAGCATATCCCCCATGAGTGTAAAACAAGGAGTGAAGAAAGGCTTGTTTTCATGCAGCTGTTCCTATTCGAGTCCAGCTCAAAGTGATGTTTTCTAGTTTTACCTCAAGATACATCTATTCCAAAGCCACATCCACTTGTTCGTATCCAAAGAGTTATTTATTTGTTTAGAAACCACATACATAATAGTTCACCAAAATAGTAGGGTGATTCCCTATATTCAAACTTGTACATAAAGTTTATCCTAATTTTTTAAAATCATAATTTCTAGAAATAACTAAACCATCCTTTGATAGCAATTGTGGAATCCAACATTTTAATTACATATCTTTACATATTATTTTACAAATTGTGGATATTTTATGGTTTAGAGCCTTGTAAAAGAGGTACAGAATACATGACAACTTAAAAAAATATTCAATTAATATTGAAAGGATTAAACAAGGTTTATATAAAGTATATTTATAATATCTCATATCTTGTGGATATACATAAATGGAATGGGTGATCATAAGCCCCATTAAAGAAGAAACAAGCGTAACAATTTATATGTGATCCTGAGAAATATTGGTAATAACTTAAAAAATATCATTATGGTAAGAAAAAGATAACATTAATCATATCATAAACAAAATAACATGATTCCTAACTTGTAAATATATCTACAACATAATATATTAGCTATTAATAAGCATATCACCATGTTTTGTCACCAAGTTGTCATAAAATATACCAAGGTTGTTCACCAAGGTAGCATAAAACATATCATCTATAGAGATTAAATTATATACTCAATGCATTAAATTGATATTGGTTCACACCCTTAATATTTCTTAATTAATGTGACCCACATAGATCATAACAAAACATTTCATAAATAACCTGTGGAGGATAAAAGAAATGGGTTTCATATCCAAATCATAGTGTTTTATAATGTTCTTAAAAACAAGACCCTTTTTTCATTTTAAATGAATTAAAAATGAAGGGGGTTTAATTTATGTTAATAAAAAAAATTAAATATATCATCTTTAAATCTATGTGAATACCACTATATAAAAAAGAGGTTTGGGTATTCAAAAAATAAAATAAAATAATTTCTTGATAAATAGAGTCATATTTTGAGATGAAAATCTATCAGCATAATAGGTATGAATCATGGTTTTAGAAAACATTAAAAAGGGAAGTGAAAAGGGTTTATCATTCATTGAAAAATACTAATATAGTAAATGGATATAAAAAAATGGACAGCAGAATATAGTATAGAAATTTGAATAACATACCACATAAAAGTGAGAGAGTTTTTTAGTAATTTACTTTGACACCTCAGTAGTGAAATATAATATTGAAATGGGTGGGTATTTATAGTAAAAGTGAGAGAGTTTTTTAGTAATTTACTTTGACACCTCAGTAGTGGTATTTTACAATGGTATTAGACAATTGGGGAACCTAATACGTTATTTTAGTACCAAAGGGTTTAAAAAATTTTATATTAATTATTAAATCACCATGATATCATTAAACATTTCCAAAAACTTGAACTGTGTTTTTTGTATTTACAAAAAAAATATTTTATAAAATTGTCATAAATACACCCTAACCTAATATAGATGTTATAATTTTAAAAATAACATTCATTTTATCATAATAATAATGTAAATATGAAAAAATTAACTTTTAACTATATAATTATTCAATTATTAAAAATAATATAGGAAAAAATATATAGAGTAAAATGCAAATTAATTTTTTCGACACTTAAAAAAATATAATTATTTTATCATTAATAATTAAATTAGTGTTTTTTTATTATATTATTTCATTATAATTAAAATTAATAAGACCAATGTTTAATATAATAGTGTATATCTACCATAAAAGTAAAAAAAATTACCAAAAAATCATTCTATCAAATTCCTTTTCAATTTTTGAGCAAAACTATTCCTAAAATGGAAAAGATAAAATAATAATTTTATTTAAAGAGTGTGATTATATTTTTTGTAACTAGGGCCTTGAAAAATAACCCCATTTAACACCTGCATATGACCAAAGGGTAATATTTTCAATTGTAATAGACTCCTAGGGTGGCTCGAATAACATTTTCTGGGGTAACCTCCACTAATTTGAACTTCTCCCGCAAGAAATTTCTTTCTGGAATAACATTTTGAAGCTCAACATGGGATTGGTGAAGAGTGATTCCCAAAGAAGCTAGTTCCCCCCATGTTATAAAAAATGGGATTTTTATGGTAGGACTCCACTGGATGAGGTCATCGACTCTTCTTTCTATATTAATTTACAATTATCATTTCTATTTATAATATAAATTATAATATTGAATTTATTATACAGAGTATTATATCCAATGGTCATAATTGAACAACCGTTATATAACGGTCAAAAATAAAATGTCTAGTTTCAATTATACTTACTCAATTATTATGGGGATATAGTTTTTTTGAGTATAAAATAATATAACCTACATTTTGAGGAAACATTTATCATTCAAAAAGATCATGTCATTACACTCTTGATTATACTTTTTTGAGCCAAAGTCAAGTTTGTTCAAACATCCTAATTTATAGGGGATGAGTGGATGCCAAAAATATTATTGTTTTTTAATTTTATTGTTTCATGTTTTGGTTTTTTGGATTTCAATTTGATGATTGTTACCCACTAACTAGTGATGAGAGGCCCATCGACTACCACCATGGGAGATCGAAGTTCTGATTTCCCATCATCAAGGAATGAGAATTTATGATCATTGGTTCGGCCTTATTTTATATATATATATATAGATACATAAATTTTTTGGATGGTGTTATAAATCATATATCATGTATCTATGTGATTAATTACATCATTGTTTTTGAAAAAAATGACTAAACACAATGTATCGATGAAGAAAACATTCCATGCATTCTGATTTCTCATAATGGCTAGGATTTTGGATCATATAAAGTATAATTCAATGTGTTCCTGGTCCCAAACTCCTAGGGATCCTACAAAGTTAGATAATAAATTTTATAATTCTACACAACTTTGACCTCAACTTGATATACACATTATGTTCCTTGGGGGATATTTTGTTTTATGGTTCGTGGATAGCTGATCCTTGACCCATGAGTATACACCAAAGTTACCTAGATAATGTACGAACCATGAGACCAGATGTACATATACTAAAGATCATCTTGGCAGGACAATTATTTTCTAGGAAAGGATATGTTTAAGGGTTTTTTCATAGTCACACATTTTATGACCATATATACACACCATGTACATTTTTCAGAAACATCTACCTTAAATTCTACTTTTCTTATGACATAGATATTGCCCCATGTGTGTCCAATCCTTAGTTACTTTCCATGTTGGATGAAATTGCAGTATTTATTTAAACATCAAATATATTACTAAGGGTTATGTTAGAAGAACCCTTCATTAATTAATTCATAGCTGGTAAAAATGTTCAGGTGTGGTCATCAGAGTGTTTCTAGGGTCAATATACATCCTTGTCTCTAAAGCATGAAGGTCACCCATATCCTTTATATAGGTAGGGAATGATATCCCTTCATTATATACAGTGTGGGTCCTCTATCTATAGATTGGTACTCCCATTCTTGGTGGAAGGTGGAAAGCATGTCCTCTATTGATGTAATTATCTCATGGATATGGAATGTAGTGGTGCAGTGAATGTCCCCCATAATAATTATAAAAAGGATATGAATTATTATTGGATATGATATTTTACCTTTTTAACTACAAGAAATCTATCCCTTCTTAGGAGGTTGTAGTGATTGATATCTCTTTTCTTTCTTCACATGGGGTTTTTTGAGCATATTTGTTTTTAACTTTCTTCACCCTCTTGGTTAATGGGTTTAATTGACTATTATCATATATATTTCTTCACCATTATTTTGGGGCATCCAACAATGTATGTATACTATCACCCATACCCACACGTGTTGTATAATATGATTTCTACCAATATATTCATGACGACTTCATTAGAACCAATATAATTGGAACATAGTGGCATGTGGATGATTCAGTTGTGTTCGGTGGTTATATGTCGATATTTTGAGTTGGTAATGATTCCAAGTTTCCATTCTACAGATACTATTTAGGATTGGATTCATTTCTATTTTGGCATGTAATTTTTTAATTATATCATTTATATCCCCTTTCATTATTTTAATGTATTCCCCTTGAGGTAGTTTCATGGATTTTGTATACTCTAAATGTCTTAGTTTAATAAATTATATCTAAAATATTTAATGTATTTTCTAGTGTTCATGGATTGATTTAATATAGGATAAGGAATCAAATTTCAATGATATTTTTACTCAACACAGTTTTTGAGTCCCTGTCCTATTAAAAGTTAGCTTGGGATGTCACTCTTAGCTCACTACCAGCTTAAGAGGGGTCTAATTGGTCGATTCGTTATATGATTACACTGATATGATGACTAAAAAAATTTAATCCCTTTTTCCATGGTGGTATTTGTATAATATGGAAAATTAATAAGAAACCATCAGTGGATCTAATTACAACTTTGGATAAATATATCATAGATTTACATGTTTATACACAAATTCAACTGACACAAGTATAAAACAATGATTTAATAGTAGTTGTTGAGAAACCAATAATGAATTACCATGAAAATAAGAGTGTAATTGACCATTAAAAAATGAAATTCAACTCTCTAGATCCATGCATATTGATATCAAGTACGATTTTGTTAAGAAAAAAATTAAATTTTATTATATAAATCTTCTATATATTTCCACAAAAATAGTTATTTTTACAATTTCAATGTTGATAGAATTATTTAGATATATTTTGTTTATATTTCATGTTCATGTATCCCCCCTTATATTATATAGTAATAAAATTAGAAATACTATTTTTTGGATTGTGTTAAAAAGGTGGAGAGTATATGGTAGGGATATTTATCATAATGGTAGATAATTCTTGAAAAATGAAGAGTGATCAAAATATTGAAATATGAAGATATATATAATTTTTCATCGGGGAGTCTTTTTATGGTATGTTACCAATGAGAAAAACGAATGCATCATTTGAGGTAGAGTTTATCTACGTCAGTTGAAAATAATATCTTATCAATAATTGATGTAATTATTTCCAAATCATAATAATTTATGGTTATGTGGTGTAGAAAACTTCTCTTGGGAGATATGATATGATTTTATGATTATCATGATTGTTTTGGAGTTTTCAGAGAAATAGACTTCTAAGGGTTTATTTAATTTTACAAAAGATCTACAAGGTAGTGTTTGAAATTTCAAAATATTTTTTTATGAAGTTGTTGTAAGTTGTTAACTTTTTGACAACATTTGATGAAAATAAATTAAATTTGTTTTGATGTTTTTTATATTATTTGAATATGTTTTGAGCCATTGGATGTAGTTTCAATTTATTATTACGTTATTTTAAGAATAATAATATATTTTACATGACAACCCATAATGAGTCTTTCTCAATTTCACAAAATAAAACAAAATTTTAGATTACAATTTATTTATATGATATTTTTGGTTTAGTGTTCTAGATAATTATGAAAAATAATTAACTAAAAAATCCCATTTATTACTCAACTAGTATGGGTTTTTACCACTATTTCAAAAAATACGTAATCCATTAATACTTTTCAATATCTTATCACATTTTTCGGACAAGATAATATCATATAAATTTCATAAAATTCTTATATTTATTTCCAATAAAAATGGAAAAAATGAAAGTGGTGATATCAAATTCTTAGTTAGGGTAAGCATATGTGATACAATTGAAAATAATAAGTGAAAATAATATGAGAATATAGGTATAATAATTATACATAATAAAATCAAAAAAATGAATATAATAGAAACATGATTCATGATATATGATATGGCATAACATATTAAATTAATGAAGAGATTATAAAATCATCATCCAATAAGACTGAACCATGAGTTTATAACATACTAATAAGAATAATCATTATACAATGACAAAAATATATTGTAAATAACACATTAAAAAAAATAAAATCATATCCATCAGTTGTGTTATGAAAAAATCTCAATTGTTCAACCCTTATAATTATGAATAAATTCATGAATGAAAACATCATTATATTATGAGATATAAATCCTTTTGTATTAAATTGGAGGGTGATATAATTCCCCACCTATCATCACTTATATATATGAGTTCAACATGAAACCAATCATTCATTATATCATAAATATCATAAGGAAATAAAATTGATTGAATATTCATTTAAATGAAATCACATACATAAATCAGTGATAATTCCATCAATAATGATAATATAATAAAATAATGGAATTTAAATGGGAACCCGAAGATATTCTATAACTTTCTTGTTAAATAACCACCGCTTAAAATGATTTGGTATATGTTATTTTCTATGTAGAGATATATGATATATTTTCTAGTAAAACAATTCACTAATTAATCGATGTATGGAATCATGGTGAACAAAAATCAATCAGCAGAATGAAATTCATGGTTTTCATAGAGTAATTTCATCAAAGTATATATTAAAAAAATAACTTGGTATAGAAAAGGAAGTAATATGGATTAATTTCAGTTTAATATCACAAAATTATACATGGGAATTTATAGAGAAGTTCCTAAAAGTAAATTTATAGTGAAATAAATATTTTTCATATAATTTTTATAATGGAATTAAAACAATAAAATAGTTTTTATAAAATATTTTTGATATTTTTTTATAAGAAGAAGTCAGGCGAAGCATTAAAAATTATATAACAAAAATCTAATGTAATTTTTTAATGAATTGTAATTTAAAAAATTAAGAAATTTAATAATAGATCCTTGAAAAAACATAGAGGATATCAAAATGTAATTACGAGTGGGGGAAAATTAATTTTATTTTAAATTAAGGACACCACTTTAAAAAAATTCAAATTGCATTTGTTGAAATTCCACATCATAAATATAATAAAAATCCATTTTAAAAGATTATAAGGGAAAATTAAGGTCAAATGAGATAATATATACCTAGGATTCCAATTATAATAGATATTAGTTATATGAAATGGAAATATGGAAAGGGATGGGAAATAAGAATAAAATAGGACGGGGATTTTTCGCAAAAAAAAATATTCTTTTTAACTATGAAATTTCATCATAATGACATATCAAACATAAAAGTTAATTTTTTTACAAAAAAATGAATAAATTTACCTATATTTAAGATCTTAGGGTTTTAGAAACTAATAGTGGATGAAATTAGGTTATTAATAATAATCATAACTCAATGAACATAGTTGAGTTAACCAAAATCTCTTCAACTTTGGAATCTTTTGAATCAAAATCCATATAAAAGGGAACATTATATACAACATAAACCCCCACTAATTACATGATTATTGTAATCATTTATTTATTATTTATTTTTAATATGATGTTAAATATATAATAGTTCATAATAAGAATTATTTTTCAAAAAATAAAATTTGAAAAAAGAATCCATTATCATGACTCCCTTCTTATTCAAATATACTCTAACCTCATATAAAACAAAATATATGTCTTCTTATTATATTTTATAACTTTATGAATATATAATAAATTTTTTAAAATTCATTCAGGATAATTTATTTTGAATACATTCATAACATATAGTTTATTTTCATGATATAGTGTTAGTAACATTAATTGTTTCATGACTGCTATATGATATAGATTTTGGTAACCATTAATTGATACAAAGATAATAATAAAATGTTATATTATTATTAAATTAATAAATTATTTTTATTTATAATTATCTTATCTCATTCCATATTTGTTTTTTAATTATTTTTTCAAAATAGAAGTAATTTAGGCATATATCGTTAATTTAAATAACAAAAGATGATATTTTATTTTTATGTTAAATAATTAATATAACCCTAAAAAATTATAATTAAATAACTATTTTATTATTTAAATATATTAATGATAGAATTTATTTTATATTTTCCATCCAAGATATAGTTTTATAAAATCATCGATGCAGGCGGTTAAACCATCCTCAACATGAATATACAATAATTAATGGCTGAGTATAGTATTCAAAGAGGTCATTTTGGAAGAATATTATATTAATGAACACTAATGAAATTATTTAAATATTTGTAATATGTTTAATAATATTTTAATGTTTATAAATTAATATTAATGAACCTATATGAAATATGTGATTTCTTAATTTGTTCACACAGTAGTTCGAACAATACATACTTAAAATTTTAATTTTTCAACAAATGGGATAAAATAATAATGGGTTATACATTTTCTTTTAATAATCATAATTATATTAAATATTACACATGTATTATTAAATTATATTAATTTAATATAGTGAAGATAGGTTGTGGTTAAGAATATAAGATGTCTCTTTGTTGAGGTGGTAGTCTCCCCAAATGGATGATCAACGTTCATTTGTTAAAAAATGTGGAATGGAAGGAATAAATAATTATTCATACATTAATATGATAAAACCATATTTTAATAATTATATTTACATAATTATATCACTATGGTTTGGGTATTATTTTAAGGTAAATATAAAGAAGAAAAGCATATAGATTTTGGTAATACTAACTTTCATAATTTTAACATTATTTTAAAAGTATCCATGGAAATGAAGGTATTAGTAAAACATATGTTAACAAATGGATTTACGTAGATCAAGGGAATTTTTTTATAAGATTCATGTGAAATGATTCATATAATTTTTTGTGGATTTTTAACATTGAGATGGGGGGTACTACTCTACTTTTATATGTGATGAAACTGGCACTTTTGTGAACTCTCATTATTTTTCAACAATGAAAGGAAATTATTTAATGTTAAAAGGATAAAAGGTGATAAATAATAGTGTTTTTTATATGAGGATGATAAATCCTATACTAATAATTTTTCACATGTTTTAAATAATATCCATGATTTTACCACTTGATTTTTACATTTTACACATTCAGTTATTACCTTGGTGATAAGTTCTTTCCCTAGGTATTTTAATTTTATTAAAAATATAAGTTAACTACTATAAAAAAATACAATGTCATGAAACTAAATTTAGGCTCTATATAGTATATTTTAATTTTATATAATATGAAATATAATATTCTTTAAAAAATTATTATATATGAAAATTGTTTTGTAAAAAGCTATTTTTTTACAACTGAGTATTATACATCATTTTTTCTATTTATTTTATATTTAATTATTTTTAGTAAAGTAAAATTAATGTTTGAAAATAACATTATTTTCATTTATGGATAATTAAATGTAATTTTCATAAAAAATCTATAGAATATTAATAAAAGAATTCATTGAAAATAATATTTTCGAAAATTACTCTGGTAATTCAATTTAATCTTAGTAATATTAATTTCATGAAAAAAAATTAAATTTACCTTAATATATAATATGATTTTTTTTTAAAAAAAAAATTTAATAGATTTTATTTTTTTAATTTCAATGACTAATTAGAAACTAATTTTTAATTTAAGCAACTAAAAACTTGTTTTATTGTAAATTGTTACTTAATCATCCAAAAAATTGTACATGGGTTTTAAAAATTAAACTTATAAATTTAAAATGGTTTAATTTAATTTATTACTATTTTCAAAATTTTGTTTTTAAATAAAATTTCTTTATTTTTGTATCGTGATAATGTAATAAATGGTACGATAATAGAAAAATTATTATTTTTCATAATTCATCTAGAAATAAATTATTTTTGAAAAAAAATCTAAATATAATAATGACATGGTTAATTAAAAAATAAAGTTAATTTTTTCAAATTAATATCTACAACTAAAATTATTTACCATTTAAATTAAAATAATATATAGAATAGAATGTTTATTTTACTAGAAAAAATCCATTATAAAATATTAAGCATTCTTAATAATATTTTATATATATTATAATTTATTTTTTTATCTACCATTAGTTTTTTTATTATTGTGAAATTATAATCTATTATGATGTGTATCTTTTCATTTGAATGTTGCGTGTGAAACTAGCTATTAAAAAATGTTTATTTAAGGGACCCATAAATAAATGGAATCTTTTATATTTTTATTATCACTTATAAAAAATAATAATTAACGACTTCTAAAGATAATCATTACTAAAGATATATCATATAACATATAGAAACCGTTTTATCTTATGGTAGACTATGTATCATATATTTTCTCTTATAACGACAATATAAAAAAATAGCTTTTTATTAAACATTTATACTAAATAACCTAATACAATGGGAGTTAATTTTCATAGAAATTTAATAGTCGGTATTTTAATATTTGAAAATCATGAGTTTTTTTTATGTCATTTTCCTATATTGGAAGTTATAATTTTATATAGAACTCAACCATGTATAATATCAAATCAAATTTGACTAAAGGTTGAATAATATGATTTACAGGAATGACTTACCAATATAAATATATTTGATAAGTGTTATATCCTTGTGAAATAATTATAATACCACCAAATTTTAATAATTTAACATCTAGTAATAAAAGTTGAAATTTAATGGTTTTAGTTAAAATTTATGGCATGTAGGAATGGGATGAACAATATATGAAAACAACACTCAATATTCCTTAGTAGCTGATTGGTTTTCCATATTCCGTGTCATTTTCAAATCCAAATTCTATTATTGTGGTTATAGTGGAATTCCATATTCATTTATGTTTCTATTACTTATAATCCATTATAACCATTTTATTATTTAATTGACTGGGATAGTTCCAATAACATTATATTTATGACATTGAACTTTTAGTTGTGTATTTGGAATAACTCTATTTTTCTTCCCTATTCCACTAATCATGTAACTTTTTCTTTAATAATAGTGTATATATGTCCTATTTTTCGATAGCTAAAACATCTCCAAGATTGTTTTAGATATTTTATGTGGTTTTCTATACCATTTTTCTATCATTTTGAAATTTTAACATTATTTATTTCACCATCATTATGTATAAAGATTCCTTGAGACTCCATATTTCATTTCTTTGGTGTGTTTATAAATTCAATGATGTTTAAATTGTTATTCGTGATTTTCGGTAGCCATTTTTTCATAACCACATAATGAATCACTCTATATCATATCCTTTCACTTTTACAATTTGAAAGAACTATGAATTTTCTATGTCTTGTAATGAAAACCTGATTCATATGATCACCATCCATTAATAAATAAAAAAGGCATTAACTAAAGTGGTGAAAACCATAATATAATAATTTTAATATAATTAATTGATAAAACAAACATCAAAATATGATACACTTTGAAATTATTACATTATCTGATAGTTTATCATAAATCTCTCTCAGTTTAAACTTGGTTTCTCTAGGTTGGGTTCTATAATATATCAAATCCTAATTCATTAATATATTAAATCTTTAACAATGTCATGTAAATTGAATATGATTAACCATATCATAACCTCCATTATTATTTACTAATGTGTTTATTATAAGTCCCACTCATCATGCACCACTGTAATAATTTATTTGATATTATACCATAATTTTTTAGAGAAATAACCTATTGTTTCATATGTTAGAAAACTACGTTAACCTAGCAGTATCCGGATAGAGATGTAAATTCTAGGAGAACAAAAAACTATATACATTACTAAAAAATTTGAATGTGATCCTAAAGATTGAGTTATCCATAATATTTATCCCTATGGTTTTTTTCAAAATACGTCTTATGAAATCACAAGAATATTCAATATTACTACTTATAACTTAATGAAATATATAAATTCCATTCATATTATAGTAAATATTAACTTACAAACCCTTTAATTATCCTCAACTAACATTCAAACTTATAAAATCATCTAAAGCCCACTCTGATTCTAAATATTATAGGCCATAGATGGGACCATCTCATTTAGATGACTATAATGAAAAATGTTCAATAAATACATTCCCTTAAAATTTTAGGATTATAGATTTAGAGAATTTATAAAAACAATTAAGGAAAAAAACACATTTCCTTTTAATCTAATCAATTTTTTTCCCTTTAAAATAAACTACTTATAAATTAATAAGATCCCTTGATCTCCAATAAAATATATAGCTAAGATACACCCATAGACACATAGTACTATTAATAAATTTAAATCCATGGGAAATAGAAGCATATTAAAGGCTTGCAGTAAGAGGTCCAATAATTTCATTTATAAAAGATTAAAATAATTGATCATAAGTGAGCATACAATGATCATATGGTTATAATCAAGAAACATAATAAAATTATACCAATCAAATACTAGATCAAAAAACATGATTCATGGAATAAAAAATTATATGATATAAAAAATTAATTCAGATATTTTAGAAATATGATTAAATAAACATGATTCATGAGATCATAACATAGTCATAAGAAGGATAATAATATTGTGTCTCAAACATAATCATGAAAACACAATGTCAAAAATCTTATTAATCATGGACTTTACCTTTTTAGAAAATACTAGTTTTTAAACACTTTTAATTATGAAAAATCCAAAGTATGTCAATGAATATTTATTATAGAAGATAAAAATAATTAATTAATTTAGTGGATAGAGATATTTATGTCTTACTATCATCATCCGTACATATGAATTCCGCTAGAATTAAATCAATCATCATATCATAAATAACCTAAGGAAATTAAATATTTTTAATATACGTTATAAATTAAATGAAATAAATAAATAATTTATAATTACATATATAATAATAACGTGATTAATGCATGTAAATAAATTGGATATCCCATGATAATTATATATTTTTTCAGTAAATACCCTTTGATTATAATGGTGAAGTATATGGTATTTAAAATATATAGATAATTTGTATAATATTTAATATGAAATTTCCCCAATCGATATATGTATGATATATAGGTGAAAACCCATAAATAACTGCAATTAATTTTAGAGTGTTCATAGGGGGGAAGTCATTGAATGGAAAATAAACCCCATCAATTACTATTTAATAAAATGGAAGTAATGTATTCTGAAAAGGTTAATCTAAAAAATTTTAATATAATAACTGGAAGTGTAATTGATCAATAAAAATCGATAAAAATAAATAATTTTGTGATAATTTGAAAAAATTTGGTCGAACAATAAAAGAGCTTTTATAAAAAAATTAATAGTGCCCTAAAATAAGAGGTCCCATGTCATGTTTAATAGTCAATATCAAAAAGATATGTTGAAAAAATTAGAAAAAATTACTTTAAAAAATGATAAATATTGATTACAAATCCTTGAAATGAAATTATAGTTATAATCTATACATATGGAGTGTATAATATAATATTATATTTTCAAATGAAAAAAACTATTTTATGAAAAAAAAAATTATTTTAATTTACCTTTTTTGAAAACACACATCATAAAAATTGTTACAAAACATTGTTTTTTTAATTATATAATCTAAAAGATTTAGGTTAAATTATAAAATAAATATTAATTTTTAAAATGTTAAAGATATCATTGGAATGAAGGGATATATTAATGAGTATGGGTAACCCTTATTATAGAGGATGTATGTTATTCTATAAAATGATATATTTATTGAGAAAAAAAAATTCCTTGGAAAATTTAAAAATAAAAAAATAGTTTTCCACTTAAATTTTAGTTAATGTACCATGACATAAAATATTGTGGTTGATGAAACTAATAATTGATTAATGTAATTCAAGAAAATGAATTATAACACAATAAAGGGAGTTGTGATAATGGAAACCCTTTCAAATTTTGTTTGTTGTTAATGAAAATTTATTTAAAATAAAATATTATATGACACTTGAAACAAAATTAATTACATGAATATATAAAAAAATAATTGATAATTTTTTATTCAAACTATGTTAACTATTTTATTTTGTAATATAAAAATTATATCTTTGAGAATTAATGCTGATATAAATAAGCTCTTACCTTGATTCCATACTTAGTCGAATGCACTCGAACCTCCAAAAAAACCATAATGCCTATAAAAATATAATATTTAATAACCTTTTCATATTCATTAATAATTATTAATATATATTATGAATATATTCGAAAATTATGATGATATTTTACCATTTGAGGTTAATAACATTAAATGTTTCATGCATGCTACAAGATTTTGATTTCGAAACCAATTATTTAAGACCAATTTTATCATTCATAGATCAATTATATTATATTAATATATAACTTGTCATTATTTAATAATATGTTATATGATTTTAAAAATATTGTATTTATGTTGCATGAAAATCAAATCAGTGTTTCCTTTTTTCAATAATTTTAGCAATTAATGGTGATAATTTAAAATTAAGAAAAATTATTAATATATAATTCATATAAATATAAAAAATATGTATTGTAAAATACATATATAAATTTATTTGTATTTTTGCCATAGTAATCCATGAAATATTTTTATAATAATATACATTTTTGTGTTTAAACCAACCCAAACATAAAAATGTTGTAGCTAATAGAATAGTATGGACATGAAAGTTCTATTTTTGGAAAAATATAATTATTAATAAAAAAATATTATTTAAATATTTATATTCTATAGGTTCATTTTTTTATATTTTTAGTCCAATTTTAATGAATGTATAAAAATAATGAGTTATGTTACTTTGAGGAGGAGGTAGTTCGAAAAATGCAAGATTAACACTTTAGTTTTTCGATCACTTTGAGGAAATTAATGTTCATTTCACATTTTATATTATTAATAATTTTTATAGAATATGTGGCACATTTATTTTAATATTTTTTCCTTATAGCCCAGATAGGATAGATGGTCGAGAAAAGTGAAGGATGCTGATTATTGGAGGCAGTAGTCCTCTCGAATGCACAATCATGGTTATATTGTTTTCAATGATGTTGGGAAGGAATTAATAATGATTATTACATTAATATATTAACACTTCAGTATGATAGTGATACTAATGTAATTACTTTTATATGGTAGGATTTTTTGGAAGGGAATTATTGAGAAGAAAATGATAAGAATTTAGTTATACTCGTTTTGGGACCATAAACATTCTCATGAAATCCTTCTTGGATGAGAATGAAAAAGGATATCTTATCTTGACTAGGTGATTTAGATTGTACAAGAGAACTCTAGGAAAGAATTATTTTTCTGTTTTTTAGAAAATCTCTATAGGGATGTCTAAATATGATAGGTTGGGATTTGTCACCTTTTATAATATATGAAATTGTAAACACCCATTATTTTTCAATAATGTATTGACCCTATTCAATGGTAAATGGTTCCAAAAGAGATAATTAATAAATTTTTGGGTTATAAAATATCTATCATGAATATAAGGCTCATTTTACATCTTTTTTAAATATGAATCAATATTTTTTCGACATCATTTTTATATTTTACTATTTTCGATTTTTATCTTGGTAACTAGTTTTTACCCTTGTCATTTATATTATAATAATTATATAAAATAACCATAAAAATTTATTGAGGTTCTAATCCTAAATTTTAAATCTATACAATTTAATTCTATTTTCAAATAAGATTATTTTTAAAATTAAATTCATCTATTAAATAAATTGGAAAATTTTAACAAGAGAAATGTTATTTTTAATGATGTTTATTTTTAATGGTATAGAATATTGATTAATTATTGAATGAGTGTTTTTTTGTATATATATAAATAAAAAATATCTTAGTTTTTCTTATAATTTTTTTTTATTTTACTTTATTTGATATAAAATTACATAATGTTATTAAAAAAATATCTAAAAATAATAGTTTTACAATTATTGAGGAAAATAACTATAATCATTTCAATCATATTTTTATTCATAAAAATAAAATTTAAATTATTAAATATTAATGAAATTATTATTTGAAAACTTAAATCCACTTTATTAGTTTTAATTTAAATAAGTGACGAAAAAAATTATGTAACATAAGAAAATAAATTTTTTTACAATAAATAATACTTATGTTTCTGAAATGACTAACATGGGATTTATAAACTCAATATATAATTTATGAATGATTTTTTTTATTTTAATAATTATGGTATAAATTTAATTTTTCAAAAATTATTTTTTCATTCTTGTATATAGAACCACAAATATTTCTTATATGACAACTATAAATTTTTATAACAATGAACACAGTAGTAATTTTTTCAATGATCAAAAGGTTTATTACGTTTTAAAAATTAGGCTAATAAATCACATTCAAATATGAAAACATTAATATTACTTAAATCCTTTTTATTTATCCTCATAAAGTCTCTTATGTACTCATTAGTACATGTAATCACCTAAGTACATACATCAATGAAAGTGGTGAGCAAAAATCCCAGAGAAGGGTGGAATAATAGACAATAATCAATAGTACATGGGTGAGTATAATCAATATAATCCTACCATAAAAATAAGACCCTAATAATAAAAAAGATAGATAATTTGGATAAATTCCATTAATATGGAATATGTTTAATAATGAAACATCATAACATATTGGACAAATACCAGAAATATTTTTAATCAAATACAACATCATGTTCAATCATACCATATGTTTTGAAATTAAAATATCATAATTCTAAAAAAAGTTAGATTATTTTTCATAGATAATAACAATAATATGATGATATATACCACATTTTTTAATTCAAAAATAAGAAATATAATTTGTGTACCACTCATCACATAATAAAATGATTGTAACCATGGATTCCCCATAGAATGTAAACAATCATTGTAATTATATAACACATAGAATATAATGGGTTTAATAAAGGAAATGTAAATAACACTTTCCTTTATTACCATTAAGGTTTCAAATGAATAAGTTATATCATACTTTGGAAAAAAATAACATTGTTAAATGAAGAATAATAAACTCAAGAGGTGTCAAACATGCATCTTGTAAAAATAATAGCTTGTTTATAAATCATTATATTAGGAATATAAGTCATTTGGTCATGTAAAAACATGCATATAACAAAAATTAAATATAAATAATAGTGTAAGGAGAATTTTTGGAAATTTAATGAACATTCATAAATAATTATTTTGAAACTGGAGATAACCAAAAATGATGGAACTGAGATCGAGAATCCCCATAAATTAAATTCTTCTATAATTCATCTCTTTTTTCCACATTAAAAGTAAACATATGTTTATTAATAAAGGGGAGAATAATATATTTATGCCCTTTTATTTCACTATCTACCAATTAAAAAAAATTATTATTTTATTTTATTTTCATTTTTGAAGGTGAACCATTTTCGTATTATATTTTCCATAAAAATATAACACTTAGTTTTAATTAATCTATTTTTCATAAAAGGTATTTATACAAAATTAAAATTAATTAAAAATTAACAAATTAAATTGATTTATTCCTTTATATATAAAATATAATTTATGATAAGAATCCATATCAGTTGTTTTAAGAAATGGATTGTGAATTTCCTCATTATTGGTTAATCGACCATTAACAGTGCATTGCAAAAAGAGGTGGAAGAGAATTATGAAATGTAAATACATTATAAATATGATCATTACAATAGGTTAAATTTTTTATTATAATACTAGATGATTTATTTATTAATCCTAGATTATTTTTGATTGAAATGAATAAGGAAAAATTGGAACATAAGATTAAAATGAGAGAACTGTTGATGAAAATATATTTTTTTCTCAATGCGGTTTCTTTTGTAAGAAACAAAACCTTGTTAAACCATGGAGTTAGTGTAATAAATAATGTTCATAAGTATTATATGGGTAATGAGATATAGTATTTCATAACAGCATTGGATTTTTCATGTTAGGGAGAAGTGTTTCCCATAGAGATGGAAGGGTTTTTTTTACCTGAGGATATGGGGTTTTTTGGATAAAATAAGGAATAAAATACTATATCCAAGTTAATCATTCTAATAAATATATTTTTAAAATTATTAATCATATTTTAATTAAAAGGAATATTATTTATCCTTTTGATGAATTTGTTATCGATAATTAATGGTTTAATCAAATTTAAAGGGGTAAAATTGAAGAAATGTTATTTTATTAGAATAAAACATAATTTTGACATTGGAAAATACATTCTAGGATTGGAAATTAGGTTTATTATTTTTAAATGATCGAGTTATATTAATTAATTTATTTTAAATAAAATATTCAATTTTTTTTTGCATTATTACATTATCATTATGTATGAAAACATGAAATATTTGAAAAAATTTATTTTTTTACTATTCTTGTAAGAATAGACTTTTCTCAAAAAATTACAAAAAATTAACCATTAGAAAATATCAATGTATTGGTCCTAAAATTGAGATTAAATTTATCAAAATAATTTTCTACAATATAAGATTTATATTTTTTATATAAAAATAATATATTTTTTCAAATACATTATAATATAATTTATTATTAATCTTTATAAGTTTTCATTTAGTATTTAATTTATTTTTTTAATTTATGGAATTATAATATATATATTATCTCAAAAGTATTATTATAAAAAAATTTATATAACATTTCATTATTTTTATTATAAATAACTATTCTAATGGTCATGTTACTATTCTCAATTATTAAAATTCTATTCCCAATGGTCATATTACTATTCTTACAGTTATATTACCTCGTATAAGTACTATATAATTACATCCTTCTATAATAAGTAAATTATTCCCAAAGTCTAATATTTTAATTTTCTAATATGATGGTTTATTTACTAATATTTTTTTCTTTTATATAGTGTAGTTCATGGTTGTAATGACTCTCGTGGATTAGAATGATCTGAATTTCCAAATTATTGTATTATTTTTTTAATATTTTGTCTAGTTGTAATGTTAAGAATTTTTAAGGGTTTATATGATCAAAATTTAACAATATTTAATACGTAAATAATGGGTTTTTCGTTTTCCAATGTGTTGAATGTGAATAATATTATATAACATAAAATAAAAAAATTATTTATTAAAAATTATCTATAATAAAATCTAAGTAATTATATTATTCACCCTTTTGAAAATTTATCCCTAAAATTTCAACACATATTAATGGTTGAGAATAGATTATGGTATGTATGATCATTCATTCTCATTGTTTCACACTTTTCCTTTTTATATTTATGGTTCTTTAATAATAAATTATAATGTTGAGTTATCTAGTTGCAAATAATTTTTCTCTACAATCCAAGATCATCACTGGATGATAATTTTAAGATAGAACAGTCTTCAGTTGTTTCTCCTTTGAATTCATTTTGTGTGATAGACTTGGTATGTACAACCTTGGGAGTGATCCATACGCACCATGAACATAAACAAGGTTTGATAGAGGTTCTAGATAAAAGGATACTTCTCATATGAGATATTTTATCTCAAAAAGATCAATATACCTATGAGTAAGCTTCACATAATTTCCAAACCACATGACTCTCTTCTATGGTGATATTACATGTAAAACGTTATGTCTATCATCATACTCCAACCCCATTTTGTTGTTGTTATCCCAACTATTCTTCCGAATATAAAAATAATTTATATGATGTTAGATTATTTGATGATTTTTATCATCTCTTACATATTACTAAGTCCACATAGCATTTTTCCAACAACTTCTTCCTAACAAGTAAGAGTTTTACATAGCTTCCAATATAGTTCTTCATATGAATCATTTTTAATACTTTAGTGGAATATTAAATTTTATGAGAACTGTTCTAAAGAGTGATATTGATCCCATAATCCTATAAATTAATGTGATCTGGCTCTCAGTATATGCTTGAGTGTTTGAAGGTCCCTCTCAAATTGGCCAATAGTTTTGGGGTGTTATTACATACTAAAATTCAATTCATTATTGAGATTTTGTTGAATACATATCAAAAAGTTATTAATTAACCTTGGGTCACAATTAGTTTTGATTGAAAGTGGTTCTCCATGATGCCTCACCAATTTTATTATAATTATCTTAGTAATTTTTTAAGAGAGTATTTTTCCTGATTAGAGATGAATTGGGAAGTCATTAGAGTATCCTTAAGATTTACAACATATGTAATGGATTTAGTTGAACATTGGATTTTATTCTTTGCGGTTAAATTATGATTTATAATATTTAATTACCCATGATAACCATTTTTGTTTTGGAAAAAATTTTGAGACTAAAATAATGACTTATGTATCTTATGATTCCTAAAAATTTATTTAGACATAAAAAAATTAACCTTCAATATCCATCTCTTGTAGTAAGAAATACAGAGGAAATTGATCGAAGTACAACCAATAGATTAGATTATACTTATGATGTGCAATGAAATAATGTAATTTTATTTTCTCAAGTGATTTATCTATATATTAAATGAATCACTCAACTCTAATAAAATTATTTTGGAAAAAATTATCATTTTACTTTTCATAATAAGAAATCATTGGTATTTTAACATATCATAGATTTATGGATCTTGTTTAAAAGACTTTCTCATGATCATGATTTCTATAACACTCCAATAGAACATAATAGTTTTATTTTTCTTACATATCATATTTCTACCACCCATAAACTTTCTTATATTTGGAAACTTAGTTTTTTGGTGACCGTCATATTTTCATTTCGCTCTTTTTAATAGGAAGTTTTTTTAACCTAATTTACAATGTGGGATTTTTATAAATTAAGAGTCAAATTAAATATTCTTTTTTGAATCAAAATTTCAAATTTTAAGGAGGATGCTACAACAAATAAAATTATGGAAAATGGGATATGTACAGGTCAGGATGTGGTAAAACACCCACATTGGCTAGCTATGATTGACACGAACTGTCAGTTTCAGCAGAACCGGTTAGAAAAGTATCAAGTGATGCAGATCCCAAGAAAATGGGGGGATATTTTGAATAGTGATAATGAAAATGATGGTGTCATGGTGAGGCCCTCATGTAGTGACATTTTCTATGGGGAAGGAAATGTTGTCTGGGAACCAAGGTGATATGATTGCTTTGCCGTGAAGAAGGGAGAGGAAGGATTACTCATATCTACCAAAGATAATGTCTATTAGATCTTCTATCAGTAAAGAAGGTGGGGCAGTCTCTGGATTTAATAAATGTATGAAAATTACTAATTAGTTTCTCTCATTGGAGTAGTTGAATCATAGAAAAAAGTATGCCAATGTTCTGACGCATTATAAAATCTCGGACCGAGAATCAGCGACTAAAGAAGAATATTTTTGACATGGATGTTGTAACGAGTTTGGTTTTGAAGATCTGTAGTGGTTTTTTTTGGTCTGTGGTACTTTTTTGTTGAACTGTTAATTTATTTTTATAAATGGTGAGAGGTTTTTCATCTGGCTACGCTTTTCTGGTAAATTAGGTAATTAATGATAAAAATAATATGATGATGACCATAAAACTAACCTATAACTTATTCCAATTTTATCGAATAAATAATTATGAACCTTATTCTCAAAATTGTCGAATTTATGACATATTGGGGTCAAATGGACGAGATAATTACTTTCTTAATATTCTATTAAAATAATTGTCTAAGGTGTAACATTCATATTTTTAATAAATATATAATTCTTTAATATGTGGTTATCCAAAATATATGCTCAACTATGAGTATTATTTTGAAATATAAATTAAGTAAATTATTCATGGTAATTTATTTATATTTTTTATAGAATATATATTTACCCCAAATTCCTACACAATGTTGATGTAGTGATTAATCCGCAAACAAAAAAAATCAAATATATGATATTATAAATATTAAAAGCTAAATAATTTGAGATATTTAAGATAATACATGAATTATCAAGAATAATATGAAATTTTAGGGATATAATTAAATAGATGGTTCTAATATTATTTGTTTTCATTATATTTTTATAAATCATTACATTTTATATTATTCAAATTGAAAATACTAATATTTTATGAAATTATGATTTTATTAAGTTATTTAAAAATGATAAACATATTTATTCAATAAAAAGTGATTATTATATGGTCTAAAATTTCATAAATTGGAAATTTATGGTCTAATAGACAACATATATGTAATAATTATAACCTTTTAATAATGAAAAAGATATTATCATGGTTAATATTAAAATAGGTTAACTAAGGGTTAATCAAAATGGTAATTTTTTAAATAACATCAAAACATAACTGGAATCTATTAGATGATGATATTATAAACTTAACAAATATTATCTTTTAATACATGGGAAATTTGATGTATTTGTATGGAAAATGAATTTCTTATAATTTAATATTTTGATAAATCCAAAATGTTACCCTTGCCACAATTATAAAAGGGAAACGCCTCTCTAAATTCTTCTAACCATATTTAGACTTATATAACCAAAAACCCTACCCATTTCTCTTATAAACATCTTTAAACAAATTATGATGGTTTTCATATCCCTAAAACTCCATACAGTAGTCCATTAAGAAGATATCTAAAGGGATTCCACAAAAGAAAAGGTAATCATCCTTACGATTCTTTCAATTTTATTTCTCCTACTACTTATTATTCTTGTGTTGTGTCAATGATGAAATAATAAATAATGTGTAATATATGAAATTATATTTTATTATGATTATATAAAAACAGTATTACATCTTTATCCAACCTATGAAAATCTAACAACCTTATGTTTGAACGCACGACTTACCATCTCAAAAGAGTGGTAAAATTTATTTTTCTTCACAACATTACTAGGATGGTTATAATAATGGAAATAATTTATTTATGTGATAGTTCTGAAATAACTTTGATTCTATAAAATTTATATAAAACTAACTTTATCACCATGTCACTTGTTAATTGAATGATACTGTCGCTCGTGCATATATACAACCTACTATCCCCATTAAGTTATGCCATTAATTTTCCATGAATAATATTTAAGAATGATTCAAATATTATAAATAACAAGAAAATAATATATTTATATCATAATTAAAATTATATATATGATTTAACCTTGATAAAATTAAAGTTATTGATACATTTGAATCAAAACATAAATGAAAAATGGCGTAGTTATCTACCATAATAGTAATGGTTTGTTTTAAATGGGTGATAAAATGGTATAATTAAATCATATGTTATATTATATGTGTGAAAATGGTTCAAGAGTATATTTATAACAAAATAATATTTATTTTACTATAGTTTGGGACATGTAACCCGGAAATTGAACATAATTTAAGGTTTTATGTCTAAATCTCATTATCATTCAAGACTGTTTATGTTTAAATATCTACTAGGATGGTTTCTCTTCCAATTCCAAGATTTCTAGAAAAATAATAAAAAATATTTTGTATTTTATCGTGTTGAAATTTAAATCAATTTTTACCAATGTTTTACTTTTGAATAAATTTTTTAGAAGGAATATTTTTTTCCATTTTCAAGATATGGTACTTTGTAAAATTTCTGAAATAAATTCAGAAGGATTTTTTTAACTTAATTTTAATGAAGAGCATTCCCACCATCATGAAACCTAATTTTTTTGATTTTTACAACCAGAATTTAATATTTTATTTTAAAGTCATTTTTTTATTCTTTAATTGTGTAATGTTTTTAAAATAAGTGATTTTCAAACTGAAGAATGGAATTTTGTTCATTAATTTTAATATAATGTAATTAAAAAAATTTCATCTATGCCTATTACATTTGATGAATCATAAGATTATTAAAATTTATCAATTATGATACCATCTACCATATTTTGTTTTTTATGATTAGTTTTACTAGTGATATACTATTTTGATACCATTCATGGATTATGATTATGATTATTGTTTGGGGAATGGTGTTAACATTTTTATTCTAATTTGAATATGGATTTAGATGTTTATTATGTTTCAACCCTTCATGTAACATCCTATCAATATTTTAATATACTCATTAACCCCTATTTTCATGATTATTTGGTTGGGTTTTTCTTATGCATTCTTCAGGTGCAATTTTGGAAGTCATTGGAAGTTATTAGGATGTGCATGATTTGAAGACAGTTTCCCAAACCATGATCCATGTTAGTGAAAACTATGAAAACCATGAAAGTGAGGGACTGCATGACTGGAGGAAATATTGAAAAAATATGTGCCCAAAAAGGAGAAATTATGAAACACCACAATCATAGGTGATCATCTAGGGAACATAGATTATTTAATCATCTGTCGCTATCCAACTAATTATGCACTATACTTTTAATAAATCATAAAATTTAATAAAAAGTATCAAAACACCTATTTTGTCCCCCACTCAATCCTAAATCGAGGTGGAACATTTTCTTACATATTTTGGGCTCCCAAGATCCAATTTTTTCCTTATATACCCTCTCCAAGATTGATCGAAGTTAAAAGATCTTTTTTATGTCCATTCCCAGTAAGATTTATCTCCATGTTATATATCTCATACACCCTCCTTGTCTCCTCAGTATGGATTAATAGATCTCCAATTCCTTGGATGATCTAATAATCATTGTTTGATAACTTGAATCATGGTTTGATTCTCAGATCTTCAATTTTTATGATCTTTGATAGAATTTCCCTTTAATGGATTTTGGATTCCTGATGCTGTTATCCTGAGATTGGTTTTATAGTGATTTTCTGCATTTGATTAAACAAAGATTTAATAATTTAAATTAAATTACTTGATTTTGATGTAATTAATTTCAATTGAATTTTTAAATCCACCATTTTATTGAATTAAGGATGTTAGATTTTATTTGACATTAAATTAGGGATATCCCCCATTTTCATTGAATTGGGGTATGTTTGTGAAAATTTATGGAAATTTGTGAAATTGAATTGGGTAATTTATATTGTGAAATTAAATTTTGAAATTGATTTTTTGGAATTGATATCAAATTTTTATTTGAGGAAAAAATGTCTTAAATTATATTGATAGAAATCCATTGGTTTCATATTGGAAAAAGGCATCATTTTATAGAAACATTGTTTTGGATTTAAATTGAAATTGGCATACTAAATATGCAAAAATGGGCTAAATTTTGATTTAAATAGTCATTAAATAAATTTACCATTATTTATTATTGTCTGAGCACATGTTAGCCCAGTTATTTAGTGAGTTATTTGGGAAAAACATGCTAGAATAGAAATACCCGAGCCATGGATTTATGCTTTACAACTCTAACATTAACATATATATAGATCTTATCCTTAGTGTGGTGTTGGATAGTAATATTTGTCTAGTGTCATTGATATATGTGTTCACATTATAGTTATCATTAGATAAGTGTGTGAGGATCCAATAACCTTGAACTATCATACCTCTAGGTAGATAGAGATGTTTCTTAATTTTTAAAGATTTGATATATATTCCACTACATGAATATGGTTTTTCAATGGATTTTAAATTTATATAAATTGTTTTATATAAAATGTTTATTAAGATAATGCTTAGAAATAAATTCCATCACATGAAATGTAGAACCTGATTTTTTTAATTGTAATTTTGAAATTCCATAAATATTTATTTCAAATTAAAGGCTGTATTTGGTTAATTAAATATGGAATCTTGTTATTGTATCATTATTGAGATCATAATGATATTTTATCTCACACCATACCTATTCATGTTGAGAGTTTATAAATCTCATCCTTCCAGGTTTGAGAAAATTGAATTCATCACATAGTGGTGGCTATTGTTTTTGATCATTGGGCCAGAGTTTCTTTGTCTGTTTGGAGTTGGGTGTTTTAACCTTTTTTCTAATTTTTTGTTGTACATTGTTTTGTTTATACGTGTTTTACTTCTTGTATAGTTATACCTGTAGAGTTTTATTTTGTACATAATGTGTTGTATATCTTACATTAATTGTGTTTGTGGAAAATTAGTGTACACATTCATATTGTTTGATTCCAAGTGCTAGTCAATAGCCTGTGCGGATTGGAAAATCCATTTCGGATATGTTAGTGTCAGCTTAGTTATATGGGTACCAGGGTAACTGGGATGGTCTTGGACAATTTGTTATCGAAATTTCAGTATAAGATACTTGCCTTGATGTTAGTATGTAGTTTTTTAATCTTGTCGGGACATAGGAGGTAGATATGAATCAGTTTCTATATATCTCTCACTGTAATGAGCCTTAAGTCACTAGGGATGGTGTGGGGAATATATCACAAGTATTAGTTTTAGTATATTCAGTAATTTTGATTCGGATAGATTGAAATCCAAATATATTTTTTCGATATATTGGGATTAATTTCCTTTGTTTATCAGTTTCAGTGTTAATATGATTTCTTCAATGTTGTTTGTTGATGTTGTGTAAAAACATTCCTTTGAGAATAAATGTAAATATAAACCATCATAATATTTTGATGACCTACATTGGGAAAATCAGCCCAGGTAATAGAATCTTGTTATGGCTAGTGTGAGTGTTGTAAAATCTCTAGTAGAGTAAACTACACCAGTTCATGTGTAGGATCTTGCTATAGAACCTCAAAGGGATGTTTTATAGAATCACTATTATCAGTTCCATCTCCAAAATCAACCTATGGTATAAGGATGAAATAACCCTCAAAAGACTGAGGAATGGTTAGTATATATAGAGCTTCTATTTGAGATCATAGATACATCAGTTGAAATCAAGGAGAAATGTTCCACCTTCTATCTAGAGGGACCTGGTATGAGACGGTAGGACACAATGGTGATAGAAAAGAAAAAATAGGTATTAGATTAAAAATACTTCAAATATATTTTTACCAACCGGTTCTTTCTACAACTGAGGGTGTTTACTACGTTTTTAGAGTTCTTCATACTCGAGAAGACTGACAGAACCGTGACAGAATATTCAAATATAGTTGTTGAGATTATATAGCTCGTACCTAAGATAGTGTCACATGAGATGATAAAGACTCAATAGTTTGATACAGTATATCGATATGATATTTGGTGTCATGATTTCTTAATGAATCTTTTGTTATATGGATATTTTCTAGATAGTGCATTGATGGTTGAAATGGTCATATCTTTTATGTCAGGGTTGACAGGAGTCCTTTTTTATATTAATATAGGTTCTCTAAATTCTGGTAAAGGGGTTGAGGACATGTCATGATTCTCATGGTGGTTCTCAAAAATAGGGATTCATTATGACTCTTGCAGTGCCCAAAAAAATTCTTCTCGAATTGTTTCTAGTGTTGCAAACTTGGGCACTCGAAACCGGTTTTCACTGAGACATCCAAGATATGTGGTTCTTGTGGATGCCCAGGTCACCTATTGAAGTTATACCATGTCTATTCAACTTTAAATAGTGTAATGAAATCAACATTGCCTACTAAAATTGTGGTTTTAGTCAGATTCTTTATGAGATAAAGGGTTCCAGCCACATTCTTCCAAAATAACACTTCATCACATAGTAGAAGAGTCTCTAGATGAAACAGATATCTATCCAGCGATTGTGATAGGTACCATCATTATATCTTCATCAACAATGAATTGTTTATTTAATATTTGTGCATCTCATTCTTTGTTTCAACCTGTATTTTCAATCTTCTATATCTTCATATAATACATTTATCTTATGTGATGTATGTTACAACAGCCCTCAAAACAAAGAGATAGTAGGGTATTAGTAGTCCTTCTTTTGTTTTCTTGATAATGAATTTCAAGATTACATATAATTTTCTGGTTCTCAACATGATGTTTTTGACTTAATTTTTGGGACGGATTGGATCATTCCCAAAAAAGCCGATAAGGATTTTTATCTCTAATGGGTATTCTTTACCACACCTGATGGGGTGTGTCATATCATTCAAGGAGAATGGAAATTGAGTTTGATTAGAGATAGAATGTATCATCCATTGTTGTGTAAAAAAATATTATTATTTTTATTTTGATATGTAGAAGGAATCCTTGTGTGGTGATCTCCCTCTTATTGTCGTCAATTTTCCCAACGTTTTTCTTCTAATTTGTCTTGTAATATGCTCATAAGGGAGTGGAGTTTTCAGTAGACTTAATGTACAGTACCTAGTTGATATCTATTCCCTCATACCAGATAGAATCATCTGAAATGAAATATATGAATGATAAATTAGATGATATTTGGGAGAATGTTTTTTAACTCCCTAGTGTGAAACCATGGGTGGAACCCATTCTCATTGATAATAAAGTTGATGGGTCACATCACCTATATGTTTATTAATAAAAACTCAATCAATTTATAGTGAAGAAAAATTATTGATTACCATGGATTGTTGATCTATTGTACTAGTTCAATTGGTATGTGGTTTTAAATTATTAATCTTTGATATGGTAATCAACATTTGTGAATAAAATAGTCTAACATTCGTCAAACTATATTTCATATAATTTATGGACATTATAAGTACATTTTCAAGCCATTTGGTCAAACCAATGATCCTACAGTATTTACGGATTTTATGAATAGTATTTTCTATGAGTACCTTACTACCTTCATGGTAGTCTTTTTTGATGTCATACTTGTTTACTCTAATTTAGAGGAGGATAATGTGCTTAATTTTATAGCAGTTCAAGAACTGTTAATAATCCACCAACAATATGCCATGATTTTGAAATTTGGATTATGAATTAGAGAAGTGATATTCTTGGGGAACATGGTGTCAAAACATGGTATATTAGTTCATCATGAGAAGGTAAAATCTGGTGTGTTAGGGGAAACTTTAAAATGATTTCAAGATATGGAGGTTCATGGGGTTTTCTAGTTATTATCACCATTTCGTAAAGGACATCTCCAAGTTGTGTTCTCTGAAAACAACCATGACTCGAAAGGGTGTAAAGATTTCTCGGGATGAAAAATTCCATATTTATTTTGTTCATCTAGAATGTATTTTCAGTATTATTTCATTTTAGACTCATTTATAGGTTATTTACGTATATGTGGTCTTCCATGATGCATCAGGTTCAAGTTTGGTTGTGTGTTTATGAAAGGTGAATAGGTCATTACCTATGGATCTTGAAGGCTTAGGATACAGAATAATAGTTATTGACCCATGAACATGATCTAGTAGTTCCCATCCATGTGATTAAGAGTTATAAGAATTAGCTTTTCAAAGAAAGGATTAAAATATATTTGATCCACAAGAGCTTGAGTTATATCTTCTATAAAAAATATTTGAATCTCCACAAAAGGAATTAGGTGAAATGCACATAATAATTAAAATTTGATATCACCTATAACCCATGGAAAATCATAGATGGCTTTTGAAGGAAATTTCAAATGTTTTCTATTAAAGAACCAACATAAGAGTATAAATTAATGGCTCTTTTTTCCCAGTTTCATATAGGAGTCTTGGAATCAGGGTCGAAGATTTCCTTCACTTGTATTCAATTAAATTATGATCATCTCGATGTGATTATTTGGAATTAAAATAATGATAATGAATTTTTTAGCATTATATACTCTCTATATGGTGGGGAGACCATTGCTGATGGGCCATTCTCCATAGAAATAATTCTATGCTATCAGGATCGTTTTTTTGTGATGTTGTCAATTAGAAATGCTATTATGCTGGATTTCCATAATTCCTAATAGGTAGTGTACCCATGAACCATTAATATTTTTATATGATATTTATCATAGATTATGGTATTCATGTATGATATGGGGCATTATTTATTTTTTCTCTCATTGTTATACATGCCAACAGGTCAAGGAACAACACCACAGACCTTCGGGTCTACATCAGCCACATCTAGTGCCTACATGGATATAGTATGATATTTCTTTTTAATTTTTGGTTTGGTTTCCACATACCAAGATAATGAATAATTATATATGTGTGCTGATCAATAGGATGACTAAATTACATCTCTTTATAGCAATTCATAATAGAAGAAATGTTGAGAAGCCAAGAAATCATTATATGAATGATAATTTTCTTTTTCACAGAGTTCCATCCGCTATAGTCTCTGATAGAGATCTCTGTTTGACATATCATTTTTCGAGTGGACTTTATGAGGAACTAGTATATCAGGTTATTATGAGTATGGAAAACCATATGTAGTCAGATGGCTAGATAGAAAGAGCTCTACAAATTCTTGGGGATATACTTTTTTCATGTGTTCCCAACATTTATGGAGATTCATAAGAATATTTGGGGATTGATGAGTTCAATTATATTAATATTTACATGTACTTGATCATAATGGCTCTTTTATAGGCCTTTTAGGGCTAGCCTTGTACTTTTATCTTGTGTTGGTTAGTATCGATGAATGTTTCATGTTTGGACTGAGCTTGGTTTAGAGAAAAAATGAATATTCAGTTGATTTGTTAGAGAATGATGAAATTAAATAGATGATATATTTATTATATTGATATTATCATAGGTCATTGTAATTATCATTTTTTGACTAGGTGTTCATAAAATCTTATCCTCTGTTGGGTTATCGACGGATTGGGAGGAAAGGGAAAATGTTTTATAATTTTGTGGGATTTTTTCATGTTTTTGACCAGGTAGGTGAAGATTATTTCAATTTATCACTACCTTCATATATAACATTGATACATAATGTGTTCCATGTATCACATCTTCAGAAATATCAATATGATCAGTATCATTTTTTGAGCGAGAGTGATCTCGATGTCGAGCCTGATTTATCCATGACTAAGCATCCCTTCAAGAAATATGATTCTGAATCCAATGTAATTTGTGGGAGGAGGATACCATTGGTTTAAATTATATGGTTATACGATTTAGATGATCATGATACATGGGAGAGGGATCCACTGATGAGGGATTATTAGACTCATTATTTTTTACATAGAAGCTTCTTAATAGGATTTTTAGGGACAAAAATATTCTATAGTTGAGAGGTTGTAACATCATGTTATTATTTTCAGTTACTCTTTAACCCCTCTGTTGATAATTATTATTTATTCATCTTTTCAGGGATGTTTCATGTGAAATTTTAAAAAAATTTGGATGTTCATGGGCTATGCATAGTTGGGGCATGGTTTTACCAAACACCTTCCCCTGCCATGGAAAACAGAGAGAGAGAGAGAGTTTCCACAGATAAGAAATAGTTTGACAAATTGTGCACCCCACAAGTAGAAACTATGAAAATCCACTATTAGGGGTGAAATACTATAGAGTACAATTTTTGAAAATAAGAATCCATTCCTAAATAACCGTGTCTGTGACTTTTAATCAATCTAAAAATTGATTAAAATTTTATCAAACCCCTATTTTGACCCCTGATCAGCCCTAACTCTAGTTGGATCATTTTCATAGGTACCTGGGGCTCCCAAGACTCAATTTTTTATTCTATAAACCATCTCCAAGGTGGAATAAATATTTGAGATCTTTTTCGGTCCATTGCCTATAAGATTTATCTTTATGTTTTCTATCTCCCTCTCCCTCCTTCTCTTATCCATAGAGTTTAACATGTCACCGTGTGATTGGAGGATCTAATCCTCATTATTTTGGAACATAAGTCTATGTTTTATTCTTGGATTTACATTGTTAATATTTTTCATTTTAGTTTCCCATTTAGGGATTTTTAATTTGTGATCCCCGTGATCCCATGTTAGATGGTTCCATTTTAGATTTTCAATTTGATTAACTATAAATTTCATGATATAAATTATGTTTTTTATTTAATTATAATTTATATAAATTTATGTTTTAAAAATCCAACTAAATTGAATTTAGGGTTTTTGGATTTCATTTGCCCGGAAAATTGGGAACCCCCCCCCCCCCAATTCCATTAAATTGGGGTGTGTTGTAGAAATATGAGGAAAGTTTTGAAATTGAATTGTGTGATTTCAAATGTGGAATTTAAAAAATGATATAAAATTTTAAAATTGATGTGTGCAATTGATTTCAATTTTTTATTTGAGGGGAAATTTTTTTTTTGATAGAAATCCTTTACGTTGAAATTAGAAAATGAATTATTTAATTAATAACCTGTTTAGGAATTAAAATAGAAATTAATATAATGAAATGGGAAATTGGGATGAATTCTATTTTACAAAGTATTTAAATAAATTTGATTTATTGATTATTTTTTGATAACATTAAAGCCTAGATTGTTAGTGACTTATTTGGGGAAAACAATCTTGGATGGGAGTTCCCTATAAACAAATTGACACTTTAAAGCTCTAAAATAAATTTATATAAAGATCTTATCCCCAGTGGTAAATTGGTTAGTCTTATTTGGCT
The DNA here is from genome assembly GCA_963277665.1 of Viscum album. NCBI lineage: Eukaryota > Viridiplantae > Streptophyta > Magnoliopsida > Santalales > Viscaceae > Viscum > Viscum album. The sequence continues at coordinate 245,789,208 of OY728160.1, read as the reverse complement.
TGTGTCAAAGAGACATGTGTAAACATTTCAATTTTCATTAAATAAGTGTGAGAGGATACCAAAACTTGAAACTATTTTACATATTAGAAGATGACCATATTAATCTTTCATAATTATTTTATTTGTATTCCATTTATTATAAGCTATTTTATACATGCCTTGCAAATTTATATAAATTATTTTATATAATTTTATTGTTAATCCATTATTTATATATACATTAAATCATTTAAAATGAAATGTGTGATTTTTTAACTGTTTTTTTCAAATTACATACCTTTTTATTTAAAATTGGAAGCATTATTTGGTTAATTAAATTTGGAATATTATTATGGAATACTTGGGAGATCCCATTGGTGTTTCAGCTAACACCCTACCTCTTCCTTTGGGGGTTTGTAGATTTTCTCATGTCTTGTTCAATAAAGGGGAATGAAAAATTAGGACGTTATAGTTGTTTTTTATCTTGCGCCTTGAATTGTTGTGATTTTGAGACATGGGTGGTTTATCCAGTTTTCTGGTACTTTTTGGTTGAACATTTAGTTGTTTAAACAGATTTTACTTCTAGTATAGTTCTCCTTATAGATATTTCTTTTGTACATACTTAATTTTAACTCATTCTTCTATTTTTTTGTAAAAATAATTCCTACATTCGTATTGTTTGATTCATAATGATAGTCACTAACCCATGGGGATTGAGAACACCCTTCGGGGTAAGTTAGTGTTTGGTCGGTTATCATGGTACCATGGTGTCTGTGTTGGTTTGGGACACATTCATATAAATAATTCATATGAATTTTTTGTGTGATGAGTGGGGCATTTTATAATCCCACAATGCATCAATAGGTCTCTTAGGACAAATTATTTTGTGTATTGGTTGACTTCATACCCATTTATGTATAGTTTCTTTGCCAAATCATTGATGTTATGTTTATGATTATGGAATTTTTCATTCCATTATTATAAGATTACTTATTAATTTACATATGATTATTTTATTAGTTATGATATGCATGAAAAAAAATTAGCTCATATTATTGTGGCATTAGTTGACTTCTATTTATTTCTTGATATATTATGAAGGTCTTATTTAGCTCATGCTATATTTTTAACCTTACGAAGAATCTGAAATCACCCCATTATCATGTTTCACTTCCCAAGGATTCCATAAAATGTATTATTATTGACTATCCATGATATTAAAAATTATAAAATGGTGTTATGATGTATTTTATGTTTTATATTGTAATGTGATATATCTAGTTGTCTTGGACTTCTATAATATTTATCCTTTTAGGGTTCGATCACTTGTAATTAGTTCCAATGTAATAATGTAACCACCAAAACTGAACTATAAGATCAAATGTCCTTAAATTTGAATAACTATCTTTCATAGGGTTTATGGATCAATTGTTACTAAAGTAGTACGTGAGGTTTGACTCATATATTCTTCTACAATAAATAAGATATGTTTTATACCTATCAAATTCAATGATGATTATATACTACACCTTTGATATGTTGTATCATGAATCTCCATCTTTTCTTGATATTCAATGTTTAATTATATATTATTATTTAATGTGACATGTGATTCAAGTGATCTCATAGTGGTAAAGGTTTGATGTTATAGTATAATTGTTTATTTGGATTGATTATGGTTAAGCTTCAGATAATCAAATATTATGAACAATATCCCAAGAAACTGTTGAATTTTCAACTACTCGGTTTATTTCTTGTGAATGAATGTTTCCATTCATTTTATACTCTTTATATGGAAATTTAACCAAAATTATTATTTTTAAATTAAAACTGACATTATTTATCTTTTTAGTAATAAACCCCTATTAATTCCATAACAATTATTTCAAAAAATGTTTTCAAGAATGTTTTAATGGTCCCCGTGGATTTTATGATTTCATTTATACCCTTTTTTGAATTATTTAAAAAAAATAAATGGAATATTTTTTTCATTTTCAAAACAAAACATACATGGTTTTTTATTGAAAACGTGAAATTAAAATTTTTTTAATGTGTTTAACATCTCCAGCTATCATAGACACTCAATGTTTTTAAAGCATCCACAATTTGTTCCTAGGGTTATTTTTAAGGAAATATATTTTGAAAATGATTCATATTATAATTTTTTTTTTCAAAGTGGAATGTCTATTCTCCTCAAAAAATGTTTTAAATAATTTCTTAAACATCCTTGATATGTTTCCAAGGGAATTTTGAAATAAAATGTGTTTAAAACTGCTTTATGTTTTAAAATTGTTTTTGAAAGTGGAAAGGCAATTTTCCACTAGGCGTTTTTCAAGTGATCTTCCAAAATCATTTTCCACTTAAAATGAAATCATTTGATTTCACATATTTTTTATTATGGATAAGATAAATGATGTGATACTTATACTCTCTATAAATGGATAATTTTTATTTTGAAACAATATATATATAACCCAATTATTTTCATCTGGTTGTGATATAAGGAATTGATTCAATTTTTATGAAACCATTTTTCTTTAATTGGGTTACGATGTAATGATATGATGTCTGATTTACGATATTATGTAACAAATTAATTTTATTTTCATTAAAAATGTTTAGAACCTATATAACTATCCAATGAATTGGATAAATAATTATATCTCATCTGAAAAAGGTGGGGAACAAGCAGATTGGATATATCAGAAATGGGAAGTATTTGAATCCAATTCCATTTTTTGGAAATAGGTAAGTCCTGATCTATATGGGAAACTATTATTATATATTGGTCCACTAGGTTGATGTTCATTGTATTTAACCATTAAATAAGAAATGTTCTTACATATTTATTTTTTTACCTCCCTTTCATGATATTATAATATGGTTCGTTATTGATTTATGATGGGTTACTTTTGTGTGAAGTGTTTTCCGAAATGGTAATGTTTTATGTCCTATATCATGTATTTAATCTTTAAAAGTTTTGGTATGAACTTTATAATTTATGTTCATGATCCAAAACCCTTACTTTAATCATAATATTTCATATGATAATTGATTTAATGCTCCTACGTTTACCCTTACTAAGAATCAGATCACAAACATTCTTATGTTTCCTTCCCAAGTTATGAATAATTATTTAGGTACGGTATTCCAAATATGATTACTATGTGAGAAGTTATTTTTGGGAGATATAAATACCCGGTCTTTTAATGCATGGATATTACATATTTTGATTAATATTCAATACATTACAAAAACATGATCCAATGGATTATAATGGTTTAGTGTCATTGTAAATTTGGAACATAATCCTCTTAATTCAGGGAATATCATCAATGTCTTCCGTAAATATATTTATTTTTAGTACTATTAAAAAACATATCTCACTTTAATCATTTCATTATAACCTAAGGAAAGGAAACATTTGAAACAGTGACATAAGAAGTTCAGTAAGGGTAAAAAAGATAAATGCATAGGTATAATATGAACATAATGGTATAATAACTATAGCATAAAAATTGAAAACCATTCCCTTCATATCAAACATGATAATCGCGATTCATTGAATAAATATTTACAGTTCATAATACATTAATTACCAATAAATAAAACCAAAGTATCTATGATATCATAATATTGTCCTAAGATGTAGATTTTTGGAATATACATAACCCTAGAAAATCAATTCCATGGTAGTGTAGGCTCACAACCAAAGTTGTCATAGTGGAATTGGTTAACTACCCTAACTATCATTATAGTCATCTATCATTCTCAATAGCATCATATAATACAATTTCCCTTACTAGACCGATTATAATCCCCATTCTGAATCATATCTATCCCATTCAATATAAATTTTCACCCAATGAATTAGAGGGAGATATAGGTCCCACCCATCTCGTAAGGAAACACATAAATATATGTGCAATAAGATCATAAAAAAATATCAAATCATATCCCCTGAAATGAAATGGGTTTCATAAACATTTATTCATGTCAAAAACCCATGTAAAATAATCTGGATTCATAATTATTTCATCATTTCATCATTGCATTACCCATGACAAGAAGAAGGTTTAAGAAGAATTTTTTCATTGTGTAACTCTTTGAAGCGATATGGATTTCATAAACATCACTACTTCAAAAACCTAAACCATTTATAGAAAGACTAAGAATTGTATCATTGGATTATATTGTTAGTAAACGATACGTAACATCAAAGGATTTCATCTTAGATGGAAAATGATTTCAAAATATCACATTAAAAATTTCATGATGAAGATAACTTATCATCGAAAATCGCATTTAAAACTAAACATTCATAAATTATTCTGTATATAATTTTCTTTGCAAATGACCATAAAAATTACAATGGAATATATATAAATCATTTAAAACATTTCATGAGGAAAATTTTAATTCGTATTAGAATTTTTTTTAAAATAATTTTTTTTCAAAATCAATTTCCCTTGAGAAAAACCATTACAACTTAATATTGATGATTTAAAAATAATTTTAAAATTTTCTTGATAAAATTATCCTTTATTTATAGGAAAACACTTTTTAGAACATTAAAAACTATTAAAAATAAATTTCATTTTGAAATCATTTATTTGAAATATGTAAATTTATGAAATATTAATGACAACATTGTATTCGAAAAAAATTGAAAATTTTTAAGAGTAACTTAAAATCATTGAGAGTTAATAACATTAATATATATTATTTATGTGGTGCATATTAAAAAATAATTATATCATATTTTTTGTAAAATCTAAATGAGAATTATTTGAATAATGATAATAAGATTCCTTTAAAAAATGTAAAATTTATAAATAAGAAAAACTTGTATAACAAAAAAATATTATAATAATAGAACATATTTTAAATTTTTTTAGGAAACATTTTTTCTGATGAAAACAATTTTCAGACTAAAGTGATAAATAATTTTATATTTTCATTAAAATGCTATCTAAAATATTTTAATTAAAAACGAGTAGAAAAATGCTACTATTACATGAAAAAACAATTAATAACTAGATTAGAATATAGTTCAAAGAAATTATTGAGATATGGATCATAAAATATTTTCATTGGAAACATTACCATAAATAATAATGATAATTGATAATATTGTAAAATAAAATCTTTACCACTCTGGTAACATTGAATTATAATCCTGAGGAAGTAATAACATAAAATTTAAAAAAAATAATTATTATAAATAAATATTTGGAATTACATGTAAAAATATTTGTATACACACCTCTTAAAATAATATAGATGCATGACATAACATATGTCTCAATGAATGAAAATTGAGGCAATAATCTCATACATCTCTTTTACTATTTCAATCGTAAAACACAAGAATCAAATATCCTAAAATGAAGATTTAATTCTGAATAAATGTTTTCATTAATAATAATAAAATAAATTAAGGGGAATTATATAAAAAACATAAATAATTTATGTGGTGAATATAGAATTTGTCTCCATGAGATTTAAGATAGAATAGAAATCCCTTGTTGTAAGTCTTGTATTCCATTGAACTCATTTGTGTTAGTTAGAAATAATAAAAAGTAATAGAAAAAGGGGGTGAATTGTGACTTTTTTAATAATATTCACTGATGCTACCTTTTTAAGCCCTTTTTGATTTATACTGAAATGTAGTGTCTTCTTCTGTAAATGTGTAAGCTGCAGATAAACAGAAAGAAATGACACATCCAATTTATAGTGGTTTGGGTCACAATGGTCCCCTAGTCCAATCAACCAATGCTATCTCTGTGATCTTAGTGAATATCAGTAGATTGGTCCTATTATAATATAACCACAAAAGTACAAATGAGTGCGGGAAGTTGACACATTTACAAAAAAGTTTAAAAAAAGGGCCTTCTGGATCTTTTACAAGGAACACATTATCCAAAACAAAGATTGAGAAACTGAAACTCCACCACAACTGAGTATCAGTAGTTCATACTCAACTAAATGAAAATAATTTTATTTTAAGGTACGGGTTGAACTTTATAGTTTCAATAGAAACAACAGATATTATATATATCTTCTTCCAAAATTAAAGTCTTCCAACAATGGGAAGTTCTGAAGTGATTCTAGTTTCCAATGATCGACAATAAAAGGAAGAAACAAAAAATAGTAAATGATTGAACATGTATGTCTCCAAAGTGTATCCTCTTCTTGGAATAAAAAATCGATCGATTTTTTCAGTGGATCTATAAATGATATTTAGAAGAATATGGTGAAATATCAATAAAATGATTTCAAAATAACATATTCAAATCATTTATATTTTCATATTAACTGATAAAATATGTAGAAAGAAAACTCATGTTTTGAAATTCCTGATCCAAGAAAAATGCCTAAAATATCACAAATATTTAAATTCAAATACATCGATGGGGGTTATAAATTCCCTTTGAAAGGGGATTGAATTTGTAATATCCCAGGTACGGGTTCCACTCAATGGGTGCCACAAACCCAGTTCGCCACGTGACCTCAAGCGCATTTCCCCAAACCTCAGAGGCTAGCGACTAGCAGAGTGGGCACAGGTCTGATATTGGGGAAACTATACCACCATTTGTCGAAGTGTAGCAGAGCAGAATAAAATATACAACATACAACAACAGCGGAAGTGGAAAACCATACACATTTAATATAAACAACTACAGTAAAAGATAACCAATAGTTATATAGATAATGATGAAACATGTCTCATGTTCTAAGAAAACAGCCAGAACATGTTACACAGAAGTACAATACGATGCAATAAAATGTACAGTTACAACAGAACAAAACAAAAAGGTGGCAACATCATGAGCCTAAGCTCGGTCCCATGCTCCCATACTCCTCAGCAACAATCATGTACCTGTATAGGGACCATTTCCCTTATCCACACCTGCAGCAACATAGTCTGTTTGGGCCGAAGACATGACCCAAATAGGGTTTAAGAAATAAATCCCAGTAGGCACCCACCAAAGGCTCGTAACCAACTATGTGAAAAATATCCACCAAAAGTGTGCAGTAGTAAAATGCAATAAACTAAGAAGTACTCAAAAGTTACTAAATTTACCAGTTATATTGCAATTTTATTATTCATTTTTAACCATTTAATTTAATAATATTTTGTGCTCCATAGAACCAATCCATCAGGCCAACCAGAATCTTTCCCTCAGGCTAATATAAGAAAACCACGCCTTTAGGCTTCCCCTCAGGCTATACAGTACCTTGACGTTAGGCATTTCCTTTAGGCGAAATTGAATCTTTCCCTCAGGCCAAACTGAAACGAAACCCTCAAGTAATCAGAATCTTTCCCTCAAGAATTGCCCTCAGGCTAATAGAACTATGCCCCCAGACTAATCAATAGTTCCCCCAGGCTAATATATCACTTCCCTCAAGATAAACAAGTAACCAGGAAATTCCCAACATATAACATGAAATTTACATACAATTCCTCTCAAGGAAAAAGTAATGAATAATATAAACATGGCATACCCTCGAGTATCCTGGCCAAATGGATAAACAGAGGAACACACACCCAGGGTGGTCCTGGATCCAAGCAGTGATCCCAAACAGCAGTTTATTATCACATTTAATTACCTATACAATTCTAGGTATTTAAATAGCCAAGGGCTTAGCCACACGACACCCCAATATGGGTTCGTAGTACAACTATACATAAAAACGCACAACAGTTGAAATTTAAACACCAAGCCACCTACCATAAACACCCCTGATCAGTAAACATGAACTACGCTCCTCGAAACGTCCAAGAAATTCTTAGATCTAAGGTAAAAGGAAAACCCGTTCAAACATAAATTACTTTCCCTCGGGAAAGAATTGATAAGAACAGATTAAAGAGAAGGAGAGGCTTACTTGTATGGTTCCAACGAGATCGATAGAGGCGGAAACGTATTCCCGACGTGCGATCTGGAGCTCCTTGAATGTCCGTCCCTCTATCCCAACTCCTCCATCGGTTATAAGCCTTCACTATGAACAGGGGAGGCTACTTCCCATTTTAAGTGAAAAAAACAAACTACACGGCATGTACTATTGACTACATCGTGTATACTTTTCTCATTTAACTATTCCTCTCACGGCACCACCGCACTGTTCATCTGTCGACATGTGTACACGGAATTTATTTCTGATTACACAGCGTGTACCATCGCGCAGCTAATGGCTGCGTCCACCACCTTAATATTTTCCTTTCGACTGACTACAGAGTGTGTAAATACAAACTACATGGTGTGTAGTCAGTTTTTACACCTATTGTCGCCGACAGGGCTACACAACCTGTGTACTCATCCCACATGGCCAAAGTACACGGCGTGTGGAAAAGTACAAGGTGTGTAGTCCCAAAATTTAGTATTTTCCCCCATTTCCCTTATTTATCAAAAACAATTAAGGAAAAGAGAAAATCAGAAACTCTTACCTAATAAAAATAGGGTTCTTACAAACTTCCCCCCTTAAAGAAGTTCTCCTTCGAATTTCCCTTCCATGGTTGATGAAGACAAATCTCAGAATAGCTCTAGCCTCTGAGCACGTACGTCGGTTTCCCACTCCCAGGTTTTGTTCTGCACTCAGCCATACTGCCATACTACCCGTACGAGAGGAACTGAACAGCCTCAGAGAACCTTCGTGCTCCTATAAACGATATGAATCAGATGCTCCTCAAAGGACACATCGATCTAAAGCTCAACCTCCTCTAGTTGAAAGACATGAGACAGGTCTGAATGATAGTGGCGCAACTGATATACATGAAAGACGTCGTGCATGGCCCGATACCTCTGTGGTAACTGCAAATGATAGGCAACCAGCCCGACACTCTCTAGAATCTCAAATGGCCCCACATACCTCGGTGAAAGTTTACCATGTCTTCTGATCTACATGTGTCCCAACCTCAGTGAAACATGTAAGAGAACCTGATCCCCGACCATGAACTCTAAGGGTCATCTGTAGAGAGCAGCATAAGATTTCTGACAAGACTGTGTGGTAGCCATCCCCTTCTGAATCAACTGGACCTACACAGAAGTCTCATGCTCGAGTTGTGGTCCAAGTAAAGCTGCCTCTCCTGCCTCTAACCAGCACAAGGGTGATCGGCATTGCCTACCATATAAATCCTATTAAGGTGCCATCTCAATACGTTCATGAAAACAATTATTATAGGAAAACTCGACTAGGGGTATATACTTCTCCCAAGAGCCCCCAAAGTCCAGGATGCATGCACGCAACTTGTCCTCTAGCACCTGTATCGTACGCTCTGACTGGCCATCTGTCTGAGGGTGGTAAGTTGTGCTCAGAAGCACCTATGTACCCAGTGCCCTCAGAAAACTCTAATAGAAACGAGATGTAAAATGGGTGTCCCTATCTAAAATGATAGAACGAGGAACCCCATGAATTTGTACAACCTCACGGATATACAACTTTCTGAGCTCGTCAACACTGAAGGTCTCTTTGATCGGAAAAAAGTGAGCTACCTTCGTGAGTCTGTCCACAAAAACCCACATGGAATCATTTCCTCGAGGTGACCTCAGCAACCCAATCATGAAGTCCATCGTGAAATCATCCCATTTCCACTCTAGGATGGGTAAGTGTTGTAACAGTCCAGCTGGTCTCTGATGCTCCGCCTTCACCTGCTGATAGGTCGAACATCTCGTAACAAAACCAGCTACATCTCTCTTCATACCCAGCCACCAGTAATGACGTCTCAAGTCATTGTAAATCTTGGTAACTCCGAGATTAAATTCCCAAGATGAAGCATGAAACTCCCATATCAGCTCCTTGTGTATATCCCCTAGGACCCGTACTCATCCATGTTAATGCAGTACCTCATCATCTCTTATCGTCCTCCCAGGAGGTGGGTCCTCACTTTCCACCAACTCCCATACAACTAGGCCTTTCGAAACAGATAGTTGTCTCATCCTCACTCTATTCCGGAGGGTAGAGGTCATAGCTAAAAATGAAAGATAGGTCTGCCCCTGCTATCGTGCACCTCCAAATGCATCAGAGAGAACAAAGCCATGAGCTGCCACTCACAACTGGCCTCCTGTACTGCATGTATCTAAGTCCTCCTGCTCAGTGCATCAGCTATTTCATTACCTTTACCAGGTGTATAGGCAAGCACAAAATCAAACGACGGAAGGTATTCGACCCACCTTCTCTGCCTCAAATTCAAGTCACACTGAGTAATGATATACTTGAGATTTTTGTGGTTGGTGAAAACCACAAAAAGATCTCCCAAGAGATAGTGTCTCCAACAGCGCAATGCATGAACAACTGCAGCCAACTCGAGATCATGTGTCGAGTAATTCCTCCCATGTGGCCTCAAATTCCAAGAACTGTATGCAACAACTTGGTCACCCTGCATCAACACTACTCCTAGCCCAATAACTGATGCATCATAGTAAACTTTATAGATCTTCCCTTGATCTGGAAGTATCAGGGCTGGTGTTGATGTCAACCTTCCTTTCAGGTCCTGAAAGGCTGTCTCGCATGCTTCCGACAAAATGAACTTCACAGCCTTCTTAGTGAGTCCCGTCAACAGTGCTGCTAAGTGGGAGAAGTCTTGTATGAAGAAACTATAGTAACCATCCAACCCGAAGAAACTCTCTATATCTCAAACACGTTCTGAGGATGATCCCAGGAAACTACTGCTCTCACATTCTCTAGGTCTACTCCAACTCCTGCCTCTGAGATGATATGACCCAGGAAGTGAATCTGGTCCATCCAAAAGTGGCACTTTGAGAGCTTAGCATATATCTTATGCTCTCTCAGTGTACTCAATACAATCTCAAGATGGGTGGAATGTTCATGTCGAGTGTGAGAGTACACCAAGATATCATCCATGAATACTACCACAAATGAATCCAGATATGGATGGAACACATGATTCATCAGAGCCATGAAAACTGCTGGTGCATTCGTGAGTCCAAATGGCATAAACAAGTACTCGTACAGACTATATTGGTTCTTAACTGTCAGCTGGTTCAGCTTTTGATAACCCACATAGAGTCTGAGGGAACCGTCTTCCTTCTTCGCAAAGAGGACCGGCGAACCCCAAGGAGAAGTACTGGGTCAGATAAAACCCTTTTAATGTAACTCCTTTAACTGCCTCTTGAGCTCCTGTAACTTAGGCATGGCTATCCTATAAGGAAGAATGGACACTGGCGCTGCTCCTGACACATGCTCAATAGGTACATCCGCCTCACACTTAGAAGGTAGACCCAAAAAGGTGTCCGGGAAGACATCCCTGAAATGATCAACCACTTCAGGGAAATCTATCTGACAAGTCCCCTGATCATCCAGATATATACTCGCAATCTGGGCTCTGACTCCACCTCGCCCACGATGCTGTGGTCCAGCTCAACTCGCCTGAACATCCCATTCACCTTTGTATAGAAACTCTTCACCCTCTGGTGATGTGAAACTTACCCTACGATGATAGAAATATAAAAAGGATCGAAAGGGAACCAACCAGTCCATCTCGAGAATGACATCATATCTCATCATCTCTAAGACATAGAGGTCCCATAGAAAGTGACACCCACCAACCTCAAGAGGGAACTCCTTGAACTAACGCACACCAGCCGTTCTATTCCCCAACGTAGTGTCTAGCTTCATAACAGCAGAAGAAGAAGAAACACAGTGCCCAAGGCTCTCCACAACGAGTATAAGTATAAAACTATGTGTATCACACATATCGGAAAATACTAAAGATAAGACTGAAGCTACTAGAATAGTACCTCTGACAGTAGAAGGTCTGGGATCCTGCTTTTAATAGGTCTGTTGCACTGCATATGCCTGCCCAGTGTCGTGGCCTTGCGACATAGCCTAGCTACCCTGAGCTCTCCCGCCCTATTGCCTCTGATATCCTGGGGTCTGGCTACCACAACCATGACCACCATCCATGCCTGCACACCCTGACGTATTCCAGATTCCCGACTGATAAGAAGTCGTTGGTCCTGCTCCCGCATGCGAAGTCTTAACAGAACCCCTCTCACTAGCCACTGGTACAAACGCCCTACAAAAGCGATGCAGATGACCCATCTTGCCGTAAGCTCAGCACTCCACTGGGCCATGTGGACATTGTGGTCTCTTTTTCCCCTCTTTACCACACTAGTATCACCTGACCGAGCTGTCTAGCTAGTACTTCCATTATGAGGGAAACTAATCTGTCGCTTTCTATTTCTGGTAGAAGTAGAACCAGAAACTGGTACTGAACCACCCTAGCCCGCAGCACTAGCCACCCGCAGGTTCCTCTATGTAATCAGTTCTTGGTTCACAATAGAATGTACTGTAAGCAACCTGAAAACAATTACCAGTGCTTGGATTTCATAGCGAAGACCATCCTCAAAGCATATAGCCCTCAACGTCTCATCACCCACCAGAATGGGTGCAAAATGTTGAAGCTCGGTGAAACGAGAAGAATAATCCATCACTAACATAACGCCCTTGTGTAGGTTCATGAACTCTCGAGTTCGATCTTCCCTCAACATCTTTGGGAAGAAGAAGTCATATAAAACTGTCTGAAAATATTCCCAAACCATGTCTCTGGGATTCTAAGTCTAAGTAGTAACATCCTACCACCTCTTAGAGGAATCACGCAGCATATACATCGCAAGCTTGACCCTCCACGATGGAGGCATCTCTTGATACTCGAAGATAGTATGCATAGACCCCAGCCAAGACTCTGTAGCCTATGGTCCGCCATACCCTGAGAATGTAGGTGGATGCTGCTGCTAGAAGATACGAGTCAGCCGAGCCATAGATATGGCAGCCAACGGTGCTCCCTGAAAGGTCTGCATGAACCGCATAAATCCTTCACGGAACTGCGCCTCTGCGCCTGTGTCCGGCATAACAGTTGGCATCACATCTGTCTCTACTAGAGGATCCACTAGTAGCCCATGGCCCAACATCTCTGGAGTGTAATCGTTGCTGCTCTCTTGGAGAACAACGCTTGGTTGTCTCGGTGGCATGACTCTACAAGGTCAAATGCACACCTTAGATCAAGATTATCACAGTCTGAAAATGAAAGGGCCAAAAGGGGAACAGTAGGAGTAAGGAATTCAAGATTTCACAATAAGACTAAATGGCATGTATACTGACTACATGGCATGTACCTGACTTCTATTCCCCTGCCCGGGTCATTATACATGGCTAAGCCACACGACTCCTGTTGAACAAAACTAAACAGCGTTTTTATTAAATACACGGAGTGTTTGGTGTAATTTTCCAGTTTCTCGTGTCGTTTGTGACATGGCCAAATACTCATCTTTATACTACACGGTGTGTTACACCTGAACACGGTGTGTACAACACCCGATTTTCCAAGACACATGGCTAAGTCCACATGGTCTGTCCTCAGACAAGACTACAAGGCGTGTTCCTCAGGCACACGTCGTGTACTGGATGAGCTTCATCGACCCGTTTTGTTAGTTACACGGCCGGATACACGGCTGAAACTACACAATGTGTTCCATATACACACGAAATGTACACGAGAGTATAACACTGACACGTGTTGTTAGTTATATGGATAGGTCCCTAGGAAAGACTACACGGCATGTGCCACAGTGGACATATTGTGTATGTCTTAAGGTCCCCACTGTCTGTGTTGTTAGTTACACTGGTGGACTCCGGGTCAACACTACATGGCATGTACATCAGGTACATGGTGTGTATATTAGGTACATGGAATGTCCTCCCCAAGCATGTCCCTTCCCCGTTTCCCCGCCAACATGGTCCTTGACACGGGAAGCAACTACACGACATGTACTTAGGGTACACGGGGTGTACCCAAAAAGTTTTTCATTTCTTCCCGAACAGGAGAACACACAGCTGTGTATGAGGAACTACATGGCATGTGTACTGGATGTTCCAGATATTAAGTCTCAGTTACTTCTTCGGAACCCAAAAAATACTGAAAAACAACACCTAGGTTCCAAATTTCGATCTGTGAGGGCCCATACTCCCCGCAAATCAATGTTTGGGATCTTATATGTGTTATAAAAAGATAACCAATTAATGATCCATCAAATTACGGTCAATGAGGGCCCATACTCCCCTAAAACAAAAGTTTGGCATCCATTCTATCCATAATCTCACACAAACATACCCTAATACATAGTAGGTATTTATCAAAGCAGCTATCACAACGGTATGCTTTTCTACCACAACAACTATCACAACAACATGCCATTTCTAATGAACCTACATGGCATGGAACTATGTATGGTATGTGATTTCTAACATGTGCCTAAATGATGCATGAGATGTAATACCCTCATCTCATTGGGTTATAACTAAATAGAACTCATATATAAGATATAAATAGCACAATCACAAGTGCGTCACCCAATGTTGAAATCAAATCAACAGTAAAATTTGCAAAATTAGAAGAATTGCAATAACTAAGGAAGACCGGCCTTTCCCTGTACATGGGTAAGCTACTCCCGGGAACATCTTATTACCAACTACCATTTTTGTCCTATCCCTGACTATGGATCCAAATAGTAAGTCAAAGAAAAGAACCCCTCTGATACCACTTTGTAATGTCCCGGGTCCGAGTGCCACTCAACGGGTGCCCCGAACCTAGTTTGTCACATGACCTCAAGCGCATTTCCCCAAATGACAGATGCTACCGACTAGCAACGAGGGCCCAAGTCTGATAGTGGGGAAACTATGCCCTCATTTTTTAAAGTGTAGCGCAGTGGAATAAAATATATAACATACAACAACATCGGAAATGACAAAACATACACATTTAATATAAACAGCTACAGTAAAAGATAACCAACATTTATATAGATAATAATGAAACATGTCACAAATTCTAAGAAAACAGCCAGAACATGTTACACAGTAGTACAGTACAATGCAATAATAAGTATAGGTGCAACATAAAAAACAAAAAGTCGGCAGCATCGTGAGCCTAAGATCAGTCCCATGCTCCCCTACTCCTCAGCAACAATCATGTACCTATATAGGGTCCCCTGCCCTTATCCACACCTGCAGCAACGTAGTCTGTTTTGGATGAAGACATGACCCAAACAGGGTGTGAGAAATAAATCCCAGTAGGCATCCACCAAAGGCTCATTCCCAACTGTGTGAAAAATATGCAACAAAAGTGTGCAGTAGTAAAATGCAATAAACTATACAGTACTCAAAATTTACTAACATTACCAGTTATATTGCCATTTTATTGTTCATTTTTAACCATTCAATTTAATTACATTCTGTGCTCAGCAGAACCAAGCCCTCAGGCCAACCTGAATCTTGCCCTCAGGATAATATAGGAAAACCACACCTTCAGGCTTTCCCTCAGGCTATACATTACCTTGCCCTCATGAATTTCCCTCAAGCGAAATAGAATCTTTCCCTCAGGTAAAACTGAAATGAAACCCTCAAGTAATCAGAATCTTTCCCTCAGGCATTGCCCTTAATCTAATAGAACTACACCCCCAGGCTAATCAACAGTTCCCGCAGGCTAATATATCACTGCCCTCAGGCTAAACAAGTAACTGGTCCATGCCCCACATATAACATCAAATTTACATAAAATTTCTCTCAAGGAAAAAATTAATGCATAATATAAACATGGCATACCCTCGAGTATCCTGGACAAATGGATAAATAGAGGAACACACCCCTGTGGTGGTCCTAGATCCAAGCAGTGTTCCCAAACAGTAGTTTATTATCTCATTTAATTACCTACACAATTCTAGGTATTAAAACATCCAAGGACTCAGCCACACGACACCCCAATATGGGTTTGTAGCACAACGGTACATAAAAACGCATAACAATTGGAATTTAAACACCAAGACACCTACCTTTAACGCCCCTGATCGGTATACTTGAACTATGCTCCTCGAAACGTCCAAGAACTCCATAGATCTGAGATAAAAGGAAAACCCATTCAAGCGTAAATAACATTTCCTCAAGAAAGAATTGCCAAGAATGGCATAAGGAGAAGGAGAGGATTACCCATACGGTTCCAACGAGATCGACAGAGGCGGAAACTGATTCCCGACATGCGATCTGGAGCTCCTCGAAGGTTCGTACCTCTCTCCCAACAAATCCTCCAGTTTTATGCCTTCCCTATGAACAAGGTAGTCTACTTCCCATTTTAAGCGAAAAAAACAAACTACACGACATTTACTGTTGACTACACAACGTGGACTTTTCTCATTTAACTATTCCTCTAGAGGCACCGTCGCACTGTTCATCTATCGACATCAGTACATGGCGTGTATTCCTGATTACACGGCATGTACTGTCACACAGCTGGCGGCGCCATCCACCTCCTTACTATTTCCCTGCCGACTTACTACACAGCGTGTAGTCGGTTTTTACACCTTTCATCACCGAAAGGGCTACACCTTGTGTACTCATCCCACACGGACAAAGTAAAAGGTGTGTGGAAAAGTACACAGCATGTAGTCCCAAAATTTTGGATTTTCCCCCCATTTCCCTTATTTCTCAAAAACACTTAAGGAAAAGAGAAAAGTAGAAACTCGTACCTCAAAAATAAGATCTGGGTTCTTACTGAATTTCTCCATTGAATATGATATTTTGAATCATTCATATCATGTTTTGAATTGGACGTAAAGGACAATTGAAACATCCTGTAATTCAGTCAAAACTGCTGTAGAAATCATAGAAAAAAACTCGAATTTAAATATCTCATGTTGAAAATTCAAACGTAAGGTTCAATAACAAAATAAAAATAATACCAAATGTATGGTTCAACTATGTAGTGATCATTTTCCAAAGAAAAGGTTCACAATGTAATAAAACAATTAAGGTTGATGATTCATACATTTGTCTCTCAAAAGCAGGGTTCCTTGCTTCTGTAGGGTTCTTTAACCATACATTATTCTTTTGAAAATGTATGCTTTTATCCAAATGTGGGGTTCCTTAACCATACTTTTCTAAAAATATAGGTTTGATGATCTATATATATTATTCTAAATATAGGTTTCATTCCTTATATATTTATCCATGAGTAGGGTTTATTCCTGACATTAGGTTTATTAACATTGGGTATGAACAGTGATTCCATAATATAGTAAAATATGTTCCACACACTATAAAGAATATTCATTAATAATAAAATGCATGGATATAATTATAGAATATATATTGTAAAGAATATTAATTTATTGAAAAAAACATGATGTAATATCATTAGTAAAAAAAGGGTATTTGTGAGCATCAAAATCAATTAAGATTTATATTGTATTTTTTAAATAATAAATTCCCAACAATATACCCCTTTTAATGATTACAAAACCAATAAAATATCTAACAGAAAATATGGAATTTTTTAATTTTTTAATCACTTTTAAAAAAATAAAAATTATTATTTTCATTTCATAGAACTATTTCAATAAAAAAATATATATTAAATTAAATGTTGTGTTTAAACAATTTTCTCCCTCTTTTGTGATGTCAAAAAAACAGTCTGATAAAAAGGATTATAAAAAATTTAATTTTTCACAAAATTGTAAATTAGTATTTATAGTGTAATTTTTGGATAAATAAGAATTGATTCTAGAAGTATAGATATACAAATAATAACTAAATGATAATGAAACATAAAATATAAAAACAAGAAAAAATAATTTATTAAAAATTGTACAACTATAGTAGAGGTTTTGGATCATGAAAAATATTTAAGCAGATGATCTTGTAGAAGGGGAAAGGGTTTGGTTAGGAGTAGGTTCTGGTTGATCCTATGCTGCATAAAATGCTTATTTCAATTCTTCCATCTGAAGTTATTTCTTTTATAGAAGATTGTCAGCTAACATTTTGATCAAAATCCTAAAATCGTGACCAAATTTTAGATTTTCAATCAAATTAAATTTAAAAAAGTCCTAAAAATTATCCTCTATTGGTATAAACATACATAATATGACACTAAATTGATCAAGAAACAACATGATTTTGGTTTCGCATGAAGAGAGTTTCTCAAAAAGATATATCTGGTAATCAAATAGCACAGAGATGGGTTAACTATTTCATTGATGATTCTAAATCATGTAATTCATATCATACATAACTGTGGTGACATATTGAAACCTCTAGATAATATATGGTGAAGTTGAATGTGTATAGATAGAAGGGATGTAATGAAAGATACTTCCCTTGAATGATTCAAATTATCTTCCCAAATACCATTTCAAATCAGAAAAAACAATCTTAGAAACATATTCTAATTTCAATATCCCAAACTGGTTTAACATTTCTATTTTAAATGAATCTAAATTTCTTTTTTTAAAAGAATGATCTTTATTTTCATAAAGCTAAGTCAAATCAGACTCTAATACTATTCATGGAGAGGATGAATTCATTAATTCATCCAAATATTTCATTGATGCTTCCATCTTTTATCAAATACTAGAAATCTATTCCAAAGGAGTGTTATACTTTATAAGAAGGTCTTCTATTTGTTTTTAATGAGGGTCATATGTTATTTCATTTGTATTCATTGATTCAGAAGTAAACTAAACAATAGCTAAGGGGATAAAATTTTACTTATCCACAAACTTATTACATGAAAAATATATACCATCAAGATCCTCTATAATTTATCCAGAGATAGATACAGTTTTTTCAATGGAAGGACCAATGATAGATATCTCATGATTTTCAATGATATCAATGATCTGACTGGTTTATTTTTTATCTTGTTTCTCTCCTTGATAAACTTCTTCCATGTGATTTAGTTTTGGAACATTTAAAATCTATTGAGAATGACTTTCTTACGTCAATACTCAAGATGATCTATTTCTTCCCAATGAATTAAATGAGTTGCTTCTCCAGATCCAAACTTTGGATCCTCAAGCTGTGGTTCTTCTATGACGCTTGGTTTTGAAATAATTTCTTCATGAAATTCTTCTTCTTCTTTTACAAAATTTGTATCATCAAATATAGTATTTATCTAAGTGGATTGGGAAATAATGGATTCTTCAACTTGTTTATTTCGTAATTTTTTTTCTCCATTGAACAAGAGATCCAGATATATGTTGATCATTGACACCAACAGGAATGAGTTTTCATTTCACTCTACTCTAGTAAAATGACAATTTACTAAGATTCCCATTATTCAACAGATTTCTATAATGATATTATATTTTATATTTCAAAATTTGAATCATGTTCTTTCTAAACAAGATAACAGATAGGATCCTTCCATAAGGCAAAAATGACATTCTTTCTTCTAAACTACAACATAAGCTTAAATATCTCAAAATTTATCTAGGAAAGTTCAATTTGATATCCCAAATAAACAAAAATATATTATAAATATTTGGGTTTAAAATTTTCTCCATCTAAGGAACTCTTAGAACAATAACAGTTTCAAAAAAATTACCAAAACCTTTTGATCTACTTCAAGATATTTTATAAACCTTTTCCTAATTTTTTTTGAACAATATAGAAGAGTAATTATATTTGCAGACTTGTGATCTTGATTTCCAATAGATCAATTGTAACACCCCAGGTAAATAAGGAATATGACATTTTCATATTTATCCATATTTTTGAATAAAATATTAATATGACTTTAAAGGGGACGCTATGCTCGATGGCGTACCCAACACGCAACAACGAGTTTCTTGGGAATCTTACGTTGCACTCTAATAATAAAATAATATTATTCTAAATGGTAGTTAACATGAAGCCGTTGTAATGGCGGGAATGGATAGAAATAACTAAAATATGATTATATATGTTCTTAAATATTTTTACATTTATACAATAAAAGATAAAGGCTTAAAATACGGAAAGAATTCAATTTTAGGCGTATATGCCCTAGTTTTCACTAAAGGTTCACTTATCACCTTTTGATGGAGAACCGTCATTAAATATAGTTTTGTTCACTCTTAAACATTCTTTTGGACCAAATAAAACTCTTATTAAGAATCGGGACATCAAAATTTACTTTGTGTAAATTTTTGGTATCTTTCCGATAAAATTCATTTTTTTAATGAATAGTGTAAAATGTTGTATTTTAATTCAAAACCACTTTTTAATCTAATTTATTTATATGATTAGATTATATTTTGAATTGGTTTTAAAGTGAAATTAGAAAATATTTTTACCATTAAATGCAATAGTGGTCGTTGGAATCAATTTCACTTTGAAATCAGACTTAAACTAGTGTCAATCTTTTGATACTTATTGTTTCATAAAACACGCTATTTGTCATGACAGTGGGAATTAATTATTAAATTAATTAATGTGACTTATATGTTTTGAATTTTTTAAAACGTACTTCATTTTTGAATTCAGAATATCAAATATAGCTTAGGGTGAATTTTTGGGATTTTTCTGAAAAACTTCAATTTTTGATGAATAGTGAAACCACTAAGTGGTACTTATAAAACTGATTTTCCGTTTAAATGAAATTTTTCCATCATTGTGTTTTGATTTTCAAAAATCCGACATACATGGTTGTCATTAAGAAGTAAAATGTGGTTCAATGAGATTAAAATAATTTTTTGGTGAATAGTAACTTATTAAGTTTTTAATCGCAATTAGTGGTAATTAGTGTGGTTTAAGGTAAAAATAATGCTTTAATAAAATGAGATGAGCTTGACCCATGTCTTACCCTCATTTTTTGTATCATGGCCGAAAAAGAGAAGCCATGGGTCAACTTGGGGACCCCATGGATCCACTTTGGTTGGGAAATGACATAAATAATATTTTATTTAATGTAAAAGTAAAATTGACACAAACATGATATGTTTTACTAAACCAATTTTTAAGTGGGGTTATACAAGTCATATTTTTTATTATAAATATTCATTGGAAAGATAAAAAGATTTCCTACATCATAGTATTTTTTTAATAATTTTTAGACATTAAATAACTGAAATTATCTATGACATAATAATGATGCAGCGGTGACATCATTATTTGACGATTTAAATAAAATGGAAAGATAATGTAAAATCTATGAACTACACATGTCAAAAACTTATTGTATGAGTGGATTTGGAAGAATTATCACCTTATCCACGAATTATATCAATGTGGGACCTTTCGAAACCGAAAAACATTTTCAAATAAAGTAATATTTCTTTACTTTCCAAAAGTGCCCCTCCTCTCCTCTTATAAAAGGCCCCCACCTCTACCACATTTCACACACTCCTCAAGCCTTTGGCTTGGCCAAACCCTTCCCATTTACTCTCTCCACATCCCTCTCCTCATCCTATAGTATTCCCTTTGGGCAGAATCCTTTCAAAGAAAGCCTTTATGCTCAAATCAAAAGGAGTTACACTTTTAAAGGTAATTCATTCTCTCATGTTCATTTGTTTTATTTTGCTTCTCCAACCCCCTAAACTCTTTTTATTTACTTCTTTTGTAACAACACCAGTATCTTCAATATACTAGGATTTTTTTTATAAGATTTATTCGAGCTACACTCTCACACAACTACATCAAATGGTTAAATAACATACGGTTTCCGTGGATGGCGAAATTCTGCCTCCCGAAACGATGATTGTTCAATACTCATTTAACACCTTCAAAGGTGGCCATTATGATGTCACTATTTTTATATATGATATATAATATGTTTATTTTTTCCTTAATCTTCTGTTTTTTTTCATTTTGGGCATACTTTTATGGTTTCCATTATGGGTAAACGCGATATCTTCATTTAAGGAAGTGCGGACTACCGCCCCCTCAAAGTGATTTGATTCGTTAAATACAATATGTGGGACGTATAAAGGATGGAACTATGATATTATATATGATATTATACTGTAATTATAATATACCTTTATATAATTATTATTACATTCTATAAAATATGAAATATAAATGAAAGTAGCATTCATGCATACGTACGGCTTACCGTCTCCATGAACGGTGCATTTCATTTCTTACCTCTAAATGATTATGTAATGTTATAAATGCATGCATGTACTGGATATATATGACATATATGATATCCATATCATGAATATTATTCTTGATATAATAAACATTTGACCACATGAACAACATGTAATGTTAAGAAGTCCACTTTCGACTTAAGAACCAAATATCGACAAAACAAACATTATTAACTTAAATGTTTACATAATGTTTATAACATGGAAATAAGTGATATAATAGGAATAATTAACTAGAAAAGGTTCTTAATAAAGGGGAAATTAACTCAAGTTTATTATTCAGGACGTTAAAGAACGATCGAGTCAAGTCGGACCCGAGGTAAGGGATCTTACTCCTCTCTTTCTTTTTAAGTACACTCTTTTATGTCATTCCTTTTAAAGCTCATCTTTCTTGTTATTGGGATGATCTTTTATATTAATCCTACTGTAATTTTTATGTTCATGTGATGAGATACCCTATTCTTTCTCATCAATCCATTTTGGAAGTTTTGATTGGCGCCGTTAGGCTGCCAAACTTTCGTAAGAGATGTAACTTCTCTCTTTCTTTTTAAGTACTCTCCTTT
The DNA here is from genome assembly GCA_963277665.1 of Viscum album. Lineage (NCBI taxonomy): Eukaryota > Viridiplantae > Streptophyta > Magnoliopsida > Santalales > Viscaceae > Viscum > Viscum album. The sequence goes on along the minus strand of OY728160.1, from coordinate 245,766,743 downwards.
ATGTCACTTCTTTTAAGCTCCTATTTGTAATGTTGGGGGATGTTATTTTATATTCCTCTTTCTGTACATTATATTGTAATGTGATGAGATACCCTATTTGATCTCATCAATCCATATTCGGAAGTTTTATGTGGCGCTGTTAGGCTGCCGAGTTTTCGTGAGGGATTTTTCATCTCACTTTTATTCCCGTGAGATTTATGCTACATTTGCCACAAATTCCATTGAGTGGTGTATTTACTGACCATTATTCTACTCTTTGTGTAATATACTTTCATTTATGATTATTTACATCAATGACCTATTGCCTTTCTTTCATGGGGTGTATGTTTTGAAAGATACCCAAGTCGGTAAGGGAACCTTTCACCCTCCTCTTTTTTAAAAGACTTATTTTATTGGGTCTTTTAATTTACATATTTTTATGTTGGGATATGTTCTCATACATCCTTATTGATGTAAATTTTATTTCCAAGTGATGAGATACACTTTTTATCTCTCATCAACTCATTTTGATGTGATGTCGTTAGGCTGTCAAGGGAACTTTTTAACCCAATTTCGATTTCTTTGGGTTCAACTTGTAGTCATTGAATATGTCATCCATTGAATATGTGTGAATGACCTTTTATTGTTTTACACTTGATATCCACTTATATTGGGTGTATATATATTTTTCACACATATTTTTGAGATATATTTGTCCTTAATTTAAGGATACCTTCTTTATAAATGATTTCATCACATTTGACATTTCTATTGAGGGCTCATTGTTGTTATGCACCAATTCACTCTTATATGGTGTATATACTGTCCTTTGGAGTATTATATCATGAATACTTTTATTCTCATGATATTATAAAATTCTGACTAAATGTTATTCCTCGATTATTGTATTCAAGTGTCTCTAATTTTGGTAAAACCCCTTTAACCAAAATATCGTTTTAAATGTTTTAATTATTTGTTCTTATTAATATCCATGTTTTCAAAATGGTTTTAAGGATTTATTTATATGGATATTAATGTTTTAAAATGTTAAAAGCTTCAAGGTGGTATGGGACACTTTGATTCAAAAATCTCTTTATTAAATGTTTTAAATGGTTTTGGAAATGGTTTCTTTTTGAATGGATTCATTATTTCAATATCCTAAAATGTTATATTGTTATTGAAACGTGGAAATGTTATGTTTCCTTTATTCATGTTTATGTGATACGATTATGTTATGGTTCTTGGGCATTCTTATGAAGAACGGGTGGTTCCGTGATAAACTAAGGGCGGGTGAGACCGATATAGCTCTCCAATGCATTGGGTAACGTAAAGGAGTGAAACGTTAAGGTTTCTCCGAAGAGATTTAGGGAATATACTGTGATGGGTATTCCAAACATAACCAAGAGGGTTACTCCCTATGTAAGAATGTTATGAATGCCTCAAGTTACCTTTATGTCTTATGTTTTTTATGGTTTATTCATGATTTGATATGCCTACGTTTTATGGGTAAAGTATGATTTCATTCTTATGTATTTATGAACTCATGTTTCCTTTCCATATTTTTATAACCCTTACTAAGATTTTTATGCTCATCCCAAGTTTTTGAAATGTTTTTCACAGGTCAAGGGAAAGGTACATGATGTGATGATAGTGTCAAGGATGTGTCAAGAAAGAATCCGTGTTTTATTTTAAATATGTTTCTGTTGATGGGAAGAATGAATATTGTCTTTTATGTAACCACTTTGTTTAAATGTGGAATGTAATGTAAGTTTCATGATCAAATTCTCTAAAACTCTAAACCTGAAAAGATCCTCAATGTGTAATCTTGTAATAACTCAAGATTAAGTAAGGTTTAAGGCTGGGGCCTTATAGTTGGTATCAAAGGTCGGTTTAGATAACTTTAGAGGTTAGGGTATTCTTTAAGCATAATTGACAATTACCATAATGGTTAGGATTTCAGAAAGAGTCTTAGTTTTAGATAAAGTTAATGAGTAAGTATATCTTATTGTCTATCTTACTCATTAGTACATGATGGTTTTTTTGATATATTCACACTGACCTTTTTGGTTTTAGTAAATGGCTGGATCTAGTAGGCACCAATGTAACAGTGGATGTGAAGGAAACTGTGACAGTTTTTTGAGCAAGAAACTGAATGATATGGGAGCTGCAATGAGAACTCTTTTGATTATCCTCAACCAACTATCTGGAGTCATGATTGACCACCTAAACCTTGGATATTTCTCTAAGTCATCATATATGCAAGAAACAAATCCCTACGGAAGTACAGGTAATAATCATAAAGGTAAGTGTGTTCAAAAACCTATGTGTCAAATATGTGGAAAGAAACACCTAGGAAAATGTTTCAAAGGGACAGAAATATGCTATAGATGTGGAAATGAAGGTCATAAAGCAAGAACCTGCCATGGAAAAAGGAAGCATCCAGTTGACTCGAGGAAAGGGAAAGAAGTTCTTTCTGAGGGATCAATTGAATGTTTTAAATGGGGTGTGCATGGTCATTATGCAAACACATGTCCTATGAAGAAGTTTCGTGAATGGGGTCACCAAGAGCGTACCAATATTCGTTTACCAATACCTAATGCCATTCCAATTGAGGATGAAGAAACTGACAATGACCAATCAAAGGTATGTACTATTTCATGACTATTGTTTTCTTATTTTGGAATCTTAGGATATGATTCATGATTTTGTTTGTAGGAATGAGGTATTTCGGAATAAGTTAGAAAGGAATGGATAATGGATCATGAAGAATTTTGAATGAGTAAGATGTCAACATATGAGGTATTCAAGAGTTAGGGTGAAATTCTTAAGAGTATTAAGTCTCTTTTGATGATGGGGTTACATTAGAAGACTTTTTATATTATGTGTAACCCTGATGTTTAATATAGGAAAATTTTCTTCAAGTAATAGTTATCTTTTCTTTTGTGGACATAGTTATAAAGAACCATTTGGGTTTATATGATCCTTACTTTTGAGGTAATTATGGGTTACCATATGTTATGATTGAAGTGAAAGGCATGAGATATAATTGAGGTTAAATTATGTTATGGTTATTTTTGATGATTTTATCCCTTTTTGGGTAATGATTTGAGAATTATATAGTTTTGGAAAAAGGACAACACGCAGACCGTGTGACAACCCGTCGCGTCGGACAATGTTGTGGGAATCGAACCCACAACCAAAGTGCGACTGGTATTTATCGCCTACCACTGGACTACGTGAAGCCCCTGGTTAGTTTGACTGATTCTTTTTAGTTATATGATTTTCTGAATTAAGAGTAAGTTGATTTTGGAGGATATGTGATTAGGATAATTACTTTTCAATGTGAGACTTTAGGAGCAACTGATGTTGTTTGGAGATAAATGTTACGATTTAACTTGGAAGACTATGTGACTAAATCCTTCAAATATTTGGGTTTCAATCTTATATTGGTTTACTTTGAAGAATTTTATGGACAAATTGTTTATCGGATGGTCCTCGTTGAACTTTGGGTTTTGTTGGACAAATTTTGGAGATTAAGAATAGATTTTCTTTTTATAAGGGGTTATCCTTTTCTGGATTATCTGATCTTTTACTAACCTTTTTGGTTTTGGTTTTGGTTAAAGCCTAAAAACATGGGATGTATATAGTTCTCTTTTGGGGATTAGGTGATTCTCTAGAAGTTGATTATAGTACTCTTAATGCGAACAAGTCTCCCTAAATACTCATCTTTTGGAAAAAATATGAGTTTGACTAAGGAATATAGTAAAATTTGAAAGTCAACATGATAAGTGATTATGCTTCCTTATGAATAAATTCCTCAATAAAAAGAAACTTAAAACAAAAATGTTGTCTATTAAATTTTCCTACTGGGGAATCGAATACCGTTTAACCCATCACAAGTTTGTGATTTTCTCGTGGTTAACTTTCTCCTAGACATGTTTTCTATCACTCTCCATCAGAACATGACCCTTTGTTTTTTCCTCCATGTCCATATTTTCATACTTGGAATCCTAGTATGGGTTAACTCGGGTGACCTTTGTACTTATCTTTCTTTATTTTAAAGTGATTTTTTACCGACTCTTCACCGATGTGGGACGTTCAAGGATGTTTCCAAGCACAATTTTAAAATTGCGAGGACGCAATTCCCAAAAGGGGGGAAGGATGTAACACCCCAGGTAAATAAGGAATATGACATTTTCATATTTATCCATATTTGTGAATAAAATATTAATATTACTTTAAAGGGGACTCTATGCTCGATGGCATACCCAACACACAACAACGCGTTTCTTGGGAATCTTACGTTGCACTCTAATAATAAAATAATATTATTCTAAATAGTAGTTAACATGTAGCCGTTGTAATGGCGGGAATGGATAGAAATAACTAAAATATGATTATATATGTTCTTAAATATTTTTACATTTATACAATAAAAGATAAAGGCTTAAAATACGGAAAGAATTCAATTTTAGGCGTATATACCATAGTTTTCACTAAAGGTTCACTTATCACCTTTTGAAGGAGAACCGTCATTAAATATAGTTTTGTCCACTATTAAACATTCTTTTGTACCAAATAAAACTCTTATTAATAATCGGGACATCAAAATTTACTTTGTGTAAATTTTTGGTATCTTTCCGATAAAATTCATTTTTTTTAATGAATAGTGTAAAATGTTGTATTTTAATTCAAAACCACTTTTTAATATAATTTATTTATATGATTAGATTATATTTTGAATTGGTTTTAAAGTGAAATTAGAAAATATTTTTACCATTAAATCCAATAGTGGTCGTTGGAATCAATTTCACTTTGAAATCAGACTTAAACTAGTGTCAATCTTTTGATACTTATTGTTTCATAAAACACGCTATTTGTCATGACAGCGGGAATTAATTATTAAATTAATTAATGTGACTTATATGTTTTGAATTTTGTAAAACAGACTTCATTTTTGAATTCAGAATATCAAATATAGCTTAGGGTGAATTTTTGGGATTTTTCTGAAAAACTTCAATTTTTGATGAATAGTGAAACCACTAAGTGGTACTTATAAAACTGATTTTCCGTTTAAATGAAATTTTTCCATCATTGTGTTTTTATTTTCAAACATCCGACATACATGGTTGTCATTAAGAAGTAAAATGTGGTTTAATGAGATTAAAATAATTTTTTGGTGAATAGTAACTTATTAAGTTTTTAATCGTGATTAGTGGTAATTAGTGTGGTTTAAGGTAAAAATAATGCATTAATAAAATGAGATGAGCTTGACCCATGTCTTACCCTCATTGGTTGTATCATGGCCGACCAAGACAAGCCATGGGTCAACTTGGGGACCCCATGGATCCACTTTGGTTGGGAAATGACATAAATAACATTTTATTTAATGTAAAAGTAAAATTGACACAAACATGATATGTTTTACTAAAACAATTTTAAAGTGGGGTTATACAAGTCATATTTTTTATTATAAATATTCATTGGCAAGCTAAAAAGATTTCCTACATCATAGTATTTTTTTAATAATTTTTAGACATTAAATAACTTAAATTATTTGTGACATAATAATGATGCAGCGATGACATCATTATTTGACGATTTAAATAAAATGGAAAGATAATGTAAAATATATGAACTAAACATGTCCAAAACTTATTGTATGAGTGGATTTCGAAGACGTATCACCTTATCCACGAATTATATCAATGTGGGACCTTTTGAAACCGAAACACATTTTCAAATAAAGTAATATTTCATTACTTTCCAAAAGTGCCCCTCCTCTCCTCTTATAAAAGGCCCCCACCTCTACCACATTTCACACACTCCTCAAGCCTTTGGCTCGGCCATCCCCTTCCCATTTACTCTCTCCACATCCCTATCCTCATCCTAGAGGATTCCCTTTGGGAATAAACTTTTCAAAGGAAGCCTTTATGCTCAAATCAAAAGGAGTTACACTTTTAAAGGTAATTCATTCTCTCATGTTCATTTGTTTTATTTTGCTTCTCCAACCCTCTAAACTCTTTTTATTTAATTATTTTGTAACAACACCATTATCTTCAATATACTAGGATGTTTTTATAAGATTTATTCGAGCTAAACGCTCACACAACTACATCAAATGGTTAAAGAACATACGGTTTCCGTGGATGGGGAAATTCTGCCTCCCGAAACGATGATTGTTCAATACTCATTTAACACCTTCAAAGGTGGACATTATGATGTCACTATTTTTATATATGATATATAATATGTTTATGTTTTCCTTAAGCTTCTGGTTTTTTCATTTTGGGCATACCTTTATGGTTTCCATTATGGGTAAACGCGATATCTTCATTTAAGGAAGTGCGGACTACCGCCCCCTCAAAGTGATTTGATTCGTTAAATACTATATGTGGGACATATAAAGGATGGAAATATGATATTATATATGATATTATACTGTAATTATAATATACCTTTATATCATTATTATTACATTCTATAAAATATGAAATAGAAATGAAAGCAGCGTTCATGCGTACGTACGGCTTACCGTCTCCATGAACGGTGCATTTCATTTCTTACCTCTAAATGATTATGTAATGTTATAAATGCATGCATGTACTGGATATATATGACATATATGATATCCAAATCATGAATATGATTCTGGATATATTAAACATTTGACAACACGAAGAACATGTAATGGTAAGAAGTCCACTTTCGACTTAAGAACCAAATATCGACAAAACAAACATTATTAACTTAAATGTTTACATAATGTTTATAACATGGAAATAAGTGATAAAATAGGAATAATTAACTATAAAAGGTTCTTAATAAAGGGGAAATTAACTCAAGTTTATTATTCAGGACGTTAAAGAATGATCGAGTCAAGTCGGACCCGAGGTAAGAGATCTTACTCCTCTCTTTTTTTTAAGTACACTCTTTTATGTCATTCCTTTTAAAGATCATCTTTCTTGTTATTGGGATGATCTTTTATATTAATCCTACTGTAATTTTTATGTTCATATGATGAGAGACCCTATTCTCTCTCATCAATCCATTTTGGAAGTTTTGATTGGTGCCGTTAGGCTGCCAAACTTTCGTAAGAGATCTAACTTCTCTCTTTCTTTTTAAGTACTCTCCTTTATGTCACTTATTTTAAGCTCCTATTTGTAATGTTGGGGGATGTTCTTTTATATTCCTATTTCTCTAAATTATATTGTAATGTGATGAGATACCCTATTTTATCTCATCAATCCATATTCGGAAGTTTTATGTGGCGCCGTTAGGCTGCCGAGTTTTCGTGACGGATTTTTCATCTCACTTTTATTCCCGTGAGATTTATGCTACATTTGCCACAAATTCCATTGAGTGGTGTATGTACTGCCCATTATTCTACTCTTTGTGTAATATAATTTCGTTTATGATTATTTACATCAATGACCTATTGTCTTTCTTTCATGGGGTGTATGTTTTGAAAGATACCCAAGTCGGTAAGGGAACCTTTCACCCTCCTCTTTTTTAAAAGACTTATTTTATTGGGTCTTTTAATTTACATATTTTTATGTTGGGATATGTTCTCATACATCCTTATTGATGTAAATTTTATGTCCAAGTGATGAGATACACTTTTTATCTCTCATCAACTCATTTTGATGTGATGCCGTTAGGCTGTCAAGGGAACTTTTTAACCCAATTTCGATTTCTTTGGGTTCAACATGTAGTCATTGAATATGTCATCCATTTAATATGTGTGAATGACCTTTTATTGTTTTACACTTTATATCCACTTATATTGGGTGTATATATATTTGTCACACATATTTTTGAGATTTATTTGTCCTTAATTTATGGATACCTTCTTTATAAGTGATTTCATCACATTTGACATTTCTATTGAAGGCTCATTGTTGTTATGCACCAATTCACTCTTATATGGTGTATATACTGTCCTTTGGAGTATTATATCATGAATCCTTTTATTCTCATGATATTATAAAATTCTGACTAAATGTTATTCCTCGATTATTGTATTCAAGTGTCTCTAATTTTGGTAAAACCCCTTTAACCAAAATATCGTTTTAAATGTTTTAATTATTTGTTCTTATTAATATCCATGTTTTCAAAATGGTTTTAAGGATTTATTTAAATGGATATTAATGTTTTAAAATGTTAAAAGCTTCAAGGTGGTATGGGACACTTTGATTCAAAAATCTCTTTATTAAATGTTTTAAATGGTTTTGGAAATGGTTTCTTTTTGAATGGATTCATTATTTCAATATCCTAAAATGTTATATTGTGATTGAAATGTGGAAATGTTATGTTTCCTTTATTCATGTTTATGTGATACGATTATGTTATGGTTCTTGGGCATTGTTATGAAGAACGGGTGGTTCCGTGATAAACTAAGGGCGGGTGAGCCCGATATAGCTCTCCAATGCATTGGGTAACATGAAGGAGTGAAACGTTAAGGTTTCTCCGAAGAGATTTAGGGAATATACTTTGATCGGTATTCCAAACGTAACCAAGAGGGTTACTCCCTATGTAAGAATGTTATGAATGCCTCAAGTTACCTTTATGTCTTATGTTTTTTATGGTTTATTCATGATTTGATATGCCTATGTTTTATGGGTAAAGTATGATTTCATTCTTATGTATTTATGAACTCATGTTTCCTTTCCATATTTTTATAACCCTTACTGAGCTTTTTATGCTCATCCCAAGTTTTTGAAATGTTTTTCACAGGTCAAGGGAAAGGTACATGATGTGATGATAGTGTCAAGGATGTGTCAAGAAAGAATCCGTGTTTTATTTTAAATAGGTTTCTGTTGATGGGAAGAATGAATATTTTATTTTATGTAACCACTTTGTTTAAATGTGGAATGTAATGTAAGTTTCATGATCTAATTCTCTAAAACTCTAAACCTGAAAAGATCCTCAATGTGTAATCTTGTAATAACTCAAGATTAAGTAAGGTTTAAGGCTGGGGCCTTATATCAATGATCAAACCTAAATACATATTCATGTGAGAATTTTAAAATTTTAGTAATTTTTTTTGATGAAATTAAAAATTGATTATCTTCTATTAGAGATGATATTGTATCTTCTATTTCACCAAAACTAAACTAAAAAATAATAATTAAAAGTACTTTGTTTCTACCTCATTAAAAAAATTCTATTGTTTTCATTGAACAGAAACTCTAAAACTTGAAACGCAAGGTCTAGCCTAAGTAGATGGTCTGTTTGATAAATCCATTGAAAATCGACCATATTTCCTTGAAGAATATTTCTATAGAGAATACCATGATTCTTCAAATCACTTGGTTCTCCTTCATGAATTATCTTTTCCTTCTTCATTTTATAGAATCTAATGGTTTAAGGTTTTGGGTTCTAGGGTTTATGATAATGACAACGGTTCGGGAAGGTCAAATTGTTCGAAAATGAAAATGTAAGATAAGTTAAAGGGTTTTTTAATAGATAATGGAATATTCTTGTTTCTTGTTCCGATTATGTATGTTAATCACTAATTTTTTATTTTAAGACCACACTATTTTAAACTAAAAATGAGGAAAAAATATATTTAATCATATAAATGAAATAATGGCTTTGACAGTGAAAATAAAATAATTAAATAAAAATAAATTGGGCCGAAATAAATTTGAATAAAATTAAAACTAATTTAAATTCTAAATTTTATAAAATGGATTAAATTGGTTAATATTTATTTAAAAAAATAATTTTTACTCATCCTTAATAAAATCCAATCTTTTAGTTAGAAGTGGTTTAATAAAAATGTATGCTTATCAATATTTTGTTTTAACAATTTCTAAAGATATAAACATTTGAAGAACATGATATCTTAAAAAACAACGTCTTATATCAATATTATTAGTCCTATATTGACTTATTGAATTTTTTAAATATTTATAGCACTAATATCATCACATAAAATTGGTATAGTAATGAAATTTAGTCCAAAGTCCAATAGAGTTTTTTTCATCCACAATACATGTGCACAACAACATCCAGTTGAAACATATTCTGATTTAGAAGCTAATAGAGAAACTGAGTGTTATTTATAATAGGACCAAGAAACTAATGATTTTCCTAAAAAGTGATAGGTTTATGATGTTATTTTTATAAAAAATCTAAAACCTATAAAATTAGTAACTAAATATGAAATTAATTCAAACTAAAAAGCTTTTGAAAAAATAAGAGATTGAGATATTGTTCCTTATAAAAATCTAAAAAAATTAATAGTAGTAAGATTATATTTTTGGTATTTGACTAATATCTAGCACATAAAATTACATAAAAATTAATTTATGGTCTTCTAGTAGTAAGATATAAAAATCATCTAATAATTTCTATATATAGTTTATTGTCAAATAGTTTTCTAGTTTCATCTAAATCATGTTTTACATTTTCACACATTGGAGTAATATATGTATTTTTGTTCTCAAGTGAAAACTTTTTCATTGAATAAATAATATATTTACATTGATTTAAAACATTTTCGAAATATTTTTGTTAAATCTGAAATCATAAAAAGAAATTTCATTCTCCCATCATACTCATTTCAAATTCTCTTTTCATTCGTTTTGAAAAATACTTACAAATATTTTTATTTGTTGAACCGAAAATAACATCTTCAATATAAATTTGAACAAATAAACTATTAGAAGAAATAGTTTTCTTAAAAATAGTTGGATCTTCCAAACCAATATTAAATCCAGTTTCCAAAAGAAATAAATTTTATCTTTCATAAAAAACTGTCAGGTTCTTGTTTAAGGCCAAGATAAATTTAGTATGATTGAAGACAGAATTTGGTTTTTGAGGATTTTCAAAACTCTATGATTTTTCAATATAAACATCCATTATTAAATATCCATTTATAATGATAGATTTAACATCCATATAATATAATTTAAAATTCATATGAGATTCATAGGAAGAAAAGATTATAATATCATCTAATCTAGATATATGGGAAATGGTTTTATCATAATCTATTCCTTCTTTTTTATTATATCTTTTAGCTACCAATCTATCATTATTTCTTATTATGATACCTTGATAATCCAGTTTATTTCTAATGACCCACCGAGTTCATATCGTTGAATAGTTGGTTAATCTGTCTAATAATTCCTATAATTTATTCATTTAGAATTGTTTTTGTTCTTCTTTTATTTTTAACATCCAAATCTCATCTTCTAAGGATTCTTCAAAAGACTTAGGATCTAACTGAGATTGAAAGGAAAAAAAATTCACCTATGTTTCCTATATTTCTCATAGTTCTAATTTTTGTGTCTAGGTCTACTATAATAGTTTCTAATGGATTGTTATTTAATGTCCTAGACTTTATTGGGTAGATAATTTTAGGTTCTTTAGTATCGTATTCTCTTGAACGGACTAAATTTTATTAAAATAATTTTCAAATTCATATTCATAAGTTTCAGGTCTCATGTTATCAAATGAATCATTTACTTCATCTTTTTTATCTTTATCTTTATAAATATTATTGGTTTCATCAAACATCATATTAACTGATTCTTCAGAAATCCTTGACTTTTTATTAAACACTCTATAGTATTTATAAGTAAATAATATCCTAAAAATTTCTTTCATAATTTTTTTTATCAAACATATCAGTTTTGTCCTTATAATTCATGATATATACCCTGCATCCCAAAACATTAAAGTACTTTACTTTAAGTTTTTCATTATTCCATAATTCATAGGGTGTCTTTCTAAAATTAGATCTTATTAAAACTCTATTCATGATGTAGTATGCTATTCATACATTCTCTTCCCAAAAATAGGTATGAAAACTATATTAATTTAAAAATTCCCTTTCTATTTCATTAAATGATATATTTCTTCTTTCAATAATTCATTTTTTTGGTGTTTTTAGTGTAGATATGGTATGATTAATACACAGATTTGAGAAAAAATCAAATAATTTATTATAAAACTCACCACCATGATCACTACTCAATGAAATTATTCTAAAAACTTTTTTATTTTGATTTTTTTAAACAATCATAAATAGTAAATACATCAATTTTGAGATTTATAAAATATACCTAAGTAAATTGAGAATAATCATCACCTAAAACAAGGAAATATGATTTACCAGTCAATATTTCTACTCTGTATGGTCCAAAAAAATCCATATTGACTATTTCATGATGTTTATATGTTTTAATTCTATTAATATATTTGAAATAAGACTTATTATATTTTACAATTTTTCATGCATCACAAAATCTATCAATGTCAAATTTAAGACTATGAAAATTAGAAACTAAATGTTTATTAGATAAATTAAGTAAATAATATATTTTATAATGACCAGTTCTCCAATTCTAGATCCAAGAATCATATTTCTTAGTAGTTAAAAATTAATATTTTGTTTACACATGGAATTTAAATCCAAAATATAAACATTATCATTTCTAGGTGATCTAAATTTAAGCAATTTATCTTTAAACACATAGAAGAAGTTATTAGAAAATCAACATATAATATATTATCAAAAAATTTAGAAATACTTATATGGTATATATTTAGTCATTTCATATATAGTAAATTGTTGATTGAGATAGTATTTGGATCTCTAACAGTTCTAACACGAACTATATTTTCTTTTTCATTGTCACTGAAAGTGACTAGACCTCCATCCATTTGAGAAAACAGATGAAAATTTGATTAGACTCCTTTCATATTCCTGAAAAATCTATTTTCCATATACCATATAGATTTTTTGTTCCTATGGAATGTTTCCTGCAAAAGAAATTAAACATTTGTTTGTTTTTTTACCCATATTTTTTGTTCCCTATAGTGTTATCAAGAAGTGATATGGGAATATAAATTTTCATAATTTTATCATAATTTACTTCACTTTCTCCATAAATGTTTCTAGATATAAAATAATTTTTAATACCATTAATTTTATGATTTCTAAAATAAAAATTATTAGTATAAGTACTTTTTGTTCCATAATAATAATAGGTAGTGTTTTTCAAATTTGAACAAAATATTTTTTATACATTTTTTATTTCTCACCATATTTTATATTCCATATATTTCTCATTTATTGATATTATTTACATTAATTTCATTTAAAAAAATTTATCCATTGGAAAAATTAATTGTAATACTCTTACATGATTCAACTTCATCCTGCAATTATTTTATTTTATTCGTGATCAATGCAGTTTATTATAGATGAGTTGAATTTTTTAACTAGTTTTTATGTAGTTTTCGAATAGTATCTATTTCACATGAAATATAATTATGAATATTTTTCAATGATTTATGATTCTTTAATTAAGAATCATATTTCTATTATAACATTGAATGGTATGGAGATATTTCATTACTAGAGAAACAATTAGTACCAAAATCAAAATTGAAATAATTTTTTTGCATTTCTTCTTCAAACATAAATCACAAGTTGTCTTTGAGTTTTGATGTCTTTTTTTCAAAATCATATTTTGAGGATCTTTTGGAGTCTATATATACACTCCAAATAGTTTTCATTGATATTTTTCTTTTATTCTCATAATCATTATTTTTGTGATATTTCTTTTCTGACATCTTTCTTTTATCGTTATGTTGAGAAAAATCAAGTATTTTGTGACACAATTTTTTGCATTCATAGCATAAAACAACTATAGCCTCATTATCATTCTTTTTGAAGGATTTTCTGAAGCCCCTTTTCATTTTATAATATTCTCTGAACTTTTTGGATAGTTGAGCGCATTCTATTGTAGAATCTATAGAGTTGATATTTTTGAATCTTTTGAATTCTTGTTTTATTTTTAGGCATTGTTTTTGAGACGTTACTTTAAGAGTAGTATTTTTCCCTTTCACTACAATATTATGATTTTCAACATCAGATTCCATTTTTTCTTCACTAATCATAAGTGTTCCAATCCATTCTGTAATTGTCCCATTCATGATAGGTGATGGTTGTCAAATAGAAGTACATATGACATTCCATGTCTAGGTTGGTACTCTATGTAAATTCAAAACCTGATCAGTTTGATTGATAGGATCTCCCAAGGCTATAATATTATTGATGATTTATGTTAACCTTCTATTCATTTGTGTGATGTTTTCAAAACCAAAAATTATAATGGTGTTAAACATTAATTTCTTAGTATCATACCTCATATTTATAATGTTATTTGTTCCTTAATAAGTAAATAAAATGGTTTTCGACATCTCAAAGGTAGTAGGACATTGTGATAAATGATTATACTCATTAGGACCAATTAAAAAGACAGTAGAATACGTTTCTTTTGAATTAATGTTATATTCAGCTTCTATTTCAATAGTCTATGTATTTGGTCTTCCAAGAATCACATATGTAGTAATTATTTTAGAATAGACTTTTAAACCATTATTCTTTAGATATATAATCATTTGAAATTTCTATCATACATAATTTTCACTATTAAAGTGCAGAGCATGAACCAAAAACATTCATTCTTTCAGGTCATCCATTGATATCTACTTTGTACTATACATTTTTCTCTTATTCTTTCTAAATATTAAATCCAAAATCTCTCCTCTGATACTAATTATTATGTTTGAATAATTTAATGTAACACAAGAGGGTGGTGAATTGTATCTTTTTCAATAAACTTCACTGATTATTCTTTTTGAATCCCTTTGTGATTTATATAGATATGTAGTTTCTTATTCTATAAAAGAATAATCAATGGATAAAAAGAAATGATGGACACATCCAATTTATAATAGTTCAGGGAACAAAGGTCCCCTAGTCCACCCCATCAATGCTCTCTCTATGAGCATAGTGAATTTCACTAGAATGTTCTTCTTATCATAATACCACAAAACCACAATGAAGTGCATGCAGTTGAATCCTTTAAAAACATGTCTAAACATATATCCTTCTGGTTCTTTTATAAGTAAATAATTATCCAAATCATAGATCATGAATTTAAAACTCCACCACAACTAATTTTGAGTAGTTTATACTCCAATAAATTAAAACAGTTTGATTTCAAGGTGTGGGTTGAACTTCACAGATACAGTAGAAGAAACAGAAAGTATATGGATCTTCAACATCAGAAATTAAAGTATTAAAATGAGTGTTTTTTAAGAAATCCAATTTTCAAAGGATCTTCAATAAAAGGAAGAAACAAACATTTGTGAAACATTAAACATGTATGTCTCTAAAGTGTATCCTCCTATGTGAATGATACAGTCGATCGATTATTGCATCAGATCTATAAAATATATTCACCAAAATATGGTTGAATATATGAAAAAAATATTTCAAAATACAATATTTATATCCTTATTATCTTTATAATAACATCAGATAAAATATATAGAAAGTATAAGATTGTTTTGATATTCTATATCTAATAAAAACACCTAAAATATCCCAGATATTCAAATTCAAAAATTCCTAGGAGATTCGTAACTTCCCTTAGAAATACAATTGAATATATCTTTGGAATATGATCTTTTGAATCATTCTTATTGATCTTTGAATCAATCTGTAATTCTGTCAAGACCATTACATAAATCTTATAGAAAATCATAAATTTAAATCTCCAATTTTGAAAAGTCAAACATAGGGTTCAATCACAAAATGAAAAAATTCCATACATATGGTTAAACTATGTACTGATCAATTTTCAAATAAAAGGTTCACAATATAAGGTTGATCATAAAATTATGTTTCATGATATATGTGGTTTTCTCTCAAATGTATGGTTCCTTACAGAAGGTTAATTAACCATATATTCTTCTCTTGAAAAATGTAAGGTTCCATCCAAATTCAAGGTACTTTAACCATTATTTTCAGATAACGTCGAGTTGATGATATATACATACTATTCTAAAAATAGGTTCCATTAATTTCTTGTTTTTTCAACCATAGGGTTTAATCCTTACATTACGTTTATCAATGTAGGGTATGAATAGTGATTCAAAATATATTGAAAGGCATTCCAAACACATTAACTAATATTCCTTGTGAATTAAAAGAATGAGTATAATTCCAGAATAATTATTTTAAAGAATATTAATTTCCTATAATATAATTAAAGTAATGTCATTTGTAAAACAATCAAAGTTATTTGTGAGAATCAAAATCAATTATGATTTATAGAGTATCGTTGAGACAATACATGCCCAAAAATTTGATCCTCCTGTATAATAAATATAAGTCTATTTTACATTTTTTACACAACCAGACGTATATATATACATATCATACCATACAAAAATTACTTATTTCTTTTTAATAAATATTTATTTAAAATTCTAGGTTAAATTCATGTTTTAGGTAATAACCATCTTATTTTCATATATGTATTAATTTTTTATTTTTAGTACTCTTATTTTTATCGTGGATTAACACAACCACATCCTCAAATGATATAACTCTAGGGATGGAAATAAATAAAGCTACATAATGACCCATGAGTCTTGCCCCAAGTGGGACCAAGTTTGGAAATAAGCACCAACAGTGTACAAATCTCTCAATATGGGAGGCATTACCCTTCATAATATTAATAGGATCAGGAGACATGATGAATCATCCATAACAACTCCAAGGCGTAATATAAAATAGATTGCTGAAAACCATACCACATTCATGCAAAAGTATAATGGATATAATAAAAATTCGAAAGTAAATACCCAAAATTAAATCTAAGCAGCGACATAGATACTATCCAAAGGTTCAAGCTTGTAATGCCAAGAAAACTCCACAAAATCCTCCTAGAAACGTAATATAAGTTTTATATACATATGTTTATCATAAAATTATATTTGGTAGGAAAACCAAAGTCCCTCGTGCAGATGGTAAAAAACATACTAACACTCATATGAGAAAACAACAGAACCAAACAGCACATAAAAAGGTATACTAACCATCCCAACCTCACCAAGGCATTCTCACCAAATAATAAAATCCAAGTAATATAATATAATATAAAGAACATCAATTATTGGGTACCCCAAATCACTATCCTACTATTATTCCTCTCTCATCCAACATCATACATCATGGGGATCACATCCCTTCTGTACAACACATCACATCCTGCCCGCACACACCTGGGCCTCAGAACACATCAAGATCGAACACACTTGGGCCTCAAAAGATATCACACTTGAACACACTGGGGCTATATAACACATCACATCATCTCATCCTTAAGATACCTAAGAAATAACATCACATCTCATCTAGAAGACACATGGGATAGCACAACCCACCTCGCCTATAAACACCTGGGTTGTCACATCTCACCCGAAGAATCCTGGGATACAAACCACCTCAACCAAAAACATCTGGGATATCAGAAAAACCATCTAAATCACTAACAGACCTCTGTACATCACATTTTATTCCATACCTAGAACATTTAGAAGAGATATGGGAAATGTGTGGGTACCCGTCCATCTTTAATCCTTACCAGATATTGGAAAAAACACCTCTCATGTGACAAGGGAGGTGTTCAGCACATAGTAATCAAAGTGGGTGGGGTACATATATAAATCAAAAGAAAATACAAGTATATGTTTTGTATCCAACACACCATCCTAACCTATGGGTTTACAAAAAACAAATAATCTCAAAACATTATCCTTTTTTTCTTCTACCTCTAAATTCATTTATTAATGATTGAAAATGTCCTTTTCGAACGTGAAGATCCTTGATAGATTCAAGAGGCCTCACATTTCATCTATGTTTAACACCTATTCATTAAAAATTTCATGAACCACAATCAACTCAAAAAAAACCAACCTAAGATATTCCCAATGTTATTAAACCATTATTTATTTCTTAAATCACTACCCGAGCAACTATCAAGCATGAAACATAATAAGAAATATAGTAAAATTCATTCATTGTTATCCAATGGATGAAGATACTTGGTAAATTAACAGACTCCACATTAATGACACATCATACCACTACCTCAAGATATGGGGTGTATCTTTCTAAATTTCATTAATGGAGAAACTTTGGGAGAATTACACAAACCAACACTATTTTCCTTATAAAAAATCATATTCCTAGTTTATCATATTAAAAGAATGAACCCCTAACTTGCAACCACATCTGGAAATATATTATAGAACAATTATATGTTATTTCCCTAGTGCATAATAACACCACACCCATCATTGTCCCACTATACAAAAACTGATCAATCACTTCCCCCACATACACAAATCACATCAATCGCACACATCACTTCCCCTCACCAACCAAGGAAAACAAATTTTTATATTTAATAAAGAATATCTAATTTATTTCCACTTGTTAGTTGCGGGGTTATCATAGAAACTGTATGATCCAGGGGAATCCATTTTTTAGCCAAATATATATGGTTAACCAACATTAATGTATAAGTATGGAATATGAACAAAATAAAATGAATTATACAAACCATCCAGTTTTCATAGAAGGACCCCTAAACACCATAATTTTCAGTGGTTAGTTATCCTATACAAATGAAAATATCATCCAAAACAATAACACAACAAAATCATACATCACTTTCATATCCCCCTGTATATTTAATCTTAAACCAATTCCATTATCTTAATTAATCTGTAATAAACTATCATCATAAGGTAAAATATCTATACACCCATCCCACATGGTGCACAATTTGTAACGATGAATGAAAGCCTACATGGAATAATAATGATCGACACTTACTGGTCATGCCAAAAACATGTTAGTTCATAAAGAATGTAACCCTCTAGTGAAATACAAACTAATTGCCTCATCCTTGAAATATGACTCTGATTGGAACGGGGATTCAACATGTCCTTTAGAAAAAGAAAGTGAGAAATAATGAACAAGGGGAATGATATCTTGGCCTTACGAATATCAAAACAGAGTCACAGTGTAAGATACAGTTATGATTTTTCATTAAAGGCGGATATGGCAAAGACCATTCCATTTTACCAATTAAATGCCTCAAATCCCTTAGGGAATAAAAGAGATAATTTGTAGACATAGAATCAATATTAAACAATTTTAAATTTGGCCTCAAACTAATTTTATGTCAAATAATGAATTCAAAATGGAAAAACTAGAATAACTGGAAACACTGCTCTTAAGGAAACGCCGCATGAGGCACCACCAGGGAGACACTTCCAGCGAGACACCACCAGACGAGCGGCCTATAGGGTTAGACACTTCCATGGTGAGATTCCACTAAATGAGTGATGATTAGGGTGAGATAGTACTACAGTGAGACTCCTCCAGGGTCACACCGCCTGGGTGACATTTTTAGGGTGAGATACCATTGGAAATATTTGAAACTATGAATTTTGACTGTTAAAAAGAGCCACCTTGAGTTCCTAGGATAACTCAAACCCATTTTACCCATAACGTAATGGATTTGAAAGGTCAAGGAAATTACATTAGATACCTCTCAAACTATTCTCACCCACAATAATTCAAAACTAACCTAAAGGGAAAGAGTGGAAGGGTCTGAACAACCATCCCTTAAGATACCTATTGGGATCTCCCCACACTTGACACACTGATATCAACCAAACACATAAATTTCAAACCACATTGAGTTTTTCGAAAGCTGGAGTGGAAACCGCTACATCTAAGAACACATCCTATGATATATTTAATCCTAGTCGTATCATCATATTATTAACACATCAACCCAAAAAATCTTAAAATACACTGAACAAGTACAATAAACACACCATCCTAGACACATGAATCATAAAATTCCTTCATCAATGTCAATATTGTAACGACCCAAAGTTTCATTAATGGAAAATCCCTCTTGATCCAGTTAAATGTTTCTTTATGAAAAATGTTTTTATAAGATGTCAACTTCTTTAAGTTTTACGTTAAGATTTTTGACCGTTACTTTTATAGCCGTTGAACAGTGATCATCTGGGTAGTTTAAATATAAGGCTTTAACGAACCAATTTTCTACTCAGACAAAGGAAGCGATGGCCTCATCCAGTAGAATCACCCCTTACGAAGCCCATTTGTCGGAGCTCGGAAAAGAGGTGGCGTCTTTGGGCTTTTCCCTTGACCAAGCCCAAGCTGAGCTTCATCAAGTCAAGCTCGAACGTGATCGTCTACGGGAAAAATGGAAGTTGATAGAGATTACCACTCGAGCGATGTTATCCGAGCAACCCCAAGAGTCTGTCACCATCGCACACCTTACCCTTAGGTCTTATGCGGCTATTTTAAGGGGTTATGTAACAAATAAGTAGCACCATGTTCATGTACATTATTTTTTATATAATAATGAATATAATTTCTAGTCATTTTTGATGCCTTGTAATTAGTTTTTAAAGTACAAACGGTGTTTTTAGTTATTATTAAATTAAAGGATTTTTGAATTAAATAATATTTTAATAAAATATTATTATTAATATTAAATTAATTTTTATTAAATATAAATGATCTTATAATTTTATGAATGCAATTAAAATTTTTATTAAGGTTTGAAAGCCATTTCTGTCAAAACTCGTGAATTTTTTTATAAATGTCGGTTTTTATTTTAAAAGTAAAAATTCACATATTTAGAAAATTATTTAGATAAAATAAATATTATTTTTGGAATCAGGACGTCGAAATTATCCAACGGTGAATTTTTCATAATTTTCTGAGACAGTCAAATTTTTGGGTAAAAATTATAAACCATTTAAATATATAATGTGTTTTATGACATCATAATGACCCAATGGTGATGTAATAAAATACCATAATCCTTATGTTCGGCCAATATGTGTTTTATCATTAAAATAATGAGGTTTTGGGTTTGTTTGACTCACTTTTCAAAGCATTAATGGAGCCCTCAAGACTTATTCAACACTTTGCCTTTTTAAATTAATTTCCATGGGAGTGTGACTCACCTCCACATAAGCAACCCTAATTTTTTAATAAGTTCGTACCTTGGCCTTGTAAAATATTGTTTTCCTATTTCCTTTTCCAGAAACCATGGGCAAATACCATGGGATTGTTTGTGGTTTGGATTATTTTAATATAAGGGGTCCCAAACCTAAATAATAAAGAATTCTCTCACCTTTCCTATATAAACCCACCCAAGCTCCCACTTCCTCCTCACCCAAAGCCCTTGAAGTTCGTCCAACCTCTGCCCTACTCTCTCTAGAATCCTCTCAATGTGCCCTAATCTCCCAAGAAGCCTCTCACAAGCCTCTCTCTAGCCTTTGGAAGCACACTTCCAAGTAAGGGTTTTTTTTTCTTCCTTTCTCATTTTTGTCAATTTTCTTTAAGTTGTATTGCCCTTTTAATTTCATTTATGAATGTTGGGGTATGGTTTCTCACCTCTCCCATACTGCCCTCTTATTGTTTTAATGATGGGAGACCCCTTTCTCTCTCATTAAATTCCTCCCATGTACACTCGTTACTATGCCGAAATTCCGAAAGGAACTTCTCTCTCTTCTTTTACATTCAAGAAATACTTTTGTATCATGAATCTAAATTCCATTTCTATTGTTGGGAAATGTATATACATGATCTCCTTGCTGTCCATTACATGTAAATATGATGAGGAACCCCTTTCTATCTCATCAACCTTTTTTATGAATTCTTATGTCACGCCGTTACGCTGCCGAAATCGCACCGATTTTCTAAGCCAATGTCTTTGTGTAGTGAATACCATGCCCATTTCTCCATCAAGGGTATTCACCTTTATGCACATTTACATATTGATTATAAAGTTTCATGTATGAATTCCACATTCCTTTATCTTGGAATAAATGATTATGTTTTATGAATCCATGTTTTATGATCCATGTGGCACACTTATGCATGAAATGAAATGTTTAAGAAGGGTGCGCCCTGATAGCGCTCCAATGCATTGGGTAAAGTATAGTATCATGATACATCATGTGCAATGAGTGTTGACTCATGCTAATTCAAGTGCAACGAGGGTTTACTCGTGCTTCAAGTGCAATGAGGGTTTACTCATGCTCCATGTGCAATGAGCCTTGGCTCATGCTAATTCAATGTTAAGTGTTGTTGCCACATTTCCATGTTATGATTATCATGCTTTATCATGCCTTTATGTTCATGTCTCTCTTATGCTCTATTGATATGCCTATTGCCTAACATTTATTGTACTCCTCATGTTATTCATTATGTACTCCCTTACTGGGCTTTATAGCTCACCCTTTTCTTATGCATGTCCTCAGGTTATCCCATGCAATGCTAAGTACGAAGGAATGTAGTGGTCATGTAAAGGAAGTTTTCAATAAAGATGTTGTATTTCAAGTTTAAAGTTTTTATGTAATGATCCTAAGCCCCAAAGACACTAAACCTCTCGATCTTCTTTGTTGTATCAAGTGAATTTTTATGTAATAAAGCATGTTTAAGTTGTAATAAAAAGCAGGGTTGTCATAGTTGGTATCAGAGCGATAGGTTTAGTTATTTTTGGGATTAGGAAACCCTAGTAAAGACTTAGATACAAGACTAAGCATAATAAAAACATCCCTAAGTTTTGGTAAATACTAATTAAGTGGTTTATCAAACAAATACATCCCTGTCTGGATACGAGCAGGTAGAGGCGGCTCTGGCACAGATGTATCCTAGGGGTAAACCCCGAAAACACCGCTTTGAAGCTAGACTCGAACGGGAACTGGTGCACGACAACGGGCCTTGCTGCACTCTTGGTTACGACACTCCTGGGGGATATGTTTTGATAAATTCACAATCTTAGTATGAACCCTTATTAAGGGAAAAATGCCCCTAAGAATATATGTTAGAAGGAAGATCATGAAAAGCCTGGATTGAATCCTATAGACTCATGAGTTAAAGAGATTAAAGTTTATTTATAAGTCATCAACTTTTGTCTTTGGATTACCCTTTATGTGTTACCCCTAACTTTCCTTTTATTCCAGCCAATGGCCGGTAATAGGAGAACTCGGGCTAACAACCGTTGTGAAGATCAGTGTGATGATTGTACTTATGAGATGCCCAATCCAATGGGAGCGGGAATCGCGAACTTTGTCACGCTTCTCTCTCAGCTAACTCAAGTTTTGAATAGAAACACTGGTCAAGAGGAACGTTCAACCCCCCCTAAGAAAGAACAAGTCGCTATTGAAAGCTTCATGAGACAAAGGCCTCCTACTTTTAGTGGATCATCCGATCCCACGATTGCTGAACAATGGATCAACTCCATTGAAAAGATATTCTCCATCTTCCAATGCTCTGAAAAAGAGAAGGTTCTCCTGGCGACTTATCGTATGGAGGGTGAAGCTGATCAATGGTGGACGTTGATCAAAAATACGAAGCCTGAGGAGGAGATCGAGGCTTTGGAATGGAAGGTATTCCGGAAGATGTTTTTCGATAAATATTTTCCACGCACCCTCCGTCTTAAGATGGAAAGGGACTTCCTTTCCCTCAAGCAGAAAGATGAGGAATCTGTGGGAGCGTACGAGGAAAACTTCACAAGGCTTGCACGATACGCTTCCGGCTTTGTCGTTACCCCCGAATGCAAGGTTGACCGCTTCTTTGGTGGGCTGAAGCCTAGCTTGCAGAACGCATTAGCGATCCGTGACTTCGACAGCTATGAGGAATTTGTCCGATGTGCCCTCAAGGTTGAAATGGAGATCGGAGAATCACAGGGGTATCATGGGGACAAGAAGCGGAAGGTGGACTTCAATGCTGGTGGTCCGATGGATAAATCCAATGGCTCTAAGAAATTCCAGCACCCCACTTGCCAAAAGTGTGGAAAGAAGCACCCTGGAAATTGCCTTAGGGGGACAAGAAAATGCTTTAAGTGTGGAAGAGAAGGGCACCTAGCTGTTAACTGTCAGCAAGAAGGACCCGCGGCTGCGACGGAGGGGAGGAACGCTCCGTTCGAACCTCAACGCGTTGTTCAATGCTTCAAATTCAAAGAACCGGGTCATTTTGCGAATCAGTGCCCTAATCCAAGGGTTATCGGAGGCAATCAACAACCTCCAAGACAGCAAGGAAGAGATTTTGCCATCACTTGTGCCGAAGTGAACCCCGACAACGAAGTGGTGACAGGTACGCTAGTTATTCATTCAAGAATAGCGAACGTACTTTTTGATTCAGGTTCTACGCATTCTTTTATATCTCAAAAGTTTAGTAGAACAATCCCTGCACCACCACAAATCCTGGAAGTAAAGATGTCGGTGAGTACGGAAAATGGGGCAATCATTGCATCCCATGAGTATAAGTCCTCCCCTGTTATAATATGTGGATTGAATTTCCCGGCGAACCTCGTCATACTCCCTTTGGTGGAATTTGATGCAATTCTTGGCATGGATTGGCTTTCCTTATATAGAGCCAACATAAATTGTCGGGAGAGGGAAATCACACTCCATATGGAGAATCGACCCCCGATTCTTTACAAATGTCAGGAGGAAGATGAATCTCCTTTAGCTCCATCATCTCAAGAATGGATATTACTGCCTTATGAGCACGCATATCTGGCTCAGATGATTGAGTCCAAGGAAGAAACCACCCTTGAAGAAATGCCTATTGTGAGGGAATTCGCTGAAGTATTTCCCGAGGAACTTCCTGGTCTTCCTCCAAGAAGAGATGTTGAGTTCTCAATTGAAATTATACCTGGGGCGCTACCAATATCCAAGACTCCATATAGAATGGCTGTGGTTGAGCTTGAAGAACTAAAGAAACAACTACAGGAGAATCTGGATAAAGGGTTTATACGCCCAAGTGCATCACCATGGGGTGCACCAGTCCTCTTCGTCAAGAAGAAGGATGGGTCAATGCAGCTTTGCATCGATTATCGTGAACTTAACAAAATCACGATAAAGAACAAGTATCCTCTCCCAAGAATCGATGAATTGTTTGATCAGCTGCGTGGAGCACAATACTTCTCCAAGGTCGACTTGCGGTCAGGATATTATCAAGTAAGGGTGAAGAAGGAAGATATCCCCAAGACTGCTTTTCGTACAAGGTACGGGCACTATGAATTCATAGTAATGCCTTTTGGACTCACCAATGCTCCAGAAATATTCATGGATTGATGAATAGAGTCTTTAGAGATTACCGAGATAAATTTGTGGTAGTCTTTATAGATGATATTCTAATATACTCCAAAACCAATGAGGACCATGAGGATCATTTAAGAACTGTACTGGAGACTTTGCGCAAGGAGAAGCTCTATGCCAAGTATAGCAAGTGTGAGTTCTGGTTGAAGGAGGTCTCATTCTTGGGCCATATCATCACAAGCAATGGGATATCTATGGACCCCTCCAAAACAGATGCAATTGAGGGATGGCCGAGGCCAACATCGGTAACTGATATCCGTAGCTTCTTGGGGTTAGCTGGATATTATCGACGATTTGTGAGAAACTTCTCACGATTGTCCAACCCTCTTACCAAGCTAACTCGAAAGGGAGTAAAGTTTGCTTGGAGTGATGAATGCGAAGAAAGCTTCAAGGAGTTGAAAAGGAGGCTTATCACTGCACCTGTGCTCACTTTACCCACAAGTGGGGAGCTTTTTGTGGTATTCAGTGATGCTTCGAAGAAGGGATTAGGATGTGTGCTGTTGCAGAATGATAAAGTGATATCCTATGCCTCAAGGCAGTTGAAAATCCATGAGCGAAACTATCCAACGCATGATCTGGAGTTGGTGGCGTTGAACTTTGCCTTGAAAATCTGGCGGCATTATCTCTATGGAGAGAAATGTGAGATATATACTGACCACAAGAGTCTTAAATATATATTCACACAAAAAGAGCTTAATATGCACCAGAGAAGATGGATAGAGCTCATAAAGGATTATGAATGTTCAATACATTACCACCCTGGGAAGGCAAACAAGGTGGCGGATGCCCTAAGTAGAAAGGATCCAGCAATTCTATCAATGATGAGAATTGAGAAGGATCCAATCTTCTTAGACTTGATGAAGATGGACGTGGGAATCATAAAGAAGGGAACATCATCAATCACCAATGATTGCTCAACCATCTCTTTTGGAAAGGTTAAAGGATGCTCAAAAGGATGATGCGAGAATCCAAGAAAAAGTGGAAGCTATCAAAAAGGGAAAATCCTCAGAGTTTAATGTTAATGAAGAAGGAATTGTGCGGTTTGGGAAAAGACTATGTGTCCCATCAAGTTCGGAGCTGAAGAAGGAACTTTTGGATGATGCACATAGTTCAAATTTCTCTATTCACCCAGGGAGCACAAATATGTATCGAGATCTCCGAGAAAACTTTTGGTGGGATAATATGAAGAAGGAGATCGCTGAATATACATCAAAGTGCCTGGTGTGTTAGCAAGTGAAGGCAGCGAGGCAGAAGTCTAAGGGGATGATGCAACCATTGCCCATACCAGAATGGAAATGGGAGAACATCACCATGGACTTCGTCACTGGACTTCCAAGGACATCCAAAAGCAACAATGCAATCTGGGTTATTGTGGATCGTCTTACAAAGACTGCACACTTCATTGCTATTCGAGAGGATTTCTCTTTGGATCAAATGGCACGGATATATATCCGGGAAGTGGTACGGTTGCATGGAGTACCACTATCTATTGTGTCTGACCGAGATCCAAGATTTACCTCTAAGTTTTGGAAGAGTCTTCAACATGCTCTGAATACTGAACTGAACTTCAGTACGGCCTATCATCCTCAAACTGATGGCCAATCCGAGCGGACTATCCAAACACTTGACGATATATTGAGAGCGTGCTCAATGGACTTTAAAGGAGGATGGGATCAACATCTTCCTCTAGTTGACTTCTCTTATAATAATAGTTTCCACTCGAGCATCCAAATGGCACCATATGAAGCCCTGTATGGGAAAAGGTGTAGAACACCGGCATGTTGGGATGAGGTCGGTGAACGTAAGCTGCTTGGACCAGAAATGGTCGAAGAAATGGTGGGGAAGGTGAAAAACATTCAGCAGCATATCAAGGCAGCCCAAAGTCGACAGAAGAGTTATGCAGATAATCGTCGACGAGACCTTGAGTTTAAAGTCGGAGACATGGTGTTTTTACGCATATCTCTGTGGAAGAAGGTCATGAGGTTTGGAAAGAAAGGGAAGTTAAGTCCAAGGTACATCGGCCCATTCGAGATTCTTGATCGTGTTGGGGCCGTGGCCTATCGACTAGCACTTCCACCTACTATGGCCAAGGTGCATGATGTCTTCCATGTATCCCTCTTAAGGAAGTACATACCAGACCCTTCACATGTACTCTCTTCCGAGGTGGTACAATTAGAAGATGATCTTTCTTATGAGGAGCAACCAGTGAAGATCTTAGATCGTAGAGAAAACGTTCTACGAAATAAGACAATGCCCCTCATCAAGGTGTTGTGGAGAAACCACAAGTTTGAAGAAGCAGCTTGGGAGTCGGAGGATATGATGAAGCTAAGTTACCCACATTTGTTTTAGTGTGGGAAAAGGAAAATTTCGAGGGCAAAATTTCTTAAGGGGGGAATGTTGTAACGACCCAAAGTTTCATTAATGGAAAATCCCTCTTGATCCAGTTAAATGTTTCTTTATGAAAAATGTTTTTATAAGATGTCAACTTCTTTAAGTTTTACGTTAAGATTTGTGACCGTTACTTTTATAGCCGTTGAACAGTGATCATTTGGGTAGTTTAAATATAAGGCTTTAACGAACCAATTTTCTACTCAGACAAAGGAAGCGATGGCCTCATCCAGTAGAATCGCCCCTTACGAAGCCCATTTGTCGGAGCTCGGAAAAGAGGTGGCGTCTTTGGGCTTTGCCCTTGACCAAGCCCAAGCTGAGCTTCATCAAGTCAAGCTCGAACGTGGTCGTCTACGGGAAAAATGGAAGTTGATAGAGATTACCACTCGAGCGATGTTATCCGAGCAACCCCAAGAGTCTGTCACCATCGCACACCTTACCCTTAGGTCTTATGCGGCTATTTTAAGGGGTTATGTAACATATAAGTAGCACCATGTTCATGTACATTATTTTTTTATATAATAATGAATATAATTTCTAGTCATTTTTGATGCCTTGTAATTAGTTTTTAAAGTACAAACGGTGTTTTTAGTTATTATTAAATTAAAGGATTTTTGAATTAAATAATATTTTAATAAAATATTATTATTAATATTAAATTAATTTTTATTAAATATAAATGATCTTATAATTTTATGAATGCAATTAAAATTTTTATTAAGGTTTGAAAGCCATTTCTGTCAAAACCCGTGAATTTTTTTATAAATGTCGGTTTTTATTTTAAAAGTAAAAATTCACATATTTAGAAAATTATTTAGATAAAATAAATATTATTTTTGGAATCAGGACGTAGAAATTATCCAATGGTGAATTTTTCATAATTTTCCGAGACAGTCAAATTTTTGGGTAAAAATTAAATACCATTTAAATATATAATGTGTTTTATGACATCATAATGACCCAATGGTGATGTAATAAAATACCATAATCCTTATGTTCGGACAATATGTGTTTTATCATTAAAATAATGAGGTTTTGGGTTTGTTTGACTCACTTTTCAAAGCATTAATGGAGCCCTCAAGACTTATTCAACACTTTGCCTTTTTAAATTAATTTCCATGGGAGTGTGACTCACCTCCACATAAGCAACCCTAATTTTTTAATAAGTTCGGACCTTGGCCTTGTAAAATATTGTTTTCCTATTTCCTTTTCCAGAAACCATGGGCAAATACCATGGGATGGTTTGTGGTTTGGATTATTTTAATATAAGGGGTCCCAAACCTAAATAATAAAGAATTCTCTCACCTTTCCTATATAAACCCACCCAAGCTCCCACTTCCTCCTCACCCAAAGCCCTTGAAGTTTGTCCAACCTCTGCCCTACTCTCTCTAGAATCCTCTCAAGGTGCCCCAAGCTCCCAAGAAGCCTCTCACAAGCCTCTCTCTAGCCTTTGGAAGCACACTTCCAAGTAAGGGTTTTTTTCTTCCTTTCTCATTTTTTTCAATTTTCTTTAAATTGTATTTCCCTTTTAATTTCATTTATGAATGTTGGGGTATGGTTTCGCACCTCTCCCATACTGCCCTCTTATTGTTTTAATGATGGGAGACCCCTTTCTCTCTCATTAAATGCCTCCCATGTACACCCGTTACTATGCCGAAATTCCAAAAGGAACTTCTCTCTCTTCTTTTACATTCAAGCAATACTTTTGTATCATGAATCTAAATTCCATTTCTATTGTTGGGACATGTATATACATGATCTCCTTACTGTACATTACATGTAAATATGATGAGGAACCCCTTTCTCTCCCATCAACCTTTTTTATGAATTCTTATGTCACGCCGTTACGCTGCCGAAATCGCACCGATTTTCTAAGCCAATGTCTTTGTGTAGTGAATACCATGCCCATTTCTCCATCAAGGGTATTCACCTTTATGCACATTTACATATTGATTATAAAGTTTCATGTATGAATTCCACATTCCTTTATCGTCGAATAAATGATTATGTTTTATGAATCCATGTTTTATGGTCCATGTGGCACACTTATGCATGAAATGAAATGTTTATGAAGGGTGCGCCCTGATAGCGCTCCAATGCATTGGGTAAAATATAGTATCATGATACGTCATGTGCAATGAGTGTTGACTCATGCTAATTCAAGTGCAACGAGGGTTTACTCGTGCTTCAAGTGCAATGAGGCTTTACTCATGCTCCATGTGCAATGTGCCTTGGCTCATGCTAATTCAATGTTAAGTGTTGTTTCCACATTTCCATGTTATGATTATCATGCTTTATCATGCCTTTATGTTCATGTCTCTCTTATGCTCTATTGATATGCCTATTGCTAACATGTATTTTACTCCTCATGTTATTCATTATGTACTCCCTTACTGGGCTTTATAGCTCACCCTTTTCTTATGCATGTCCTCAGGTTATCCCATGCAATGCTAAGTACGAAGGAATGTAGTGGTCATGTAAAGAAAGTTTTCAATAAGGATGTTGTATTTCAAGTTTAAAGTTTTTATGTAATGATCCTAAGACCCAAAGACACTAAACCTCTCGATCTTATTTTTTGTATCAAGTGAATTTTTATGTAATAAATCATGTTTAAGTTGTAATAAAAAGCAGGGTTGTCATAAATATACTATCTGCTTTCGGCAGCATTGACTAACCCGAATGGGTTTAATTGCTTCATAATTAATGTGTATCGATTAGGAATCAAGCCCTACACTTTTCATATGTACATACATTATCAAACATCACAAAACAAGTGGAAATATCTCATCTCATATTTAAAAAGTTTTAAACATCATGTTACAAAGAAAAACAGAACAAGGAAAAACTCCAAACATGTAACATCCCAAGAAATTATCGAATATGAAATTTTCAAATTTGTTAATATTTTTGAATTAGATATTTATTTTACTTTAAAATGGATGCTATGTTTGATGGAATACCTGAAACACAACAATGGGTTTCTCTGAAATCTCATGTCGCACACAAGGCAGAGTCAAACTAAAAAATAATAATACAATATTATTATTTTAAATTATAGTTAATGTCTAGTTGGTGTATTGGTGGGAATACACTGAACTAAAAATATTATGATTAAACATGTTTTTTAAATATTTTTACATTTATCCAACCAACTTTAGAGGATTAAAATAATAAAGAACATTATTTCAAGCATGAAATACTCTAATATTCTTTAAAAGGTCGTTTTAAATCCTTTTAATAGTGAACCATTTTTAAATCTAGTTTTTTCACTTTTATATTTTATATTTTAAAAAATAAACTTCTTCTTTAGAATCAGAACATAAATATTTTCTTTGGATGAAATTTTGTTATTTTTTTTGATAATGTTCAATTTTTTATGAATAGAGTAAAACACTACATTTTATAAAAAACTTGCCTTTTCATCTATTTTATTTACATAGTTATATTATCATTTATTTTTATCAAGTTTAATTGGATTACATTTTTATAATTTAATCCAATTATGGTCATTTTAAGTAATTTCACTTTTAAATTGGACATAAAAATTGTCAATATTTTTATAGTTTTTACTTTATATAACCTTACTTTTTGGTTTTGACAACATGAATTAATTTTAAATTAATTTTTTATACTTAGTTGTTTTGAATTTGGAAAAATGGATTCAATATTTGGAATCAGGATGTCCAAATTGTGTAAATAGGTACCTTTTATTTTCAAATATTATGAATAGTAACTTTAGTAAATATTTCCTATCATGGGCATCCTTATGTTGATTTTGGGACCCTATGGAGGCACTTGGATGTGACAATTACATTTTATAAGAATTAATTTAATGTAAAAATATATATAAAACAATTTGGTATCTTTTAGTAAAACAATTTTTATATTAGGTTATATAAGTGTTATTTTGGACTATAAATTTTCATTAGAAAGATAAAATATTTCCTAAATAATTATGTTTTATTTATAATTTTTTTACATCAAATAAATATATATATTTATGACAGAATGATGATGTAGTGATTAACTTATTAATGAATGATTTAAATAAATGAGATTAAAAATATTAAAATAAAAATATTTTTAAACTTTTTAAGACATAAAAAAATTTAGGGATGATTATTACTTGTTATATTTTAATTAATGATTTTTTTTACATAATCATGTTGTCATGGATTTTTGAAAATTCATGATATGAATAGTATGAAAATTGATATAAATGAGTTTTTCTAAAACAATTATTTTCTTAAATGATATAATAGTCATAAAAATATTTGATTTGGCCATATGAAATATATAATGTTTTAAATGTCATTAATTAACAACTTGAGGTTCTATTTGAATTTTATGGTAGCCATATTAACTATATAGTATGAATATATAAGAATACATGGTAAGAGTTAATTTATTTAACTAAGGGTTAAAGCTAAAAGATAGGGTTAGTTTTATAACATAAACTTATATAAAACCCATTAGAAGAGATTATTTCGACCCATACTCATCTTATATTTGAAATATATCACTTTAGTGTTATTATAAGTTGAAAATCAATGAATAATAAAAAATATTTCAAGTCATTCCTAACGTGCCCCTCCTCCCTCGTATAAAAGGACGCCACCTATAACCCATTACTCAAACCTCTCAGGCCCCTTGCTTCATCCAAACACTGCTCAAATAATCTACAAAAATTCCTACATTAATCCTAGAAGCCTTTTTATAGGCCAAAGGTGATTCTAGAAAGCCCTTTGGCGCAAATCAAAGGAAGTTACCCAATTTGAAATAAAATCTTATCTCAAGTACCTTTCCATTATTTATCCATCCACACTCCCTATTCTATTCTTATGATTTTTTATATAATTAAAATAGTATCCTATATATACTAGGTTGTTTTCATGAGATGTTTTCAAACTACACTTACACACACCTCCACTTAATGGGTATAGAACATACTATTTCTTTGGACGGAGAACTTCTGCCTCAAGAAACAATGATTGTTCAATCTTCTCCTACAACCACTTATGGTGGCCTTTATAATGGAAATATAATTATATTTGGTATTTATGATATTTATCTAATCGGTATTATTCTTTAATTCTCATTTATAAAATACCTTTCTGCTTTTCATGTTGTATAAATACGATAATTTCATTTGAGGAAGTGTGGACTACTGCCCCCTCAAAGTGATATAACTCGTTCATCCTATAGATGGAATGTATAAAAGATGGAATTAATGGAAATTTGTAACATATATAACATTGATATTATAATGGATTATAATATACCTCTTTATCATTTATTTTTCATTCCTTAAAATATTAAAAAATGAAAGTAGAATTCATGTGTACTTATGTCTTACCATCTCCATGAATGGTGCATTTCATTTCTTATATCCAAATGTTATGGACTATTATAAATTAAAATGTACTAGATATATATGATATATATTATATCCAAATCATTAATACCATTCTAGAGATAGTATAGTTTTAACCACGTGAACAATTTTTAATTATAAGAAGTTCATTTTTGACTCCAGTACCGAACATTGCCAAAATAACTGATATGAACTTGAATGATTATATGATTGTTTTAGAAAGGTAATAAGTGATATAAAAAGAATAATAAACCAAAAAAATGTTATGTATCATGTATAAATTAACCTAATTTTATTATTATAGAATATAAAGAATGAACAAGACAAGTCAGACTCGAGGCATGGGACTTCGTCTCAATCTCCTTTCATTGAGGCATGTTTTGATTATATAAACCTCATTCTATTAATCAGTGTATAATAAAACCCTTTAACATTTAATTTCATTAAAATGGAATCATTTTTCAATGAAGAGTTTTACTAAATGACAAAAGTAATTTTTTAATGTATGTGGCAACAATGACCTCCCCACTGTCGTAATCATTATCTAGATTCCTCTATAAGACTTAATGTGTTTTAAAGGATAAAAACCCCTTATTCCCATTTTGGGTGTTTTGGTATTGAAAATGGACTTTTGAATGTATTTATATTTTCAATATCTTGAAATGATTTCTTGTGATTTCAAATGAAATTTTATTAGTTATATATAGATATTTTCAATATTTTATGTGTTATGATTTTATAATGGTACTTGAACATTCGACCAATTGTTACATGATAAACAAAATGATGGTTGGTTCCATGATAAATCGAGGATGGGTGGTTATGTTATAACCTCCAATGCATTGGGTTTGTAAGTCAGCTATATGTCTATTCCATTTAGTGATATATGTGGAAGCCAATCGTATGGTTATTCCATTTAAGTATGTTTATGTTTTAAGATTCCTTTATATGTTATATGTTGATTTTTATGGGATTTTGGTAATAGTTTTGTCAAAAATAGGTTATAAATGAGATTTTATTCCGTTAATAGTATTTACAACTTCATAATGGTGAAAATTATTGCTTATGATAAAGTATTCATGGTTTAAATGTTGTTTTAAAAAACATAAAGTTTTCCTTCATTGTTTATCCCTTACTGATCTATTTACGATCATCCCAAGTTTTGAAAAAAAGTCA
Organism: Viscum album; assembly: GCA_963277665.1. Classification (NCBI taxonomy): domain Eukaryota; kingdom Viridiplantae; phylum Streptophyta; class Magnoliopsida; order Santalales; family Viscaceae; genus Viscum; species Viscum album. The sequence continues at coordinate 245,732,776 of OY728160.1, read as the reverse complement.
TAGGATTTAAAGGTGAATAGATTCAATGATGGGGTCAAAGAAAAGTTGTGATGTTTGAGAATGAAATGAAACCATGTTATTTTTCTATAAAACATTTTGTGGATAGTGAGTAGAAGTGTCAACGTTATACTAATAAATTTTCTATGTATAAATTAATGCCTAATTCTCTAAAGCTCCAAGCATGAAAATATCCTCAATGTGAATTATAAAACTAATTCAAGATTTTGTAATGTTTAAGGTCGAGTCCTTATAGTTGGTATTAGTAGTCAGTTTAAATATATTTAGGTGTTAGAATTTTGTTAATATAATATCCATAAATTATTTTTACATTATGTTCAAGTTGAAATGATATATCATTTTAATATTACCATGTTTCTTCATCTATGATTTTTTTGTTTGTAATGTTTTTTCATAGAGGAAATATGGAACCAGTGTTGGGAATGCATATAAAGAATAATAACCTTCCAAATCAGCATCCCAAGGTGGTTGGAATTAGAACTGAATAGTTTTCTGTAGTAATGGTGCTGTTGACTCAGCCTATAAATGGTGTTGGAATACATGCATGAGATAAACCAGATCATCCCCATAAAAACATGTATATAGTGGGTCATTTCATGAGGCACCATCCCCCATCATTCAACGGATCATCAAACATTGTTCAAGATGAAGGGTGGATCAATGCACTGGAAAATATTTTCGTTGTCTTGGGTTGTACAGACAGTAAAAAGTTTAGTCTTTATGTTTTTCATTTTGAAGTAGATAAGATCAATGGTGGTATATGGTTAAAAATGTTAGGTATAGTGAAGATATTGATTCTCTTGGTTGGGAAAAATTAAAATGTATGTTTCTTGAGAAATATTTTCTTATGGTGGTTTAACTTATGATGGAAAAAATTCTCCGAATTGAGGAAAGAGGATGACTCAGTGGCTATTTACAAAGAAAAGTTCGCTCGACTGTCAAGGTATGATCTAAATTTCATCTGATATCATAATAATAAGGTAAATTGGTTTTACTCAGGATTAAATCCATGATATCTAATGGAATTAACCTCTCATGAATTCAAAAGCTATGAGAAACTTGTAAAATAGTCCAAGAAGGTAGAAATTTTGTTTTTTGATGATTAGGTGTTCTTTAAGAGAAAGAAAAATAATATGTCAAGTTGGCAGGAAAAAAGAATGTATACATCAAAGAATCTTGGAGGTATGAAAATTAAATTTCCATATTTTGAGAAGTGTGGTAAAAAAAACATATAGGAGAATGTTTATCAAAGTCTAGAAAGTTCTTTTAGTGTGTTAAGACTGGTCATATTTCTCATAATTATATGGAAGATGATAATGAAGGAAATAAAAAGCCAATGGTAAGCTGTTTTAATTACAATGAGTTTGGGAATTATGGCAATGTGTGTCTAAGGTTTATTACCTGGGGTGGAAACCAGTCTGATCAAAAGCAGAAGGGTGTGGTGAAATATTTTACAACTATTACGGTTGATGTGGGACCATCAAATGTAGTGGTATCAGGTACTTTGTTTTTTCATATTATGCCAATGTGTTGTTTGATTTAGGGTCTATACATTCTTTCATTTTTGAGATATTTTCAGGTAAATTTGGAATTCCACCACAATAAATGATTCCAGAATTTCTGTTAAAAACATCTAGGAAAAATGTGGACGCAAAAATAAATTATATGAATCTTCCTATCATTATATGTGGAAATTACTTACCAACAAAACTTTTTTTCCCTCAAGTAGAGTTTGATGTCAATTTGGGAATGGATTGGATTTCTGTTTACCATGCTAAGATTGAATATAGAGCTAAAGAAGTTTCTTTTCAGAAAGACTTTCAATATGTTTACAAGAATGAACCCTTATCTCTGATGACATATTAGGATACTAAGGAACTAGTGATATATATATATATATTAATGTTACCTTGAATATATTTTTTAAAATAAATGAAATGTTCATATTAATGATCTGCCAATAGTAAATGAGTATCCTAGTGTTTTTCTTGATAATTTTCCTGGTATTATACCTGACCGAGAAGTATAATTTAATATTGACTTAGTTCCTGATTCTAAGAAAATTTCAAAATCCCCTTATCAAATGGCTCAAATTGAACTTTTAGAGTTAAAGAAACAATTTCATGAGTTGTTAGATAACGGTTTCATTCGATCCAGCACATCTCCATGGGGTGCTTCAGTCTTGTTTGTTAAAAAGAAAGATGGTTCAATGAGACTTTGTATTGATTTTTGAGACTTGAATAATATCACTATTAAAAACAAGTATCATTTCACTCATATCGATGATTTTTTTGATGAGATATAAGGATATCAGTATTTTATAAAGATTGACTTGAGATTGGGGTACCAACATCTGAAAGTAAAGGAAGCAGACATTCCAAAGAAAGAGTTTCGTACTAGATATGGCCATTATGAATGTATTTATGCCTTTTGGTTTACCCAATGAACATGTTGCATTCATGGATCTTATGAATATATTCTTTTGGGAGTTATTGTATAAGTTTTTAGTTGTGTTTATTGATGACATTTTGGTATATACCAAAACTAAAGAGGAAGAGGAAAGTCATTTAAGGGTTGTCTTGAAGCACTTGAATGAAATGAAATTTTATGGGAAATTTAAAAAGAGTGAGTTTTGGTTATAAAAAATTTCATTCCTTGTTTATATTATTTCTAAAGATGGTATACTTTTTTACCCTTCTAAAAAAATATTGTTGAAGATTGTCCAAGACCTACCAATATCAAAGTTATCCATAGTTTTCTTGGTTTGGTAGGCTATTACTGATGGTTTTATGGAAATGTTTCATGGTTATCTATCTCAAATACCAAGTTAACTAAAAAAATTTGTTATGTTCATATGGAAAAAAGAATGTGATGATTTTTTTCAGGAATTGAAAAGAATATTGGTGAATTCTGTAGTATTAACATCACCATCCAGAGATGCAGAATTTGTTATCTATAGTTATTATTCTTTGAAAGGACTCAGTAGTGTCCTAAAGAATAATGATCAGGTAATTGCTTATGATTCTTGTCAGTTGAAACCTCATGAGTTAAATTACACTATACATGATTTGGAATTAGCTGCTGTTGTTTTTGCTTTAAAATTTTCGAGTCATCATCTGTATGGAGTAAAATGTGAAATATATACTATATAAAAAATTATGAAGTATATATTCACTCAGAAGGAATTGATCATGAGACAGAGGAGATAGATGTAATTAATAAAGGATTATGATAGCACGATTCATTCCCATCCATGAAAATAAAATAAAGTGTAAGATGCTTAGAGTTGAAAAAGTAATGGAAAATTAACCATGTTACGTTTGTAAAAATATCCTTTGATTAAAGATTTCATTAACTTTATCATAGATGTTGTTGGTATAGGAAATTCCTCTGGTTTGTTTCAGGTGTCAATGAAATCATCTCTATCAGATATAATTAAGAAAGCACAGAAGGAAGATAGTGAATTGAAGAAAAATGTAGATGTGGTTCATAAGGGTATGTTTCCTGAATTTAACATTTATAATGATTGAATTTTAAGACTTGGGAAGATATTATGTGGCCTTAACATTCATAGTTGAAAAAAGATTTTTTTTGTGAAGCTCATAGTTCTTTATTTTCAGTTCATCGCATCAATACTAAGATGTATAGAGAACTTAAGAATTATTATTTGTGGGATGGAGTGAATGGAGATATTGATGACTTTACTGCGATGTGTTTGACTTATCAACAGGTTAAAGGAGAGCAGCAGTTACTGAAAGGGATGCTTCACCCTTTTCTAGTGCCAGAGTGGAAATGGAAAAATATATCCATGGAAATCATTGTGGGATTACTGAAGACATATCTAGGTAATAATGAAATCTGGGTTATTGTTAATCGATTGACTAAATCTACTCATTTCATTCCTTTTCAAGATACTCTGTTTGTTGATCAAATTTCTTGGTTGTATGTTAAAGAGATATTCAGGTCACTATTGTACCTAATCATGATCTTATGTTCACTTTTAACTTTTGGAAGGGCCTTAAGAAGTCATTGGCTTGGGTATTGAATTAAATTTCAGTACATATTTTCATCCTCAACCAGATGAGAAATCAGAATGAACAATTTAAGCATTGAAATATATGTTATATGCTTCTTTAATGAATTACCAAGTAAGTTGGGAGTAAATTATTTCTTTATTTATGTTTTCTTATGATAATAGTTTTCATTCTAGTATACATATGTCTCTATTTGAGGCATTATATGGAAATAGGTGTCGAACTCTATCTTTTTGGGATTATGTTTGTGAAATAAAATATGATGGGACCAAAATTGTTAGAAGAGATAGTATAGAAAGTTTAGTTGATACAAAAACACATGATGACAACTCAGATTATGAAGAAATGTTATGCGGATAACCAGAGGAAGGATATTTATTTTTAGGTAGTTTATCATGTCTTTCTAAATGTTTCCCCATGGAAAAGTGTGATATGTGTTGCTAATAAAGAGAAGTTAATTCCACGGTTCATTGGACTTTATCAAATTCGGGAGAAACTTGGATAAATTGCTTATTGTGTAGATTTAGCTCTGAATTTGTCCTAGGTACACAATTTTTTTCATGTTTCAATGTTAAGAAACTATAAGCCATATCCATCCCATGTTTTGAGTCCAGAGGTCGTTCAGTTGGAATAGAATCTTTCTTATAAGGAACATGCATTCCAGATTCTTGTCTAAATATAGAAAGTTTTGCGGAATAAGGTAATTCATCACATGAAGGTTTTTTAAAAAACCCATATGGTTTAAGATAAAAAAGGGGGATATGAAAATTCTATGTTGGATAAATACCCCCCACACACTTATTTGATAAGTAAATAAAATTGCGAGGATGCAATTTCCAAAAGCGGGGAAGGATGTAACATCAAAGATAATTAAAGTATATTACCTTTTCATATTTGTTAATATTTTTGAATTAAAAATTAATTTTAATTTAAAAGGTATTCTATGTTAGATGGCATACCTAACATATATCAATGGGTTTCTTTGAAATCTCATCTTTCACACAAAGCTGAGTCATACTGAAAAATAATAATATATTATTATTATTATTTTAAATTATAGTTAATGCCTAGAAGTTATACTGGAGAGAATGAACATAATTAACCATATTATGATTAAAAATGTTTTCTAAATATCTTTAAATTTATCTAATAATCTTAAGAGGCTTAAAATAATAAAGAATATTATTTTAAGCAAGAAATACTCTAATATTCTTTAAAAGGTCGTTTTATCGCCTTTTGATGGTGAAACCTTTTTAAATAAAGTTTTTTTTTCACTTTTATATGTTATATTTTACAAAATAAACATCTTATTTTGAATTAGAACATCAATATTTGCTTTGGAATAATTTTTGGAATTTTTCTGATAATGTTCATTTTTAATGAATAGTGAAAAACAATGCATTTTAATTCAAAACTACCTTTTCATATAATTTATTAATATAGTAATATTTTCCTTTTATTTGGTTTTATAGTTTAATTTCATTATATTTTTATATTTTATTCAAATTATGTTCATTTAAGTAATTTAAAATTTAAATTATACAAAAACACATGTCAATCGTTTAAAAATTATTACTTCAAAAAAACTCGCTTTTTGGTTTTGACAACAGGGATTAATTTTAAATGAATTTTTGTCGCTTATGTGTTTTGAATTTGGAAAAATAGATTCCATATTTGGAATTAGGAGGTCCAAATTATGTAAATAGTTACCTTTTATCTTTAGACATTATGAATAGTATCTTTAGTTAATATTTTATTTACTATGGTTAATGGGTAAATCTTGTAAATAAGGGTAAAAAATATAATTATAATAATATTAAATTACCCAAACACATGTCCTAATCCTATTGGATGATATTTTTGTGGCCATTTGAATCATTGGGTCTATTTTGGGACCCCATGGAGCTACATGGATGGGAAAAGGACATTTTATACGAATTAATTTAATCTAACGAAAACGGTAAAATAAACAACTATCTTTTAGTAAATTAATTGATATATTGGGCTATATCAGTGATATTTTAAAATATAAATTATCATTAGAAAGATAATAATATTTTATACATCTTTATAATTTATTTTTAATTTTTGGACAACAAATAAATAAATATATATATGATACAATAATGACATAGTGATTGCATTATTAATGAAAATTTTAAATAAATGATATTACAAATATTAAATAAATTTATTTTGAAACTTTTTATGGCATAAAACAATTTTAGGGATGAGTATTAATTTTTAAATTTTAATTAGTGATTTGTTTCGAAATAATCAAATTTACATGGATTTTTAAAATGTTAGGATATGAATAGTATAAAAATTGACATAAATGAGTTTTTAAAACAAATATTAATTTATTAAATGTTATATTAGTATTAAAATCATAAGATTCAGAAAAATGAATTATAAAATGTTTTAAATGTCATAAATGGACCAATTTAGGTTCTATTGGAATTTATAGTAACTATAATAACCATATAGTCAGAATATATACAATAGGGCATGGTAATAGTTAATTTATTTAACTAAGGGTTAAAACTAAAAGATAATGTAGTTTTATGACTTAAACTTCTCTAAAACCCATTTGATGAGAGTATTTCGACCCATACTCAACTAATCTTAGAAATATATCACTTTGGTATTATTATAATGTGAAAATAATTTAATAATAAAATAATATTTCAAGACATTCCTAAAGTGCCCATCCTCCTTATTATAAAAGGACACCACCTCTAACCCATTAATCACACCTCTAATTTCTCTTGGATCATCCAAAATCTACTCCAATTATATCCCAATATTCCTCCCTTACTCCTAGAATCCTTCCCCGAGGCATAAATAAATTCAAGAAATCCCTTTTGCTCAAATCAAAGGAAGTTACCTGATTTGAGAAAATGTCTTCTCTGAAGTTTATTTCCATTATTTTTCCTTCTCCACTCTCTATTATATTTTTATACATTGTTTGAATAATGAAAAAAATATCATCAATATTATATTTTTTAGTTTTTAGAAATTTTCTAACTACACTTACACACACCTCCGTCTAATGGGTATATAACTTACTATTTCTGTGGACGGTGAACTACAGCCTCACAAAACGACGATTGTTCAATCTTCTACTACCACCTCTTATGGAGACCATTATGATGGAACTGTAATTATATATGATATATAATATATATATTTTATCAATATGATTCATTAATTCTCATTTATAGTATACGTTTATGTTTTTCATGTTGTATAAATATGATAATTACATTCAAGGAAGTGCGGATTGTCACCCCCTCAAAGTGGTATGACTCTTTCATGATATGAATAGAAAATTTAAAGGATTTAATTAATGAAATTATGTAAAATATATAACATAGATATTATACTATAATTATAATATACCTAGGTATCATTTATTTTTCATTCCATTAATTATAAAACAGAAATTAAAGTGGCATTCATGCGTATGTATGGCTTACCGTCTCCACGAACGGTGCAGTTCATTTCATATATCCAAATGTAATTGAATATTCTAAATACATATATACTAGATATATATGATATATATGATATCTAAATCATTTATATCATTGTTGAGATATTTTAATTTTGACCACATGGACAATTTGTAATTATAAAAAGTTAATTTTTTATTCAAGTTCCGAACATCGACAAAACGACCAATGTGAACTTGAATAATTATATGATTGTTATAACAAGGTAAGAACTGATATAAAAAGAATAATAAAATTTAAAAATGTTCCGAATCAAGTAGAAATTAACCTATGTTTTTTATTAATGAATATAAAAAATGAACGAGACAATTCGAACTCAAAGTAACGGACTTCGCCTCAATCTCCTTTCATTAAGGAAGTTTTTGATAATATAGAACTCCTTATTTTACACATTGTATAATAAACCCATTGGACTTTTACTTTCATTCAAAGGGAATATTTTTCCTATGATGAGTTTCACTAAATGATAAAAGTAATGTTTTTAATGTATGCAGTGACAATGACATCTCCGCCATCGTAATTGTTATCTAGCTTCCTCTATAAGCCTTAATATATTTAAATGGATAAAAACCCTTATACCCTTTTTTGTGTTTTGGTATTTAAATTTTTTTTGGAATGGATTTATTAATTCAATATTCTGAAATTATTTCTTGTGATTTAAAATGAATTTTTATTAGTGGAATATTTATAGTTGTAATATTTTATGTGTTATGATTTTATAATTGTACTTGGACATTTGAAGCATGGTTACATGATTAAACAAATGATATGTGGTTTTGTGATAAACCTAGGATGGGTGGTTATGTTAAAACCTCCAATACATTGGGTATGAAAGTCGGTCATATGTTAGTTCCATTTATTTATATATGTGGAAGTCGACCATATATTTATTCCATTTAGGTATGTTTATGTCCCAAGATACCTTTTTTTGCTATATGTTGATTCCAGTGGGCTTTTGGTAATATTTTGGTCATAAGAGGGCAAGCAATGAGCTTTTATTCAGTGAATAGTATTTACTACTTCATAGCGGTTAAAAGTATTACATATGATATTGTATTCATGGTTTAAATGTTGTTTTGGAAAACTAACTATTTTCCTTCATTGTGTATCCCTTACTGAGATTTTGATGCTCATCCCATGTTTTGAAATGTTTTTCATGGTATTTGTTGGGCAAAAATCCATAAGGTATCATTGAAGCATTTTTTAGGTGATTATGTTTGTTGAAAAAGTGGAAAATTGTGCTGCGATTATTGACAAAGCAAACCATGACATACAAATTTGTTGACAAAGGAGATTCCATGGTGGAATGTCAAGTTCAAGAGCTTTTGTCAATGATCCATGTTTGATTCATGAATGTCGACAAAGGAATGGATGATCTGGAGGTGGTACAAAAAGAACAGATACAAGGTGGCGCTGTTTTCCAGTGTTTGCCAAATTTTTGGGCTTGAAAATCGACAAAAGGAGAAAAGTGGTTTTGGCAAAGAGTCTTGCGCGCCCTATACTTAAAAGAGATGAAACTTGCGCGCCTAATGTTTTTCACGATCAGATGGTCAAAACATGGCAAAGGAAAGAGGGTCACGCAGGTATTGGTGTGGTCGTGCAGGTGACTTGCGCGACGTGAAGAGACTTTTGTTCTGATGCCTTGAAGGATTGGGAACTTGCGTGCCTATTGTTTTTCAAGATCAGAGGATCAAAATTTGGAGAAGTAAAGAAGGTCGCACAAGTATTGGGTTGGTCGCGCAAGTGACTTGCAAGGGAAGAGACTTGCGCGCCGAAACTTGCACACCGAGGGGATACTTTCACGCCGTCGCATAGGGTAATCAAATGCCTATAAATACTGGACCACCCCTCCTCATTTTCAGTAGAGTTCAACACCTAAAAAATCAGAGCTCTCGTCGCGTAGGTGTGGTGGTCGCGCAAGTTGTGGTGTGTTGCGCAAGTAGGACTTGCGCTCCCAATTTGAAAAAGGGAGATTTTTGTTTGTTACGCGCCAATATTGGTTTGGGTGAAAAGGGAAGTGTGTCGCGTAGGTTTGGAGTTGAAGAAGGTTGTGGCACGCAGGTGGTTAAGGTGGACCTGCGCGCCAGTTGTGACCTTCACGCCGATACATGTACACTGGGTTTGACTTGCGCGCCAAGTAAGGGTTGATTCCCCTACTGTGTTTTCATGCTGCGTGGAAGCTGGAATTTTTCCCGATACCTTCGGTGCAAAGAGAAATTCATCTACGAGTGAAAGTTGGACTTCAACAGAATATCTACATACATAGGAAGATACATTCTTTAATGAAAATGATGATACCTACAAGTCTATAAATTTTGGGTGGATCCTTTCCGGATCAGTGAGAATAGGAAGAGGAAAAAGGTGATCCTCTCCACCGGTAGTGAGCCAAAAAGAGAGAAACAGGGAGTGACCCTTGGGAAAGTAGTGAGCTGGCCCTAAACCTTGTAAAGGCAGTGAGCATGGGACAGAGTGACTATGCCCAAACCTTGTAATCCACAGCTAGTGATGTTTAGTGTAATTTGTTATGATCGACAATATGTCGGCGTATTCTCCTTGGACGTAGCCCTTAGTGGTGAACTAAGTAAAAAAATTTGTGGCATGTGTTTTCTTTACTTTCTATTTATACAGTGCAACAGGAAAGAGAGAGATGAGTGTTTTTCTTAACAGCTAAACAAGATCAGAACGGGCTTTAATTTTAAATTAGTCATACCCTGATTCACCACCCTCCCCATATCATGGTATTCATCCTTGTGTACCTAACAATTGGTATCATAGGGAAATGTTTATATTTGCTCTTCTTGCAATGGAGGTCACTAATAATAAAGGTATTCCGTTCTTCGACGGATGTAATTTTCAGATATGGATGAATCAAATGAAAAACTATTTCCGATCTTTTGGAATTGATGTGTATTCAGCAGCTATGCATGGTATCACAACTGATATTAATAGTAGTGCATTATCAGAAGCTGAGCATAGAGTGTTGGATGCTGATTCCAAAGCAATCAATTCCTTAGGGGGAGCCCTTTCTAATCCCATCTATACAAAGGTGATGTCATGAAAAACGTCACATGCCATGTGGGGAAGGCTTTTGAATATATATGAAGGGGATACAAAGTTCAGTGAGGCAAAGCTGCAAGTGTTGTGGAACAAGTATGAAGATCTAAGAATGAACCCGAATGAGTCTATTGAAGCATTCTTTGACAGGGTAAATGTTGTGGTAAAAGACAAGAGAGGTCTTGGTGAAACTATTGAAGATATAAAAATTATGAATCGCATCTTGAGAAAACTTCCTCCTCGGTTCAATCTGAAAGTTTTTGTTTTGGAAGATAAAGAACCGAAAGAATCGACATTGGATAACCTGCACAACACTCTTGTTACATATGAAATGAGAAATGATGATAATGACACTATGGAAAAGGGGAAATCCAAAGAGGTGGCATTTAAGGCCATGATGAAGCTCACCATTGAAGATTCTCAGGAGGAAGAAGAGACAGATTAGGTAATGTCATTCCTCTCCTCAAACCTTAAAAGAGGAAAAGGAAAGTTCAAAGGGAAACTTCCTCTTGCATTGCTTTAGATGTGGAAAGGTTGGACATCTCGCAGCAAGATGCCCCAAAAAGTTTCAAGAAGAAAATGATGAAGATAATGTTGAAATTCCCAAGAATAAATCTCCAGCTTATATGAATGGAAAGAAGCAGTTAAAGAGAAATGTCTTCAAGAATAAGAATCTTCTTTCATAAGAAATAGATAGTTCAGATGAGTCTGAGGATGAAGAGGTTGAGGAGACTGAAAACTGAAAAGATCTTTGGGAAAATGATATGGTGGCATTCATTTGTAGTTCTCATGAAAAGGAAGAAACTAACGCTAGAGAAGAAGAAGAAAAATTTGAAGGAAGAGTTGATATGCAAGCATAATTGGAAGCAGCTCTTAAGGAGATAGAAGTTCGGAGAGCCAAAACGAAGAAAACCAATAAAGTTTTTTGTGATGACAAACTCTATATGCAACAATAGGATGAAGAAAATTCTGAGCTGTTAGAAGAAATTGAAAGACTAAAATCCTCAACACCAAAGAACTCAGAAAATGTTGTTGAGTATAAGCTTAAAATTGATGAACAAAAGAAGGCAATTCACTGTTTGACTAACATAGTAAAGGAGCAGTTCAGATGTATCAAAGCGCTTGAAGAAGAAGTGGTCATTTTGTGATGAAAAATGAAGAATCAACAAAAACTCTTGACCTCCAATGTAATGTCAGGAAAGCAGGTCATTCCGAAGACTGAAAAGGTGAAAGAGGAGCCTAGTTGTCCAGCACGAAAGAAGAAGCAATTCAACTCAGACATTAAGGAGGATTCAAGGCTTGATAAGAAGCAAAAAATCTGTGGCAATTGAAGTCATACCGCAAGCACCTATCCTGAAATTGAAGGTTGATTTGGGAACAAAGCAGAATCAGAATATTCAGAGATCCTAAGGGGAAACTCATAGTGTGGAAAAAAGACGAACGAATGCACCTTATATCAGGTGTTATTGTTGTCGGAAGATGGGACATTCATAGTATGTGTGTTCCATAGACAAGAGATATCAAAGGGAACAAGAACAGAGGTGGCGGCTAAACAGAGACAGGTTTTCCAGAACATATTTCAAAGGACACTACTTTTGGTGCGGTGGATATGGGCACATGGCTAGGTACTTCACTTCGACCATATAGAGAAATGATCCAAAACATAATAAAAACGATCTCAAGTAGCAGATCAAAAAAAAACATGTGAGTCAAAAATGAAGAACAAATTTGAGACTTTGCAAGATGAAGTTGGTCCATCATACTCTAAGAAAGAACAGAAGTCTCAATCTATGCCGAGTGTGAGGGAAAAATTATGGACCAAGAAGAAGAAAAATGAGAAGGTTGTGATGGATGAAATTTCCTCTAAGGCATCAGATCGCTCTAGTGTATGGATCCCTGATAGTGGTTTCACTTCCCACATGACATGTAATAAGGATCTTGTTACTGGCATAAAATATGACAAAGAAGGAGTTGTCAAATTTGGAAATGATGAAGTCCTGAAGATTGTTGGCTCAGGAAAAGCCATGTTTGGGGGAAAAGAAATGAGATGTACTGATGTCTTGGTTGTAGAGGGTCTTAGTCATGACTTTCTTAGTGTCAGTAAACTGTGTGACTCTAGGCACTCTATCCATTTTACTAAGAAGATGTGTGTTCTAAAAGTAAAAGATGAAGTATTAGTTCTACAGGGAAAATGGAAAAAGGGAAATCTTTACCTTGTAAGTGAGGAAGAAGATGTGTGACTTTTATCTATAGAGGAAGAAAAACAGTTGTGACATAAGAGACTTGGTCATCTATTCCAACCTTCCATGGAGGATCTGGTAAGGTGTGACACTTCTAGATACCTTCCCAAACTATCATGTGATCACACTCATACGTGTGATGCTTGCCAATAAGGGAATATCATCAGAAAGACATACTTTCCAAAGGAATAGAAATCAACTAGAGTACTCAAATTGGTACATGCTGATGTATGTGTACCTATCTCACCACGAGCTATAAATGGGAAAAAGTACTATGTTCTTTTCATTGATGATTATATCAAAATGGACTGGTTATTTGTCGTTACCCATAAGACAGAGGTGTTCAGTTGCATAAATCAGTATTGGAGGGAATCAGAAAGGATGCTTGGGCCAAAAATTCTAAAGTTTAGTACTGATAATGATACGGAATTCACAAACAGTCAAGTCAAAAACTATCAGGAGAAACACGGGATACAGCATAAAGTTTAATCAGTGAGGACTCCCCAATAGAATGGAGTGCTTGAGAGGAGAAACTGGATCATCACCAACATGAACAGAACGATACTTATTGAAAATGACCTACCAGAGAAATTTTAGAAGGAATAAATTTTGAGATCGGTCTATATTTGGAACAGGTCTCTATTGTGTTTGAAGGATGGGAAGACTCCGTATGAAATGTGGTATGGAAAGAAGCCAACGCTGAAATACTTTCGAATCATTGGGAGTAAGTTATTTGTTCCCAACAAAGAAAAGCACAGGAAGTTTTAGTCACGAGGAGATGAGGTGATATTCCTTGGCTACTCAGGAAAAATCAAATCATATAAATGTTTCAACAAAAGGCTGGAAAAAATTGTTGATAGCAATGATGTCACTATAGTTGAAAATGAACAGAATACTCAACGACTCAGTGAATAGTTTCTGGATGAAAGTAATGATGAGGTAAGAAACCCAGGGGGAGAAGAAGTGGCAGTGGCTGACTCAATAGAAGATATTGATGATGAACATAAAAGTGTCAAGTCTGTGTCTGCAAGGAAGCCAAAGAGTCAAGCTGAAATTGACAGGCAGAATATCATTGGTGATCAGACAGCTCCAGTTCAGATTCAAAGAATGAAATCATTACAAAAAACATCTATTTTATCTGAGGTGGAGCCGAATTTTTTTTCCGATGCAGCTGAAGAAGAAAACTAGGTTTAGGCTATGAATGAAGAGCTTGATCAGATTGAGAAGAACCATACATTGGAGATTGTTTCAAGGCCAGCACACAAGAATTTCATCAGAACTAAATGGGTCTATCGCAACAAGATGAATGAAGATGGTACAGTGATTCGGAACAAAGCATGGCTAGTTTTCAAGGGATACGCCCAGATAGAGGGAATAGATGTTGATGATACATTTTCACCGGTTGCAAGGTTTGAGAAAATCATATTATTTTTTCCCATAGCAGTGCAATGAAAGTTCAAACTGTTCCAAATGGATGTCAAATCGGCATTCTTGAATGGTGTTCTAGAAGAGGAGTTGTATTTTGAGTAGCCAGATGGTTTTCTCATTCATGAGGATGAGAACAATGTTTTCAGGAAGAAGAAGGCGTTGTATGGCATGAAACAAGCACCAAGAGCATGGTACTCAAGGCTTGATCAGTACTTGAAGAAGCTTGGTTTCCAGTGTGGGGGAGTTGATTACAATATTTATTTCAGCAATAATAGTAATCAAAGGATGATGGTGTTGGATTATGTTGATGATATAATATTTGGAGGATTGGATGAAGCTCAGTGTAGATAGTTCTCCGAATTCATGAAAAATGAGTTTGAAACGTCAATTATTGGAGAGTTAACATTTTTCCTTGGTTTACAGATGACACAAGGAATTAATGGCACTTTAATTTCTCAATAGAAATATTCCAAGGAGGCTCTAAGAAGGCTTGGAATGGATAATTCCAAGGAGATGAAGATTCTGGTTGATACCCAGATGAAATTATCAAAAGATGAGGATTTCAAGGTAGTTAATATCACATAATACAGGCAAATTATTGGAAGCCTGTTGTACTTAACTGCAACAAGGCCTGATATTGTTTTCTCCACATTCCAGGAAGTAAGATATCAGAGTAATCCCAAGGAAAGACACATTCTTGTAGTGAAAAGAATAATTCGGTATAACAAAGGCACTGTGGATTTCAGTCTGATGTATAATAGAAAATCCCAATCAGTATTACTGGGTTACACAGATGCAGACTAGGATAGATCATCAGATGACAAAAAATCAACGTCAGGAGGTGCATTCTATCTTGGTGGATTGTGTATTTATTGGCTAAGCAAGAAGCAAGATTGCATTTCATTGGGCACCGCAGAAGCTGAGTATATTTCGGCCACTCAAGCTTGCACACATTTATTGAGGATGAAGAAGCAGATTGATGATATGGGAGTTGAAGTGAAGTCTCTGATCAGAATCCTATGTTATAACTCAATTGCCATAAATATTAGCAAAAATCATGTCCATCACTCAAGGAAAAATCACATTGAGATCAAATATCATTTCATCAGGGAGAAGGTTGATCAGGGAATCGTGATGTTGGAGTATGTGCCTATAGAGCTACAGGTTGTAGACATTCTGACAAAGGCCTTACCCAAGGAAGCTTTTGAGAGGCATCGACTGGCTCTGGGAGTTCAGTCACCTCCCCACACTTAAAAGAGTGTGAATGTAGACCATCACCTTCCCCTATCCCCGAGGTATGATGTGTTTTCCCCTAATGTACTGATATGCGTTCTCTACATTATTACAGACTATAAAGGAATCTCTTTTGAGTTCGTTGACAAAGGGGGAGAAAATAGTGATTGTTCAAGGGGGATACGGTGTGGCTATTTGAAATATCGTGAATGATATGGGGAGAAGCTGACAGGTGGAGAAGTGCAATAGGGGGAGCAATTTAAATCAGATGATGCTAGAATTGATCGATCAAATAATAGATATCACGACAGTTGAGGATCACGATAAGAGCATAAGAGTGGTGCTAGAGAGTGGTAAGAATGTTTCCAAACCTTGGTATCGGTTTGGTAACAATTGGTATCAATTTGATGTCAATAGTGGGTGTCAGAGATGAAGTGATTCATTGATGAACTTTTCTTTTACTCTTATTTCTCACGCCGAGCATTGCTCACATGGGCTTAGAGCATTTGTTGTGTAAATCCTTGATCGCTATCAAAATCACATGAGGTGAATGGTGGAAGAAGAATTAATGATGTATATTTTTATGGAAGAGTTTTCAACAAACCCAAAGGGGGAGGTTGTTGGGAAAAATTACCTCAAGGTATCATTGAAGCATTTTTGAGGTGATTGTGTTTGTTGACAAAGTGGAAATCTATGCTGTGATTGTTGAAAAAGAAAACCATGACATAAAAATTTGTTGAAAAAGGGGATTTCATGGTGGAATGTCGAGTTCAAGAGCTGTGGTCAATGATCCATGTTTGATTCAAGAACGTCAAAAAATGAATGGATGATCTGGAGGCGGTACATAAAGAACAGATACAAGGTGGAGCAGTTTTCTTGTGTTGGCCAAATTTATGGGTCAGAATATCGACAAAAAGAGAAAAGTGGTTTTGGAAAAGTGACTTGCATGCGCTATACTTAATGGAGAGGAAACTTGAGCACCTAATGTTTTTCAGGATAATAAGGTCAAAATATGTCAATGGAAAGAGGGTCGTGCCGGTATTGGTGTTGTCACACAGGTCACATGCGCGATGTGAAGAGACTTGCGTGCCGATGCCTTGAATGCTTGGGAACTGGCACACATGTTGTTTTTCAAGATCAGAAGATCAAAATTTGGAAAAAGGAAGAGGTTAATGCAAGTATTGGGTTGGTCACGCAGGTGACTTGGAAGGACAGAGACTTGCATGCCAAAACTTGCTCGTTGAGGGGATACTTGCACGCCATCGTGCAGGGTAATCAAATGCCTATAAATACTAGACCACCCCTCCTCATTTTTAACAAAGTTCAACACTAACAAAAATCAGAGCTACTTTCGCACAGGTGTGGTGGTCGTGCATGTGGTTGTGTGTTGCACAAGTAGGACTTTCACGCCAGATTTGAAGAAGGGAGATTGTTGTTTGTTGCGTGCCAATATTGGTTTAGGAATAAAATGAAGTGTTTCACACAGGTTTGGAGTCGAAGAACGTTGTGTCACACATGTGGTTGCAGTGGACCTACATGCCAGTTGTCACATGTGTGCCAATACTTGTGCATCGGGTTAGACTTGTGCACCAAGTAAGGGTTGATTCCCAAGAAGTGTTTTCATGTTGTGTGGAAGATGTAAGTTTGCCCGATACCTTTAGTGCAAAGAGAAATTCATCTACGGGTGAATGTTGGACCTCAACAGAGCATCTACATACAGAGGGAGATGCATTACTTCATGCAGATGAAGATACCTATAAGTCTATAAACTGTGAGTGGATCCTTTCTGGAGCAGTGAGAAAAGGAAGAGGAAGAAGGTGATCATCTCCACCAGCAGTGAGCCAAAGAGAGAGAAATAGGGAGTGACCCTTGGGAAAGCAGTGAGCTGACCCTAAACCATGTAAAGTCAGTGATCTTGGGACAGAGTGACTGTGCATGAACCTTATAATCCATAGCTAGTGAAGTTTAGTAGAATTTGGTATGACCAAAAACCTGTCGGCGTATGCTCCATGGATGTATCCCTTAGCGGTGAACCAAGTAAATTTTTTTGTGTCTTGTTCTTACTTTACTTTATATTTATACTATGCAACAGGAAAGAGAGAGAAGAGTCTTTTGCTTGATAATGAAACAAGATCATAATGAGCTTTAATTTTAAATTAGTCATACCCTGATTACCCCCCCCCCCCCTCTCAGGAGATTCAGCCTTGTGGACCTAACAATATTTAAAGTTGAATAGAGTCATGGATGGAATCAAGGAAAAGATTCGATGTTTAATCATGAAATGAAACCATGTTCTTTCTTTAGAAAATTTTGTTTTATGGATAGTGAGTAGAAGTGTCTACTTTGTAATAATAATATTGTTATGTATAATTTATGGCCTAATTATCTAAATCTATAAACCTAAAAATATCCTCAATGTGATTTATTAAATAAATTCAAGATCATGTAATGTTTAAGGTCAAGTCCTTATAAAACCACTCTGGGTATTGGGCATGCATCTGTGTCTCTTACCCCAAGTACACTCCTCTTGGATACCATGCCTCCACAACACACAAACCAAAGTAATGGCCCATTCATGTGAAACCTCTTCTTTATTATCATTGACCTCTACTAGCTGCTCCACAAATGTTGCATCATACTCAATATCTATACCTCCTCGGTCAATTAAATGGGGGTCATCATGAAGATACCGATGAATCTGAGAGACATGGAAAATATCGTGGATCCTTTCTAATTGTAGTGGCAATGCCAACCGGTATGCTACCTCACCAATTAACTGAAACACCTTAAAGGGCCCAACAAACATGGAATAAATCTTACACCCCCTTCCAAAAAATATTCTTCCCATGTTATGGGGAAACCATAAAAAACACATAATCCCCAACCTCAAACAACAAGGGCCTCCTTCTGTGATCATCATAAGATGTCTTTTGGTCTTGCACCACTTTCAAACTCTTATGAACAAGCAGAACTATTTTGGTCCTGCTCTTCCCCATGTTGGGTCTAGGATTGGATTTTTCCCCAACCTCTATACAAAATAACATGGAATGACACATTTTTTCATACAAATCCTAAAATGGGGCCTTTCCAATGGAATAGTGATAGCTATCATTATAATAAATCATCAGTAATGGAAGGTTTCATAATGAGGAACCACCAAAGTCCAAGACACACGAATATAACATATCCTTCATCATTTGGGTTGTTTATTTTGTTTTCCCATCTGGTTGTGGGTTGAATGTTGTGTTTAGGCATAAGAGAGTGAAAAAACATGATATAATCCCCTCTGGACTCCTGAGGTAAAATGTGTGCCCTGATCTGATACAATCAAACTCAGAACTCCGTGAAACCACTCCACCTCATCCATGTACCTCTTAGAAAAATCATCTATTTCACCCAATTCCTTGATATCTATGAAGTGGGGTTATTTAGTCAATAGATGTATAATCTCCTGGAGAGAATTACAACCACACCGAGCTCTAGGTAACCCTTTGATGAAATACATCATGACATCATTCCATTTTCACAGAGGAATATACAAAGGATGCAACAAACCATTAGGGACATGGTGCTCGGGCACTACCTAATGGAATACTAATAATGTTTCCAAAAACTCCGCCACTTCTCATTTCATAATGGGCCTCCATTACTATATGCTTAAGCCATTGAACATATTGGAAACATATGGGTGTGCTGAAAAGGTGTGTTATAAAATTCTTGAAGAACCCCAACACACGTCATCATCGAAAAAAACAACATTATACGAAAAAACATCCAGTTTTGAAAATCATATAACCATTTCTCTAGAGCATCACCATGGACAACATGATCATGTATCACCTCTTCCTTTGAGTCTCCCTAATGAGACACCTCCACCTGATACATCAAATAAGACTGAACTATCATCTGAAACAAAAATCATTTATCACAATAAAATCTTTCATCTAATTGCATGGTTTCAAACTCCTCTATCACTCTCTAAGAATACGTAGATTCATGAAAAACATCCTTTTGTGACATTATGTTCAAATATTTGGCCAATAAATTCCTCTTTATTGAGGTGTAGGGGATCTGAAAATTATATTTAATAAAGAAACTCTATCCTTCTCTATTGCTACAGATTTAGGTCACACTGGGAAAAGATATACCACAAACTATTGTGATATGTGAAGACCACAAAGTGCTCCCCAATTAGGTAATGATTCTACAACTTTAGTGCAAAAAACACCGTTGATATCTCTTGATCATGGGTGGAATTGTTACAATCATGAGGATGTAAATACCTAGACCCATAAGAGATCATTTCTCGTAAATACGTTAGCATGCATCCGAGGCCTGAATGGGAAGCATCGCAAAACACCTCAACCATTACCCCTTTCTCTGGAAACCAGAGCACTAAGGCACTAACCAAATACCTCTTTAGGTAATATAATGTTGCCTAGAACTTATCACTCTACATAAATTCTTGGTATTTCTTAGTTAAATCCATCAATGGGGCTGAAACGCATGAGAAATTGGGTAAAAACCTCCAATAATAGACTATGAGACAAAGTAAAATAAGAAACACTACCTCGTTCTTAGGTTCTAACCATGAAAAAACTACTTCAACCTTTGACGGGTCTACTGCCACACCCTATTGAGACACCAAATTCCTATGTAAATTCACCTCTTTTGTCAAAAACTTACCCATTCCAACTTTCCATAGAGGTGGTGGTGTCAAAGAACCTGTAAGATAGTCCTAAGATGCTCAATGTTCTCTTCCTATGACTTTGAGTAGATCAAGATTTCATCAAAAAATATGATGATGAACTGGTCCATGAACTCATGGAAGATGGAGTTCCTAAGCCCCATGAACATGAATGGTGTTTTTGTAACACTGAATGGTATCAGTACAAACTTGAAGTGCTTGTACTTACATCTAAAGGAAGACTTCGATATATCACCCTCCAAAATTGGATCAAACCTACTTTAATCAACTGGATCATCCTGATGAACATCAAATTCCTGAGACACACATGGACAATGATCAGGATCCATAGCATAATGGAAAATAAGGATTTCCTATGTCCGATTAGAATGAAATTTTTCATTATGATTTATTTTATCCATTTTAACCTGCCCAAAACATCCTAATTCAAACAAGAACACAGGTTTTTATGATGTGTGTAATATTCCTAGGTATCTTCCCAATAAGAAGGTCCATCTCACTTGGATATTAAATATGCTCATATTCTGTGGACTGGATCATAGGGGTCCCTAAAATCCTATGTCCCAGTTAGCCTCTCTGGCCTATGTCACACACCAAGGTAAACTGAAACTATTGCCACAACACCCTATGCAATTATCACTATGCCTATCTCCAAACTCCATCATATATCTCAACCATAACCTTTAATACTACTCTACCATGACAACCTCCCTCCAAATAAACTCTTCCTAGCTGGAATTGAGGAAAGGGGTGTAATTACCCTAGAGTCCCGCCTCTAGTAGGTCACATGTTGGCAACTACAACCAAGGGTCTACAATCTTCACGATATAGGAGGCATTACCCATTATAATATAAATAGGATTGTGACATATAATCAATAATCCAGAAAAACTCTAATGTATAATATAAGAGAAAATCTAAAAAACTATCCCATGTGTATTAAAAAGTAGAACGGATATAATAAAATTCAACAAAGTAAATACCCAAAAGTAAAGCCAAGAAGTGACACATAAATAGTCCAAAAGTATGAGCTACTAATCCACAACATGGTCCAAAAAATCCTCCTAGAAACATGAAATTGGTTTTATATACATAGGGTTAAGATAAAAGTATACTTGTTTGGAAAATTAACGTATGGTGTACACATATTAAAGAAGCATATGAATTCTCCTTTGAAAAAATGTTAGAACCAAATAGCACCTAAACAGGTATAAGATGAATACCAACAACACCAAGGAACATTAACCATGTAACTCATGATAAGTAATATAATATTGTATAAATCACATCGATGATAGGGTACCCCGCACCACTTTCCCACTGGTATGATTCTCTCACCCAGCTTCATATGTCTTGGATCTCCAATCCCTTCTGTATACCACATCACATCCCTCTCGCACACACCTAGGCCTTACAACACATCACGCCCACACACACCTAGGCCTCACAACACATCATTCCTACACAATCTTGGCCCACACAACACATTACATAATCTCATCCCAAATACACATAGGAAAGAACATCACTTCTCATCCTGAAGACACCTAGGATTACATAAACAACTTCACCTGCAAGCACCTAGGTCGTTACATCTCACTCGAAGACACCTAAGCCACACACCATATCACTCGCAAACACATGGGATATCACAAAAACCATCTATAGCACTAACAGACTTCCAACCATCACAGCATGTTCCATACCTACCTTTCCGGGATGAGAGAGTGGAAAAGGGTAGGTACCCACCCATTTGTACTCCTTACCATATATTGGGGAAAACGCCACATATTTGATGATGAGGGTGTTTGACACATATTTCTCAACATGGGTATGGGGCATTTAGAATTCACAAGGAAATAAAATTATATTTATAGTATCAAACAATATATCCCAACCTAGAGTTTCACAAACAAACAAACCATCTCACAAAACAATAAATTTTTTTCCATCTCTAAATTCATTTATTAACATCTATAAAATTCATTTGATAAGGTGAAGATCCCTGATAGATTAATGAATCTTCACATTCCATATATGTTTAACACCCACTCATTTAATATTTCCTTAAACACCTTCATCTCATTAACCAAACTAATCCAATCCATTCTTAATGTTATTAAAAAATTATTTATTTATACCATCGGTACTCAAACAACTATTAGGAATGACACATAAAAAGTAAATCATTAAAAAACATTCGCAATAATCCAAGGGATAAAGATCCTTGGTTAATTAACACACTTCACATTAATGACACATTATAGCATGACCGCTAGATAAGGGGTGAATCTTTTTCAAAGTTATTAATGTAGAAAATATGGCCTAATTACCCATACCAACACTAATTTTCTTTTTAAAAATAATTAGTTTGTTCATTATATTAATATAACCAACCCCAAACTCACAGATACAACCAAAAATAGATTACAACACAACAAAATTCTACAACCTTGCTACAGGATTTCACCAGACCCATCACCGAACCACTGTACAACCACATGTTATCTACATACCCCACATACACGGACCACATCAATCCCCACATCACATCACCTCACATACCAAAGGAAAAAACATTTTCATTTTTAATTAGTAATCCATTATTTAATTATAATTGTTAATTGAGGGGTTATCATAGAAATTTTATGATCATGGGTAATCCATTTATTAATTTAATATACATGGTTAACCAAATATTATGTATAAGTGTTCTATATAAACTGAAAAACATTCATTCCAACACCCGTTAAGTGTGAAAACAAGTCACCCCAATGGCAATGATTTTAAGAGTGTGGTTATCCCATATGAATCAAAATATCATCAAATACAATAACACAAAAAGATCATGCATCACATTCCTCGCCCCCTGCATATTGATTCCTAAACCAATTAGATTATCATTATTAATATATAATAAAATATCTTCATAAGGGAAAAAATCTATTCACCCATCCCACATAGTTCACCATTATGAAAGATGATGAAAACCCTACTTGGAAGAAGAATGATCAACACTTCCTGGTTGCACTAAAAATAGGGGGGTGTGTATAGTAGGTAACACTCTTGGGAAACACAAACCAATTTCCTTATCATGGAAACAAAAAAAATGATATGAAGATGGATTCATCATATCCCATAGAAAGAGTAATATAGAAGAAATTGAAAAGGGGAAAGATATCTCATCATTAGGATGATCAAAATAGATTCACGGGATTAAATATGGTTTTTATTTTCCATTAATGGATGGTCTAGCCAAGACCACTCGTTTTGAACAATTAAGAGCCTTTGTACCCTTATGTAATTAAATATAAGATATATGGACTTTCAATCTGTTTTAGAACATTCAAATTTGGGCTTAAATTAATTATATATAAAGAACGACGTGAAAATGGAAAACTGGATGAACAAGAAACACTACTCACGAGGAACCACCAGATGAGGCACCACCAGTGAGACACTTCCAGAAGAGAAACCACCAGGGTGAGACACCTCCAGATGAGTAAACTCCAGGGTCAGACACTACAAGATAGGTGACCGCTAGGGTGACACACTTTCAGGGTGAGACACTACCAGGGTGACACTGCTAGGATGACACCACCATGATGACACCTCCAGGGCGAGACATCTTTAGTGTGGTAGTTCCTATGTGACACATCTATATTGAGACACCATTATAAAACTTGGAGAACTGATAATTTTGTAATGTGTTGAAAAGAGTTCTGTTGAGTTCCCTAGACACCTAAAACACTAGATTTCACACCAAGTAATGAACTGGAATAGTCTGAACCATTAAATGTATCTATCAAATCCAAAATAATATTCAGAATATAATATCTATATTTATACATAAATCATAATTTTAAGAACAATCATGAAATGTGGTTTTGATAAATGGTGTTTGATAAAGTCGTGGAGGTGGCAGGTCATACATACGAAAGAGTAATGTTTCTTTTTTACAATGATTCTTATGGAAAAGAGGTTTGTAATATTTTAACATTTAAGAATAATAATAATTTTATAAATATCATATTTTTTTATAATATACTTATACATATCATCCATGTATTTTGGTGATGAAAAGAGGGCCACATCACTTCATGAATGTGGTAGTTCATACACACACGAATGATGTTGTCCTATTTCCCTAACATAAAAGGTAACAAAAAATGATATATTTTTCCTGAATGATAAATAATTAATTATTATCATATTTATTTCACTTATAACACATATATTTGTTCTTATTATAATCCATTTAAATTTTTGTGAAAATGAATCTTATCATTTCACGAGGTGGCAGTCCATTGTACACACGAGTAACGATATCATATTCCCAAAAAATGAAATATATGAAGGCATTTGAGGTATACTGATTTAATCTACCTTTGTTTGTATTGAATTAAAAAAATGAAATTGGTTTTCATAGGTAATGAAAAGAAAAATGACATTGATTTGTGAGTGGGTAGTCTGTTGTACACTTGAATAATGATTTCGTAATCACATTTTGATGGAAGTGGAGATATTTGTTAGTAATTGTATTGAAATAAAAAAATTAGTATTTTAAGGATATATAGGTTATTAAATAATCTTGGTATAATAATAATTTGTGGGTTTTGAGAAAGAAATAATATTAAAAGTCTTGTTGATGAATGTTACCTCTTCTTGGGATATTCTCCTTAGGTTTTCACCAAAATACATCACAAGTTTTCTTTCTATTAAAACTAAGGATTATAAAATGAGAGTATAGATTTTGGTATGTGATTTGGGATTTTTTTTGTTGAAATAAAATAAATTTATTATGTTAATATAATAGTATAATCGATGTACTTTTATTAGTGAGGGATATGACACACTTGTAATTTTTTAAAAGAATTGAGTTTTGTGATTTTTTTCACATAAAAAAGAGTCCAAAATGAACCATTATAAAACCTCACAGGTTTAATTGTCTTATTATTTTAATAAAATCGTTTTTAGTAAAGTGACTATGACATTTTAACCCTTTTCTTTTGAGTTTCACCCTCGATAAACCGATTTACTTTAACCGCGGTAAATTATTTTTTATTCTTTTTATAATCCATTTAGGTAAAAAGTTAAGATAACTATATTAGTTAATAAAAATTATTCTTATTTAAGATATTTGATCAAATTTTTAAAATTACATTCACAGAAGTGGATAATTTTAATTAAAATTTAATCCCACATACACGAGGAGAGAACGATATTTTAATGTGAAAATATTCAAAACTTTTGTAATGTTTTTATATAAAATTTCAAACCTAAATTTATTTTAATTATTTAAATTGTACTGATAGATATATAATTGAAATAATTTTAATTTTAAAACAATTTAATGTATACTTTATTTTAAAATTACTTTAAAATAAAAGGTAGTGTTCGATAATAATTCATTGTTTTTCAACATTCAACAAAAAAATTTAAATTTTCAAAATTTATAAATAATTCACCATAATATAATTTTGGCATTATAATTTCAAAAAAAAATTATTTTTAAATAAATTTCCTAAAATTGAAAAAAAAAATAATTAAAACAAATCCTACATACGTGACAAAAGTGAGCGTTTTCAAGAATTGAATTTTTCAAGAACAATATTAGTTTATATTACCTCTATGTCTTATAATAATAATTTTATGAATATATTTGTTTTTTAAGGAATAAAAAAATTCTTTAAATCATTTCTCATTTGGAATCATTTTTATTAATTAAAATAGATATACATTATGCGGAATAAGAAATATTGTAGAAAAAGCCAAATTTTTCAAAAAAATCAATAAATATTAAAATAAAATAAAAAATACTTTAAAATTTAGTTAATTGGATTATTTATAACTAAATAATAAAATTATTTATTTTAAACATAGTTACCTAATTTTTTAATGGAATTTCTAGTTTTGTTAAATTTGATATTTTTCATTATTCATTAAAGAATCTATTTCTTATATAAGTCCAAATATTTCATCCTGAGTTAATATTTATATGTAGATTTAAAAAATGGATGCAAATTTACCCAATAAATTTTAAATAATACCATAAATTAATTATAATTATTTTACATAAAATTAAATATAAATCATTTTTCTAATAAAATATATTTTCCATGAATATAATTACTCTACAAAAAGTTGGTTAATTATTTACCAAGAAATAATATATAAATTTATATTTAGTTCGAATATAATTTTTTATAAAGTATTAAGTAATATGTGTACACATATATTTCAAATCTAGGTTATAACTATCATATTTAAGATAATATTATTTCATGGTTTTCAAAATCTCAATGTCAAATGTCATGCATGCTATCGAAGAAACTTATTATTGCATGTAACTCAAGCTTAAATTAGATTTTTTGTATAATAGAATTTCTCTGAAAAGTTAAATTTATTTGAATGATAATTTCATAAAATCATGTAATGTTACATTCTACCCCCCTTAAGTATATTTTCACCCAAAATTCTTCTTGGTTATCAAAGTTTTAACATCTGAAATTCCAATCATAGAAACTGACATCATACAAATGAATAATTAAATATACCTTAAAAAAGAAACATTGGAATCATAATGGTTACCTATAGTTACTCATAATTAGTTCTCAAAATTGGATAACATAGGTGAGAAGTGAAAACATATAAATACAAGTGAAAACATACACCCACAAACTAATGGAGAGTGATAGGGAAAATTGATCACAAAAAATTGGTATATCTAGAGAAGGTTAGAGGAAACAAAAAAATCATCAAAGAGGTGTGAAAAAGTTATTTATATCATCAAAATGGTGATAAGTGGAAAAAAATTTATTTCATTTTCCATTTCATAATTTTGAAAAATTCACATGATAAGATATACATCCTATATTTAAATCCATTTCATAACCACGGTCTACTCTTTTGTTTTATCTTGATCATCATCCTCTCTTAATATATGAAGTGAACGATACTTTTTAAAATATAAATCATTAAAATATCATAAAATACATAGATATAATGATATTTTATTCCATTTATCATTATTTATCATCAGAAAAATTAGTTATCACGGGTTATCCAAAAGGCATAATTCTTCATTTGGAAAATTAATTCATTATTTTATAAATCCTTATCCAAAATTCAATATAAACCTTTCCATAAAAGATAAAACTTATTAATATTCCCAAATATGAAAAATATTAAACATAATAAATAAATTTACTAAATGAACTTATCTTTAATCCCCTAATTAGCATGATGTTTCCCTCTATTGTCACATTAAAAAATGTGAATTCCTTCATCTTGTATTCTCTACATACAAGGTAATAACCTAAATTACGATAAAACTTTATTGAAAACATACATTTTTCTACATTAATTACATAAAACATAAATTATTTTTTATATTACATAATTCAAATATTTCATTAAACTCTATCAATGAAAATATAAATCATTTTTTCACAAATCCTTAATCTGTTATGAGGTCATCAATACTATCCAATTTAAATTATTCATAACAATAAACTATTTATCCAAAGTAAAAAACGTCTTCTTAATATCTATAAAATATAAATGGTTACAACCCCTTAATAATATTTCTTCATAAAATAATTCTTTTCTATTAAATAACCATTCTATGGCATCAACATCATTCACCATATTTTTTCAAATACATAATGAAAAACATATATAGAATTATCCTGACATGTTTCTAATTCATGAATTCCAATTCATATGTATGTAAATCCTACCACATTATTTGTAACCCAGTAACCAAGATTTATCATATTATTACTTAATAACTATTTCATTTTCATGTCAGCTGTAGTCACTTAATCATCAATATCATAACCATTATTCAAACAGACTTTCAGATTCACTTCACAAGATTTCATCTTCAGTCATTGATTTACATAATTCTCATTAATTCCATATTTAAAACATTATAAATATAATGATAACATTGAAAGAACATTAATATCATATGTTACATTGACCGTAATTTTTGTTATTCCTTTGTAATTACATGTTTTGTGTCCATATCATCAACCCGAAAAACATATTCCCATCCCTATGAGACATTTCCTTGAATGATTCTCCTAACATTATTGAGATATAAGAAACTGAATCTCCATTCCTATATGGTCTCTAATTCCCAAAATCTCATCAAAATACAGCCCTATAATCACATGTGAGTCTGAGAATTAGTTAATGTGAACATAGTTAACTATGATCCATGATTAATTATTAGGAATAATCACAATATCCTTAAATCCAGTCATCATCCCATTTGGTTGTACATTAGTATGTTCTATATAATATTCAATTTAAACAAAGTTCTTTTGGGTTCTCTCCATTAAGTAAAACAAAAAATAATAATGTGAGAAACACAAATCATAATTTAAAACTACCAAATAATGAAAAAAATCACGTATAGGTTGACTAAATCAGGACATGTTATCTTTATTTTATGACACATATGGTTTATCATTGGTCATTTATAGTCCTTAATTGTCATATTTATTATCAAAACACTTTTAATGGAAATTAATAAACCACAAAGGTTCAATCAGTTGGATGATCATCAAAATATGTCACAAAATCATTAAAAAATAGATTGATCCTATTTGAGGATTTTTATATAAATATCTTCCAAGTGAGATTTCATGTATGTGTTTCTAGATCTTCCTTTATAAGGTCTTAAAAGGTATCAACTATCTTATTTCATGCATTAATGTACTCCTCACTTTTGATCTTCCCTTCATAGAATCCACTTACCAATATAAGGTCTTTCTTATTAATCCATGAACTCTTATTACTATTATTGTCTATAGTAAGCCCTATTCCCATCATCCTATAAACAACATATATTGTGGACTTGATAAATAGGGCCTCCTCCACCATTTATTATTCTAAATGTACATGAAGTTTCAATGTATTCTTATTAGAAACCTATTTTATCCTTTTATTCCCTTTCAGATCAGTTATGGAACTCTCATACATAGCCCCACCAAAATAGGGACCTTATTTTTCAGAGATTAACAACATGCGATTAATAACAGATGGCACACAATCCATCTCCATTGGTTTGATTTTTAGAACTGACCTAGTCAACAATCGTTTTGGAAGGTATGATTGGTCCTTGAGTCCTTCATTTTTATTTTCTTTGGTCAAATTGCAACTCCCAAAATCTTAGGTAGCCTTCCTCCCCTTTTTCATTCTTGAGATTTACAAGACATTGGTGATTCCTCTATCTAAAGTGTCCTCAGAAAAATTACAAGGACATTTCTCATCAAACACTACCCCATTTAAAATTTACCATTAATGTCATTATCTACATATAGGTCCAATCTATGTTCCTAATTCTACAAATCAGTATACAAAACTTAAAAATAGTTACTAATTTTTATGTTTCCTTCATTATTCCTATGGATTGACCAGATGGTTTCATTCCTTCAGGTTAGATCCACTAAAGTACACTACTACAAATAGTATTGAGTACCACCACTTATTCCCTCACATGTCTCCATAATCACAAACACCTATTTTGGGTCACTATTTAGTTGTAGTGCCTCTGAATGAGGTGAATTTGGCTTAATTATTAGGGCCTCTGCACTAAAAATCCCATCAGTCTTCTCTAGAACATGCGATACATACTCTATCAATGATTTCCCCTCTAAGCCACACATAAAGTGATAAAATATGTTTGAAAATTTTGAAATTTTTTATGATCTTGTCTCTTTCTATATAAAATTGTTATAAAATACTCCATTACACCCTTTCGGGACAATTGGATCATCTTTGCTCGGGATTGGTTATCTCCCCCCCCCCCATTACTAGCTCCCTAGAGGCAATAAGGGGATGGTTAGTCCAATTTCTTACACAATATGCTTCAAGAAATTGATATTCATAGATCCCACCTTATTTTCACCTTAATTATTCCCGGGCTTTTATCCATACCCACTACATAAATGGAATTGATACATATACTTCCACACATATGCACAGATCAATTAAGTGAATCACAAAGAGAATCCTACTATCGGAACACAAAAATCATCCTACCATATTTCCAAACATCCGTAAAATTGAAAGGTTTTGAAATGGAAATGAAAGTTTAGAAAAACATACCCAAATAATTATGGAGGAAGAATCCCATTTCATTGAAAAATCATATGAACATTGAAATAGGTAAAATTAACATCAATTTCATTTATAGGGAGAATTGGACCAGACATAAATCAAAACTTCCAATGATATGAACTGAACTATCATATGGAATTTTTCACATAGGCCAACAGTCGCACGTTCTATTAACCCCCATGTACCATGAAATAACCTATCAAATTCATCCACTAAATATCTATGAATCTTAAATTGAGAAACTGGGGTAAGATCCAAGATACACGAAGCCTCTATGAACTTTGATTTCAATAACGAAATATAAGGCACACTGTCGAATAAATCAGGAACCATTGGGCTAAACAACATAGATAAGAACATGGAGAGAAAATCAGGGATTGAGAAGCTAATGTAGGATTGATGCCTCAGATCTATAGAGGGTGGTGTTGGATTGTTACTCCCTTCCACCAATGGGAGGGGGCGGGTAGGAGCTATCTCTATCATCACTAGAGAATCATGTTCGAGAGGGCGGAGAAGAGTATAGTGGATTGGTCCACCCAGATTTCCCGTAATTGATCATTTATAGTCATTTTCAATTTAAATCCTTCATCATGGTTTGAAAAGTGTATTTGAGGTTACAAATAACATCCTCTATGCATATCAAACTAGGTGTGTATCTTGGTCTGTTTTTAGGCACTATGTGTCGGTCGAGTCAAGATCAATGTCCTCTTTTGGAGTTATTACTCCTGGGTACCTCTATACTAGAGTGGCATCCACTTGTAGTATTCATATAGAGAAGAAATTTCATATAAACCACTAGCTACATCATTTACAAAAAATAAAAGACATTTTACTATACACTAACTCATCCTTATACTTATCCATAGATTCATTTCAAGATATATTAATAAAAATATCCCAGTGGATCTTAATAAATTTTTATCATACTAGTTTATATTGGTTAACTAATCCTTACCTCTAGTAATAACTATAGTGATCCAATTTTTTCATACATATATGTTATGTCTTTTTAGTTGAATATTTAAGACATTACATAGATACACACCTTAGGACCATAATATTTTAGTTTATTGGATTATAGGGAAAAAAGTATTCTAATTTATTGAATGATCTTCAATGTATCCCAAAAATATATTCCCCTTTAGTAATGTGAACAAAAATATCCTACTTAAAGCCTTTATTCTTAAATAGTTGAAAGGAAATGTAGAAAAGGTAGATCTCATAAGCTTATTAAGGGTAAGAAAGGAAGATAAATAAGCATTACATGAACATAATTATATGATAATATGATCATAGAAATAAAAAACAATAACCTTCATATCAATGTTCAAAATATGTAGTTAGTTAATAAAGATTGGTAGATTCTAAGACATTAATCATAACAAAATCAAAAAACATTATCCATGAGAGAATAAAATTGACATAACACATAGACTATTAGAATAAAAATAATTATATAAAATTATTCCATAATAGTCAAGTCTCATTTCCAAGGATCTCATACTGGAATGGGTTTACTACACAAACCATCATAGTGGTCAAGGTTCACTCCCAAGTCCATCATAGCAGAAAAAGTCCAATACTGAATCGGGTACAATCCCCCTTCAAATCATGTCTATATCATTAGATATAAATCATTAGAAAATTAATTAGTGTAATATATAAGTCCCACATGTCTCATAATGAATATAATATTTATGTGTGGAAAAAGAATATAAAACAAACATCATATAAAAACCCACGAAATAAAATGGGTTTCATAAACATTTCATCATGTCATAATCTATGAAAAACATATAGGTATCATAATCATTTCATCACTTTGGCGTATCATTACCCATGAAAAGAAGTGGGTTTCAAAATTGTTTTATAATTTCATAACCCAAGGAAGTGAATTGAGTTTCGTAACCATAATGTCCTCATAAACATAAACCTTTTGGGGAACGAATATGAATGGTATCCTTGGATCATATCCCATTGGAATAATAAGGTATGTAAAATATTTCAATATAAGATTGAAAATTATTGTTAAAGATCACATAGACAATTTCGTAAATATGTTAACTTTTTTTAAAAAAAATAAATTAAAAATTTCAAAATCATCTTTAAAATATTTTTCCTTGACATTAACATTCAAAACATATAGATAAGATTTAAAAATAATTTAAAACATTTATTTAGTAAAATTACTTTTCCAATATTAATTTTGTAAAAACTAAAAAAATTTCAATATACATTTCCTTTTATAATTTAATTGAAAATATATAATGGATTATTTAATAGTAATTTGAAACAATTATTATGGAAAATATTCTATCATCTTTGAAAAACAATTTTTATAACCAAAAACAATTTCAAAATACTTTTCTTTTTGAAAACATTTACATAAAATATAGGAATTTATAAAATAATAAATGAAATAATTTCATTAAAAGAATCATTGAACCTTTTAATAGAATATTGAAGTCATTGGTTAGTCCTGAAAATGAAAAATAATGTTCATGTTGCACATGTTAAAAAAAATGATTCTTTATATATTTTTAGTAAAATCCAAATGAGTGTTGTTTGGAAATTGACATGTAGATTCCTTTAAAATAAAATCTATGATAATTAAAACATGGGTAAAAATATCTTTCAATATTTAATGGATAATTATAAAAATTGAAAACACTTTTCAAAAAAAATATTTTTGGAAAAAAATATATTTCTATCAGAAGAGAGAGAAAGTGTCATATGATATATACTAATGATTGGAAAATGGTACTATTACATGAAAATAAAATTAATAATAATATTATAGTGAATATCATATAATTTATTTATATATAAATGAAATATATTTATCATTTTAAAAATAAAAAAAATCCTGATAAATAATTTTATTGTAACATAAAATCATTACATGTTTAGTAACGTTGAATTGTTAGACCCATAAAGGAATAAAATAAAATGAAACATAAAATATAATCAAGATAATTAAATTCATGATATTATATGTCAAAATTTATATGTATACACCTATTAAAATTATATAGGTGTATCAAATAACATATGTCTCAATAAATGAAAATTGAGAGAAGAATATCTTACTAATTTGATAACATTTAAATTGTAAAACCCATCAAAGTGTGATCCTAAAATAGATATGTAAAACCCATTAAATATTCAGGAAAATAATCATAACATACATTCATTGTAAATATATATACCACATAAAATATGTAAGTGGTGAATATTAAATATGTATCCCTAAAATTAGAGAGAAACTAGTAATCACATGCCATAAGGCGTGCTTTCTCTTATATTCATTTTTACATTATTTAAAATTAATATATGTTTATTATAAATATATTAAAGAATATATATTATTTATATCTTACCATATATGATTTAATTAATTTTTCAAAATGTACTTAATTAAAAATTCTGTGTTCATGTAACATTTCATGTAATAACCGCTTTATTTTTTTTGTATATATATTTATTTTTTATTTTCAGTTCTATTTATTTTATCATAGATATATTATATCCATAATTATAATAATAAATTAAATATAACATTTATATATCATTTTATTCTTTTAATATCATTCGTTAAATTTAGTTTTCGGGAATGCATTATGTTTCGATAATGGAGACGATAAGTCGTACAGATGCGTGAGTAACATTTCATTTTTTCAATAATAATTATATTAAGAAGGTAAGTAATATATTTCATTATTGATTGATAATAAAATCATAAATACCATATTATTTCATTAAATATACTTATACATATCATCCCTATTGTGTTTTGTTGAAAAGAGGGACACATCACTTCATAAAGGAGATAATGAACACATATATGAACAACGTTGTTATCTTTGTGTGACTGAAAATGTAAGAAATGAAGTCATATATTATCATTTAAAAATGATAAATAAGTCATTAATATCATAATTATTTCATGTATAACACAAAAAAATTATCCTTATTTTATTCCATATAAAATGTTAGTGAAAATTAATCACATCGCTTCTCGAGGAAGTAGTTTTCCGTATACATAACCAACATTATCATATTCCCGAAAATTGGAATTTGAGAAGGTATGTGCGATATATTAATTCAGTAATTATAATAATATCATGAATATCATATATAAACATTTAAACCATCATTATAACCAATTATTCAAGGTGGTTATAGAGAAACAAATGACATTAGTTTGTGAGGCGATATTCCACTGTACATAAAAATGATGATTTAGTAATCCCATTTGATATAAGTGAGAATTTTTTTAGTTAAATAAATTAACATAAAACCATAAAAATATATGGAATACACTAAAGTTATTATATCATCATTTTTTAATAATAATTTAATGGTTGGATGAATAAATGATATAAAAATTCTCATTGTTTAATGTTACATCTACATTAGGTGTCCGCCTTGGGTTCTCACCAAATTGATTCTTTGGTTGTATTTATATTCAAACTAAGTCTTATATGATTAGAGAAAGTATATTGGTAAGTTATTTTGGTAGGTATTGATTGAAACTAAGGGTTTTTAATGTGTTAAAATATAAGGACAACAGATGGGATTTTATATGTGGGGGAGAGAGCATACATGGAACTTTTGAAAATAACTGAGTTCTCACACATTATTCACATTCCACAAGGGTCCAAAATTCACATTTATCAAACCGTAGATGTGTAATGGTTTAAATATGGATATAATATAGTTTTTATATAAATGGTTATGTTTTTTTAAACCTTATCATTTTAGTTTACCACCCCTCCCCAATAAACTCATTTTTTCCTTAACATGGTAAGTGATTTTTATAGTTTTTTTCTATTCATTTTGCTAAAAAAATTGTTAAACATATTAATTAACATAAATTATTCTGATCCTAGATATAGAATTGTGATTTTTCAAGTTCCATTCACATATATGGAAAAATATAATTTTTAATTAAATTCATGGATATGATGAGAAAGGAGTTTTTTAATGAAAGATGTTAAATGTTTAAACTATCTTTATATAAAATTTATATATTAAACTGATTATGATGACCTAAATTGGATTAATATATATAAATATTAACTAATTTTAATTTAAAACAAATTTTAAATACAATTTATCTCTAAAAATAATCTAAACTAAAAGGATGTTTTCAATTACTATTTAGTATTTTGCAGAATTCATCAAAAAAAATAAACATATCATAAATGTATTAAGTATCCACAAAAATATAATTTTGACATGATGATTAAAAAAATAATTTTTTTTAAAACAATTATCATCCTGACTTGAGTTCCACAAACAAGTGTCTTGTGAAACTAAACTACGTGACCAAAGGTGCTCCTCTTCATATGCTAGAGGTTTCCTTAT
Organism: Viscum album; assembly: GCA_963277665.1. Classification (NCBI taxonomy): domain Eukaryota; kingdom Viridiplantae; phylum Streptophyta; class Magnoliopsida; order Santalales; family Viscaceae; genus Viscum; species Viscum album. The sequence goes on along the minus strand of OY728160.1, from coordinate 245,697,042 downwards.
AGTATTGACGGTCCAATACCATTCTTGGGGGTATTATAACCATTTTATCCTAGTAATACAATATAATAAAAAAATAAGTAATATACAAAATATATAACCAATAAGTAAACAAAACTAATACCATAATATAACCAAAATATGAAATAAAATATGAAAACCTACCAGTAGATATTTCATTCCAAAGTACATTCCATATGACAAAATTACTACCCAAAATTAAAGACACTGAAAACTCCCAAGAAGGACCTGACATGATGTCTGGTTCCCTCATCAATGATCCCCCCCAATGGATCCATCTAACATATATCCCTTTCCCTTACATTGTCCTGGAACCATCAATTCTATTCAGGTACTAATTAGCCACTTTGAGTAGGGTGTGTGTACAACTTAGTTGTCCACCACCAATTGTTTCTCTAGAAAATCCCATTAAAACAATGTATGAAATTTTATTAAAGAATAAATACATGAAATAAAGTAATTTATTTAAATTTATTTAGTTATTAATTACTTAACCACATAAAACCTGGGCTTTTAAAGACACTAGAAACACAATACCTACTTTGGCCTATGTGAGAGTGTGAACAATATCTCATATTCAAATCACAAATCAAAAATCACTAAATCACATGGACATTAATTATCCATTTCAATTCAAAACATATAACGGCCGAGTGGAATAATAGTACAATGTCAACTATGTCTGTAGAATGCTTTGTATAGAAACCTATGGATATTTAGAGCATTATTCACTACCCTACACCCCATGAGTATTTGAAGCATCAGTATCTGTACCATAAAATAATATTCACATGGATGTAGTTGGGTCTATAATTCCATGTCTATGACCTTCATGGGTATTTTGAGCATCTTTCCATGTCCCACACCCCATTCCCAAACAAGAACATATATCACATATATCACATCATTCAAGGTTAATCGTCATCAAACTGATATCACATTATTCATTGGAGACATTAATTACTTAATTAAAATTTTAATTAATACATTTTCAATCAATTTCATAACTAGAAAAATAATTAATTAATTCACAAATTAATTAAACTAATTCACAGCCTTAATATCCCAACAATTTATTCAGAAATTAATTATTCATTTCAATTTCAAAATCTCAACATAAAATAAAATTAATTTAATAATTAGTTAATCAAATCAAATTCACAATTCTTAATATATCATTAATTAATTCAATAATCAACTAATCAAATCATATTCAAAATTTTCAACATCTCAGTAATTAGTTCAATAATTAATTAATCTGATTTCACCTTTAATTTAACAGTCTTTAATATCTCATTAATTAATTATATAATTAATTAACTCAATTTACTACCTCAATGGACCCAATTGACCTAAATCGTTAACACATGGAAATTAAACTACTCAATTCAGTTATCAATGACATTTCCAAATCATGAAAATTGAAATTATGAAAATTACATAGACGTAATTTAAAAAAAGACTATGGAATTGTTATTTAGACGACCAACCTCAATTTTGACGATGAAAAGTGACCAATGTAAATACTCAATTGTCACAAAAAAACCAAAATCACAATCAAGAACAAGATTTATATCTGAATCATATGTAAAATATTAAAAGATTCAAGATCTAACAAACCTAGATCTTGATATTGATCTAATAGTCGATAACCATCTATATTTTATCGGAGATGGGTAGCGAGAGAAATAAAGATACCTAAATGGGAAGAAATTATATACCTAGGTGGTGAAAATCATCAATATGAGCTTTAAGTTTCCATCAACGGAGGTCATAAGCATTAGAAAATCATCTAAGGGCCTTTAAAATTATGATAAAACATTAGGGGTTGAGTGGGGGTCATTTTGGGGTTAATATTGGGGTTTATGTATTTAAAATATAATTTCCATGTAAAATAAAAACTTGGCCATGGAATGCTTGGAAGAGGTGCATATTTTCCAAATTTTTCCCCTTAATTATTCCGCTCTTCTTGGGGGGGTTATGGTTTTCCTTTTGGGGCACACAGTGTAAAAAATCGTGTTTCAGCTTTGAAATCCCTCTCTATAAGGGGTTGTATAGTTTTTTGGGCTAGGCTGCATGGTTTGGAAAAATTGTGTGCCAATCGTGCATACTCCCTCCTCCTTTAAAAAATTCACAATTTTCAGCCAAACACACTTAATGGTGAAACCCAAATGAAAACTAATAAACAAATGAAAAAAGGAGTACCAGTAAACTAGCCAGATACATCTCTAGAAGTTAGGATCTTTAAATCTCCCCACCTTATAATAGTTCGTTATCAATTTATACTCCCAATAATCTCTAAGATTCTGAGTCAAAAAGGATCATCCACTGAGACTGTATATTTGGTTGTCTATCCCATGTTTCCTTCTAAACATGGCCATGTTTCAACAATACATGAACTATCAAGATATTCGATCCTCGAACACTTTATCATTATGATCCAAAACACGTATCTGAGTCTTCTCAAACGACTCATCTTTCTCAAGCTCAACATCATCCATATCGATCACATAATAATGGTTGGGTTGATACCTCTGAAATTATTATACATGAAACATATCATGAATAGAATTTAATTTTTATGGAAAATCCAATTGTTACACCTCCAACCTGATTCTCTCCACAACATCAAGGGGTCTAATGAATTTGGGCACTAGCTTGATCTGTCAATATATCATATGGTGTCCCAATATAGGAAACACCTAAATTAATAAATTATCACCCTCTATAAACTTTAGGGTATGTCGATGTCTATCATCATTTTAATTCTATCCACTCTGTACTATATCGATAAGCTATAGAATATGTTGAAATTTATCTGACATATGATGCATGATACATGGTCATAAAAACTATGAATCACCTTCCTCCTTTCATTATAGAGGTGATATGCATGGCCTACCATAGATTTCCTCATATGGTTCCATTTTAATAGTTTCTTGATAATTAGTTTTATAATAAAAATACACTAAATCTGGGCACTTATCCCAAGACCCAGAAAATTCAAGGACAGAATCCCACAACATATACTCAAGAACCTAAATTGTATGGTCTAAATACCAATCTATCTATAGGTGGAAATCCATACTCAATAAAATTTGTCTAATAAGTACCTTCTATAATTCATTGAAGAAATGAGAGGTACAGTGTGATTATAGTCTAAAAATACTATCCATGGTTGCTCTTGAAAATGGATTATCTCTAAAACATATAACTCTTTCAACTACTCCACTAAGAAAGAAAAACGTATGGGTAGGAAATTTGACACCTTGTTCAAACAGTCTATAATAACATAACTAGTTTCCTTATTATAAGGCATCCTAAGGAAATCCATCACAAAGTCCATGCTCACTTCATCCCACTTGCATTATGGAATGGGAAACAACTATAGTAATCCACAAGGTCATTGATACTCAACCTTAACCTATTGGCAGGTGTATTATCATGTCACAAATCCTATTATTTCCTTCTTCATACATGACCACCAAAACTATCATCATAGCTCTTGGTAAATTTTGGTCACACTGGGATGTACTTATCACTTCGAGGCATGAAACTCATGTATCAAATCCTCCTACATACTCATAGGATAAAAAACCTAATTCCTGACATATATTATCTCAACCTCATATATGGTCCTATCGACAGGTGAATCTCCACCTTCAAGGCTTCCCTCAAGTTCAATCATTCCAGATCCTCATACTCTCTTTCCCTTGTCCATCTCAAGAGTGTAGAATCTACTAAAATGGTGAGATATTTATCTATTGCTGAACCTGATGAACCACTACATGCATCACAAGTAGTAGTTTTATCATCTTCCTCTCATCACTTGACTCGTGAACATCATGAGTCTGGGTTCTCTTCCTTAAATATTCATCAACATTATTTCTCTTCCTATGTATATATACTAGATCCAAACTGAATGACTTTACATACCCAACCCATATCTACTACCGAAGATTCAAATATAATTGGTAGAAGATATAATTTATTCATTTGTGATCAGTATACACATTAAAATTATCTCCCAATATATAATACTTGAAACACTTCAAATCATTAACCATTAAAGGTAAATTTAGTTCATCTCTAGGGTAGTTCCATTTATGTGGAATCAACTCCGGATATCTATGCACTACAACCTGATCTCATTTCATCTACATAGACCTGAGTCCAATCCTTTAAGAATCACAAAACATAGTGTACTCCTAACTTGTCTTAGGTATGACTAATATTGGTTCCAATTTAAATCAATTATTCAACTCTTGGAAGGAATTATTGCATGCTTTTGACCATTAAAACTTTACCCCATTCTGTTAGAATCATTAATGTGTTTCTTATAATAGGGAAAAATCATGCATAGACCTCCAATAATATCCTAATTGCCCTAAAAATATATGGATATCAAAAAAAATTCTTGAGATATTACAAAGATACAACTACAAAAACCTTCTATGAGTCTACCAACACACCTTACGTAGAGATGATGTGACCCAAGAATTATACCTAGTCAATAAAAAAACTGACTCTTATGTGTCTAGGCATATAGATGATTATCCATTAGTGTATGTAAGATAATGTCAAGATGTTCGGCATGATAATTGTGAGTCTTGGGGAACACCAATATATCATTCAAGACCTCTACCCAAACTAATCTTGGTATAGAAGGAATAATATATTCTTCAAGGAAATAAACATTAATGGTCTGTTCTTCAACCCAAACAGCATTACAATGAACTCATATAGATCATACCTGCTTCTAAAATTAGTATGAGGTATATCAGAAGTTCAAAATCTCAATTGATGATACCCTAATTTTATGTTAATATTGACGATAACACAAGATCCTCCCAACTGGTCAAATAGATCATCTATACGATGAAGATTATGTTGGTTCTTCACTTTCTTCTGGTTCAAATTAAATTAATTGATACATAAGTGTAGTGTACCATCATCCTTCTTATAAAACAACTATGTTGAACCCCAAGATGACATACTCAGTCAGATAAATCCCTTACCCTCTAACTCATCCAATTTAATATTAAATTCCTAAATTTGTGTTTCCACCATTCTACATGGTGTAATAGAAACTTCATTAGCATTGGCCCTAAGTACTTGTTAATCTCCATATCTCTCTCAGGTGTCATCCCTGAAAAATCATTAGTTAATGCATCCTAAAATCATACCACAAGTGGTGGAAAGATATCTTGAATTACATCTCAATCATCTACCAAAAAACTAGTAACTTGGGAATTAAGCTCCCCTAGTTGATGGTGAACTGGCCCTGCTAGGACAGCCTTAATATCCCACAATATAAATTGAATATATTTTTCACCCTTAAGATATTTAAAAGTCACTCTCCCTTGGAAATAGGCAATGTGGGATCCATATTCTACTAATAATTCCATACCTAAAATTAGGTCAAGTACTAACCTATCCAGAATATAGAGATCCCATAGAAAATGTGACTCCCCAACCTCAAGAGAACACCCTTTGTACAAACACATGTCTTTTGACCATACTCCAAAATGTGTATATATTTTCAAACCCCACGCATGAAATCTACCTCCAAGATCAAACCATTAAATATTTTTTCATAAATAAAGGAATGAGTGGAATTAGTATCAAATAAGTAACTCTCTAATATATAATCTAAAATAATAGTACCTCTAGTTGTCGATGGTTCATCCTCATTATCCACGTATTTTGGCTTAATGTAAATTAATTTTACTCCCCCTCTTTCCTATGTTGTAGTCAAAGTCACTTCAGTATAACTAATCACTGATACAAACACTCCTTCTCAAAAGTACTGAGTCCACTATCTTTACCACCATAGATAGTAGAAGTCAAACTGCAAGACTGATATGGTGCATAAGATCCCCTTCTTAGAATCTGGTTCTATCAAGCTCTATCATCACAACATATCTTTCATGGGTTCTTATAGAGCCACTCTATATATCCAATACAATAGTATGATCTACATTATATCAATGGAAAGGGACAATGTCTACGATAGTGGCCTTGCATAATGCACTGGTGAAAAAGAACTTGGGTAAGATCATGAGTAACTGACCGTTATTTCTAGAAACTCTGCTTCCCATATCCCTAATTAACATTCTCACAATGACTCTGATGGATCTTGGAAGTCGTACCTATTGTTCGTATAGTAGAAATAACCCATCCTCCACCATAAGCCTCATTTAGGTCCCCCTTAGATAAGAGATCCTGATTCACTACTTCTAAAAACATTTTCAACATAAATATTCACACTAGGGACTTAATTTAACATTTAATCCCATGATGAAACTTATTTTCCATAGTATCCTCATCCCCCGCCAATTCAGGAACAAAGCACTACAAATATATAAAACGACTAGCATAGTGAATCACATACATGATCCCTTGATTCGGTCTCATTAACTCAACTGATCTCCCCTTCCTAAGCATCTCAGGATAAAAAGTGCTCCAAGATATTCTCCTAAATTTTCTTTCACCCCATAGTCTCCATCTATATGTAATGGCTCAGACCCTCCTGGTCAAATACTTTGCAAAAATAAGTGTTGGGGTGTCCTGGACTCATCGATCAGTCCCACCCATCAGCTCCACAGATCAGCACCACTGATTAGCTTCACTGATTATCTCCACCAATTAGCTTCACTGATCAACTCCACTGATAAGCTTCACTAATCTGCTCCATCGATCTGCATCACCGATCAGCTCCACTTATCATCTTCACTGATCACCTCCACTGATCATCTTCACTGATCAGTTTCACTTATCTATTTCATAGATTGGTTTCACCAAATCGGTTTCTCATATTGGTTTCACAGATCGGTTTCAGCAAATCGGTTTCACAAATCTATTTCACCAAATCAGTTTCACAAATCTGTTTTCACCAAATGGGTTTCACAGATCGGTTTCACCAAATCGGTTTCACAGATCAGTTTCACCAAATCGGTTTCACAGATTTGTTTCACCAAATTGGATTAACATATCATCTTCACAGATCGGTTTCACCAAATCGGTTTCACAATCGGTTTCACCTAATCATTTTCACAAATCGGTTTCACCAAATTGGTTTCACATATTGGTTTCACTAATTAGCTTCACAGGATCATCTTCTCAGAATTAGATTCATTGGATCAGCCTCACCCCATCTGCTCCACCGATCGGTTTCAACTATCTGTCTCACTAATTCACCATAGAGGGGTGTCGGGATTTTCCTTCCCCATTTTTTCCCATAACTCTACTTTTAATTCGTTTAACTTTCTTGATGCGGTTCAAAGTTGCTTTTAGTTCCATAAACAATGTTTTAAATCCCCTAGGAGTGGGGAGACCCTCAATGGACTCATTTTCCTCTATTAAATGAAATCGTTTAATGAACAACTATTTTGGCCACCCCTCCAATGAGAATTATTACACAAATAATTAATTCCATCATGTGTAACCATCTAACCATGAGGTGAAACCACATTCGACCTTTAAATCCAGTCAAGATCCTCATATCCCATAATGCCAGGATCTCACCTTTTTAGCGCACGAGAATTATTTTCTTCCTAGATGGTATCTTTTCCTTCTCCTCCTTGGTGCTTTTGAAGTCCCCCTTCTTGGGGCGAGTGGTACGCCTCGGCTGGAGGCTTTCCTACTCATTCTTAGAGTCTTCAGAGTTCCTCCCCCGCAAGTCACGCATCCCATTTGTTGGCTCCAGGAGAAAAACGTGAATCATCGATCATTCAAGTATGGATTTTCCTTCTTATCTCCTTAGTGTGTATCATGAGGGATGGGTATGATATTTTTTCTGTGGGGATGGATGAGACCAAACCTTAATAATGATAATAAAAGGAATTTTAAATAATTAAGGGGGTGTTATCGATGTTTCTGTTGTACTCCTAATCCTTGATTATGTTTTGTGAATTTTACGGGCTTATGACCACTGAAAATCATGGTCGTTGGTGGTCTTTTCTTGTGCACTAATGAACCTCTGTTTTTTTGGATATTTTTTTGATTGAATGGGTGTATCATGGAAGATGGTTATTCACGTAAATACGGTTGATTAAATTGATTCCTAGAGAATAAGAATCCTTGTGTGACCACCTGGGTTAACCAAACGGAAAGACGGAACTGAATGAATGGCATATTAAAATTTGAAAAATCCCTTGCTCAATTCTGGTGATGTTTATGGTTGATGCTTGGGAAGCGACATGGATAGAGATGGGATCCTCTGTTGTGGTGCAGTTGTTGGTATTTGGATATGAGGCTATGTGGGGATGTATTGTGGGGCTTGGTCTAGTTCCAATAATTTGAGGGTTCTCATGGATCCCTTTTTTGTTGTGACATTACAAGAGAACCGGGTGTGAATACTTAATTTACAGTTTCATTGTTTTCCTTTCCTTCGCTTGTGATTAAGCCTGTTAGTTTCCCAGTAGTGTAGAATTTACATAAATGGAATTACTTGAATATGAAAACATGAATGGGTTCAATGGGGAATTGTTTTCTGGGAATGATTGGTGAGAGGTTTGTGGCTATTATGATTGTTATTAATAAATAGTAATGAGGGTACTTGTGTATGGGCGGGTTTTGGAAACCCTAGGCTTGGATGACTGATTGTTACCTATATATATAATTTTAGTACTTATGTTTCTTATTCTCACCCCACCCATGTTAATCACTTCATGTTGAACACCCACATTTCATGGAGAGTTTGTTTTTTCAAACACTCCTATGAGTGGATGGTTATTAGCTCCTTTCCTAAAACCTTTCCCGAGTAGGCCAAGATCCTTCAGGCAGGCTGTGATGGTCTGATATCCATTATAGCCCCAGATTTTTTAGGCAGGGTACGTGGTGGTGGTTGTCCAAGGTGTGTGTGGGAAGGTTGTTTCTCAAGTGTCTTTGGGATGAAGCCTAGGTGTCCTTGGGAATGGAAGTAGTTGTTTGCACCTAGGTGTATACGGAATGTGTGGTAGTTATAGCCCAGGTGTTTGTGGGAAGGATGTGTGATTATAGTAGCACATGAGTGTGCAGGCATGGGGATGGCAGTGGGATTGTAGTGAGGATGGCGGGAGAGGTTTAACATGTATGATGTCTTAAATAACAAGTGGGAAAGTGGCATGGGGTACCAAAATATCAACGTGATATTACTATTACTTTACTTTACTTGAAATATTTGGGGAGTGTGCCTTGGTAAGGTTTGGGTGGATAGTTTCCTTACTAGGTGCTCAGGTTATCTTATTTTCTCACGGGGCAATAGAATGCCTCCCCAATTGTGCACAAGAGCCTTTGGTTTTCCCTACTGAGTATACCTGTATAATCACCCTACGTATATAAACTACGTTCAGTTTTCCAAGAGTTCATCAGGGATCATGCGGGACCGTACTAGATCAGACATTGGGATAGTTTTTCTTGCTATTTTTCTTTTTCTGGAACATTACTTTGGGGTTTTTGTGTATTTTTGTAGAATATACTTTTTGACATGAATATGATAATGGTTTGCTTTTGTCTTTTCTTTTACCTTCAGTTTTGGTGTTGATGGGATTTACTATATTATCTCTCGATCTTATTAAAAAAGTGGTAATTCCTTCCATTTTGTGTGTGATTCTATACCCTTGGTTCTAGTCATTACTTCAGGACCTATTGAAGGCTGCTATCAGGGGTAATTATATCTCCTTCAATAGGAATAAGGAAGGGTCTGGCAATCTATTATCCCTTCTCTCATCTTGCTGAAGGCAGGTCGTGACAGAATGGTATCAGAGGAGACTTTGAGAGATAGGATAGAACATGGGATTATGCATAGTAAGGATTTCATGGGATGGTATGGCAATTGTGCTAAGAAATTTTGGTGCATGAAATAGGTCTGGGAAGACTAGCTAGGACCCGAGATTTTAGGTCCCCCCATGATCTGATGCAAGGACTCTAGACCTACCGAACGACCAAGTGAGGATACACTGATTACTGGGTAGAGTCCCTAGGAAAGTTACATTCATCAGAATGACTTGTGTTATTGTGTGTATTGGGTATTTTGGGGATTTAAAATGAATAATAAATCTAATAAAAATATAAAATAAATCTTCTACACTACTCAGTTTTAGGAATTACTTGTTTACCTTGCAATAATGGCACCTGGACGATGACCATGAGTAGTGTGGGTGATCGGGGCCCAGGAGGTTGACTTGGATGATCAGTAGAGGGCAGACCAAGAGGAGGAGGATGGTCAGTGGCAGAGGATGCTTTGTTCCATTCAGTGGCAGACCCTCAAGAAATACGAGGGTAGTACCTCAGACATAGAGACGGAGAGCTGGGTAGAAGAGCTGGTGATAGCTTTCAGCTTGATCTGAGCTCTGACGGAGTACTGGGTTCCTCTGGTTGTAAGCCAGATGCAGGGAGCATCCCATCAATGGTGGAGTCTATATCTTGGGGAGAAGAGGGAGCCTGAAGTTTCATGGACTGACTTCGAGGGGGAATTCCGGGAAGAATTCATCTCTTCCATGATGAAGGCAGAGAAGAGGCAGGAGCTAATCTCCCTTCATTAGGGGGCCATGTCAGTGAGGGAGTTGGGGTTCATGTTCAAGGATCTACTTCAATTTTCTTCGGACCTTTTTCTAGATGAGGAGTCTCGGGTGAGGCATTTAGAGGAGGCACTCTGAACTTCTCTTCAGTGTGTTGTTACTCCCTTCACCCTACCGACATACATGGAGGTCCAGAATAAGGTGGAAGTGGTAGAAAGGATGCACACATTGGGATGTGTGCCACAAGAGGGGAGACACTGGATTCCATCAAAGGGGAAGACCGTCAGTAGTAGGTCTCCAGCCTCAAGGCTTTCTAGGTTTCGACCAGTGGGGAGCAGGCCCCAACAGTTCCAGTTTCGATCTCCTAGTCCTCACCCTTTCCTCGCGAGCCCAAGACCAAGGTGCTTCATCTGTGGAAGTTGTGGGCACCTTCAGAATCAGTGCCCGGATAGAGTGTAGTAGAGTGGGGGTGGGCAGGTTCATCACCCACCTCGGCAGTTGCAGTTTCCAGCTTGACCCTTTCAGCAGCAGGAGCAGGGATAGTGATCTCCCGCTCCTCCGAGAGTAGACGTGGGAGGTGGAGGCAGATCCCATGGTGCTCCTCAAGGACCTCAACCATGGCATGGTCGGGGAGGTATTCAACAACCAAGAGGCAGAGGAGTTGGGTGTGGGTAGTTGCATGTCGTAGAGGCAGCAGTTCCAGCAGGGCCGGAAGTCGTTCGAGGTACGATCATCTTGTTTAGAACTCTTTATTGTTCCTTATTTGATTATCAACCAACACACTCCTTTGTTACACCCAGTCTAGCCCATGCCTTGAGCCTAGACATAGAGAGACTCTCCATGACCCTGGTGCTGAGTATTCCAGTTGGGGGTCATACCAATCTATTTGATGTTTGTCTAGGATATAGATTGATGTTGGGGTCACATCATTCTAGTGGGGACCTTCTTCTGCTACAAATACAGCCATATGATGTCATCCTTGGCATCGACTGGCTATTTTCTATACATGAAGTTATCGAATACTTCTAGAGGAGAGTCATGTTCTCCAATGGGTATGGCCAACGTGTGGCTTTTTTTGGCAACCAGAGTTGTCAAGTGGGGAGATGGCATGTGGAGACTCTTCTTTCTATGTTGGCTAATCTTTCAGCAGAATCAGTGGATGTTGAGATGATGGATGTTCCAAGAGTTGTTATAAAGTTCCTAGACATTTTTTCCAAGGAGGTTGTGACTCTACCCCCTCAACATGACATTGAGTTCGGGATAGACTTACAACTCAGTACCCGTCTGATTTCCATGGCTCCTTATCGAATGGTGCCTTCTGAGTTGCGGGATTTGCGGATCCAGATTGAAGATCTGATAAAGAAGGGTTTTGTCTGAACCAGCGTGTTGCCATGGGGTGCTCCGGTCTTTTTCGCAATGAAGGCAGATGGTGGTCTCATATTGTGCATAGACTACAGGAAACTGAATCAAGGAATGGTCAAGAACTATTAGCCTCTTCCAAGGATAGAAAATCTCTTGGACCAGGTGAGGGAATCAGGTTGGTTGTCTAATATTGATCTACACTCTGGGTATCACCAGGTAAGGGTGAATGATAGTGATATTCCAGAGACTGCTTTCAAGTGTAGGTATGGGCACTTGGAGTTCGTATTCATACCATTCAGTGTTACGAATTCACCTTTTGTGATCATGGGCCTCATGAAATCTTTTATCCATGAGTTTTTGGACCGGTTCGTCATTGTGTTTGTCGATGAAATTTTGATCTATTCAAGATCAGATGAGGATCATGAGAATTTCATTTCCTTGGACACGTGGTGTCTCAATAAGGGGTAGAAGTTGATCCGTCAAAGGTGGAAGTGTTTGTTTCATGGGAAGCACCCATGAATGTGATGGAGGTTTGCTATTTTCTGGGTTTGTCATGCTATTGTCAGATTTTTGTAACTGACTTCACTCGAATTTTAGCTCCCTTGATAGCATTGACCAAAAAGGGCGAAGCCTTCGTGAGGAGTGAGAAGTTCCCTAAAGCCTTCAATCATCTAAAAGGTAATTTGTTTAGTGCCCCATTTCTGAGGTTACCAGAGGAAGGGCGGTTTTTTGAGGTGTTTTATGATTCTTCTTTACTTTTCCTAGGATGTGTATTGATGCAGAAATAGGGAGTGATATCTTATGGGTCTAGGAAGTTATGTCCTCATGAGTGTAACTATACCACCCATGACCTAGAGCTTCTAGCAGTAGTGTTCACATTGAAGTTGTGGCGGTATTACCTCATCGGAGAGCACATCATGGTATTCACAGATCACAAGAGTTTGAGGCATATCTTTACCTAGCGAGACCTGAACATGCAACAATTAAGGTGTGTGGAGTTTCTCCAGGAATACAACTTTGAGATCTCTTACATTGAAGGTAAGGGGAACATTGTGGTAGACGCCTTGATCAAGAAATCACGGAGGGAAGATGTTTAGGAATCTGTGGATGCTCGGAAGGAAATTGAGGAGTTGGTTTCCCTACACCAAGATGTAAGGTAGGATGGTGGAAGAGGTTTTCTTTTTCAGATGACAATGCAATCCTCTCTACTATGATAGGTGGAGGAGTCTCAGTGGGGAGACATAGAGAGTGAAGTGATGCGCGATCGAGTTAACCAAGGCAATGCTCCAGATGGGTGGTCGGAGGATGGTCTGAATCAGATGATTTTCTGAGGGAAGTTGTTAGTCCTAGAGATGATGCGTGAGGGAGTTCTCCGTGAGTTCTATAACTCACTCGTAGAGGTCCACCCTGGAGTTTCAAAGATGTATCGAGGCCTAAGGGAAGAGTTTTGGTGGTCCGGGCTGAAACAGGCAGTGGCAGAGTCCGTGGCAAGGTGCTTGGTATGTCAGCAAGTGAAGGCTGAACATTGTGTCCTTTGAGGTTTGTTACAGCATTTAGATGTCCCTGAGTGGAAGTGGGATGACATATCGATGGATTTCATCACAAGACTACCCAGGGTTTAAGGAGGCTGTGATTCTATCTGGGTAGTGGTAGACCGGTTGAAAAAATCAGCTCACTTTCTAGCGATCAAGGAGTCAAGTGTAGTGGATTCCTTAGATCAACAATATGTGGATGAGGTTGTGAGATTTCATGGAGTTCCAAGGTCCACAGTCTCGGATAGGGATGCACGGTTTACCTCACAAGTCTGTAGGGGATTGCAGCATGCTTTTGGAACCCAACTACGTCTTAGCACTGCTTTCCACCCCCAAACAGATGGGCAGACAGAGAAAACCATCCATACATTAGAGGATATGCTACAAACATGTGTTTTGGACTTTGGGGGATCATTGGAACAACATTTTCCCTTAGTATATTATTCCTAAAATTACATCTATCACTCAACTATTAGCATGGCACCATTTGAAGCCTTGTACGGATGGTCATGTCGTTCACCCGTGTGTTGGACCGAGGTTGGGGAGGTAGGTGTTCTTGGCCCAGAGGTAGTCCAGAGCACAATGGAGAAGGTTCAGCTTGTTTGTGAGAGGATGAAGGTAGCCCATGACCAGAAGAAGTTGTATGCTTATCGTAGGAGGAGGCCCTTGGAGTTCAAGGTTGGAGACTATGCATTTTTAAAGGTTTCCCCTTGATGTGGGTAGTGAAGGATTGGTAAGGATATCAATCTCTCTCCTAGGATCATCAAGCCCTTTGAAGTGATGGGGAGAGTCGGTGAGGGGGAATATCAGCTGGCGTTTCCACCTCAATTGGATAGAATCCACGATGTTTTCCACGTCTCCCAGCTTTGTCGATATCTACACGATGATTCCCATGTCATTGATTGGGGAGAATTAGATATAGGGGATGATGCTATGTTCATGGAGCGACCTGTGAGGATTGAGGATCGAAAGGAGAAAGTGCTTCGTCGATGAACCATCCCTTTGGTTCTTGTGTTTTGAAGGCACGGTGGCCTCGAGGAGAGTACTTGGGAGCAAGAATCTCAAATGTGTGCCCAATACCCAAAGCTGTTTTGAGTTGTTCTTCCAATCCTTCCTTGTTGTTATTGTTTTTGTGACATGATGTAATGTAATGATGACCTTGTTAGTTTATGAGATGTTTTGTTTCCATGCGTTGTGAATGGTTATGAAAAGTCTTGATATGTGGAGAAGGTAGGACATGATCCCTAATCAAGATGCATTAAGGTGGATGTGATTAAACTCATGCGGGCGAGTCAGTGCCACCCAAAGAAGAAAGTATCTTAACATGGAGGAATGAACTCCTCGATCTGTGTGTCGGGACAATACGATTCATGGGATTCATATGGCTGTTTGGGGTGGTTTTCCCCGAGAGGTATCTTCCAGAGAGGTCATTTTAGTTACTCTTGTATTCTCGAGGGTGAGAATAATTTTGAGAGTTATCTGATGTAATGGCCAAGACCCTCCTGGTCAATTACTTTTCCAAAATTCTATGTGTTGGGGTGTCCTGGACTCATTGATCATTCCCACTCATCAGCTCCACAGATCAGCTCCACTGACCTCTTCACTGATCAGCTACACCGATCATCTTCACTGATCGGATCCACTAATCAGCTCCATTAATCATCTTCACTGGTTAGCTTCACTGATCGTCTTCACTAATCAGTTTCATAGATAAGTTTCACCAAATCGGTTTCACAGATCAGTTTAACAGATCTATTTCACCAAATTGGTTTCATAGATCAATTTCACCAAATTAGTTTCACAGATCAATTTCACCAAATTAGTTTCGCAGATTGGTTTCGCCAAATCGGTTTCAGAGATCAGTTTCACCAAATCAGTTTCACAGATCAGTTTCACCAAATCGGTTTCCCATATCGGTTTCACCAAATCAGTTTCACATATCTGTTTCACCAAATCAGTTTCATAGATCGGTTTCAACAAATCGGTTTCACATATTGGTTTCACTGATCAGCTTCACAGGATCAGATTCTCCCAATCAGCTTCATGGGATCAGCTTCACCTGATCATCTCCACTGGTCGGTTTCAACTATCAGTCTCACCAATCAGCCACAGAGGGGTGTCGGGGTTTTCCATCCCCAGTTTTTTCCATTATGCTACTTTTATATCTTTTAACCTTTTTAATGTGGTTCAAAGCCGGTTTAGCACCAGAAACAACATTTTAAATCCCCTAGGAGTGGAAATACCCTCAATGGACCCATTTTCCTCTCTTAAATGAAATCCTTTAATGCACAACTATTTGGCCACCCCACCAATGAGAATTATTAAATAAACAATTAATTTAATCATGTGCAACCGTCTAACCGTGAGGTGAAATCATGATCCACCTTTAATGATGCTCAAGATACTCATATCATGTAACTCCAAGATCTATCCTTTTTATCGCACAGGAATTCCTTTCTTCTCGGCTGGTCTCTTTTCCTTCTTCTCCTTGGTGCATTTGGAGTCCACCTTCCCGAGGCGTGTATTTTACCTGTGCTGGAGCCATTCCTGGTCATTCTTAGAGTCTTCTAAGTTCCTCCCCTACAAGTCGTGCATCCCATGTTGTTGGTTCCAAGAGAAAAACATCAATCATTTATCATTCAAGTAGGGATTTCCTTCGTCTCTCCTTAGTGTGCATCATGCAGGGTGGGTATGCTATTTTTTCTGTGGGGATGGATGAGACCAAACTTTAATAAAGATAATAAATGGAATTTTAAATAATTAAGTTTGTGTACATGATGTTTCTACTATACTCCTTATCCTTCATTATGTGTTGTGAATTGTACGGGCTTATGCCCACTGAAAATCATAGTCATTGGTGGTATGTTCTTGTGCACTATCGAACCTCTATTTTTATGGATATTAATGTGATTGAATGGGTGTATCATGGAAATAGGTTAATCACATAAACTCCGCTGATTAAATGGATTCCCAGTGAATAAGAATCCTTGTGTGATCACCCCGGTTAACCAAACCGAAATACAGAACTGAATGAATGGCATATTCAAATTTGAAAACTCCCTTTCTCTTTTCTGGTGATTTTAATGATTGATGCTTGAGAAGAGACGTGGATGGGGATGATATTCCTTATTGTGGTGTAGTTTTTGGATTTTGGATCAGAGTCTGCGTGGGGCTGTATGGTGGGGCTTGGTTTGGATCCAATACTTTGAGGGATCTCATGGATCCCTTTTGTTGTTCTGACCTTACAAGAGAACAGGGTGTGAATACATAATTTTCTATTTGGTTGGTTTCGTTTCCTTGGATTGTGTTTATGGTTGTTAGTTTCCCATTAGTGTAGAATTTACTTATATGGAATTACATGAATATTAAAACATGAATGGGTTTAACGGGAATTGTTTTCTAGGAATGAGTTGTGATAGGGTCGTTGCTGTTATGCTTCTTATGAATGAATAGTAACGAGGGTGCTTGTGTATGTGCTGGTTTTGGAAACCCTGGGTTGGGATGAGTTATTTTTACCAATATATATAATTATCGTTCTTATGTTTCTTATTCACGCCCCACCCATGTTAAGCACTTCATTCCAAACACCAACATTTCACGAGGGAGGGTGTTTTTCCCAACACTCCTATGAGTGGCTGGTTATTAGCTCTATTTCTGCTCCATTTCCCAAGTATCCCAAGATCCTTTGGTCAGAATGTGACGGCCTTCGGTCCATTATAGCCCTAGATTCATCGGGTATGGTACGTGGTGGTGGTTTCCCCAGGTGTGTGCGGGCAGTTTGTTTCCCAATTGTCTTCTTGATGAGGCCTAGGTGTCTTTAGGCGTTGCAGTAGTTTTTCGGACCTAGGTGTGTGTGGGATGTGTGGTAGTGATATCCCAGGTGTTTTTGGGTGGAATGTGTGATTATGGTATCCCAGGTGTGTGCGGGCGGGGGATGGTAGTGGGACTGTGGTGAGGATGGTGGGAGAGGTTTAACGCTTAGGATGTCCTCAATAACCAGTGGGAAATTGGTGCGGGGTACCCAAATATTGATGTGCTATTACTATTACAATACATGACTTGAGTTTTTTGGGGAGTGTGCCTTGTTAAGGTTTGGGTGGATACTTTCCATTCTGGGTGCTCTAATTATCTCCTTTTCTCATGGGGAATTAGAATACCTCCCCACTTGTGCATGAGAGCCTTTGGTTTTCCCTACTGAGTATACCTTTATACTCACCCTAGGTGTATAAACTGCTTTCAAGTTTCCAGGAGGACATCAGAGATCATGTGGTACCATACTAGCTCAGACGTTGGGACAATTGTTGTAGTTGTTTTTTTTCTAGTACATTTCTTTGGATTTTCTTGTACTTTTGTAGAATCTAATTTTTGACATGAAAATGAGAATGGTTTGATTTTGGATTTACTTTTACCTACAGTTTTATTGTTGATGGTATTTACTATATTATCTCTCAATCTTAAAAAAAGGTTTAATGTCTTCCACTTTGTGTGTTATTCTATACCCTTGGTACTAGTCGCCACTCCGGGACCTATTGAAGGCGGGTCTTGGGGGTCATTATCTCTCCTTCAACTATAAGAAGGAAGGGTTTTTCAATCTGCTATCCCTTCTCTCATCTTGGTGAAGGCGGGTCGTGACACTATATATCAAGATTATAGATGTCCCACCAAAGATTTTTGTTTCCACATAACATATAAATAGCCTATTTGACCCTCTTCTCAATAGGAGTCTCAAGGTGTTTAAGTATAGTCTAGATGAAATCAATCTAGAACTCTACAACATCAGGTCCACCCTCTCTTGTAAAAGTGAAGGGGCTCTATCGTTTGAACTCCCTTATTAGACCTGGAATTATTTTTACATCCCTCTCTAGTCACATTCAATTAATTGAATAAATTGTGAAAAGTTACCTTATAACTGCCCTCCGAGTTCCTCACCCAACACTACTCGTTCCTTAGGTTTGACTACTAGAGGAACATATATGGATTTGTCTTTTTTTTCATCCTCTCAACAAGTGTCTTCGGAAAGGAATATCTCCACAATTCAAAAAAAACATGAATTAGTACATGTAAACAAAGTTAACACATTTATGAGAATTCATATAAATTTGTAACAATTAATTTTCCCAAACCTCTTCACATGGTTAAAACCTAGTCGTTATTCTCACCCTTAACCCTCCAACATCTTAGTCATGGTTAACATAGGGTGAAGTAATTCTCATATATAAGTTTCTCATTTAGGCACACAATTATTTAAATTTTTCATCATTTTACCAATGTCAATTTCATATTAGGCTCCATTTTTATTTATGTTACATAAGTAAGGTAAAACATTTCATGTTCAAAAACATACCAAAAACCAATTTTCCCATGAATGTATAAAATGATTCATGTAAAAAATAATAATGAGATCCAAGAATGGTGCATGAATACTCATATCTCATTCCATACTGGTCCATCAGTAATTTTTTTTGAAAATCTCATAAACAATGATCACATCATACAACAAGTGCATCACCCATGGTGAAATGACATCCAACGTTAACTGAAAATACCAATAAGAATCATCCCACCACGGGTACATGTGTTTTCCCCAATACATGGGTTAACTAATCCCATTCATGAGCTCATGACCAAGACTTGACTCTTCATAGTCACCTTTGTACCTTTCTTAAATAGTAATACAAAGGAATAGAAAAGAAATCTGGTCTCTGATAACACTTTGTACCATCCCAAAACTGGTGTGATATACAAGTTCCCTAAGCTGGTTTTCGATATTACCACATGAATGTATCCATGTACGCAAGAGGATGTTGACTAGTAGCAAGGTTCTAATATCGATTAAGGGTATAATTTACCCTCTTTATCATATTAATACACCAGTTTAAAGTAAATAAAAATAAAAAATATATAACCAATAAACAAAACCAAACCATCACCACTAAATGAAAAAAACATGAAATATAGTATCCAAACTGAACATTATATATCTCATTCCAAATTATGTTCCAAGTTTCAAAATGAAAACAAAAAAGTAAAGACATTAATAACTCCCAGGTTGATCCAGACACTAAGTTTGTTTCCCTCATTCATGTTCCATCCCAACGCAACCACCTATCATAGGGCCCTTTCCATTAACATATCCTACAACCATGAAATATATTTGTGTACATATCAAGAATCCCGAGTATGGTGTGAGTACAACTTCTTAGGACACCACCAATAGTTTATAAAACAAAATCTATTCGAAATAGTGTATGTAGTTGTATTAATAATAAATACAAGAAATTAAGTAAACAATTCTCATTTATTAAATTGTTCTTTACTTAACCACATAAACCTTGAGATCCCAAGGGAAACCTAACCATTGTACCTATTTCATCCCATCCTAGAGTCCAATCCATATCTCATATTCAAATAACAAATGACTATATCACATGGTATTTCATTATACACTTCAATTCAATTTATATAATGGCCAATTGAAACCATAGTACAAAATCAAATAGGGGGAAGAACTTCATATCTAGCTACCTAGGGGTATTTTTAGCTTCATTCCCCATTCTAAACCACATGGGTGTTTGGATCATTAGTCCATGTCCCATATAATAATAATTGGATGCAAGGAGTTGGGTCTAGAACATTATTTCAATCACCCCCATGGGAATTTGGAAAGTCATTCTATGTCCCACACTGATTTCTCAATCATAAAAATATATGAAATATCACATCACTCAAGGTTAATCAACATAAACCCTCTATCACATTCCCTATTGAAAATATTTATTAATTAATCCAATATATAATTAATCTAGTTAAATCTATTTCATAACCATAGATATTTATATTAATTAGTAAAAAAATTAATTAATCTAATTCACAATAATAATAACTAAATAATTAATACAACCATTAATTATTAAATTCAATTTCAAAATCTCAACATCCCATTAATTAATTAAATAATTATTTAATCAAATCGGATTCACAATTTTCAACATCTTGCTACTTTATTAAAAAGTTAACTAATCAAATAAAATTCAAAATTTTCAATATCTCATTAATTAATTATATAGTAAATTAATATAATTTCACATTCAATTTCATACTCCCCAATATCCCATTAATTAATTAAACAATTAATTAATTTAATTCATAACCTATATTGACCCAATTAACCTAAATCATTAACAAATGGAAATTAAATCCCTCAATTAAATTATCAATGAAATTTCCAAATCATGGAAATTGAAATTATAACAATTGCATAAAGATAATTTAAACAAGGATATGTAATTCGTTCTAATACCACATACATCTTTTTTGAGGATGAAAAGTCGGAAATAGATAAACCATGTTGAATCCGAATAACCAAAATCATGATAAATAATAATATTCAGATCTGAATCCTAATTCCAATACCAAATGAATCAAGATAACATACCTATATCTACATCTAGAACCATTAGTGGATAAAAATCCTTCTTTTATCTGAGATATGGAGCAAGAGAAGGATGAAGATCTAAATCGAATGATGCAACAAACTTAAGTGGTGCAGATCATCAATCTAATATTAGAATACCAATGAACAGAGGTTCAGAGCCTTAGCAAATCATCTGGAGCCTGAAAAATTAAGATAAAATGTTATGGTTTATTTGGGGTAAATATGGGTTGGGTTTTTAAAATATAATTTTTAGCTAAAATAAAAACCCACACATGTTTTGGTGGGAATAGGTGCAAGGTTTTCCAAACCATGTGTCTTAACCATGGGCCTCTTCTAGGGGTGCACAGTTTATCCTTTTAAATCCCATGGTTTGAAAAACCATGCTCCAACCATGAATCCTTCTCTATGAGGGGTTTCCTGATTTATTTGTCCATGGCACATAGTTTGGGAAAACTATTCACCAATCGTGAACATGCCCTCTTCCTTCCAAAATTCTCATTTTTCAACCAAACACACCCCAAGGAAGGAACGAAATGATAATTTCTAAAAAAGGAAAAATAATTCTTGTAAAAGAGCCTCATATATATCTTGAAATTTTTAGGATCATATAACTTTTAAAAATAAAATAAAAATTTAAAACAAAAATTGCAGACGTGGTGAAAACGGGGGTTCTCATGAATTGTAGTTTTGAAGCATATGATGATTTTATATTACCTATTTTCTGAATAAAAATAATTGATTGAATATAAATTATAATTTAATAATATATAATTTAAAAATATCATTTAATAAATTCCTAATTAATAATTATTTTGTAATTAATGAAAATAGAGAAACAATATGCACTTTAAACATGGTTTCAGAAATAATATGTTTACTTTTATTCAAAATAAATACATAAAAAATCCTAATATAATGTTTATTAAAAATTATTTAATTATATTATATAAAAATAATAAATAATTATGTAATTTTAAAACTTAATTACTTAATTTATTGAATAAAAATGATAGATTTACAAAAGTCTGTATTTTTTCTATTATCCAGAAAATCGATATTTTCCATCAAGTCCCAAAATTTCACCGTAATTTAATTTCAATATGAAGATTTGAAAAATTATGTTCACCTGAGAGAATAAATTTTATAAATGATATATAAATTAGTTATGAAACATTCTCCTAAAAATAAATTCAAATCATTTTTAAGATTGTATATTTTTGTAGAATTTGATTAATTTAATAAAATTAATAATTTATTTACTAATATTTAATAAATAAATTTATATGTATTTGGATAAGTATATTTCATAAAGTATCTAATACTATTCTAAGCCACCTATTTATCATCTAGGTTATAATAGTAATATTTAAGATAATATTATTTCATGCTTCACTGAAGATCAGTGTCACATGCCATTCACACTATCAAAGAAACTCATTTTTGTGTAGTAATGAAAGATAAAGCTCAGTGTTTTGAATAATGAAATATATCAAAAAAAATAAATTAAATTGAAAAAAATAATAAAATAAAAATATATTGAAAATCATTCATGAAATATTAAAAAAAAATTCTAGTCTCCATAGGCACTAAACTATTACAATCTTCAAGATTGTGTTTATCAAATGTATTGAATATTCAATTAAAAATATGTGATATTTATGTATGAAAATAAGAGGTCGTTATATTGGGTATCAAAGGAAATGTTTATAAAATATTTTTATAATTGTATGAAAAATCATTTTTGAAATCCCTAGTGATATATTTAGAGATATTTCTATGGATATCTCTAAGAATAACTTTAAGAATAATTCTATGTATAAGAAAATATCTCAGAATTTTTGTGAAGGGTGGAGAAGTGGTTTCTAAGGAATTACACTCTTGTCTGGATATTAAAAGTGGATTCATCTCTATCACAGAGGTATCTAGGGGTAACAACTCTAAAAATGGTTCATTGAGCTGGACTCGATCATCACCTGGTGTATGTAAATGATCCTTACTAAACCAGGTTTAGTAATCTTTGGGGATATTCTTTTGAAATTCCTAAACTCATTATGAGCCATTATGAAGGATTTAAATAGTTCATAAGTATAAATGAAATAGTTTAAGATTAAGGGTTTATAAATTGAAAATCCATCATAATTAGTTATTCATACAGTAATTGAGATTTCCTGATTATGTGGTTTTTCACTGTGTATATTGTTTCTCACATTATACCCTTTGGTATTAGTTTGTGGTTGGAATCATAAGAGACTAGGTTAATGATGAATGTGATAACAAATGATTTTATGTGAAGTAAAATGGGGTGATGATATGACTAATAGATATTGTGATTATTGTTAATTATTTATCCCAATATGTAATTAACAATTTTAACCTTAACCAACTATCGGACAAAAAATAAGATAATGGTAGGGTTTGTTAAATGTTTTTGTGGTAAATAACATTGAAGAAGGGAGATTTGTTTTTTAATATATCTCTAATGTGGGAAGAATAACTAAGGGTAATAACTCAAAGGGATTATTAATTTTGTTTTTTATGAATGTAAAGACACAAAGTAAGTAATTGATGAGAAAAATATAAAATTTCGACTTATGTAGTGGATGCGAATAATTGTCTCCATAATGTATCATAGATGGTTGAGTGTTTTATATTTGAAATGTATGGGAATTATCCAAATAGATGTACTATAGGGAACTATCATTATAATAACTAGTTAAGTGCTATGATTAATGGTTATATTATTGATGATAAAGATACCACGAATGAAATATGAAATCTATGTGCTCTTCTAATTGTATTATTTATTATAGTTATAATAAGAATCATTAATTGAGGTTAGTTCATATTTCATATTTAATAATAATTAATGTGCATATCTATATTTTATGTATTAATAATTAAGTGGAATTATTGATGTGTTTTTGAATGATAATTCATGAGTTATGCTATATCAACTATGAAATATATAAGGATTTTTTTGAAGAAGTTTTGCGTTATGGATTTAAAATAATAGTTTTAATGGTACTTATGAACAATAAAAGTGATTTTATGTCATTGTGATAATTTATAGAAAACATTTTATTAAGAAATGATAACCCTTAATATGTTTAGACATTGAGAAATTTGGGTTGGGATAAAGAGATGATGGATAAAAATAAAGTAAATTGCATAGTATTGAGTACCTTGGAAATTATTAATGATTCATGGATAATATTATTTATGTTATCATTGATTTACTTTAAAAAATTATTGAATATGTTTATTATATTCAATAATATATGGTTTTATTCAAGGAATGAGGAAGTATGTATGTTTTAATTAATGTTTTCTTGTAATTCTAGTTATTACCGTGTTTTAAAAAAATATTTAACCAAGGTATTCATATATTTAGTACTTAAAAAATTAGGAGATAAATTATGAAATTTAGGGGATTGATGTTGAGTTTTTATTATAAATTAGATGAATATATTTATCAATTTTATATTTTTTAGGGGTTATATGGTTTTCCATTTATGGAATATTTTATGTTTAACTATAGATGGGGTTTTTTAGATTAATGTATTATTTCAAAATATGAATATTTATACATATTTGATAACTTGTGAGAACCAATTTTTTTACAATAACCTGAAACATAAATAGTTACTTATAATTTTATTATAGATATCATTATCTGATAAGTGCAATAAAAATGGAAAATCCAACTCTTAGAGTAAGAGATGAAGTGGAAATTGATCAATGCCCAACCAAAGGATGATAATGTGATTATGAAATTGCATAAAATCAAGTAAGTATATATAATTTTTAAATTTATTTAACATTAATAAATTGAACATGAAATAAAATTTTATATATTTACATTCATTTCTGATGAACTAATGGTATTTTCACCAATCAAAGATTTATGGAATTTTGGTCATTAACATTCTACTAACTATGTTCTATATCACAATCAATCAGTATTTGGGAGTTCATTTTCATTTATATGTACATTTTCCCACTTCCCACCAATTTTATCCTATATGGAAATAATGTTATGTGTTATTATAGGTAACCTTATGACATCACCTTTTCTCTTTTCTTGTTGATGTTTAATAACCATTTTTATAATATTGGTTTCCCAAAATGGATTTTTTAAATATGAAACCCATGTTTACTATGAATAAGCTCAAATTGTGAGGACTCTGTTTATTTAAGGGGGTAGAATGTAACACAACAAAATTTTATGAAATGTATTTTTTCAAATAATTTATATTTCTTTTATGTCTTTCTTTACACGCATCACCCAATACTAACAAAACATGAAAAAATATTAAACTGTTTTTATTTAATATTATATCACTCCTCTTAACTTTGGAAATGTTTTTATGAATATGAATAACTAAATAATAAAAATATTTGTTTAAACATATATATACTGAATTATTTTAGGAATAATAAATTATAATTTAAATTAACAACCACTTGAAAATAATGGATATAATTTTTAAAAAAATAATTTTTAGGTGCACAAATATGTTTTACCTCGCTAAATTTAAAAAAAAAATACATTTGGTGAATTATTTTAATAATTTTTATATATTATATAATCAATAAAATATATAACATTAATCATTTTTTATATCAAATATATATAAATAAATCCAATTTTACACAAAAGACTGTATTTTTCTATAAAGTATTTTTTCCACATTTTCTGTACTAATTTTAAAATTAATTTTATGAATATTTAAAAACTAAAATTAAAAGACAAATATCTTTTTAAAAATTAATATTTTAAAAATTATCCTATATTAATGTTTTGATAATTTTCTAAAAAAAATTTTTTTATTGAATTAGTGATATATATTACTTTTAATTAAAAACTCAATTTCCATTCAGTTAATTTACAAGGATATTTTATAATAAGATTAAAAAATATATTTTAATTTTATATATATTATTCTAATCTATTTAATTTTAAGAATTTTAAAATTGAATTTTGATAACAAACATTATAATCTTTTTAATTTTCTTCATTGGAAACATACTTTTTCACCATGATAGTGGGATAAATTTTAAGTTAGAATTTTCCACATCTATAAATGAAATTTGAAATTTTTTGTTTAAATGATTAGAATCAAAATAAATTATATTATCTAATATGTTTAAATTAGTTTATTACCATCATGTATTGTAAAAATTCAATAATTATTTCTCATGATTAAATTTAAAATGGGTTAATCTAGGAGTTAAACAAAGATATATGGGGTAAAATAACCTATAAAATTGTCCAAAATCCCTTGGATGACCATATTCTGACCATTTCGCATCTAATTTTCAATAATTTTCTATTTCATGGGATTTTGGAACATCAGTGGTGGGGATACACATTTTTATTTTTCAAAAGTATTAGTGTGTCACCACCCCACGTATAAAATTCCACCCCCTCTCCACATTACTTTACACTTCCAAAAGATATTTGATTATAAAATTACTTTCAAAATGTCTTCTTTAAATCACTAACAATGTCCACGAGTAATTTGGATATTTTAAATCTAATCTATAAGGGTTTAGTTTGAAACCAAATAGGATGTGTGAAGAAGAGGTAAATCATTTTACAATGTATTTTTTAGATCTTCTTCCAAATCCTTAAAATATTTCCTAAATATGGTAAATTAAAACAAAAAGAATCTCATATATTAAGATATTTAATTTTGATAATGTAATAACCTATATCCATTTTCACTTTCATCAATTGGGATATAAAATCACCTTTCATTTGTACAGTGAACTACCGCCTCACAATCTGATGTAATTCATTATCAATCACCACCTCTCATGATTGGTTATAATGATGAAAATGATGTTTATTTTTTATATTTATGATATTATTATACATATTTATTTTTAATACCACATGTAACTTCTTTCCTCCAAACCATTTGGGGAATAATAATGTTGTCAGTGTGTACGATAGACTATAGCCTTGAGAAACGTTTTGATATGTTTTTCATTTATATTTTAATTGGATGGTAATAATGATAGATAAAATAGATATATATTATTTTGGTAACACATTTTTACTTTTTTAATTATGATATCACATATACCATCTTTCATTCTACTATATGGGAATATGATAATGTCACTTGTGTGTGCGTTGGACTACAACATCACGATGAAATGAGATTATTTGTTCATGTTTGCTTTATATGGAATGTAATAAAAAAAGGTAGTAAATAACAATATGTGATATATATATTACATAAAAATTATTCTTTAATGGTAACATATTATTTTCTATTTTTCAATTCATCAAGGAAATAGAAACAACGTTCTTGTGTACATACACGTGCCATCTCCTTGAACAGTGTATTTCGTTTTCTATTTGAAAATTTTATGGATTTATATAAACACATAAATAATTAATATATAATATATTTATATAGTTTATAGTATTATTGATATGATGTAACCACAAAAATAGTAACAATATTGATAATAATAAATTAAAATATACACGGAAAACAAATCATTTATTACCTAAAACATGACGTAGTATGAAATTGTTATTCAATTTGTAATAAAAGTTAATGATTAAATTATATATGATATTATATATATATATATATATTTATGGATATATAGTATAGATTTAATAAAATTTTATTTATCACACGGGAAATTTGAATGTGATTGAAGGAAGTCCGGACTTTGGGTATGGGATTTATGTCTCACATTTTACTTCTGTGAGACCAATGACATATTCACCACCTATTAATTTTATATTGTGTGTGTAATTCCCAAGAATGTATTTTATGATTATTATCCTGAAGATTATTTTAAATTTAAAATACATTTCAGGATAAATATTTCATGGGGTTTAGGGTTTGAATGTTTTTAATGAATTATGGGATTTCTATCTCAAATTGTCTTATTTCATAAATAAGTTATGTAATGTGCATATCTTCTACTATGACGTATATATAAAACACATTTTATATGTTCTATTATGAATACACTTATTTTCATGAAATTAAAAATTTCATTATATTTTATTATTTAATTGGGCCTATGGGTCAAAGGATACCAATGTGGTAAATGTTTGGTTTTATAATCCAATAGTTTTTCAAAAATAATTGTGATTGTGATTTTGGTAAATAAATTTTATGACAAATATCTCAATAAAATCATGTGTTTTATTATCCTATATTTATTTCAGGAGAATACATTTTTTTACTTTATTTTCCTCTCTTTATGTGCTCTTTATTTCAAAATAACGTTTTAATGAAAATTTACAATATTTCTCTCATCAGTTAAATCCCTTTTCTTAATATATATGAGTGATTTAAAATAATTATAAAACATTTTATAATGTTCATATATGATTATATAAATAAATTTTTATCCTTATTTTATTTTTTTTAAAAATTGTTTTAAAATGAATATTTATGTCATTATCAAAACTACCCATTTTCCTTTTACCAAAAATGTGAATGGAATATTTTTTTATCTTTTATGTTATTTTTTTAATTTGTGACCACTCAATATTATTTAAGATTCCATTATATGTTCCTGTGGATATTTTAAAAGAAAATGAATTTGAAAGTGTTTGAAGTTTTAAAAATATTTTTCTGAAGTGGAAAGACTATTATCATCAAGAAATGTTTTAAATGGTCTTAATTCTCCCTTTGTATATAACTATTTTATTTTCAATGAAAAGGATATTAAAATTTAAATATGACTTAAAAATTATTTATGAAAGTGTAAAGGTTATTTTCCTCATAAAAACTCTTAAGGGATGATTCAATGTTAATTTTTATCTATGATGACATACTTTGTCCAGCCCTCTTACCAAGCTAACTTGGGAGTAAAGTTTTCTTAGAGTGATGAATGCGAAAATAGCTTCAAGGGGTTAAAAAGGAGGCTTATCACTATGCCTGTACTCACATTACCCATGAGTGGAGAACTTTTTGTGGTATTTAGTGATGCTTAGAAGAAGTTCTTGGGTTGTGATGTGATGATATAATGAATGTATTATGATATTGTGGATAAAATAAATATGACTATCACTAGAATACGGTTTGGTCCGATATCTCCCTCCAATACAGTAGTTAAATATTTATATCTCATGAAATAATGATGGGGAAAAAGTCAACGGTCTTGATACACTATGATAAATAGGTGAGTCCCGATCCACTATAGGAAACTGGTGTTTGCAGATCCATAATGTGAGATATGAGCTATTTCCAAATCCATTATACTGATGGTCTTAGTATGTAGCCTTGAAATATGATATGTTTCTATATATTTATGATGGTACCACAATTTTTTGACATGATCTTATAGTTAATTATTGATTTGTTATGATTTCTCAATTATATATGGTATGTTTTTTGAGATGATAAATTTTTTTACCCTAAATAATGGTTATGATATATGAATGATTTGGGTATAAACATTGTAATTCATGTGCATGATCACATACCCTTACTATTATAATATTATTTTATAAGATAATATTTAAATATCTTCTATGTTTACCTTTACTAAGAATCCCACATCACTGGTTTTTATGTTTCCTTCCCCGAAATATGAGGAAAGGTTCAGGTAGGGTATGCCTAAGTGGAGTATTATGTGATAAGTTATTTCTGGGATATTCTTGATATATTTAATGAAATAATAATATTATATTTCTAGTCTCAAAATTCAGTAAAATATTACAGTCTTTGGGTGTTTGTTTATTAAATTTGTTGCATATTCATCAAAAAATATGTTATATTTATCTATGAAAATCCATGGTTATTATAACTATCGTTTATAAACCCATTTTCCAATGGCACTTTCAACTACTTATTTAAATCATCATGTTCTATTGCGGAAATATTATGGAATAATTTGGTGATATGAGTTACTCCAGTTATGATTTTAATTGAATAAACTACATTATGATCAGTAGGAAGTCCAAGAAACTATTTACGAAAGAAATAAATGTATTCCCTTGTAATGGTAATTCCATAAAGGATGATAATTCCCTTAAATTATACCATTTGGGAAAGGATTTCCTCTATAATGGGTATAAAAACCCACACCATTGAGGGATTTTCCAAAGTATACTCATTATATTCCATTTATTTGTATTAGAGAAATAGGTGGTTCAAAATATTGAAGGAGGATTCATTTTATTTACAGTTTTTATGATATCTAAATAATGAGAACAAATTCATTCCCAATATAGAATCTAATTCCACCCGAGAAAGCACTGTGATATTTTCTATAATAATCTTCCTAAAGATTCAAATCAGAGAAGAGTCTAACAACTAGGTTTCATTTATCACAGAACTAGGTTTCTCTACAGATATCTCTATTTCATGATATTGTGGTTTTGATACAACAGTTTTAAAATACATGAAGGATATAAAAAATATACTAAATTAGAATAAAATAAAACTTTTTATTTTCTTGTGTAAATTGGAAGTGTACAAGGTATGACTTCATTTTCTTGTTCCACCTCAAAGATGGTGATGTCATATGTTTTCATTTCATTACTTTTCTACAGTGATTGTTGATGGATTGAACCCTCAAAGGTTCATGGATTAGTCCAATGGATTTCATAGTCCCATTTCAACTATTACTATAAGAATTATACCATGGGTGGTGTATTGGGAGGCTCATTCCTTTCATATATCACATTAGATATATTCTTCATGTGTCTTTGACTATTAGGACAAAATCCATCAAGGTAACAACAAAGAATTTTTAGGTTGATTGTGTTTGTTGACAAGGATTGTTTCCATGGAAATTTATGAAGATTCATAGATATTTTAGAAAATATATGTTCAAAAAGATCCAGTAAAATGGAATGGAAACTCTTTAGGTGGTATAAAAGATTGTATAAAAGGTGGCACCATTTTGTAGTTTTTTCTAAATTTTTGGGCCTCAAAATCAAAATAATGGAGAATTATGTTTTTGGAAAAGGATTTTGTGTGCATGATTTAAGATGGTTTGGAATGTTTCATGCAAGGAATGATTCCATATTGGAACATTGAAATATGTAAATGTAAATAATTGCTCGAATGAATTATAATTTGTGCAAAAGATGAGGCAACACGAAATAGGCTTGTGCACCCAATGAGACATCAAATTGGGTTTTTCATACTTGTAAGGGATCTAGTACAATGCATTGAATCTTCTATAAAAGGTTTTTTGATGCCTATAAATAATATTTGACCTCCGCCCCATCTCATTTTAATCTCAATAGTTAGAGGAAATCGGAGCTCTGAATCACGTAAGAATTGTGTGTAAAGGGAGTTGTACGTAATAATTGGATTTATGGATAAGAATTAGAGTTTTTACAAGATAAAAAGTTTTCTTTAATATTGGGGTTGTACATAAGAAACAATTTGTGAGTAAAAAGATTTTTTTATTGTAAATAAAAAAACTTGTGTGCAAGGCATAGTAAGGGTTACACGAAAGACTTGATGTTTCCCAGTACATTTATAGTAAAGCAGTATTCATCCATGGATAAAAGTGTGACATCAATAGAGAATATTCATACCAGGTTGAATTCATTCATTAGATATAATTAAGGTACCTAAATTTCTATAAAATATGAGTGTATCTTCTGAAAAAGTAGTGATCACACTTCAGTTGGGAGAGAAGTGAGCTTTCAAATTGTGATTGGTTGTAAACCAGGAGGACAATGAGACAAATCTAAACATAGTAAATAGTAGTTTTATTTTAGTTGATTTGGTACATCCGAACATTTTCACTGTATGATCCTTGGACATATCCCAATGATTGTGAACCAAGTAAAAATTTTAGTCTCTCGTGCATACTTTAATTTATGGTCATCTTTTTCTACGGTAAAGAGAGAGAATAGGGTTTTGTTTAACAACCAAAAAAGATCAAAAGTAGAATTTGCTTTAATATTTCATTCCCTAATCCACCCCCCTATTCTTAAATTATTTGATCTAGTGGACTGAACATTGACATTAATGATCATTATGGCCTTTTCTCCCATACATGATGTATTTATCAAACACTTTGATGTAATTCCAATAAATATTCTTCTAATAATTTTGACATGTGATTAGTTGGATGTTATTTCCTCATTTTTCATTAAATTAAACATATTGAAACTCCACCTTCTGTTTCATGTATCCATAACCATGAGACCATAATATAAACATCATATCTTATTTGATATCACATCAAAAAACTGCTTTATAGATCTCAATGTATTGAATATATAGGGACATTCAAAGGTTTGAGATAAAAAACTAAATAAATTATCTATTTTCTATCAATTTTGATAAAAACACCATTGTTTATATTTCCATACTTATTGAATTATCCTTGTAAGTTATAAAAAATTCTCACTCCTTTTACTTAATATTTAAAAATTATTTATCTATACTTTATCAATATTTTGATGAAAATACTTATTAAGGAATAATTTTTTAATTTCTTATCGCTCTATTTATTCCATTTCACACTTCAACATGGTATTCATTATCATCTCACACCAATGACTAACCTCTCAATATAATCCATAAAAAGGCATAGAAAATTTATTATTCTCAAGATAGTTGGGCACTTAAAAGATCTTCTATATTGAGTTAACTCAATTTTTAGTGAAATATGGATCTGAAGACCCACTAAATGTTGATGGTTGTTACTACATAAAAGAATCAATATATATATATATATATATATCTTATTATTCTTGATTTAAGGAGGACATTATATATATATCAGCTGATTTTTCATAGAATATGATGGTCGGGTAAGCATCACCATGATGTTTCGAACTCTACCTCCCATTGAATTTGGGATTTCATTTTAACATTAATTGTATTTTCCTTCATTGGGGTTTTTCCAAGTTCATCCTTTTTCACACCTAGTTAAAAAATATAAAAGGTTTAAAATAATGTAATTCAATAGAGGATATATAATTTATTTTGTTCTTATACATAAATTTATTCTAGATGTGGATCTTATAGGAACCACATGTTTATATTTTTCCACATATGATGATTCTAATATCATGTACCATAATAATTTTATAACATGTAGTGGAATAATAAAATTATATATTTATTCTTCATACTGGATTATATAGTGTTTTTGATTAACCAAAGAATATCCCATAGTAGTGTCAAACTGGGTATATAGTAAGGCCATTTTATCATTCATCATGTGACGATCGATTTAAATCCCAATTCTACCCTTTCATAGTTAGTACCCTTAGTAAGAACTATTTCATTGACACATCCACATATAGTATCCAAATAGGGAATTACTTATTTTGAAACCACACACACTTATGTATTATCAAACCATTGGATTTTTAATTATATGTAGTTTTATACTTTTGGATTTAACTAATTATTTTTAATCTTAATTCTCAAAAAAATAAACCATTAACGTATACCAAATATAAAGAGATAATATTTTCTTATAATACCACTACATCATTTTTGAGATAAAAAATATAATAGTGGCACATTCATGGACTGGAGGGTTGAGTATCATGGGAAAATTAGTCCCTTAAATCACTTGTACATAGTAAAACATTAAAATTAAATAAATCATAATTATTTTTCCAAATAAATACTCTCACATTATTTTTAGTATATAGAACTACATAATGATATACATCAATAAAATGGGTTAGGAAAAATCCTAGTTAGGGTAGTAATAAGGTAAATGAGTCAATAGTACATGGGAGAGAATAATAAACAAAATAATATTGTATGAATATTATCATAATAATAATATGGATATAATAAATTCATAATGGAATGTAATGTTTCATATTTGTAATAATGAAGAATATTATAAACATAGTTAAATACCACACATTTTTATGACCAAATCTATCAATATTTTCAAGTGTAACATACATCCTTAAATCATAAAATCATATTTATCAAAAAATCATACACCATGTTCATGAATAATACATGTAATATCATGATATATATCACATTAACCAATTCATTGGAGGGATATATAATTCTAGTCTGACCAACGATATCAAAAAAATTCTCATAATCATTTATTCCATATAGAATATAAAAAAATCACAGTCAAGATATAAACCCATGGAAATGAAATGGATTAATAAATTATAAATAAATAAAATCTTCCTAAATGACATTTATGGATCAAAAATGAGTAAGGGTCATCATAATTTTGGATAAAATATTTTTTTTATTAAAAAATAATTAACTCAATAATATTAAAATAAGTTTTTTTTTAATATTGACTTTTTAATATAGAATTTTATATGGTATAAAAATCATTTATAAAGGTATAAACATGTATATTCTTGAATGGAATGGGAATGAATATTGGATGAATGTTTTATTTGTTATATAATAACATCCATATATTAAATAAAGTGAAAAAGGTGGTAACCCACAAAGGGGAATTTGGTTCGAGTATCACCTGACCTTCAATAACACAATAATTCATTGATTTTTTACCTCATAAATAATAAAAATATTCTTATTTAAAAATTTTACCAAAATTTAATTATGATTAATTTATCACTATATACCAATTTCAAAAATATATTATATTTCTCAATTTTATTTGTTAATGGTGAAGCATCTTTATATCATGTATTCTTAAAAAATATCATATTTTTTTGATTTAAATGTTTTACTGAATGTTTTTTATAAATGATTAAATTTTATTATATAAGATTACAAATACATATATTTATACATTTTAAAATTATATATAATTTATTATAATCATCCAAAAGTGTTGTGATAAGAAAAGGATTATGAACATTCCCATTTGCGGTTAGTCGGTCGTTGATGTGGAATATCCAAAAGTGGAGGAAGAGAATTTTGGAATACTATTACATATTAATTGTGATCATTTATTTAGGGTAAAATAAATAAACTAATAAAAAAAATATTCATTAAACGTATATTTGTTGGGGTTTAATGAAATTTGTAAAAAAGATGTAGGAAAGAGGAAAGAGAGAGAATGGTTGATGAAAACATAATCTAACCATTGTTTATTATTTTGTATAATACTAAAATTCACGGATTCAGGGATTTGGTCTACTCTATAGTGTCCCAATGAATTATAAGGGGATTTATAGAGGGTATTTAGAATGAGATTAATCATTTTTAAATTATGAAGGAGTAGTTTTCCAAGTGGATAGGGGGGGTTATTTACATTTTGGGATAAGGGTATTTTTTTGATTAAATATTTGCATCTTACTCTGTCCAAGTTAATCCTTTTAATATTTATATTTTTTATATTATGAATCATATAAGAATTAAATAATGTTATTTTATGATTTTAAAATACACTATTATCCACCATTAATAGTCTCATTAAATGGAAATGTTGAAAAATAGAAAATTATTATTTTGATGCACTACGTGAGGCTATAGATTATAGAAACTACATTATATTTTTTAAAATTAGTTTTATTTCTTTTAATGTTCCATTTATCATATTATGTTTTTTAGGGATAAAAAGACTAGTTTAGTATTTAATATGTAATTATTTAATCATCATTGTGTCATAAAATATGTGATATTTGAACTAGATTGTTTTTACTATTCACATAAAAATTGAAGTATCTGAAAATAATACCAAAAAAATACACTTGTATTAAATCGATGTGCTCATTCAAAAAATTAAATTTATTTTAGAAAAAAAACAATATCTTATCAAATTTTTATTTTTAATATAAAAAATTGTGTTTTTTGAAATGCATTAAAATACAATTTATTTTTAATTTTCTTATGTTTTCTTTTAGTTTTTTCCATTGATATTTATTTTATGGAATTATAATGCTTATATTTTCTTATTTTACTCATTATAAATATTATATATATTAAATTTTATTATTTTTAAGAAAAAGTATTATTTTAATAGTCAGGTTACTCTTCTAAATAGACAATTTATAGTTCTTAATGGTTATATTAACTCATATAAATACCACATCATTCCTTCCTTCAAAATTCACTAATATCATCAAAATGTTTTATATTATAATTTTATATGATTTTTATTGGTTTACTACAATTATGTTTCCTTTATATAGTTTTATTTTTCTGAGAAATTATTCTAGCATTTTGAAAGGGTCAAACTTTCCTATTTTTCTTACTTTTTATATTTTATTTAGTTATAATGTTTGACATTTGTGTGGGTTTTGTTCCTAACTAATATAATGATCTTCATTAAAGTAATAATTTTTTGTTGTTTTATCTATGTGTTATATATGTGTACTATTAAATAATTTAATAATAAAATAATTTATTTAGGAAACAATTCACACATATATACTCTTGGGCATTATAATGAATTTTGATAATGTCATACAAGTGACGATATTATAAAAATAAGTGACTTTTTACTATTCATAAAGAAACCAATTAATGTAGATAAATTTCATAAATATATTATATGATAAAATTTGAATTAAAAAAAATTATTGTTTTGTGAAATTTAAATTAGAAAATATATAATTCTTTATTTAAATTTTAAATCAAATATATAATGGAAAAATCCTTTTATAGAAATATTCAATTTCAAAATATTAAGTCTTATTAAGAATATTTTTATGAATTTCAATTTAATTAATTTCTTTATAGGTTATATAGTTTTTAATGTTGTTATCGTAACATTATCAAACATGTTGAATGTCATTTTAGTTAAGTGATTCATGTCAAATAATCTATCGATGAAGTTTTTATTTAACATAAAATATATTTTTTAATATCAAGGTGTAACACTTTAGAGACTGGGAAAATTGACAAAATTTCCAACATAAGTTTCTGGTGTCTCTATCATAATACTTTTCCAAGTGTATATCTTTATTCACTAAATGAAAGTATTCTATATTAATTATTTGTATTATTTGACATCCAAATTTTGTTGAATGAATGAACATATAACATTATCATATGTCTATGTGTATATTGTTTTCTTTTTGTGTGATGTAAGTAATTATAAGGATCATAATTATATATTTTATCATATTTTAGTACATCACAAGGGTAATCCATTAATGATTAACCTAATTGATTCGTTATGTGAATGAATTATATGTATTCATTTAAGATATATAAATTATCTATGTTTCTCTAGTGTTAAAGTTCATGTTACAATAACATGGATATTGTTATTAATTTAAAATCCATCATTCCTAAACTAATCATCATGTAGAAAAATATTACATTCCAATTGTGATTTAGAATTTTTCATGTGATACATTGAATATGATGATCAATATATATATATATATTTAGATATATATTGTATGTTTGGAGTGTTTTTAAATTGAAATACATGAATTTTTTTGAAACTAAGGTTATTATTAAAAAATCTATATATATTAAATCTAGAATATCAATATGATGTTGTTATATTGGTTTTTAAATTAAATAATTACATACAGATGATTATAAATTTGTTATATATTGACCCATAATTTACATACATAGATATTAAATATTACTAAATGAATATTAATTATATAATATAATGACCCACACTAGAATATAATAGTTCCAGTGAATTGGGAAACATGGACACCTGGAAAACTGGATCATAAGTGAATTACATCATCTCCTAAATAAATATTCATACCTTGAAACCTTCTAAAACATATCATACAGAGTATATTTCTTCATAACATGGGGAATATAAATATATGAAATGGTGATCTCAGATTTTTAGTAAGAAAAAACATGGGACAAAACAATATAAATTGATTATAAGCCTGTTATAACATGATAATAACATGTGAAAAAATACCAATGTTACCATAGAAATTAATCTTATTTCATGGTATAAATCTTGGTAGGTTGTTTGAAAATAGTTATAACAGAATCAAATATAATAAACCATCAAATTATAAGATGGAAATTGTAATATGGATAAATCATGAGATTCTAAAATTAGGAACATTTATAAATTTTAAAAGGATCACTCCATAAATTAAGGATACTAAATCATTCCCTCGTATAAACTTATGGACATAAAATCTTGGCCCAAAAATAATCTTATGGATATAAAATTCATCTCTATGAATAAACATATGGAAATTAATACTATGGTAATGTCTAATCTTATGGAAATTATATAACACCTAGATATGATAAAAGAACATAGTTTTTGATATCATATAAGATACGCAAATAATGATCCAAAATGAACCAAGAAATGTTATTATTTAAGTATGAACCACATAACCTAGCTGTTAAATTGGTGTGTAGGAATTGGATAATCTTATTATTCAAATATATATAATTTTCCTTCTAAATATGAATTTATTTAAAAAAAATTAGTAAATAATCCTGAACCTTTTTGGAAATACCTTTTATTCTATAAATATTGTTTTCTTCAAAAAAATTGTTTTTATTTATTTTATGAGAAAAATTGATAATTATTTACTTGAAAATATATAAATTATATGTTATAAAACTAGTATAATTTTTTAATTCAACAAGTCAAAATTATCTTAAGGTAAATTTTTTAGAATTTTCATAAAATTATTAGTGTCCAAAGAAATGAAAAATATATATATATTACCGAAAACTATATTTTCATTCCACGGATAAACATTAAACATTTATTTATAAAATGGTTTCAATGTAAAATTAGTAATATAATTAATAAAATCATATAATTAATATTGGATTCAATTTTATGTTTTAATTTGGTTTAAAAACATTTTCGTACGTGAAAGTCACTTTTCATATAAATAAATTGTTGTGAAAATCTTTTTATCTCTAAAAAAAATTAATAACCATTGGTGAAAATTTTATATTAAAATAATATCATATATATTAAATGAAAAGTTTTAATATTCCTTTAATATCTATCTATGAATGGGATAAAAATATACCATGTTTTTACTAAGAAATTGTATTTTTCAGAAATCAAATTGTTTATTTTAACACCCTTATTTTTTAAATTAATTTTTTTACATTTATGGGTATTTAATTTTAAAAATTTTTTATAAATTTTAAATTATGGTGTTCTCAATTAGAAAATGGGTCCCTTTTATTCACAGTCATTTTTAACAGTAACTCTTGTAAAATTTATCACCTCGGTATAGGCTAAATCGGTTTAATATAGGTTAAAATTAACTGATAAGGGCTGTATTTTTCCTAATAATATTAATTATAGGAATTTAATTTTAACCATATCATATTATTTTATAACTTTGTTTTTTTAATGGCCACTTTTTGAAGAAATTAAATTCTAGAAACACTATTTTAAATAAGGTTACAAAAAACACACATTTAGTTTTGAATATCACTTATGTTTTGACAAAAGGAAAAAAGTGGTGAATTAATATTATTGATTATATTATTCATAATTAAATTATATAAATTATAAGAATTTATTTTTATTACTCAGGGATTAAATAATTACCTTAAATTCATGTGGAGTATTAATACAATATTTATTAAATTAACAAAAAAATATAATAAATGATTTGAAAAATATTTAGTTTTATATTATTTGGTTGTTTTAATTTCAAACTTTTATTTTATAAATATATATGACATATCAGGGATTATTTACATCATTATATTTGAATTACCTCATTGTATTGATGTATTTAAAGTCAAATTAAATTACTAGTGTTGAAAATGTTATTACTAATAAATAATATTTTATTAAATGGGTTAAAATCATAAATATCATAGATTCATCCTAAGGAATGGGATATGGTTTTAAGAATCAGACATTAAAAATTTATGGATCAATTTTCAAATTTTAGAGCAATTATAAACCCTAATTGAATAGAAAACTTTAATATTAAGATAATGGACCAAAACAATTATGCGTGATTAATACTAGGCATAAAAAATAACCAAAAAATGTAAAAATATTATTATATTAGAGGATTTATACTCATAATAATAATATATTCTAATATTTTAAAATTGGATCCTTTTATACTCTAAAATTACTTTATATTAATTTAATATATTAAGAGACTAAAAAAGTGCCCCTCCCCTCAATTATGAATGGGTTCCCTTACATTCTCTTCTTTAACCCACTTTTACACTTCTATAATTACCATATATAGAACAAATTACCCATGAACATACTTATACACTTTATAGTGGTTATATTATTCCCAAAATTTCACCCCTGGAATCCTACTGTGGAGATTCAAAGGGGTTCTTTCAAATGAGTGGTAATCGCCTTAAGTGACCGCTTTCTTTTTAACTCTTCATTCAACTCCACTAAATTTGTAATATTATTTCAAAAATCAATAACTTTAGTATAATAAATATAATTAAATTTAACTATGAATATTATACAATATTTATTCACCATCATTCCATCAAATGAGGAGCGAAAATATCACTTGTGCATAAGTATAGTTTATTGTATCCACATAGAAATAAAATCCATTTCTCAACTCCATATTTTTTTGATGATTATTTTAATTGGTTTAATGATTATATATTATAAATATGAAATATTTATTCATATGGAACTATTATATCATATCCACCTTGTTACCTTCAAAATCATCAGAAAATGATAACATCGCACGTCTGTACATGAGGAATTTCACCTCCACGAAGTGATGGGATTCATTTTTCATTTTAATATTACTCAAATGGTAATTGGTATAGATTTAAGGAATATAAATTATATATATTATGTACTAATGATTCTTTATGAGGGATTTATTAATTAACTTTCCTTCATTCCATACAATGAAAATTTTAAACTATGTTCATGTGTACGTTCATCTTACTATCTTCAGGAATAGTGTAATTTGTTTTTATATCTATATAATTTACTTATTATTATAAAAAGTATATAATGAATATATATATGATATTTATATCATTATTAATATTCTTAATAACATGGAACCAATATCAAGATACAAAGACCTAGTCCACTAAAAAAATACATAAAAAATGAACCTTATATAACCTGGAACAATGATTTTAATAAAATATTTGTTAATAAACAAGTCATATAAAGTTTTAAGTAAATAATTTATGCTATGATATATATTATTATGGTTATATAAAAAATTTATAATGAATATTACTTTATTGTAATAAATTTTCCATTATGTATGAATGA
Source organism: Viscum album (assembly GCA_963277665.1). Taxonomy (NCBI): domain Eukaryota; kingdom Viridiplantae; phylum Streptophyta; class Magnoliopsida; order Santalales; family Viscaceae; genus Viscum; species Viscum album. The sequence goes on along the minus strand of OY728160.1, from coordinate 245,656,099 downwards.
ATTTGGACCAAAGGTAAGGGATTTTAATATCACATTTATTACCATGGGACATATCCCATATTCACCACTTATTTCATTTATGTGGTGTATATAATTCCCATGGATTTAATTTATGATGAACATTTTGAAAAATATATTGATTTAAATATCAATATATGGTTCTTTATTTCTTAGGATTGTGATTGATATGTTGTTAAAGCATTAAGGGTTTTATGTCACAATCTCATTGTATATTGATAGTGCTTATGATTATGTTTATAAGGATAAAATATTGTAATCCACCTCTCAATAAACTCATAAATATTATTTTTATCTATTAATTTATTTAAAATACATGTTTTCCATTCATTTTCCTATATCTATGTTCTAATAATTATGAAGATTTGATTTTAAGGAAAATTAAATTTTTTTCTCTCTTCTATTGAAAAAAATTATCTTTCATATCCATGTATTCTAAACATTTATTAAATAATGTTTTAACTATTATATTATAGTACTTTAAAGTCAAATTTACCCAAATTTTATATTTTTACAAAATGGTTTAAATGTATCCTTCTTTTCTTTTTCCGAACAAGGTAGTTTTTAAACTTTTACCAATAATTTGGAAGGAATGTTTTATTTTATATTATACAAAATGAATAGAATTTATAGAAAATATTACCATTCAATGTTTTTTATAAATATTTTTATGTTTAAATGGTTCTATTGAATGATTTTTTTACCATATAATTTTTTAAATAATTTTATTTAAAATTATATTTTCTAAATGTAAAGTTCTTGCTCCTAAAGAAATAATTTAGTGATATCATAAAATAATTTTCATATATGATAATATTTATTGATGTTAATTGTTATTTCTTAAGGATATGATACAATGAAAACATTCTCACTCATTCTCTTTATGGTTAATTATTCTTTTGAAGTGATGTTTATGTGGCCCATTTATTTTAGATAAGTTATGCTGTGATAAATGGATTAAATGTTTATAAAACCCATATTCATTAACAGGGTTATGATATGATGATATAATAAATGATTTATGCTTATCAAAAACACATGTGTATGATATTCAATATATGATCATGGTTATTTGATAACACATGTTAGTGGTCGCATTATATCCAAGGATGTTGTTTACATGATAACCTATGACGTTGGATACGTTATAACCATTGACAAGTGGGAAAAAAATTATAAAGGCCTATAATTAATTGTGTAATCATTAATATATCATGATATATATAGAACTAGAATGGGATGTGAAAACATTTTAGTAAGGTAATTTGACTGCGATGATGGTCTTTGGAGTAAACCCATTAAACTATTGTAGCCTTACAAATAATCATTTAATACTATTGAAATGAGTTCATATTCTTCTGTATATAACACAATTGAAATTCTTAGACCATTTTCTACTCATGTGGTCATTTTATTTTATTACATAATAATTCATGTCTTAAAAACAACAAATATTTATTCCATGAATCAAGAATATGATCTTAGGTATCGGTGAACGGATTTAAATTGTTATGATCATTTTCTCATTCCCTTGGGATTCTATTATGCTTATATGATCATTGTTATCTTCCTTATTTACCATTATAGAGTATCTAATCTCATCCATTTCTTATGTTCCATTCCCTATGTTAGAAATATTTTTTAGTATTTTTATGTCTAATAAGGGTGTTATTTATGATGAAAAAATGGGATACTCTTATGAATATATTTTTTATGTGTTCATTTATCCAAATAAACATGACTTATATCATTCTGGTGTGGATTTTTATATTATGTAATGAATAATCTTTTAAAATTCTGAAAAATCTATGTATAAAATGTATGGTTGGCTATAGTTATAATAAAAGAATAGTTTTTTGTCCTTTGAAAATTGGGAATTGAAAAATTTAGGGAGAAAAATGGGGATAAATATATATTTATGATAACATCCTAATGTCTTAGTAATTATCAAGTATAAAATAGGTTATCCTTAATGTGTCATATAATGAAATAGATGTGTCTTAATTTAGAAATCAAATAAATTATCATTCTCGATTACTCACTTGGATTATTATTTCTCACACTATGATTTTTGTAGTCAATTGATGGAACAATGAGGGTTTATGTTAGTGCTGAAAAACAATGGAATAATTACCCTCCTAAGATACCAAATTAATTCACAACTATAATTTGAATCATTTTTATTATTCCTAGTCATTTATCATGATATATTTTTTACATCATTTTCCTTAAGAACCACTTAGACTCACCATATGAGTGAATTATAGAGTTCAATAAGATATATAGTGGTGATACTATAACAAAAAATAATATTCATCTTTCTATATATATAGAATGTAGTAGGAATCACTCAAGTCAATGTGTTATAGGACCAATAAGATATTTATATGTGGAAATTAAGTTTATAGAGTAAGTAGTTGTAGAGAAAAACTGAAGATATTTATTTATGGGGATGATGATCACCCTAAGGTACCATTTATATATCAATGTCTCATATGTAGGGAATATGGGAATTATACTATATATTTATCTAGTCTATTGGTTAACTACTAGAAAAGGAAATACATAAAATGCAAAAAAATATTGATGTGTATATGATTTAGGATTTGAGAATTATGTTATTAGAGTGTTATATAAATGATATTTTGGATATAAGGATCTTGGAACATCTTTGGGATGACTGATAGTATAAATTTAAATCATATTTTTAGATGGGATAAAGATAAATTTTGAATTTTTTGGATAGTATTGGTTATCCTGATGTATATTAGTTGTTGAAAATGTAAATTAGGTCATCTTTGATTATGGTTATTGCATTTTATGATTTGTGGAATATATTTAATATTTTTTAAGCTATTTTAGGGATAATGATTGATTTAATTTATTAAATCTTGTATGTTTTTATGAAATAATGTATTACGTATACTATTATGGTTTTATAAGGTTTAATTTGATTATAAGTTTAATGGAATCAACATCAGTTTTTAACTTTTTTTAATGGAATTTTGATAATATTTTAAACATTTAATGTGTATTTGGATGTATCCTATATTGTGTTATAAAAAACCCTTTGATAATGATACATGATTTAATGTTACGTTAATTATGGTCTCAAAAAGTAGAATATATATAATATAGATGGAATAAATATAATTTTCTGTTTAATATTACTTTAAAACTTCATTATTTTGAGAACCTTATATGGTTATGTTAAATAGAACATTATGGTATTTTAATCAAGGAATACATTTTGAATGATACTTTTATATCATATATGATTTTATGGAGATTCAAGTAATTTTTTGTAATGAGACATTAATTGTGATTAATTATTATTGGATATAAACTATAAATTTATCATTGAATAATATGTGGTTAAATCATTTTAAACTATGGGTTTCAATATTAGTCTATAATATTTTGACGAATTTTAATTATAGTAATTTATCGAATTATCTATATTGAAAAATGGTTGTTATTTCTAAATTTGAGGTGGTTAACATTTTATTTCTTCATATAATGGTATAGTCAGTATTATAATTTTCTTCTGCTAACCATTTTTTTGTCAATATTTTAAGAAGTGTCGAATAATATAATATAAATTTTTAATTATGATGTTGATTTCAATGTTGTTGGTGTAAATAAAATTCATCTTTGATACTAATTATTTGAAAAAAAATATGAGTTTTTGGTGGAAAATATTAATTGATTAAGTAATACATGTAATTTAAGTATATTTCATTATGTTTATATTTTAAATTTTAAAGGAATATCTTAATGCTAGGGAAAAGATCTTATAAAATAAATCTTGTCCTATAATCGTAATTTTTTGTTAATCGGTGGTCATTTAACCCCTCACTAATTCTATGTTTTATAGTTATTAAATTTTTGAAGAACATATTATCTCTCACCCTCTATTAGTACATGGAAATTAGTTTTCTCTTTTATGTCATTATTTTATATTCCCATTAAGATTCCCCTATTTGTAAACCTAGATTCACAATGACTTTCACAATTCCATTTCCATTTTTTATGAGGATATTTTATTAACCCTTTTTACTATATGGGTTTAGAATAATGCATTTTAAAGACATAAATATATTTTTTATCGAAAAGAGGTTAAAATTGAGATGGAGGGATTTATTAAGGGAGAGAATATAATACCCCATTATTTTAAAATAACACTATATTTGAAAGTGTACAAGGTATGAAACACCAAGCCTAAAAGAACCATGAAATATTAGTACTTAAATATGACCTCTAACACCCTAATTTTATAAAATAATAGAATTTTGTTTAGTATCATATGTGATATACAATAATTAGTTTACCTTTTGTTACACACAATAATGATATTCTTCAATATTTTATGTTATTTGCAATACCAATTTTTACGGAACAATAATATAATATCATTATTATTTAATATTTATCACCTATTTATCTCAATTACTGGTATAAAGTGGATTATCTAAATTATTACGTTTATATATTTTATAATTTTAAAAAAATTCATTTTTTCTATATATATTACAAATAAAATAATAATCATTTGAATGAAAAATAATAGTTTTCTAAAAAACTCTTATTCTACTAAAAGATGTTTAGTCATATTTTGTGCATAAGAATTAAAATAATTTTTTATAAAAATTAATAATATTATTTCTTATATAAACCTTATTCTTAAAATAAACATATCAAAATCAAATTATGGTGATTTTTTTGGATTTTTCTGAAAAGTTTAATTTTTTATCAATAGTGAAAAATACCAAATTTTAATTGAGTTTTTATTCCTTTAAAATAATTTATAATGTTAAATTATATTTTATCTTTCTTTTAAATTTAAATTGTTTAAATTTTATATCAATTAATAAAATTTATTCCATTTTAGTCACATTCATATTGAATTTAGATATAAATGACCTTTTAAACATTTAAAAATGTTCTCTTTTACAAACTTGCTTTCTCATTGTGTCTGCAGGATTAATTTTAAAATAAACAATTACAATTATTTGAATTAAATTTATAAAAATTTATTCCTTTTTTAGAGTACTAATAATTTATTATGTATTATATGGTTGATTTATTTTTTCTTAAATTAATAATAAAAGCAGTAAATATAATTCACCCAGGTTAAAGTAAAAAATGGCTTTACTAAGGTGGGGTGGTTAAACTATAAAGATAAGGTTTAAAATGATATTATAACTTATAAAAAAACAACATTTAAAGCCATATTTTGATATTATATAATATATTATATATATTGGACCATTTGTAAGGGTTTTTTAATCATAAAAACAAGCTTTTTATTGAATCTTTTCGAAAAATTAAAACTGTGCCATGAACATCCCTTATAAAATCCCAACTCATGTCTTCTCTTACTAAGACCTTAAAACCCTTTTATTTTATCCAATACTTAATCAAATAACTTCCCAAAGTATCTACTCTCATACAAGATGAATTATTTTTTCCAAAACTCTATTCTAGTACGACTTTTGGTGAAAACCTATGAAGATACTAGACAATGTGATAGTGTTCTTCAAGGAATGTTTTTTATTTCTACCTCCACATCCTATGACTTTTATTAAAAAATTATTATAAAATAAAATCATTTTCCACCATATAATGGGATTATTATAAAAATATTTTATCTATAACCATCTCCAACTACATTAAATGGGTTATGAAATCATTTTTTGTGTGTACGACAGACTAATGTATCGTGAACCGATGTCATTCTTTTTTCCATTACATCCTATCATGGTGGGATATTATTTTGAATCTAAAGTGTATATATGATATTTATAAAATAATAAATCCTATGTTGTAATTATATCATATATATATTTATATATTTACATTCCATTCCATATGGGATATGATAATGTCACTCTTCTATAAGGAGAACTACCACCTCGGAAAGCGATGTGTTTCATTTTTCACAAACACTTTAAATTGAATCTAATATGGATAATGTTTATAATTATATGTTATATATATGAAATAATTATGGAATTGATAATATATTTAAAATTAAATAATGATAATATATATCATTTTCATTTAAAACTTTTCACTCAATGAAATATGATAATGTCATTTGTGTATGTGCGGATTATCACTTTCAAGAAACGATGTGGCTCTATTTTCATCACCACGCCAAAATGGATGATAAATATAAGTATTTTTTTAAAAATAAAATTTTAGATAATATATTAATATCACAATGGAAGTATATAATATGACATACCTACTTTCCAAAATGATCATTGAAAAAATGAAGTGCCACTCTTGCATACGTTCAACCTACCTTCTCTAGGATGGTTACATAGTCCATTTCTCAAAACCATATTTCATGATTTGTTTAAAAACTATAATTTATTAAATAATATTATAATTACTTCATTATTATTATTTATATTATTGAAATATATTATATGCGCAAGAACCATAAGTTTCATAACAGAAAACGAATGAGAAAACAAGGAAATTTACTCCAGAATAGTGAAAATAACGAATGATTATTAACAAATGGGTGATAAGATTTTATAAAGGGATAATTTAAGGTATTATAAATATTAATATCGTTTTTTTATAAGTGAATAAAATTTTTAAAATCAATTTTACAAGATTTTCAATAATATTAAACCAAAAAAAATCATGATATAAGGGATTTTGTCTCAATTTCATTTCATTGAGGCATATTGTAATTTTATAAACCATTTTCATTTTATATGATGTATATACATCCCCTTTGATATTAAATATCATGAATAATTAAATCCTCATTGTATTTTATTTTTTCATTTTAATTATATCATGCATACATGTTTTAAATAAGAGTTACGAAGTAGAAATGAATTTAATAGCTCAATTTCTTTTCATTATGTTATATTACTTCTGCATCGTGTTTCATATTCTATGATTATGTGGGTAATCGATTATGATTATATTATAATGTATTTCAAATTCTTCTATGTGTATTTATTGTTCATACAAGTAATCTGTTCATTTATCAATTATCACTATGACGTCATAATCATTGTAAGAGTTTACTTCATAATCACATTCTAATTGAGATTCTTTATTAATAAATTTCAGATGAAAGAAATTATTTGAACATATCCTTAAAAACATATTTCAATTTATTATACACATTTTATTCATGATATCTCTAAGTAATATTAACATTTCTAAACTCTTTGGTAATTAATAATTTTTACAAAATAATTTTATAATATATGACTTTATTTTTCTTTTCGGTAGGAACCACTTTAACCAAAACCCATTTTTTATAAAAATGATTTAAAAAATAATTTTAATCCTTAAAAAAATTATTTATTAAATTAATTTTTACCCATATTTTACATTTAAAAAAAATAGTGGGATACTATTTTCATTAACCGAATAGGGCACTTTTATAACCTTTTAATAGTGTATAAGGAATGTTCTTTTTAACTTGTACGGAATATACTAAATTAACCACCATCATGAAATAAATTTCATTCATATATCCTATAAAACATACTAGAATCATTTAATGAATATGTATCCTAACATTTAGTTAATTATTAGTCATTAAAATAGATTTACAATAAAAAGTATTATTTAAAGGATTTATGTTCTAAAACGTCATTTTCAAAATTAAAAGGATATTTTCCTCAAAAAAATTAGTGAAATTTTATAGTATTTATATTCATAAAAAAACAACCCATTTTTCTACATATACTCCACTGGGGATATGTTTTATTGATTCCATCCTTATTCTTCCTTTATATGGTTTATGATAATTCTCAAAAAAGAAAGTATTGACATACACTTTATTAATTTTTTATAGTAATTAATATACCCATGAATTATTCACTTTCATGTGATCATTATACATTAAATTTATCTAAATATACATATTATCTATCATAGATGTGGTGATTTCATAAACAGTATGTCATTTCAAAATAAAATGTTCAACATTGAATGGTATTTTTAATTTTTTTGAAATATTGATAAATATGTATTATTAAATCAATACAGAATTTTTTTCCAAACACATATTTATTCATGAAATAAATTTATTATATTATTCATAAGGAATTATATGGATATGAAGATATGAAAAATTCCTATTAATGATAGCCCCTCAATTCATCGATAGATCTTATTTTACAAAAAAATGGGTAAATGAATTTGTATGTAACTAGTACTTTTATACTATATTGTGAATGGTCCTGATAGTAGAGGTATAGTTATCCAAACCTAGTGGGTTTTTACCTAATAGTTTAAAACTATCATGAGAATAGAACTTTGTGGTAAATGTACCATATTCCTAGGTTATAATACTTCCAAATATGAATAATTTCCTTCAATTATAATTCAGTTATTATTATCCATGAGATTTAGTAATTAAATTGTCTTTGGATTAATTTCAGCATATATTATTGATTAAATTGAATAATTATTCATTTATTTCCCTTACCCTATTGATTATTCCCTTTACAGTCTGATAGTATGTTTATTTGAATGGAATGTGTGTTTAGTTGTTTAACTTTTCATATTTGGTGTGTTTATTAACCAATGATAGCTTCTTATACACTTAACCATTACTAAGAATATGATATCACACTTGTTCTGTTTTCTTTTCCAATGAATTTTTTATGATTACTATGATTATTGTGAAAAGATATTTTATATGGAATAAATTAATTCTTCAAAAAGAAATATTATCATGTACTATGTATTTTCAAATTTGATATTGATATTTTATATGTATCAAATTACCAAGACTATTAAACTATTAGGTACTTTCTGAAGTGATTCACTGTATCTTATGTTAGTGTATTAATGTAGAAACTTTCTCTACGTTGTTTGGAAAGGGATCACTAAACTTGCTACTAAAAAAAGTCCAGTAGAAGGATTGGGAAATATATTTTGGAATACATAGATTATGAAACATAACACTACAGTATACATTATAGATAAGTATAGAAGACCATACTAATATTTTGGATATGAAGATATTATGTGGAATCTCTTAAAAATACATCCCTATTGGATACCACAAGTGGACATGGTTATATCATAGAGATACCTAGGGGTAAATACTTAAAAAACGGAGTATTGTGCTAGGCCCGACTATTGCCAAGTGCATGAAATTATGCCTTAATGTGAACCAAGTTTTAAACTATAGAGGGAAATTATTATTATAATTCACATTTTTTTTACAAATCATTATTTACGATTTGAAAAAATTGATATCCCAAAAGAAACCATGTATATGAGAATAAGATTATTAATAGATATTTTTTTATATTTATGGTTAGTATTTCACTAGATTTGGGATTATAAATTTTTTTTCTTAATGGTCTAATTTAATATTGTGCACTCCATCATTTATAAATGTTACCTATTAAGTGGAATGTTAATTATATCAATTCATGAAATCCATAGAGTAATAATGATCATTTAATTAATTGGATTGAGCCAATATTTTAATGGGAACTAGTCTCTCATACATTCTCGTCATATGAGGACATAATATTATATACTAACATAACATTGAAATAATTATCAATGTATTATGGATTCAAAGGGAAGTAAGAGAAATATATCATGATGGGGAAGAACATGGGTATATGGGGAAGGTAATGAAATATTTTATCAAATGTTCTAATTGTTGAAAGGAACACCCTAGTGCTTGCATAAAATGAATGGTCTTCCTCTACAAGTGTGAATTGAAATTATACCTTTCTTATGATTTTATGGGTAAGAAAAATGTTTACAATTTATAATTTTTCCTCTGTAGGGAGATAGGGAACCACACAAGTGAATTCCAAAAGTGTTAATTCGATATTCCTCAGAAGAATTTAAGGGATCAAGGTCAATATTTTGTTATTGATGTAATAGAACCGGATTGATCAATGTTCTTGTCAATTTAGATCTAATAAAAATGTTTTCAAATTATTTTAATCAATATATTATTGTCATTAAAATTATAAAATATATAATGAATGTATTTTAGCAATATTTCATTAAGGATTTGAAAAAATATGTTGAACTCTAGCGATGACTACCAAAAATGATTTAGTAACAAGTTGAACTTCTTGGAAAACAGAATATTAAGGGAAAGATAATACTTAATATTCTCCAAATTTTGGTGTAATTATGTTTTGATAAACGAGTGATATATATATATATATGGATGACGTAAATTATATAGTACTTAATACCATGGAGTTGATTTATGATTTTCTGGAAAAAAAAATTAACAAAGATGGAGTTAATAGTGTGTTTGGATTTAAGGAATACATCCAATAATCTAGGTTTTACAAAAACAATATGTGATAATTCATGTTTTTAAATATGTTTTAATGGTAATTAAGGTTTTTAATATGTTTTAAGAGAGTATATGATGAATGTATTAACATATTTGGTCTCAGGTTGTTAAGAGATACTTCATGTTTTTTATGGAAATTAGGATATGTTCATAAATTAAATTAGTTTTCCTTGTTTATAAATCTATAGATATTAATCTTGTGTATGTTTTGTAAGATTAAATTTTTATAAAATTGTTTATATTGAGCTCTAGTTGAGGTTTTCAAGATTAATATCACATATTGGATAACTTTTTCAACCCATATTGGTTTTGGAAAATAGATAGAGAGAGAAGAAAACACTTTCCACAATTTTATTGATCTTAAAATTCATTAAATGAGAATTTTAATTATTCATGATTAAAAAATCATTTTTTTATTTTCATTTCATAGAGTAAGTTGTAGAATTTGAATTAATCAATGGATGACCAAAGGATGAAATTTTTCTTATGAAATAAAAATGTATCAAGTAAGTATATTTCCTTACACTCTTAGAGAGTTATCCAATTCCTAAACTATAAGAAAATGATATTTAAATAGAAAATTTTCCTAATAACTTCATTTATTTTGAACTAATGGCCATTTAGATCATCACAAATTCATATCATTGAGGACCTTGAAATTTTTTAGATCAATCTTATGATCAATAACCTCTATAACTCTTTGAAATTTTTTATTATTTACTTCAATGTACATATATTCACTTTCCAAAAAAATATACTATGTTGAAGCCTAGCTATGTGTTATTATATAACTATTTTACATCTAATCCTCCATTATCTAGTGGATTTATCACCAACCTATTTCATTATGTTTGATTTCAATAAACGTATTTGTGAATTTCAATCCCTTGATTCATGAAATCGTGATTCAATTATGAGGAAATGATATATTAAACTTAGGGAGAATGAAACACACAGAAATTATAATATTATTACATTTTATTCAGTATAATATGTATAAATCAACACATATTTTATCTATCCTTATGCAAAATAATGAGTTTCTTTGGTTCCTTATGTTACACACAATACCGATTTTTACCGATCAACAACACACTATTATTATTATTTAGCATTTGAACCCTGGTCATTTTAATGGTGGGTGTTAATATTATTGTCTAAATTAAGAAAATTAATTGTTTTAAACATGTAAAAATCATTTGTTAGCTATTGATTAGAAATAAAATCAAAATCATTATAAATAAAAAATAATGTTTAAAAATAATATTTTTTATAGAATATAGTTTAATCATATTTTGTAGAAAAAATTAAAAATTAATTTTTAAAATATTTATAAAATTTATTTTAGAAAACAAACATCATTTTTTAAATCTACATAACAAAATTATCTTAGGGTTATTTTCAAATTTTTCATAAAAAGTTTTGTTTTTTTAATAGTGAACAATACAAAACATTAATTGAAAAATTCAAATTCTTTTGAATAATTTATAAAGATAAGTAATATTTTTAAATATACCTAAAATAAAATTAGTTTAATTTTGAAGTAATTAATCCAATTTACGTCATAGGAATTACTTTCAAATCAAATTAAGAAATAAAATCATTGTAAACAATTTATTATTTTCTTTTAAGAAACTCATATTCTTATCACATATATAAGATTAATTATAAATTAATATTTCCCACTTATCTGAACTAAATTTTGAAAAATGTATTCCATATTTTTAATCATCATAATTTATATTTTATAATAAGATTAACTTAATTTTTGAACAAAATTATTTCTAAAATAAGCAAAAATATATATTTACCAGGGTTAGGGTGAAAACTAATTTACAATGTGTTAATCTTGGAATATAATTTAGATAAATTACATAAAAAAATTTCAAACACCCATTAGTTATAAAAATTTAGACCTTATTTCTAATAAGATCCAAAAAACAAAATTGTAGAGGCTTTTCGAATGATAACAACCATGATATGTTTAATCTAGTTAGAAAATCACAATTGTTCCACTTACATCACTTCGAAAAGGCCACCCCAAATACCCTCATATTCTCATATCCGCAACATTATTTATTGTCAAAGACCTACCCATATATCTTAAAAACATTCCTCCTCTCATCCTACATTTCTAATTTTGGGTATTGATCCATCCATGGTAGGAATTTGGTGAAAATGTAAGGAATTGGCCTTAAATAGTGCATATTCTAGTTTTTTTTTACAAGAATTGAAAGCTTAGGATCCTTTATGTTTACTGTTTTAGTGAATTAGGTCAAGATATTACAGTATAACCCCATAAATTAAAATTTTTCATGAACCATGTAGGTATTCCATCCAAACCAACATGTGGCCTGATCCATAGCATGGCCTGAAGGGTGTTCTTTATCACCATGGGATAAGAACCAGTTACTAGGTATAAAAATTTTCTTCGGGAATGATTTTACCTATTTTGATAAGCATAAAAACAAATTCAAATAAACATCACAATAACTTATAAACATAACCAAATATGGCATAATAATCTTAGATTCAATGTTTACAGTTTAAACGAAACCAAAACTACTACAATGGAATAGGAAAAACAAGACTATCCCAAAAACATCAATGAAACAAGAGGGAAATCACCCCCATTCCACCAACACTAACACCTACAAGAAGTGGAACACTAGCAACCAGATCCACCCTCACCAGAACAACACATATTTACTTTACCTGGGTCATAAAAAACAATTTCTATATACACCTAATGGTGCATGTAAGGTGTGACCCAAAGCCCAAAATAATTCCACCCAAAAATAATGGATTCCATGAAATAACATTAAAAGAAAAATTAATAGGCACATTTCTATAATAACATTTCATGCATTTTTAAGAAAAAAATATAATGAAAATTTTCTCAAGAAACACTTTCTAATGAAAACCCTTTTTAAAAGTAAACTTCTTTGAAATAAAAATATACACATGGTCTCCTGTATGCTGACATCTTGAACCATATCACATAATCATCATGTCATTAAAAAATCATGTTTAAACCCTTATAGGTAACTAGAACTAGAATGACCTAATAAATTTCATAACTCTGTGATCAAAATCCACTATGAAACTACCAACAATGTTCTTAGAGATGATTTATTAGAGGGGATTCCATTCCTAGCTCTAATGGTCTCTAAATCATAGGCCAATACCAATATAATTTCCATGAATGATCCACCATAGGGGAATACATCCCAAGGTCAATTTACATCCAATAATATCACATGTTTTGTCAGTATTGTAGTTTCCAAACCTATTAGATGAATTTGGGCCTTATCCACTTCTGAATCTACAAGCATACTAGTTCTAGTTTTCCCACTTAGATACATGGTATTCCCATTGTGATGAAATATAACATTACATATCAAATAAATCAAAACATTAACATTCACATTAAAATCATCATATATACATAAGGAAATCACCACTTTCATACTTTCAGATTGATCTAATGATCAAAAGTTCATATGGGAACCACCATTTTCTATAAGAAATCCCACTTTCCATTTCACACGGACACCAAACCCATTTAGAAATAATTTTTTCACCACATTAAAAATTTAGGATAGTGTTTTTTGAAATTAATCAAGAAGAACACATGTGAAAACCAATCATTTACATCGTAAATTCCCCTTTAAAATTATAATTCACATCAAAATATTTTTTATAACATGCATCACAATTCAAAAAAAAACATTTAAGGTGTGAAACAGGTAAGAAATTATTCAAAAAAACCATTTCACTTGGAAAATAAACTTTCAACACACTTTTACCTTTAAATGTTTTTGAACAAACATTTCATACCTTTGAAAAAAGGCATAAAACATTTTTAAGAATCCCAACTACAACACACATGTGAAACATAACCACTATCTAGATAAAATTTGTGTTTCCAGATATGAGCATTTGGTGGTTGATCGTGGCCTCTACAGGAGTTTTGGATGGCGGCGATGGGATTTTGATATGGTTTTCGGGTTGGATTCCTCTTGGATTTCTGGTGATGGTTTTCCATTGTTATTAGTCTTTGATATTTTTTTATTTTGGATGGAATTGTTTTGTTCATGCTCCTGGGAACGCGTTTCATGCTTCGATTAGGCGGTGGTGATTCATTGGAGGCTGGGCCGAGTTGGGGATCATTTATCTAAATCATGGAACCAATGAAAACCTTTACAGGATATCTTTTTGTGGTAATTTTTTATGCTCTGTGTGGTTTATGTGGTTGGTGTGCGACACTAGTGATGGATTGAGTTTGGTGGAAGGGCTACGGTGACGAAGTAATTTTACTGATTTTGAATTAGCTTCCAAGGTGATGATGTTTTTGATGCTCTGATAATGGTACGATGGTGATGATGGCATCGGGGGTGCATCTAGAGGAGGTCGATCGTGGATCCATGACCCAAGGTGGTTTGCAGGCGACGTTTTTGAATTTTGAATCAAACATGAATTTATTCTGTGCTGTTTTTGGATTTTGTGATTCGGTATTCTCGTATATGGTTTCTGCTCACCCAAAAAGTGGTTTTCAAAATCAAATAAAAAAGAATTTTCAGCCACTATCCATAAGGAAATGAATTTTCATCACATGTGCATCACAAAAAAATATCCAAAAAATATGTCTCACAATAAAAAAACTATAGTAAACATTTAAGAAACCTTAAAATCATATCAAAATCATTTAATAATGTTGAGGCATTGAACCACCTACTTCACAATTAAAAACTTCTAGAAATTGGTGAAAACCACTACTGCACCACCAAAATACCCTATAATGGAAAGATAAAATAATCATCATCAATATTTTCTCCAATAAAAGAAAACAGACCCCTCTTTAGGTAATACATCCACAAGAAAATTGGAACTCATGAAAGGAGAAGAAGAACCCTAGAAATAGGGAGAAATCAAGAGAAAAGGGGCTTACTTGATATTTCCTTAAACAATTGGGGTCAAATAGATTCAATAATTGATGTTCAAGAAGTCCAAGAAAGATTTTAGGAGGCTCACATGGATGAAAATTTGGAATGGGGTAGAATAGATGAGATTTAGAGTTGAGACCAAAGAGGGTAGAAAGCTAACTTACCAATTTTTTATTACCTGGACTAATCAGAGAGTTAACCCGTGTGCTTTTTACAAACCATGAAGAAACCATGGACCCCTCTCTTCAAAAAGGGATAATATTCATGGTTATATGCATGATTTGACAAACTGTGTGCTCACCGTACAACCACCTATATCAAAAATGATACTTGGTCTCATACTTACCAGCGCGAGGTTACACGGTTTCCCCAAATCGTGTGCCAACCATGAACTACCTACTATCAAGACCAAAATACCCATTTTTTCACCAATAATTCATGGGTAACCCAAGGGATAAATGAAAGACCCAAATAAATTGAAGGAATACATAAAAATAGAATAATGGATGTTATAATTCTCCCTACCAAGAAAAATTCCCCAAAAATTCAACTTGACTTTTTATCAAAAAAAATTGATACTCCTCCTCAACCTAAGACTTTATCTCCAAAGTATCATTTAAATCATTTTTATGCTTCAAAAAAACTTGAACCAATGGAATATACTTCCCATGAAGAATTTTTTTTAGGATCTAAAATCCCAACTGGCTTCTCAAACACATACAAATCAGGATCCAATTTTAACTATTCTAAATTGAACACATTAGATGGATCTTGGTTGTACATTTTCAATTGGGAGACATGAAACATGTCATAAATTAACATCAACTAAGAGTGAAAATATAACCTATATTACACCTTACCAACTCACTAAATGACCTCAAAAGGTTCGACGTACCTCAGCGTTATCTTCCATTTCTTATCCAAATGATGATGAAACAAGGGAGGTTCCACATTTAGGATAAAATAATCAACAATAGAAAAATTCAAAGCTCAAAACCTCTAACTGGAATAATAATTTTAGAGACTCTCAGATATCAACAAACACTACCTGATCAACTTGACTTTCTCAAATGTCCCCTGTATAAGGATTGTTCCCAGCAAAGAGGTCTCACCTACCTCAACCCAACACAATGGTTTCCAACACAGCCAACCATAAAGCAGCTTAAAAGGAGGAATTAAAATTGTGGATTGGTAACCACTGTTATATGTAAACTAGACCAATCCCAAATGAAAATCACATGAACCTCTAAAATCCTCCACAAATGCCTAAAGCATGTCTTTCCAAATCTAATTTTCCTGATCCATCTGACCAACTATTTAAGGATAGTATACCATACTAAACATGACTTGAATTACAATTTTCTTTATGAAGGCCTTCCCAAAACTGAGAGGTATAATAGGGATCCCTAACTGAAATTATTTTAATAGAACACTATGAACTCCCAAAAACTCTTGAACATACAACCGACCCAACTCATCTACCTTGGATGAATCCTTGATTGGAATGAAATGGGATGGTTTATTTGATGATTCACCGCTATCCAAATGGAATTCTTCCCTTGAGGTGTATGAGGTAAGCTGAAAATAAATTTCATGGTGATCTTGTCCCAGTTCTAGGTAGTAATGGATACTGGATGATAAAAAGTGAAGGTACTTGGTTCACTAATTTAACTAGTTTACATGTATAACATGGATATATGAAGTCAGATATATCTTTCATCATACATGTCTACTAGAACTGTCGACACATGTCATAATACTTCTTGGAATCACGAGTATAAATATCTCACCAAGATTCATAGTTATCCTACAACACCACATTCATCAATGATAACTGAACCATTCAGAGACCCTTAAAGAAAAAACTCATTCATGAGACAATTAAAATTCATATGGCACTTCCCCACCATTTAAGAATTCAACAGAATTCAAGAACCACTCATCACCATACTTATACCACTAAATCAATTATAAAATAGAAGGTTTCAGCTACACATTGGCTAACAACACACCTACACTATGTTCCTTGGTCTCGATATACAGCTGAGTAAAAATAACCATCAATGTATACTCATTTCTAGAATTTTTCAATGCTTTCACTATTATTTTTCAAATCAAAGCATGAACCACTATACTACCCTTACCTTGGGTACACTCGATATCAAAATATAACCCATGAAGGTACTAAACCCAATGATGTTTCCTCAAATTTATGTCTTTTTGGGAGAAAATATATACAAAACTATTATTATATGAATAAATTATAATCTAATCCCTAAAAAAATAATTTCACCACATCATGAAAGCACGAGTTACCAATTCTAACTCCAAGTCATGTGTTGGGTAATTATTTTCATGTGGTCAATTTTGGCACAAACCATAACTCACCATAAGGTTTTCCTGCATCTTCACACACCCATGCCTTATAACTAAGGCACCATAATAAACTACATATCCCTTTACAGACTCTGAAAAAATCAAAATATGGGGATTTTGTAAATGGCCTTTTATCTCCTCAAAGGATGCATGACACTCTAGGACCAATTAAAACATTAACCCATTCTGGGTGAGAACCATCATAGATGAATCAAGTCGAAATAAATCTTGAATGAACTACCTATAATAACCTTCTAGGGACAAAATGTTTCTAATTTGAAACAAAATATTTAGTTTATACAATGAAATAACTAGAAAAATCCTCTTGGGGTACATAGAAACCCCTTGTTCCAAGATAACATGACCATGAAACTTCACCTCCTTGATCCAGAAGGTTAATTTAGAAGTATTTTCATAGAGATGATGACTCTGAAGGGTGATTAGTACAATCCTAAACTTCTTCTTGTGATCCTCCTTTATCCTAGAATATACTCGGATTTCTTCCATGAATACCATCATAAAGGAATCAAGATACTAGTGTAATACCATGTTCATGAGTTCTATAAAGACTATTGGGAGATTTTTCAACACAATGTGCATGACTAGATACTCAAAGTGGTCGTACCTACTTTGGAATGTTGTTTTCAAAACATCTGCCTCTAAAACACTAACATGATGATTCTCAGATCACAAATCTATCTTGTAAAACCACCTTCCCAATTAAGTTCATAGAAAAGATAATCAATATGAAAAAATGGTATTTTTTTCTTGATCGTTACCTTATTCATCTTCTAGTAATCAATGCACAACTAGAGAGAACCATATTCCTTTTTCTCAGATATAAATGGGGAAGCCCACACTGAGAATCTTGGGAGAATGACTCCTTTAGATTCCAAATATTCCAGTTGTATATTTAATTCCCTCAACATAGTGGGGATTATATGGTATGAGGGAAGAGATATTTATAGTGTTCTTGGAAGCAAATCGATGGTGAAATCCACATTCCTCTCTACAAGAAATCATGAGAAATTCTCTTGAAAACCCTCTCAGAACTCATCCCCCATAAGAGGTAATCCACCCTTAGTAGCCCCAACATCACCACCAAAAAAGGGTAATGATATATAAAAACGAGGTTTCCCAACTCCAGAAGTGGAGGTCAAGAATTACCTCACCGAGCATCCCATTCTCTATAAAAAACATGGTTACTTCAACCAGGTTATACAAAAATCAGTCACTGGATATAACA
Organism: Viscum album; assembly: GCA_963277665.1. Taxonomy (NCBI): domain Eukaryota; kingdom Viridiplantae; phylum Streptophyta; class Magnoliopsida; order Santalales; family Viscaceae; genus Viscum; species Viscum album. The sequence goes on along the minus strand of OY728160.1, from coordinate 245,637,183 downwards.
ATTGATTTGCGCAAAAAAAGGAACCATCCATTCCATACCAAGGATCACATCAAAGAGGCCCATTTCCAAAATAAGGAAATCCAATTCCAACATGACCTTTGACATGGTGAGTGCACAAGATATGCACCTGAAACCCTACTCTAACTTCTTACCAAGAGACGTTACCAACTAAATCACATGCAACATAATCCCAGTTGAAAATTTTGTCACAACAACAAGGAAGAAACAAAAAAAGATACTAAGGAACCAGAATAAAAAAAACAACATTTAATGATTGTTCAATAGGAATGGTACCTAGATCTTTTGTATTCGCTATATCTAATTACACAAGAAATTGATCAACCACATGGAGTTTCCTCATCTTATCATAGCCTTGTGGAATCCTACTAGCCTATGGATCTTATCTAAATTGAATCTACCCAGATGATGATACAACCCTTCCACTGCAACCTCTGATTAGAGAACCCCTTTCATGGATGGTCTTGACTAGTATGACATCACTTTCGAAGCTAAAGATCGTACACCACTCTGATATGGGTGCACCACTTGGCAAAATTGCTGAAATTTCCCCCATAAACCCACATTGGTATCAAGATTTGGGTGGATATGAACACACAGGTCACATGTTCCCTACCTTCCCACATAATGTCACATGACTGGCCTAGTGTTAGAAGCCAAAAATGAAGGAAATCTGAAAGGATGGCCTAAACTACCATATCCCTTCATTCCCTACGTGTCATGCTTCCTCTTCTTCTTAGAAAAACTTCTATTTCCAATTGTTGATAGTTCCCCTAAGAAACCATAATTTCTTCCATGATCAATTTCTACAATCATGGAATGATCAAGAACCTTAGTATAAGTTTTCATATTAAACAAGAAAAAATGAGTTCATATTTCTTGACACAACCCCATCTTGAACTTTGGAGCCTTTATATTTTAATTAGAAATTATCTCAAGTGCATACCTAACTAGATCTACAAAGATGTTAGTTTACCCAGTTACAAAATGATTTCCATGGGAAAGATCCATAGTATTTTGAGACTTGTTGAAGGAAAAAATATCAACACCTTAATACTAATTAATGACATCCTTGAAATACTTCCAACCCATCTTCTCATGATTTCCAACTTGAACCGCTATGTCCCACCACTTTTGACTATGACATTCCAATAAGAATGAGGAACACTTTACCCTAACTTCCTCAATAGTGTCAAGAAATTCGAACATACTTTATATATTTTAAAGACACTCCTCTGATTTTGGAGCTTCTATGCTACCTCTAAAATAAAAAGGCTTGTTCTTGAGTAACTCTTGAGCCTTTTTTGTAGGACTTGATTCGGCTTATCTAACCTAAGAAGGACCAGAGCCCACACCTTTTCCTAAGAATTGGATATCCCAAACCACAACCTCCACTAACCTATGATTGATTAGTGAGGGAGAACTCTCTATAGCCTACTCTCATGGTTACATGTGAATTATATGGGGAGTCATTTTTATTGCAACAAAGAACAACAATTAGCACCCATAAATAAAACCATAAACACACATTTTGAAAATTATCAACAATAATAGAAAATCTCAAACATTTCCATGAATTAGAATAAACCAAATTCATCCAAGTAACCAATAAAACAAACTAATCTACCCACGCCTAATTTACATATACTATCTATGGCCTATACATATTACATGGAGGAGAAGAAAAATAAATTCCCAACATCCCATAGATACTTGAGCCCTGTCATGAGATTTTCTGGCCCAGAACCCTACTCATAACTGGAACCTCAATCCCTAAAAATCCAACATCGAATTTATCTAGTCTCATTCCCTTTATAACTTATACAAAAAAGAGTGCGACCTACTCTGATACCATTTTTTCATGAACCAAGCTAGGATTCCATCAAACCTAACGCACAATGTAATCCATGTCGTACACTAAAGGGTGTTCTTGATCCCTATGGGATGGAAACTAGTTCCTGGGTATCAAAAATATGATTTTGGAATGATTTCACCGATTTTTATATGAATAAACAACCAACAAAAATAAATATCACAATAGCTTTAAAACAAAACCAAACAAGGTATAACAAATTTTGTATTCAAATTTTGCACCATTAAATAAAACCAAAAATACTACAATGGAATGAGATAAACAAACTATTCCAAAACCTCCATGTAATAAGAGGGACATCAGCCTTAATCGAGAATAGCAAACACTTGCAATAAGTGGAACACTACCAACCAGATACACCATCACTATTACAACACATCTTTCCTTTACCTGGTTCATATATAAAAATGTCTATATACACCCCAAGGATTATGTATAGTGTGATCCAAATCCCATTAGTTTGGAACCTTTGAAAAATAATTCCATTCTATATCATTAAAATAAATATTTACTTTCACATTTCCTAAAGAAAATTTGAAATATTTTTTAGAAAACTTCTTTAAAAAATATTTCTCAAGAAACACTTTTCAATGAATACCCTTTTTCACAAATGATCTCGGTTAAAATAAAAATATACACAAGTTCAACAATATTCCATCAACTATAACCAAATAACATAATAATAATGTCACAAGCGAGAACCATGGGTAAACCTCAATAGGTAACTATCACCAGTGGGACCCTAGAAACCACATACCTTGGTGATAAAAATCCTCCACTAAATTATTAGCCATGTTTTCGTGCATTCTCCATTAGTGAGTATCGCATCCAAATATCTAATGGCCTTCAAATAATAATCCAATACCAACATTGTTCCCACGCATGATCCAATAGAGGGAAGAACATCACCTGGAATAGTGGTATCTGATCATATCATATGTTTTTTTCATTATTGTAGTCATCTAACCTACTAGATGAATCTGAGCCTCAAACACTTCTGAATCAACTAGTGTACTAGTTCTAGTTCACCCACCTAGATACCTAGGATTCCTTTTTTACTCAAATTCCATTTTACATGTAACATAAATAAATAATTTTTCATACACATTCCAATCATCATAATAACACAATAAAATCACCTATTTCATACTTCTATATTAGTCCAAAGATCAAAAGTTCACATAGAAATAACCATTTTCCCTAAACAAAACCACATTCCATTTCACACACACCAAAACCATTTTTAAATAAATTTTACACCACCTTTACAATTTATGAAATCATTTTTCAAAACAAAATAAGAAGAACACATTTTCAAACCAATCATTTCCATGTGATATACCCCTTTCAAATTCATATTTTCATCAAAACCATGTTATAACATGATTCACAATTAAAGGAAACAATTAAGGTTAAAACCAAGGAAGAAAATATATAAAAACAAATTAAACTTTGAAAATAAATTTTTAACAAAAATTCCCCTTTAAATATTTTATAAAACACATTTCTTTCATTTCACACAAGGCATAAAACATTTTTATAAAACATCACCACAAAGAACACATGAAACATAACCCCAATCCAATAAGAAATCCATTTTCATCACAAGTGAATCACAAAAACTCTTAAAAATATATTTCACCATAAAAATAAACCATATAACCCATTTATGAAATCTAGCAAGCATATCAAAATCATCTAATAATATTGTAGTATTGAACCACCTACCTCACACTTGAATAAATCTAAAAATTGGTGTAAAACGACAACCACACCATCACAACAGCCTATATAGTTAATATTCAATAATAATAATAAATATTTTCCATAAAAATACAATATTTACACCTATTTAGGTCAAACATCCGCTAAAAAATAAGAGCTCAAGAAATATAGAAAAACCACTTTAAAGAGGGATAAATCAAAAGAGAAAATGATTTCATGATATTTATTTAAATAATCAGGGTCAAATACACCCACGAATTGAGATTCAAGAGGTCTAAAAAATCATGGAGGAGTCTCTCATGGAAAAATGTACTGAATAAGGGTGTAATAGAGGAGATATAAGGTTAAAACCAAAAAGGGTATAAAGGTAAATTCCCACTTATTAATGAACTAGACAAACCGTATGGTTAAACATCACTATTTTCCAAACCATGTAGAAGCCACAAGTTTCTCACTATACCAAAGGAACGAGCCACGCGGTTTGAAAAATATTTCACCAACCATGTGTTCGCCTTTTTCTAAAAAGACCCTTGGCCAGACACTTACCTAGATGAGTGCACAAGGTTTCACCAAACCATACGTTAGTTTTGTGTCAACTGTTGTCAATCCCAAAATCTTTATTTTTTCACAAATCATTTATGGGGAACCAAATTGATTAATGAAATTCCAAAATAAACAAAAAAATACCTTAAAATCATTTATGTCACACAAGTGAACACTTTTAATAGGTATCCATTTTTTACAAATCAAAACTCTTTAAAAGAAAATATCATTTCATTCATGAAGACTCATCACAACTCTCAACATGACTTCCTCAATTCCATTACACATCTAGTGAAAAAAATTTAAAAACATGGTATGAGCACAAAAATAAAATTAAGGGATATAAGGAAATAAAATTGTTATCCCAATGAAAACATGAAATCTCATATAATGTTTACCTTTATCTTCAAAGTTATTTAAGCATATGAAATTATTTTTTTATTTGAAAGACATAAATACATTTTGGTCAAATAAAATCATTAAAATTTATATCAATAAATAAAACATTTTCTGGTGATATAGAACATTATTTTAATAAAAACTTTTCAAAACCCAATTAATTGGAAAAACCATATGTCCGACTTTCAAAATATTAACTTCCCAATTAAGCTATAAGGGGATAACCTGTTGGTATTTAAGCCACCCCATGTTAAGATTTAATGGTCTTACCTAGTTTTATATGGACCTCCCCAGGTTGATATGTAAGGGTATATCCTAGGACTATATGGGCCTCCCCATGCTAAGCTATAATGGGATAACCTATCACTGTATGGGCCACCACATGTTAATCTATGACAGGTTTTCCAAGTTCTATCTGAGCCAACCCATATCTAATCCTCAAGTACCACATTAATAATAAAAAAAATTATGACTGAATTTTTTTTATCATAAAGTACTTCAAAACCTATTTCAAACTCCTTATATAAACAAAATACATATTCCTTTTTAAAAAAAATTGACTTTTAAAATCAATTCACTATTAACATCATGAAAAATGATCTCACTAAAAAGTCATGATAAAATATAAATTAATCATCATATAACAAAATAATATAGGTGGTGGAAAAATATTCTCATGCCATTAATGTTAAACAATAATTCCTTTTGACTTTTATAAAAAGAAACATTAATAAATGATCTTTATTCCAAATAATGTCCCTTTCAAATATCATGTCATTGAGGTGAGAAGTAATCAAATGAATAGAATATGATTAATACATATAAATACATGTAAATAAAGATGAAATAAAATATAATACAGCAAAAATTAATTTTATACATAATCTTATAAAGATATATCCCATTCAGAATAATTTTAACTTGAAGAAAGGAAATTAAGTTAAAAATTCCCTTACCTTGAGTCTGACTCATAACATATATTATTTATCTTCCTAAATGATAAATTTAGGATAATTATTTACATAATTTATAACCCTTTTAATATTTATTATTAATTTTATATCACTTATTAACATGTTATAAAAATTTCTTGTTTATTTAATTTCATGTTGGACCTTTTGACGATATTCGGTACTTATGTCCAAAAGGACTTTGATATGATCTCTATAGTTAGTGTGGTATTTAGTTAATCATCTCTAGAATAATAATAATTAAATAATAAATATTTTTTTAAACCTATTATTCCTTTAAATCCTTCCATTTATTATAGAAATTTAAAATTAACTACGTTACAATCCTGGAGACGGTCTATCGTATGTACGTATGCATGAGTAACCGTTCCATTTTTAAATGACCCTTAAAAAAGAAGTTAAATTTCATTCCATAATTATAGAATGACCATAATATCATTAATATAATATTAAATATTTAAATATACATACATACATATATATATATATCATCCATGTCATGTGGTGGTGAAAAATGAATCAAATCACTTCATGGAGCTAATAGTTCACACGTACGCATGAACGACGTTATCATTTTTGTGTTCATGGAAATATAATAAAGAAAATTATATAATAAATTTTTATAATTATAAATATTTATTTAATATTATATGTAAAACATAAAATCCTTCATTTTAACTTTTATTGAGAGACGATGAGGGAAAAAATTACATTGGTTCGTGAGGTGGTAGTCCAACGTACATATGGATGATGAATTACTTTCCCTCTTAATGGAAGCTGAGATGGATTTAGGGGATGATATTAAAATAATATCAACTTAGTATATTTAAGATAATCTATTTTTTATTTTATCAAGATTGAAGAAGATTATAGGGAGTTCAAAGAATAGACAATACAAAACACTTTATTAATAATGATACCCCTTCTTCAGAAAATATTCTTTTCCTAACAAAATAAGAAAACTAATGTTGGTGTTATCCCTTAATTAAGGTCTATTGAATGTGTTCATAAACTCTAGGAATTTATTGGGACATATATTTACTAAAAAATATTTTTTTTATTGTGAAAAAACATAATAACATGTGCCAATTTATAAGATAGGTGAGAGGAACTCTTGAATTTTCCGAAATATAAAATTAATATGTATTCATTTTCTATTAAAAATGGATCCAAAAGAAATTATTTATAAAATATGATGATTATGGGTCAAAATATATTCATATAATTAAAGTTTTACATGTTTTGACTATATTATTAATTCTTATTAGTTTTTTACCCCTTATTTAACCTCTTTAATTCTTAACATGATATAATAGGTGTTTACTCTTTAAAGGATAATATAGTGACTATAAAATTCCAAGAGAACCATAAATTAATATTTTATGAATTTTTAACCATATACTAATCAGTTTTATAAATTTTAGATTTTTAGAAATATTATTACATTTAGTAAAATATTATTTATTTTAAAATACCATCAATACAAATTTGGACACTATTCGATACTTGATATTTTGAAAATAAAATAAAAACAATATAAATTCTAAAAAATAATTCTAATACATCAATAATATTAAAAATTAAAATATTAATTCATGGATAACATTAATGATTTTAGATTATATTTATTTTAATATTTCTAATATCATTTATTTGATATTTCCATAATTAAACACTTATTGGATCACCATTGTGTCAAACTTTATTGTAGTTATTTATCCACATTAAAATTATAAATAAATTACAATGATATAGATAAATATTTTTTATTTAAAATCAATATTTTTAGTTGAAGATATATTTTAAATTACTATATATTAAAAATTCTATATTTTTTAAAACAAAAATATGATATCCGTGACTTTTCATTAAAATAAAATACTATAAAGGGAATAAATTCATCCAAGTGGCTCCAAGAGGTCATAAAGTTTTCCCAAGAATTATTTAGGTCTAAAAATGCTAATAAAATAATGTTAAAACAATTTTTTGGGTAATTTTAAAATATTTATAATATTATTTGTACCCTTAATTACATGTTTCACTCTTAACCGTGGTATTACAAAACTATAAGTTTACAATTCATATTTTATGAAAATAAAAGAAAACTATTCAATAAATTGGAAAATTATGATTCAAAATATGAAAAGAAAATTCAAAATCCTTAATAATTAATTGGATAAAATTATTTTAAAATTAATCCCATTGATAGAATGAGAAAACAGGTTTTTAAATGGAAAAACTTCAAAAGATAGTAAAGTATTTTTATTGAAATTCATTGTGAAATTGATTACAATGAAAAAAATTAGGTTAATGGATTTAAATCATATTATACATTAAAACTAATCAAAATTATAATTTAACACTATAATTGGTTTAGATAAAAATATTATTTTTAATTAAAATTCTGTGTTTTTCTCTATTCATCAAAACATGGAACTAGTCGGAAAAATATCAAAAATTACTCAAATGAATATATTGATATTAAAATTTAAAAAAGTAGTTTTATTTTTGTGAAATATAATTTATAATTCTATGAAAAAAAATATTTAAAACAAGTGTATCATCAAAACATTGAAAATTTTAATATTTACAAAAAATACATATTTTATGAGTAAAGTTGGATTTTTTATAACATGTCACGAAAACACATAGGATGAATTTTAAATATTAGTTTTAATATATTATAAATATAATAAATATAATTCAACAAGAGTTATTTTTTTTATTTATTTGAATAAAACACACTCGTACACATTTAAATTGTTTTTCAAAAAAACATTTCCTTTTACATTAAAAAAGAGTATTATTTTCATTTATAATTATTTGGTCAAAGAATTAATTATGTTCCCCTTTGTAAACCATATATGTATAATTAAGATAATATTTTTCACATTATCCATTCTAATTTATAGTTTATGATGGTTAAATTTTAGAAAAATTAGGTATTCATTTAAGCTCGATGGTGTGTATCATTTAAGATATTAAACATAGTGTTTCTTTCTTAAAATTGTGGGATGTCACATTATCCCCCATTCCAATCAATTGTTTCCTATAAATTTAATGTTTGTCATGGTAATCATGGTTTAACTATTCATATTACCTTTATTTAAACCCCACATTGGAAAAATTATTAATAAATATTCTACATTAAATGAATGAAATGGATGTATGAAGGTCATCTGAGATAACACAAACTTGGGTTCCATGAAAGAAAAAAGTGACATGGAAGAGAATACTGACTATCATGTTATCATGTAGAGTAATAGATAACATTTTCATCATAATTTTCACCATCACAAAATCATAATTATGTGATGGGTTAAAAGGTTATTTATTTCCTAGTATAAAAATTAAATCAACAAATGTTTTTTTCTTATTACTTTTCCTAGAGTTGAGGAATTTTTTTACTATATAAGAAAATATGGAAATATACATACTTGATTTAATTCTATTTTATAAAAAAAATATGCATCCTCATAGAATTCCTAGAATTATGACATATATCTATAAAAACAACCTTAATGAAAAAAGATCATATAAACCCTAGTGGTTATCAATACCTTAAAACTCATATCCAAAAGTAAAGGAATACTTATCCTTAAAAAGCCATATATAAACATAAAACCAGAAATAAATATCCTAAAAGGTCCTTAATAACTTATGATCAGGTCATATAAAACCTCACATGGTGGGTCTAAAACCCTAAACTTGTGGTTATCCTTTAAAAAATACCACACTCCCTCGATCTTCCATCACTTCACCAGATATCTCAATATCAATTGTAGTAGCAGCCAAAGGTATTCTTGATCCTTTTTGTTTCTGATCATAATAATTTCAATATTATGTATCTAACTTTATACATGAATTTTCATAGTGATCTAACTCATTGAAACTAAAACAACTCACCTCTGGGTAGCTATTTGTTACCCTATTCTTTGGTGGTTCAGGGTAGTTTTCGTTATAATCATTAACCATATAACTAAACTGACCACACACAAAAACATACATAATCCATTAATAAATTCCTTGAAATTTTTCTTCCACACTTGAAACATTTTGGGGTATTTCCTATATATTTATTATTTTGATTATTCTCTATTTCATTCCACCGTGACCATTTCTTACTCTTATATTCTTTTGGAGCATATGTACCTACAAACTCCATCTCAAATTTTTCATCACAATAAACAAATTTATCATAAATTTTAAATTATTATAATGAAAAATATCTTCATATACTTAGTTTCAATCATGAGAAAATTTTATTAATTTTATAATTAATCTCCTAAATAAAATTTGGTACATACCTTGATAGTTTTGTGAAGTTTTCTTAAAATGCATCTTCTGAGTCATCATCATTTTTCTTTAATATCAACAATTTTTTTCCATCCTAAGTCAAAAAACCATATGGAAATATTTATAAATTAATATATTCTTATACATTTCCCATTAAATGGAATCAATAGAGAATTTATCTATATTATTCAAAACCAAATACCATTATTGTTCAGCTTTACCTTTAAAATGATAATAAATAAAGAGATACATTATTACATTCCAAACATTACATGACTTCAAATATCTTCTCTAGGGAATTCATCTGTCCTTTGGATACTACTTGGTCAGATGATCCACTGAATTATGGAAGATATTTCTTCAGTCAATTCTACACTATAGAACTGTTTATTTTTTATAGATCATGTTCCTCTCTAGGATGGATAAAACTGCCATTTATAGCTTATGTCAACTAATCCATCACTAGAAAAACTATTCTCCTGCACTTCCAACCACCTAAAGATGCTAGTTTGGAAGGATATTTTCCTATCAATTCCTTACTACTATATATTCCTTCTTTCCTATATGAAAACCCATTATGAAAATTTATATTTTAGATGAATAAATAAGGTAATATTAAAATTTTACATCTTTCCAACTTAACCATAAAGTAAAATATTCTATGGGAATCCTATTAACAATATCTAAACCTCTAAAGTTTTATAAATCATCCCTTGATACCAATAGATAGGACTCAACATGAAATGTTACTTATTATAGTGTTTCATTTAAGAATATTATGAGTTTAAATTTTTATAGAATTAGTTCAATACCTTACAAAGAAATCTATTAAATTACAAGTGGACACTTGTACTCTGTATCTTTTTTAATAAACTATTTAAAATAAAAAAATTATTTTTTTCAACAAAACTCTTTAAAATTATCAACGAGACCTAATATTTTTCCTTACACATTTTATGCAAAACATTTAAATGTTGGATGTGTAAGAAATCTCAGTAAGTGATATAAGAGAAAGGATATTATTAGTACTATTAAAACACAAAAACCCATATAATGTTTACATTTATCTTAAATGTTCATTGAACATATAAAATAAAAAAATTCCACTTGAAACACAAAAATTCATTTTTTTCAATGAAAATAATTAAAACTCATATGAATACACTAAAACCCCTTTTTAGTGACTTAGATCATCAATTTTATAACACCCTTTCAAAACCCATCCAATTGTAATAAGCATATAGATGAATTCGAAAATTTTCATTAATTAATTAATCTATTATAGGATTACCTGGAACTATATGGACCACCCCATGTTAGTATGTAATGATATTACTTGGATTTATATAGGACAACCGATGTTAAGTTGTAACATTATTTTATGGTGAAATATGGGACACCCCATATTAAGATGTAATAGGTTTACCTGGCACAATCTGGGCCATAACATGATAAGTTGTAATAGGATTTATTGGTGCTATATGGGACACCCAATATTTAATGATCAAGTACTATATAGAGAATAAAAAAATTAATATTAATTTTTTTTATTATAATGTATTTTAAAAACTCCTTTAAACTCATATTTGAATTAAAATACACTTTCCTTTAAAACATTCCTTTTAAAATACAATCATTATGAACATCATAAAGAAAACATTTTTATTGGAAATAACCCAGATCAATTGTAGAGTAATAGTCATAGAATTAAATTTTTATGGAGGAAAAAAAGTAATTTCATGTTTTATAAGTTGAAATTAATATCTTATTAGCTTTTTTAAAAATAAACATTTAAAAAATTCAAAAGGAAAACAATTGAAAATATCATATCATTAAAGTGAGCATTAAACAAATGAATCTATTTTGTGTATTCAATATAAAGCCATAGAAAAAAGTGTAAAAAAAGATAGTAAAAAGTCATTTCGCACATAATATTAGCATTATATAACCAATGAAGTATAATTTTGACTCAAAGAAAGTAAAATAAGTTAAGGATTCCATTACCTTGATTCTGAACCATCACGTTGGATCTTTATATTTCTAAATAATAAATATTATTTAATTATTTACATTATTTATTACCTTTTCCAAGTTTATTATTCCTTCTATATCACTTATTAACATGTTATAATAACTACTTAATAATTTAAGTTCATGTTGGATGTGTTTGATGATATTTGGTACTTGAGTCTAAAATGATATTGATATGATGTCTACAGTCAAAGTGGTCAATAGTCAATAAACTAAAAAATAATAATCCAAAAATATTTATCATTTTTATACATAATTTATACTTTTAAGTCCATCCATTACATATGTATATGAAAAATAAAATACATTATCATCATGGAGATAGTATGTCATATGTACACATGAGTAATGTTTCCATTTTTCAATAATCTTCATGGAAAGAAGCGAAGTATAATTTTATATTTACATTTTTATAATAATATAATTAATATCATATCAATAATTTAAATTTACTTATATATATATATTATCTATGTGATATGGTAATGAAAAATGAATCACATCGATTTGTGGATGTGATAGATCACACATACGCAGGACCAATGTTATAATTTTTTGAGCACGAAATGGTAAAAAAAATTATATATTGACGTTTAATAATGATAATTTTTTAATTAATATAATATATAAACAGTAATTCCATCATTATATATTTTATTTAGAGTTGTTGATGGATATTAAATTAAATCTCTTCGTGGGGAGATAGTCCACCGTAAACACAGATGATGAATTATTTCCCCAATTAATAGTAGTGGAGATGGATTTAGGTGATGATATTTACATAATAAAAAATTAGTATAATGAGGATAATTGAGATATTATATCATAGTGGTTGAATAATATTTTAATTAGTTTTAAGAAGAAACAAAATAGAAACAATTAATCCAATACGACACCTTTTTTGGAAAATCTGCATTGCATAACAACTTATGACCACTAAGGGTGGTTTTCTACCAAAAATACGGGGTATAGAATTTGGGGAGTGATTATAGAGACGAATTTGGGTATATATTTTCTATAACAATTGGGGTGTTAAGGATAATTAAAAGAGAATAAGGGGTTCTGTTTTATAAGAGAGGGGAGGGGCACTCTTGAAATTTTTAAAAATATTAAATTAATATAAATGTATTTTCTATTCCAAATGAGACCAAAGTAATTTATTTATAATATAATTTGATTATTGGTAAATATCAATTCATATGATACATTTTACATAAGTTATTATATTTTTTAATTCTTATCTATTTGTTTTAAACCTTATTTAACCTCTTTAACTCTTACCATGATAAAATGTGTTTTTAATATTTTAAGGTTAATATAGATACTATAAAATTATAAAATGACCTAAAATGAATCATTTAAGAAATTTGAAACCTTATCCCAATCAGTATGATTAATTTTGAATTTAATTTTTTTTAGAAAAATTTAATAAAATATAATTTATTTTTAGATTTTATTAGTGTCAAATTTTGGTGTATTCATTACATTAATTTTTATAATTATCATAAAAATAATTAAATTAGAACCAATTATTATAAAACCTCAATTAAATATCAATTTATTCTACAAAATTAGTGGGAGACATAAATCCTTTGAAGTTATATTTATTTTAATATTTTTAAAATGTTTAAATATATATTTTAATTAATTAAAAAATTTACTACATAATCATTGTGTCAGTATTTAAGGTAATTATTTTATCACATTAAATTTATAAATAAATTACCCTGACTTAGATAAATATTTTATATGTCAAATGAAAATTTATAGATAAATATATCTTCTAAATGACCCTATATTTAAATTTTTATTGTTATTAAAACAAAAGTATGACACCATTAAATATTTTTTAAAATAAAATACTATAAAGTGAATAAAGTAATTAATGTGTCTCTAAGAGGTCATAAAATTGGCCCAATGATGATATTTATTGAACATCACTCGTCCTATAAAATTAGAATAAGTTTTATGGTATTTTCTAATATTTTTAATATTATTTTTAGTTGTAATTACATGAATCACACTTAACCATGGTAATAAAACTTAATAAGTCCAATATTCATGTTGTCCAAAAATAAAAGGAAATTTTTTAAAATATTTAAACCTTCTGATTCAAAATATGGAATCCATTTATCAAAATTCCTAACATATAATTTGATAAAATTATTTTAAAATTAATCTTGTTGACATAATTAGAAAATGAGTTTTTAAAGTGAAAACATTCAAAATATTGATATGTTTTTATATCCAAATTCAATGTAAAATTAATTAAAATGACCTAAATTATATTAAATGATACAAACATGATCTAACTATACATTAAAACTAATAATGAATATAATTTAACACTATAAATTATTTAGAATGAAAAGAAGTTTTAAATTAAAAAACAATATTTTCATTATTTATCAAAAAGAAACATATTTGAAAATTACCACAAATTCAACCATAGTAAATTATGATATTATGATTTCAAAGAAGAAGTATATTTTTTCAAATATAATTTTTTAAAAGTGTCAAAAAATGAGATTTAAAATAAGTGATCTATCAAAAAGTGGAAAATTTCCTTTTTAGAAAAATACAACTTTTATGAGTAAAACTATATTCTTTTCTTATATATTGGTTATAAAACACATAGGGTGAATGTTAAATAATAGATAGAATATTTTATATATTTAATTAATATAATCTAATAAAATTTGCTTGTTTATTTATTGGTATAAAACAAACTTGTTACCATTTAAATTAATTCTTTGTAATGGCCCGGACCTCTCCAGCCCATTCCTTTGTCAAAAAGAAGGTCATGAAATGCTCTGGAGGGTAAAATGGACTTTTCCCACACATTTCAGAATTTTAAAACTACACGCCATGTGGTGTGATTACACATCTTGTACCCCCTCGCCAAGTATACCTCATGTTGAAGGATGTGTCCTTGCCGTGTGAAATAAATGGGTACACGATGTGTGTTTAAACTACACGCCGTGTAGTACCTCCCCGCGAATGCGTGACCCGCAATCCGTGTGTTGACCTGTCAACGGTCGTGGAGCCGTGTTGGAAGCCGCGTGGAGACCGTGTAAAATAACCGAGTACACGCCATGTTCCATAATGTACACGTTGTGTACTTCTGCTTTTATCATCTATAAAAGTAGGGGACCCCTCCTCCTTTTCAACTCACTCCTCTCCTCCCCATTCCTTTGAGAATAGCTCTCCAAAGAGACTCGAAGGCTCCTTTTCTTCCATAACTTCTTTTTCCGAGCTCTGATTTACGATCCGTCAGCGGCCACGGGATCGTAACAACGAGGTGGAACATCCAAGCTTGGATCCGTTGTCTCTCCTTCAGCCTTTACTTTCCTACTTCCACCCAAGGAGGGTTGTTTGGGACCTGAGAGAAATGATGGACACCGAGAAACATCTTTTAAAGTTGTTCCAGGGGAGGATTGTGATCAGAACCTGTTGAGGTAGGGATCTTACCTTCGTATCTCTAATTTTTCCATCATTCTAGGTGGGTATCATTGTGTTTTCATGAGAAACATTTGAACCATTAAATAAATATAATAACTGGTTAAATAATGGTGATGGTGAAGTTGTTATGTTTATCTTTGTTTATCCTATTGATATGTTATGAATTGAATATGATTATGCCTACTAAAAATCACGGTCGTTGGGGGCCTTTGCTTGCGCAATTAAATGTTGCCCTATCTTTTTTAAGACCATTTTTGTGGATGGAACCTGGTGGAATGTGAAATTTGGTTAATCACGTAATGTTGGATGATTTAAAATATAGAACCCTTGTGTGATCACCCCGGTTGAACAAAATGTAATAATGAACATGTGGGTGTTGGCTTAAATATGTGGCATGTGATGGGGGTGTTTTGTGGGTTGTTGTGGTTTGGGTGAGCAGCGGGAATACGGTTGGCTTGGTTGTGGGTTGTTGTGAATGCTATGTTAGTGATGGGGAGCGGGGATGCAATAAGTGGTATTAAAGGGATGATGATGTACGGGTTCGGTGTGATTGTGGTAATGGTGGTTGGCAATAGGGCTGCAGGTATGGGTTGGAATGTGTACGGATTATGGGTTGTGAATAATAAAATTTAATGAATGGTGGGGCTTGGTAAATGAACGGAAATAATAATCATGGGGTAGTTTGACTAATAAGATGGACTTGTTTGTGTTGCTTGTGTTTTCCTAACTTGATTTGTGGATGGTAGGGATATGTTTTATGAATGATCAATGTGGTTGGTTGTGGATGTTTTCCCAGTAGTTAAGGAACTAAATAAACTAATTCTACTAAAACGTGAGAACCTAAATAGGGTTGGGGTTTTTTGTTGTATACATGTTTCATGGTAGTAGTGCCGTGGAACGTGCTCAGTTTCTCTATTTAGAAGCTATAGGTTGGGCTGAGTGTTTGGTTTATATATATATATATATATATATATCTGTATCTTTTTGTTTTGACGCACCCCACCCATGTTGAGAACTTAGTGCCGAACACTCCCATTTCATGGGAGAGGGTGTTTTCCCATAGTTACTAGCTCCTTCCTACTCCCTCTCCCCTAGGTTGTGATGGCTTGAAGCGACCATACACCTAAGACTCTTTGGGTAGGTTTCAATTGGGGTGGCTTTAGCCCAAGACTCTTTGGGCAAGTTTTACTGTTTCCCAAGAATCATCAGAATGAGGCCCAGGTTTGTGCGGGAGGGATACGTTTTTCTGAGACCCAGGTGTGTGTGGGAGGGATACGTGGTTGTGAGGCCTAGGTGTGTGCGGGTGGGATACGTGGTTGTGAGGCCCAGGTGTGTGAGGGTGGGATATGTGGTTATGAAGCCCAGGTGTGTGCGGATGGGATACATGGTTGTGAGGCCCAGGTGTGTGCGGGTGGGGAGAGTGTGGCAGCGTCAGGATGTTTTCCGTTAGGAAGAGCAACTAACTAATGGGGAATGGTGCGGGGTACCCAATACTCTTGCTTCTTATATACTACTACCTGTTGTGATTGTTCTTTTGGTAGTGTGGATGGTGTGGTTGGGTGGATATAATTCCTTGCTAGGTTTCTTCTGTTGTTCTCACAGGACATTAGGATGTCTCCCTACTTGTTCACAAGAGCTTTAGGTTTCCCTACTGAGTATACTTGTATGCTCACCCTACGTTTACTTTCAGGTTTCCAGGAGGACTACCAGGGTTGTGCGGGACCCTACTAGTTGGACAGTTGGAGTTTTTATAGTTGTTGTACTCTTGTTTTCTTTTGGTATTGTACTTGAGCTTTCTTGTACTTGCACCTTGTTATAAAATTGTTTAAACATGCATGTGGGCTTGGTTTGGGTTTATTTCTATACACATGTTCTTTTTTTTTGTCGTTGACCTGTCCTATTTCCCAATATTAAAATAATAAAAGGGTAATGCCTCCCATAATTGTGAAAACTCATACCCTTGGTGCTAGTCGCCACCCCGGGGCCTACTGGAGGCAGGACTCTGGGGTCATTATCTCCCTTTCACCATTGCCAGCTTAGGAGGGGCATCTTTGGTGGGAGGGGGTCATGACAAAATGGTATCAGAGGTGATGGTTTAGAGATAGGATGGAGTCTAGAGTTAGGCACAGTGAGGATTGCATGGGATGGTAGGGAAACAGTGTTAGTTAATCTTGGTGCATGACATAGGCCAGGGAAGACCGGCTAGGACACAGGATTTTAGGGCCCCCCGTGATCTTATGCAAGGAATCTAAGCCTAACTAACGACCAAGTGAGACTACATTGATTGTAGGGTAGAGACACTATGGAAGGTATATGCATCATAATGATTGTGTTTTACTTCATTTGGGTGCTCTGGGAAAGAAATTGACATGAAAATGATAAAATAAAACCTTGAGAAATTTCCTTACTACTTGGGCTTAAGAGATCTTTGTTTACCATACAGCTATGGCACCTGGACGTCGTCCCCGGGTGGCTCAGACTGCTGAGCCCCAGCAGATTTAGGCGGTCGATCAGTTGAGGATTGACCGAGAAGAGGAAGATAGCCAGTGGCAGAAGACTCTCCCTTCTTTCCAGCGACAAACCCTCAAGAAGTACAAGGGTAGTACTCCGGATATGGAGACGGAGGGGTGGCTTGAAGAGCTAGGGATCGGTTTTACCTTGATCTGTGCTCCGAGGGAGTACTAGGTTTCCCTAGAATTCAGTCAACTGAGAGGTGCGCCGCGAAAGTGGTGGATGCTCTACCTCAGATAGAGGATAGAGGCAGAGGTTCCATGGGATGACTTTGAGAAGGAATTCTGAGAGGAATTCCATTCTTCCATGATCAACGTGGAGAAGCAGCAAGAGTTACTCTCCCTTCAATAGGGGAGTTTGTCGGTAAGAGAGTTGGGGATCAAGTTCAAGAATCTCCTGCGCTTTTCTCTGGATCTCTTTCCCGATTATGAGTCTCAGGCGAGACGTTTGGGGGAGGCGCTTCATCCTTCGCTCCAGTATTTTGTTACCCCCTTCACCCTTCCGACGTACTTGGCAGTATAGAAGAATGCAGAGGATGCGGAGAGGATGCACTTGCTGGAGGTGCACCATGAGAGGGGATCCTGCAGGCTCGTCGAAGGGGAAGGCAGTCAGCAGCAGGTCTCCTATGACAGGACCTTCCAGGTTCAGGCCAGTGGGGAGCAGGCCCCACCAGTTCCAGTTTAGATCTTCAAGTCCTTGTCCCTTCTTCACAAGCCCAGGACTAAATTGTTTTTCTTGTGGAGGTTTCAGGGACATTCAGAGTCGGTGCCCGACCCGAGCTCAGTACGGTGGAGGTGGGTAGGTTCAGCTCCCACCTCAGCCGCACCAGCTGCCGACGAGGCCCTTCCAGCAGCAGCAGGACCATGCTCCTCCGAGGGTAGACTTTGCGGGAGGAGGCCGACCTCAGGGTGCTCCTCAGGGACCTCGACCAGGGCATGGTCGGGGAGGTGGACGACATTAGAGAGGCAGCGGAGCTAGGCGTGGACAGTTTCACACAACAGAGTTGACAGCTCCGACACGACTAGAGGTGGTGCGAGGTACGATTTGTTTTTTTTAGCACTCTTGTTTCTGCTTTGTTCAATTCAGGAGCTACGCACTCCTTTGTTGCACCTGGTCTAGCCTATGATTTGGGACTAGACATAGAGAGACATTCCGTAACACTGGTGCTGAGTACACCAGTTGGAGGCCAGACCAGCGTATCTTGTGTTTGCTGGGGATGTGGGCTGACATTGGGACCACATTGATCTAGTGGGGACCTTTTTCTGTTACAGATGCATCCATACGATGTCATCCTAGGCATCGACTGGTTGTCTTCTGTTAGTGTCGTTATCAACTACTTCCAGAGAATAGTCGTGTTCTCCGACGTGGATGGGTAGCGTGTAGATTTTGTTGGCGAGAGGAGCTATCACGTGGGAAGTCGGCGTCTGGAGCCTCTCCTTTCCTTGTCAGGTGGGTAATCAGTGGTTCCAGCTGATACAGAGATGATGGATGTCCCATAGGTTGTTGGAGAGTTCCTCGATGTTTTTTCTGAGGAGGTTGTGACTCTACCCCCCAATGTGATGTTGAGTTCGGGATAGACTTATAGACTGGTGCCCGTCTGATTTCGATGGCCCCTTATCGGATGGAACCTTCATAGTTGCGGGAGTTGCGAATTCAGATTGATGATCTGATGGACAAGGGTTTTATTCGACCCAGCGTATCACCATGGCGTGCTCCAGTTTTGTTCGTGAAGAAGGTAGATGGTGGTCTTAGGCTGTGCATAGACTACAAAAGGTTGAACCAGGTAACGGTCAAGAACCGCTACCCCCTTCCAAGGATAGATGATCTCTTCAACCAACTGAGGGGACCAGGTTGGTTTTCCAAGATTGGTCTACGATCTGGATATCATCAGTTGTGGGTAAAGGACAGTGACATCTCGAAGATGGCTTTCAGGTGTAGGTATGGGCACTTCTAGTTTGTAGTGATGCCGTTTGGAGTTACGAATGCACCGGCTGTGTTCATGGGACTTATGAACTTTGTCCTCCGAGAGTTTCTGGACCAGTTCGTCATTGTGTTTATCGATGATATCCTGGTCTACTCAAGATCAGAGGAGGAGAACATTGTGCATCTCAGGGCAGTCTTGGAAGTCCTTCGACACTACCAACTTTACGGAAAATTGTCAAAGTGTAAGTTATTGATGCAATAAGTACACTTCCTTGGGCATGTGGTGTCTCAGCATGGAGTGTCGGTGGACCCGTCGAAGGTGGAGCTAGTTGTTTCTTGGGCAGCACCCAAGAGCATAGAAGAAGTTCGTAGTTTCTTGGGGTTAGCAGGTTACTATTGGAGGTTCATTTCGGAATTCTCTCGATTTGCTGCTCCATTGACATCTTTGACTAGGAAGAACCAGGTCTTCTTATGGAGCGAGCATTTCCAGAAAGCTTTTGACTACCTGAAAGAGAAGTTGGTCAATGCTCTCGTACTCAGGATTCCAGAGGCATGGTTGTTTTATGTGGTTTTTTGTGATGCTTCTGGACTTGGTCTGGGGTGTGTGCTGATGAAGAAGAAGGGAGTGATCTGTTATGGGTCTAGACAGTTACGCCCTCACGAGAGGAACTATGCCACCCATGACATAGAGATTGCAGCAGTAGTGTTCGCACTAATTTTATGGATACATCAGCTATTTGGGGAGCGCTTTGTGGTCTTCTCATATCACAAGAGTCTGCGTTGTATCTTCTCCCAGCATGACCTGAACTTACGGCAGCGGAGATGGGTCATGTTTCTCCAAGACTATGACATTGAGATCTCTTACACTGAAGGTAAGGGCAACGTTGTAGCTGATTCCCTGAGCAGGAAGTCACATAAGGAAGTGGTTCGGGAATCCACTGATACTTGGAAAGTGATGGGAGAGTTGGCCGCCTTGCACTTGGATGCAATGGTAGAAGGTGTTAGAGGCTATTTGTTTCTGATGATGGTGCAGTCCTCCTTGTTGCAGCAAGTGGAAGAGTCTCAGTGGGGGGACTCCAAGACAGAAGTGATGAGGGGTTGTGTCAATCAGGGAAATGCTCCAGAGGGATGGTTAGAGGACAGCCGACATCGGATGCTTTTCCATGGAAGGTTTTTTTGTTCCGGAGACAATGCGTGAGGGAGTTCTCCGTGAGTTCCATAGCTCAACCATGGAGGTACATCCAGGAGTTTCAAAAATGTACCGAGGCCTAAGGGATCAGTTTTGGTGGCTCGAGGTGAAACGGGAAGTGGTGGATTTTGTGGCTAAATGCCTAGTGTGTCAGTAAGTGATGGCTGAACATCGTGTTCCCAGTGGGTTGTTGTATCCTTTAGATGTCCCCGAGTGGAAGTGGGATGACATCTCAATGGACTTCGTCACAGGACTACCCAGAGCTTAGGGTGGTTATGATGCTATCTGGGTAGTGGTGGATCGGCTAACGAAATCAGCTCACTTCTTAGCAATTAAGGAGTCAGGCCCGGTGAGTACCTTAGCACAGAGGTACGTAGACGAGGTGGTGCGTTTGCATGGAGTTCCATATACCATCATCTCAGGTCAGGATACTCTGTTTACCTCACGAGTCTGTAGGGGGTTACAACATTATTTTGGCACCCAGATACACCTTAGCACTGATTTCCACCCCCAGACCGATGAGCAGATAGAGCGGATTATCCAGACCTTGGAGGACATGCTGCGAGCATGCATTCTGGATTGCGGAGGATCATGGGTATGAAATTTGACTTTAGTAGAGTTTTCCTACAAAAACATCTTCCACTCTACTATTGGCATGGCACCGTTTGAGGATTTGTATTGAAGACCATGTCATTCGCCCATTTTCTGGGTAGAGGTTAATGAGACAGGTGCTCTTGGTCCATAGGTAGTACATAGCACCACAGAGAAAGTCCAACTTGTACGTGAGAGGATGAAAGCAGCTCAGGACTGACAGAAGTCTTATGATGATCGTCAGAGGAGGCCCTTGGAGTTATAGGTGGGAGATCATGTGTTCTTGAAGGTTTCCCATCGATAGGGATAGAAGAGGTTTGGGAAAGGGAGAAAGCTCTCACCTAGGTTCATTGGACCCTTTGAGGTGCTGAGGTGAGGTGGTGAGGTGGCATATTAGCTAGCCATGCCACCTCAGTTGGAGAAGGTTCATGACGTCTTCCACATCTCTTAGATATGTCAATACTTACACGACGACTCTCATGTTATCGACTGGGGATAGCTAGATATGGTAGATGACGCGACCTTCGAGGAACGACCAGTCAGAATCGAGGATTGTAAGGAGAAGGTTCTCTGTGGATGAACCATTCCGTTGGGTCGTGTGTTGTGGAGGCATGGCAGCCTTGAGGAGAGTACTTGGGAGCGGGAGGCCCAGATGCACACTCAGTACCCGGAGTTGTTTTGACTTGTTTTTTTCCTTGTTCTTCTGAGCTTTGTGTTGATTTTATACTCTGTACCTTTGATATATTGAAATCTTGTCTTGTCGGTTGTGAGACCTTTTGTTTCCTTATTCTCTGGAAGTGTGTAGCATGTTTGGATGAGTGGGAAAAAGGGGAAAAACCTGATCCTTAATCGAGATGCATTAATTAGGATGCGATTAAACATGTGTAAGAGAGTCATGGCCACCTAAAGAGGATAATATCTCGACATAGGATAAGTAATTCCTAACTCATATGATTAGGGTTGTTGGTTGGTTTCCTGTTATAATGAGAACCCTAAGAGGTATCTTGTTGGGTTCCTCTATGATGGTTTTTGAATTCCCGGGGACGAGAATGTATTAAGAGGTATCTGATGTAATGGCCTGGACCTATCCGGAACATTCCTTTGTCAAAAATAAGGTCAAGAAATGTTCTGGAGTGTAAAATGGACTTTTCCCACACTTTTCAGAATTTTCAAACTACACGTCGTGTAGTGTGAGTACACACCGTGTACCCCCTCACCGGGTATACCTCATGTTGAAGTTCATGTCCTTGCCATGTGAAATAAATGGGTACATACCGTGTGTCCTAAACTACATGTCGGGTAGTCCCTCCCTACATACGCATTACCAGTTAATGGTCGTGTGCCATTTTGGAGCCGTGTCTTTGCCATGTGAAATAAATGGGTACACAACGTGTGTCCTAAACTACACGCCATGTAGTCCCTCCCTACGTACGCGTTACCAGTCAATGGTTGTATGCCATGTTGGAGTCGTTTCTTTTCCATGTTAAATTAATGGGTACACGCCGTGTGTCTAAACTACATGTCGTGTAGTCCCTCCCCACGTATGTGTTACCCTCAAACCGTGTGTTGACCAGTCGACGGCTGCGCAGCTGTGTTGGAAGCCGCATGGAGACCGTGTAAAATAACCAAGTACACGCCGTGTACCATAAAGTACATGTCGTGTACTTTTTCTTTTCTAGCTTATAAAAGGAGGGGTCGCCTCCTCCTTTTCAACTCACTCCTCTCCTCCCCATTCCTCTGAGCAGAGCTCTCCCAAGAGACTCAAACGCTCCTTTTCTTCCATAACTTCTTCATCCAAGCTCCGATTTACGATCCGTCAGCGGCCACGGGATCGTAACGATGAGGCGGAACTTTCGAGCTTGGATATGTTGTCTCTCCTTCAGCCTTTCCTTTCCAATTTCCATGCAAGGAGGGTTTTTCCAGGACCCGAAAGAAGTGACAGATGCCGACGGACGTCTTCTAAAGTTGTTCCGGGGGAGCGTTGTGATCAGAACCTGTTGAGGTAGGGATCTTACCTTTGTCTCTCTAATTTTTGCATCATGAACGGTGGGTATCATTTTGTTTTCATGAGAAACATTTGAACCATTAAAAAAATATAATAATTGGTTAAAGAACGGGGATGGGGAAGTTTTTATGTTTATCTTTGTTTATCCTATTGATATGTTATGAATTGAATATGATTATGCCTACTAAAAATCATGGTCATTGGGGGCCTTTTCTTGCACAATTGAATGTTGCCCTATATTTTTTTAGACAGTTTTTGTGGATGGAACCTTGTGGAATGTGGAATTTGGTTAATCACGTAATGTTGGACAATTTAAAATCTGGAACCCTTGTGTGATCACCCCGGTTGAACAAAATGGAATAATGAACATGTTGTTGTTGGCTTGGATACGTGGCATGTGATGGGGGTGTTTTGTGGGTTGTTGTGGTTTGGGTGAGCAGCGGGACTACGGTTGGCTTTGTTATGGGTTGGTGTGAATGCTTTGTTTGTGATGGGAAGTGGGGCTGCAATAAGCAGTATTAAAGGGATAATGATGTATGGGTTTGGTGTGATTGTGGTTATGGTGTTTGGAAGTGGGGATGTAGGGATGAGTTGGAATGTGTACGGAATATGGGTTGTGAATAATAAAATTTAATAAATGGTGGGTCTTGGTAATGGAATGGAAATAATAATCATGGTGTTATTTGACTAATAAGAAGGACTTAGTTGTGTTGCTTGTGTTTTCCTAACTTGATTTGTGGATGGTAGGGATATGTTTTACGAACGATTGATGTGGTTGGTTGTGTATGGTTGCCCAGTAGTTAAGGAACTAAATAAACTAATTCTGCTGAAACGTGAAAACATAAATGGGGTTGGGGTTGTTTTTTGTATGCATGCTTCGTGGTAGCAGTGCCAAGGAACGTGCTTAGTTTCTCTGTTTAGAAGCCATAGGTTGGGCTAGCTGTTTGGTTTATATATATATATATATATATCTGTATATTTGTGTTTTGATGCACCCCACCCATGTTGATCACTTAGTGTCGAACACTCCCTTTTCATGGGAGAGGGTGTTTTCCCATAGTTACTAGCTCCTTCCTCCTCCTTCTCCCCAAGGCTGTGTTGGCTTGAGGAGACCTTACACCTAAGACTCTTAAAGTAGGTTTCGATTGAGGTGGATTTAGCCCAAGACTCTTCGGGCATGATTTACTATTTTCCAAGAATCATCAGGATGAGGCGCAGGTGTGTTGGGGTGGGATACATGGTTTTGATCCCCAGGTGTGTGTGGGTGGGATACGTTGTTATGAGGCCCAGGTGTGTGCAGGCGGGATACGTGGTTGTGAGGCCGAGGTTTGTGCGGGCAGGATACGTGGTTGTGAGGCCCAGGTGTGTGCGGGCGGGGAGAGTGTGGCAGCGTCAGGACGTTTGCTGTTAGGAAGAGAAGCTAACTAATGGGGAATGGTGCGGGGTACCAAATACTCTTGCTACTTATATACTACTACCTGTTGTGATTGCGCTTTTGGTGAGTGCGGCTGGTGAGGTTGGGTTGATAGAATTACTTGCTAGGTTTCTTTTGTTGTTCTCATGGGACATTAGGATGTCTCCCTACTTGTGCACAAGAGCTTTAGGTTTCCCTACTGAGTATACTTGTATGCTCACCCTATGTTTACTTTCAGGTTTCCAGGATGACTACCAGGGCTATGCGGGACCCTACTAGTCAGAAAGTTTGAGTTTTTTTAGTTGTTGTACTCATGTTTTCTTTTGGAATTGTACTTGATCTTTCTTGTATTGCACCTTGTTATAAAATTGTTTAAACATGCATGTGGTCTTGGTTTGGGTTTATTTCTATACACTTGTTCTTTTTTTTGTGGTTGACTTGTCCTATTTCCTAATCTTAAAATAATAAAAGGGTAATGCCTCCCATATTTGTGAAAACTCATACCCTTGGTGCTAGTCGCCACCCTGGGGCCTAATTGAGGTGGGACTCGGGGGTCATTATCTCCCTTTCAGCATTTCCAGCTCAGGAGGGGCATCTTTGGTGGGAGGAGGTCGTGACATTCTTATAAAAACATTTCATTTTATTTTAAAAGGGGTTTTATAATCATTTATAATTAATTGTCCAAGGAATTATTTATATTTACATGTGTAAACCGCATTTTCATAATTCATTGTTCCTATTCATACCCATTATTCTAATGGAATGTTATAATGATAACATTTAAATAATAGTACCTATTTTTTCATTTATTTTTGATATGAAATATCAAATACACTATCGAAAATATTGTTTCTTTCTTAAAATCATGGATTGTTATAGAAAAACTATGGAGTAAACCCACATAAGAGTTAAAATTCTTCAATGAGTGTTATAAATTTATTTCTTCCTTTACATCCAAAAATTATTATTAAACCACGATGATATTATAAATTTTTATATTTTGTATAATGCGATGTTATAATGTGGGTATGACAAAAAACTATTTATAATTCCTTCATATGGGTTGTGAAATAATTTTTCTCTAGTATGAAATACTATCACCTCGTGATCTTATGTCTTTCATTTTTTTAATTACTATTTCTCACGGTTTGGTATGATTATGGATATAAAGTGTAATATGATATTTGTACATAATTATACATATTGAGTCATTAGAACATATTTATCATTTTAAATTATATTCCATTTGTGGTACAATAAACTCTCTTGTGTGTATAGAGGGATATCGCCTCCCAAAGCGATTTGATTCATTTTTTACTAACACATCACATTGAATATAATACGGTTAATGTTAATTATTGTATGTGATATACATCAAATATTTATGATATTAATGAAATATTTATCACTATATAAATATAATATATTTTATTTTATTTTTTACCATCTCACTCAATGAAATATGATTATGTTGTTCATGTACGTGTATATTACCGCCTTCAAAAAAATATGTGACCCTATTTTCATCACCACACCACATATATGATATATATAAGTATGTTTAAAGAAATAATATGTTATATATGAAATTCATTTAATTATATAAATATAAAATTTTACTTATCATATTTCCATAATGATCATTGAAAAATGGAGTTGTTACACATCCATACATACAACGTACCATCTAAATAATTGTAACGTAAACCAATTCTTGTAGCCAGCTTTCATGATTGGTTATAGATATTAAATTGACAATAAAATATTATAATTATTTAATGATTAATATTATATATATTATAGAACTATGTAATATGTGAAATAAATGGAACATTCTTAACAAAACATGTAAGACAAAATAAGGAAATTAACGCCCAAAAAATTGAAAATAATGCATGTTTTTTAACAAATAGGTGATAAGTTGTTATAAATGGATTTCATCATAATTTAATTTCTATGAGTTATATTGTAATATCATACACCATTTTTTATATGG
This sequence comes from Viscum album, assembly GCA_963277665.1. Lineage (NCBI taxonomy): Eukaryota > Viridiplantae > Streptophyta > Magnoliopsida > Santalales > Viscaceae > Viscum > Viscum album. The sequence goes on along the minus strand of OY728160.1, from coordinate 245,610,236 downwards.
TGTATATGATTCCCATTCAACAGGTAATATCATTAATAATTCATTCTTCATTTTATTTTATTTTTAAATTTTAATTATTTCATCTTGGGGATTTGACTTTTTGGTTACCGAGTGGTAAATAGTTCCATAACTAAATTTATTTTCATTATGTTATATTAATTTTTAATCAACCTTTTTATTCAAAAATTCTTAGCGTAATGAATTAAGAGTATCTTATGTTTTCTTTTGACTTGTTTTTGTTGATTTTTTATTTATACCCATAATATATTCATTAATCAATTCTCCATTAAACATTATGATCATTGAAATGGTATATTTAAAAATATAAATCAAATAGATATTGTTTATTTATGAATTTTACTTGAAATATATTATTTTAAAATTTTGTAATATAAATTGTGTTTAGTTTTTTCCTTTGAATATTAATTATATTTTCAAGTAACAGTACAATTTTCTGACTTTTGGTACATAAAAATTTTATGAAAATGTGTTCTAAAATTAGACATTTTTTTTATCTTTGGTCAAAACCCCTTTTTCATCAAAAACCATGTCTTCCACAAAAATTTTCAAAATAGTTATCCACTAAAAATTGATTTATTAACAAAATGATTACCCATGTCTTGCTTTCTATGAAACGGTTTAATAATAATATTCATTTAAAAAGATTCACTTTTCTAATCCTTTTATAGTTTTAAGGAATGTTCTTTTTTAACTTGTACAACATTTACATAATTACTCACCTTGGTGACTGATAGTTCTTTCAAACTTACTTTTCAAGTTTATAGTGTTTTTTGAATGATTCCTTTCTCTAATATTCTAGAAATTTATAGTTTGAAAAATTTATTTTCAATGAAAAGGATTTACAAAATGTTTTATGTTTTAAAAAGAAATTTTAAAAATGAAAAGTGCATTTTCCTCAATAATGTTTTCAGATATCATTTTATGTTGTTTCTTTTCAAAAAATGTTATAATGATTTATTTTAAATATACTCCACTAGGGATATATTGTGTTAATACCAACCTTATTATTCATCTGGATGGTTTTTTGGTCAATTTTACTGAGGAAAGTACTGATATACACTATTAATTTTAGTATTCATTAGCTTCCCGTTGAATTATTCACTTTCCTCTAAACATTGGAAATTACATTTACCTAATTATAAATAGTATTTATCATTGATATATTTATTTATTAAACCTTATATCATTTATACATGAAGTTTTCTTCAATTAATGTTATTTTTTTAGATAATATTGATAAATCTGTATTCATTAATCAATACTATTTTTTTGAAAATGAATATTGATTCTTGAATTAAATCAAGTATTTTATATATGATGAATTTTTTAGATATGTGGGTATGGGTGGAGACTATTATAGATATACCCTCAATGTATCTATAAGTATTATGAGGTAATATTAGCTGGGAAAACCAAATGGTTTTTCACAAGTAGTTTTAAACTATCCTATGAATGCTCTTGAGAGTAGGGTTATAGTCAGTCAATCCAGATGGGTTTATACCCATTAGTTTTAAACTATCTTTAAGATAGATCATGATGGTAAATATATCATGTTCATGGGAAAAATTATGTCCAATAAATAATCATTTCATTCATTCAGAATTTAGTTATCATTATTAATGATATTTTCTCAATGGTATTATCTATAGTTATATTTCTTCCTTAGTTATTGGTGAATTGGAATGTGTTTTCAGTTATTTTACTTTCCATATTGATTATTCCTTACCTATTCATGCACTCATGTTATTAAAATGGAATGTAGGTTTAGTTATTTACCATTATATATTTAATATTATTATTCATTCATTATAGGTTCCATTGTACTTAACCCTTTCTAATTATTTGAGTTTACCCAAATTTTGATTCTTTTTCTGAATATTCAATAAGATTAGTATGAATTTTATTAAAGGATATGAAATATGCAATAGATTTATTTTGAAAAAAAATATGATACATTTTTTTTTTCATATGTAATATGGGAAGAATGGTTGTTTCTAGTTTACCAAGTCTATTAAATTATTTTATCCATAGAGAAGAGATTCCATGTATCTTTTTCCAACGTATTAATGCAGAAACTGGCACTGATCTACTCGTTCTATGTTCACTACATGATTTTTATAAACTATCCAATAAATTTATTGGTATGAGTTTGATTATCTAATTTATTAAATACATATAATTTCCCTACACAATATTAAGGTACTGATAATTGTTTTGTAAATAAACACTAAATTTTTAGAAACATCATTTAATTCATCAAAAAACGTTTTAATACAAAAAATGGTTTGTATTTATTGTATCTGAAAATATTAAAATTAACATTAAGAAATTACATAAATTATATTTTATTAAAATAATATCATTTCTTACATCATCATGAAAAAATCATTTTTGGATGGATTTTTGATAATTTTATGAAAAGTAGTATTTTTTCAATGAATAGTAAACAAATAATAATTTTTTAGAACTATATTAGTATTTCAGACATATAAGAAGTTCTATTTTTTTATTAAATGGTTTCAACATAAAATTAATTCTGTTATTTTCAAAATACTTTAATTATGATAATTGTAATTTATTCATTAAAAAATTTGTATACTTAAAAGAATTCTTTTTGAAAACCTTTTTTTCTGCATGAAACATATATGTTTTAATAAATTATGTTACTAACTATTGGTTAATTATTATAATGAAATTTATATCATATATATTTAGTTAAATTATTTAGTATTTATTTAATATTTTTTTAATCATGAGATAGGAATAAAAAAAATGTTTTATGATGAAAAAAATTTCCCTAAAATGTAGTTTTTATAGAATATATCACCCTTATTTTGGAAATTAATCTCTGAAAACTATATGTTTAAAATTTTAAAAAATAGATTCCATATTTGGAATTGGTGGTTAAAATTTCATCAATAGGTTTATTTTATTCATAGTGAATGTAAATAATAATAGTGGTAAAATTTACCACATTAGTAAAGGGTAAATCATGTTTATTTAGGATAAATCTAAGTGATAAAGTAAAAAATTTTAATCCTAATTATTATTGGAGGATGTTAATTTTACTATTAACACCTTAGTCTCAAACAATATTTTTTTAATGGAAACACTTTTATAAAAATGGCCAATATAATATTTAAATTAAAGGATGTTAGACATTATCACTCTCCTGGTTTTAAAATTGTCATATGTGTTCGCATGGGGAAAATCAAGTGGTAAATGAATATTAATCCTAATTTTTTTAATAATAAAATTATATTCGCTATAATAATTTATTTCTAGTTTTTAATGTTTATATATTTACCATAAATTCATGTGAAACACTAATACTATATTTATTCAATTAAAAGTAAAATTAAAAAAATGATTTTAAAAATAATAATAGTGCTATAATTGTAAAGATTTAATGTGTCCCACAAATACTATATATCTATATGAAATGTTTTCATGGTTATGAAGGATGATATTAGATTTTTTTTATGTTTTTAATGTCCAATTAAATGGATATTATTAAAAATGAAATTAATCATTGATAATAATTTTATAAATGATTTGAAACTAATAAAAAACATATATTAATCTAAATGAGTCAAATATAATTTTAAGAATAATCCAAGGTGAGTTTATGGGACTTCCATCATTTTATAATAATATTATTAACAATTGAAGGGTGTAACATCTCATCTTTTTGAAGTGGTATGGACACATAACATATTGTTCAAAACATCTGGATTTATGAAAATATTTTCATATGGGAAAAAGGGGAGGTTCATGAGGGACTGAGGATCATTCAAAGCTCAGAGCTACAAATTTTGGGAAACTTAGATTGAGCCATTGGATTAACACACTATTAGTGAAAACCATGCGAGTCAACCTTGTGGGGTGATTATTGTATAAAAGGGGGACACACGGTTTTACTAATTAGTGAAACCGTGGATGCATGGACATGAGACATATCTCGGACACAAGATAAAGGGTTATTTCATGGGTTTTTCATGGTTATTCAAACTACGTGCCTAGCACATGTGGGGGTGTCTTGGGAAAGTTCTTGGCTCACGGTTGGAACAAAGTTTATCCAATATTTTGGAAAATTCATGATCCTATTAAAAAGATAGAATAATTACCATTTTCCTTACCTCTTTTATATTCAATCCCCTCCTTTTCCTCTCTTGGATCACATAGTATCCCTCCCACATGATTCTCTACCTCCATGGCTCTCCAAAGGCCTTCCATATGTGTCATTATTCTATAACACCCCAAACATTTTTTGGTTTTCTTCTCTTAAATACATTCTATTTATAGACTATATTTCATAAAGCACTTCATTCCTTTGAAACAAAACCTTTTTATTTAAGAGATATTAAAAACCTAGCCATTAAAGATAAATTTTCCACTTCTATGTTTTGAATTTCAAAAAACGATCATCAAGAGTTGTGACCAGAAAGTTATTTGGGGTCTGATAGAACTTACATGATTTTTTGGATGAATAGTAGCATACCCATATGAATAGTAATATTAATAGTAATATGACCCTTATAAACAGTAAATAATGATAATATTTTATTTTTCATAAGGTAATAAGATAATGAGATCTTAATTAATTATTCAATGTGATATAGAACTAATTATATCATTAAATTAGTTATTGTTGGAATTCAATATGATTTTATTTAAAATTTAAATTAAAAATAAATATAAAATTATTTTTGAAAAATGGAGTTCATTTTTTGAATTCTACACGTCAAAAAAAGGTTATGGTGAATTTTTGGTCTTTTCTAAAATACATGAATTTTTTATTAATAGTAAAAATACAGTTTTGAATTTCCAGTAGTTTAATGACATCATAATGATATAATAATTAAATATAAATGGTTGGTATACTTGTATACAAGTCACTTATAACATGAGGTGTCCCAAGTGGCAAAAAAACTTGGGCAAATACCATGTGAAAACCAATGGTTTTGCAAAAACCACTAATGTGGTGTCCCTTTTAATTAATAAAAAACTCCCTCTTAATTACTATAAGTACCTACTCACCCAATTCGTTTTCATTCATTAAAAACTAATTATCCTAGAAGATATGTTGTTATTACCTCCATATGAGTCGTCCCATGGTGTCCTAAAACCCCCAAGGTCCCAATATTCATGTTTTGCGAGTTACTCTACAAGGTAAGAGAATCAACCACCCTTCTCTTTTCTTAAAGATTTCATTTTATGTTTTCTATTTTATATTAAATTGCATTATTTGGGGATATTTAATTACATATTAACCTTAATTCAATATTATTCATGATTGATGATATACCACCTTTCTCTCATCAAACTATTTTATTATATATTAATTGACGTCATAAGGTTGCCGAATTTTCATAATAGATTTCTCGATTTTTCACTTATTTTGAGTTCCTTTCTTTTATACTTCTTTCCTCATATCCCATCATCCAAATTATATTATAATTCATGTAACTTAATTAAACTGAACTTATATTATTCTAATGGAATATTTCATCATCATCTCTCTTTCCCCCTCCTCTTATACTAAAAATAAAAAACATCGTCTGAGATGTGTTTATTTATCACATTAAAGGACGACAAGTTCTCAATTTCTTTTACCATATTTAATTCTTGTCATGAAGCCATTTTTATGGTTGAACCATATCATAATATATATATTTCTTCTCTTTAATGTTCCATAATCCCCATACACTCATAATATGGAATAATAATGGAAAACAAGTTCATTGTACAGAAAACTGCCAAGCAAAATCCAAGTTTTATAAAAAAAAATTAAATAATGATTCATCCTAAAGTATTTATCTAGAATCATTATAAGATTATTTATATCCCATTAATGTAACTAATAATATATATTGAAAATTCTGGATGTTTAACCACATTTCAAACTAACTTCCATTCATGAATGCAAGTAAACAAATCATGAAAACCAAGGAACAAAATGCTTCCAAAACAATAAAATAAAACATATTAATCCCATAAAAAGGGCCATGAATGAACCTAATATGTTTATACTAAAACAATTACATGTATAAGAGGTTCTTCAATTATTAATTAATGAAGAAAAAAATTTTATTTAGGTCATTAAAAAAAACAAAGAACACACTCGAGCATAAGGTAAGGGGTTTCTCATCTCACTTTTAATTATATGAGATTTCCATTGTTCGACACATATTTATTTCATGTGGTATATGTGTACTAACATTTGATATATAATATCATGTTTTTCTATATTTTCAGGGTATTCAATTATTTATTTGATAATTATTAATTCTTTTTCACACGAGATAATTGATTACAATGTGGTAATGGGCATTGTGTCAATTTCCCATTGGGTTGTGACATTCTTTGTTTTGATCACCTAATAATCCTTATGTGGTGTACCTACTGACAATTTTAGATCAATTTTCCCTTAAAATTATATTTCTATTAAATATCCATAGTCTCATATCATTGATATGTTTATTGTCTAAACCTTATACAATTTTTCAAATGGTATTTATTTTGAAAGTTATTTTAACTATGGAAATATTGACGAATCTGTATTTTATACTCTATATGATTATTGAAAAGGATTATTTAAATTGTAATAAATAAATTTATAAAGAATTATTTGGACTTTTAGTGGTGGTTGGGGCTCCCTAAAGTCCCTCAGTGCATTGACAGGCCTCATGAGACAAATCAGTTGTCCACAAATCCTTCGAGTTTGTTTCCAAAAATCAGACAGGTTTCTATCTACTAAACTAAACCATTTTAACAGTATTATGGTATCATGTTTTAGATACATGAAGTCCAATTAGTAATAATTATCTTTATTCATTATCATTTATTACTATTCATGAGATATTCACTATGAAAAAATCTATGGATGCAGTTTCATTCTCAGTTTATTAATGGTGTGAGTTTTCATTTATTCACCAGGCCATATTGATATGTCAAATTCTTTATGATTCAGTTATTATTTTTTCACTCTTTCTCTATTTTTAAACCTTACTGATCATTTGAGCTCACACCTTTCAATTTTATACCTATAACAAGTGATGAATAGAAGATCAATTATTGAGTTTCTACAGATACAATTTTATGTTTTTGTTATGTTTTGTATTTTGTAACCTTTTCCAATGTAATTTGAGTTACATCTATGTATCTAGTTTCTTCAAGACTACTAAAATGATTGTTCCTTAGATATTTTTATTCCTTCTAACCATGACAATATAATAAGTAATGCACTGACTCTGGTCTAGCGGGATTCCGGTGTTATAGTTGGTATCATATGAAGTTTAATAGAAAACATGGAAATTAGAGTAGGAAATGTTTAGTAGGGAACGGATCCCTAAGGTAGCATTTGAGGATAAACTTATAATAATAACCTGGTATTTTGGTATAAAATTTATTATGTGAATTCTCCTAGCAAATACATCCATGTTTGGATACGAGCAAGAAGAGGTGGCTCTGGAACAGATGTACCTAGGAGTGAAAGCTCCGGCAAGGAGTTTTGGGCTTGACCCGGGGTATCCTGGTATACGACAACAATCCTTACTTCACCCTAGGTTATGACACTCTCGGGGAATATGCTTAGGATAATTCAAATTTTCATTACAATCTGTTATATAGGATTGAAATGTAAATTATTCCTCAAGGAAACCATTTTTATGATTGTGGGATTATCCAAGCATTTGATTTCAATTCATGCTATGTATTTTTTTTAGTTAAGATTATACATTATGATTCATACCCTAATCTAGTGTGTGATATTTTTTAGAAATGGCTTGTAATGGAAGAATGGGAATCAAGACTCATGGTAAATGTAGGGATCTCCCCACTAATCAATTCAACAAATTCAATGTTAGAGTAGATCAGATCATGACCATATTGGGAAAACTTACTCAGGTTATGACAAATACCCATTCCACACCTTCTTTGCATCATTTCATGCGGCAGAATCCCCCATCTTTTAGTGGGACTACTATTATAGTGGTTTTTGAGCAATGGATCAAGTCCCTTGAAAAGATATTCATGGCTTTAAGATGCAATGAAAATAAAAAGGTAGTTTTGGAAGTATATTGTCTCAAGGGTGACGCTGATAAATAGTGGTCGTTGATTGAGAATACCACAGATGAAGAAGAAATAGAAGATATGGAATGGAGGAATTTTAAGGAAATTTTCATTGAAAAATATTTCTCTCGTGGGGAATGAATATAAATGAAGAGGAAATTCCTCGGCTTAAATCAAACGGAAGAAGATAGTGTTTCAGAGTATAAGGCTACCTTTAAAAGTGTAGCTAGTTATGTCATAGATTACATACGTGACTTGATAGAGAGGATTGACCATTTATTTTAAGTTCTTAAGCCAAGTCTTCGAAAGGCACTGTCTTCTTAATCATTTTCATTATATAATGAAATTGTCTCAAGTTCCATCAAAACAGAAAATAATTTTCTAGATCAAATTTGTTCAAGGGAAACAAAGATAAAAAGTGGTACTCTGATAAACAAGGGAAAGGTGAAGCACCAAATAAGAACAAGGGAACAATGAAATTCCAATTATGTGAGAACTTTGGGAATAATCATCTCAGGAAATTCTTGAAATGCATGTGTGTTTGCTATAAGTGTGGAGAAAAGAGTCGTCTATCTCATAAATTAAAGGGGAAGAAACAATTTGATAATGTTCAATTCTACAATTTTAGAGAGATGGGACACTATGAAAATGAGTGTCCTAGGGGCCAAGGAAACATTCCTTATATAAATCCAAGAGAGAAAGGGAGATCTTATGCGATTACAAATGCGAAAGTTGAAGTTCTTAATGATATAGTGGCATGTACATTAATTGTTTTCTCAAACTGAGCCGAAATTTTATTTGATTCTAGATCATCACATTCATTTATATCTTCCCAGTTTTCCAATAAAATTAGACATGTCCAATTTGATTTAATAAATGAGTTATTAGTCAAAACTTCTAAGGGATGCATCATTACAACAAATCCATGTCAACTAGTCCCTCGCATGACACATAAACATGCTTTAGCTGTTAACCTTGTCATCATACCAATGACTAAATTAGATATAATTATCGGTACAAATTGGTTTTCAAACTATGATGTGAATATTTATTGCAAGAAAAAGGAAGTTATAATTTTTGAAAATGGTTTTTAATCTCTTATCATTATAATAGATACCTCTCCATTCGATTCTTATCTAGACCCACCCCTTGTAGCTCTATTAAATACAATTCTTGGAGAGGAAGATAACCCAATATCTATGTGTGTGGAATGAAATATTCAAATTAAATATGTTTATATAGGGCAATAACACATTGATGTTCTTCCATAGGATTTACCTAGATATCCTCTGGAGTGGGAAATTGAGTTTTCCATTGACATAATTCCTATTACAAGACCAATATCAAAGACCCCATATAGAATGGACATTATAGAGTTAGTGGAGCTAAAGAAACAACAGGATGAGTTGAGTGACAATGGATTTATTCGACCAAGTGTTTCTCCATGGGGAGCCTCGGTCTTGTTTGTTAAGAAGAAATATGGATCCATCAGTCTATGCATTGATTACAAGGAAATAAATGCTATTACAATAAAAAATAATTACCCTCTTCCTCGTATTGATGATTTATTTGATCAAATTCATTGAACTAAATAATTTTCGAAGATAGACCTTTGATTCGGATATCATCAGATGCGTGTGAGGAAGAAAAATATTCCTAAGACTGTATTTCGAACTAGGTATGGGAATTATGAGTTTACAGTGATTCCTTTTGAACAGAGTAATTCACCCTTTATTTTCTTGGATTTAATGAATAGATTTTTCAAGGAATATCTTGATAACTTTTTTGTGGTATTAATTGATGATATCCTGGTATACATAAAAATATATGAAGATAATGAGGCTCACTTGTGCATTAATCTGAAAACTCTTAGAAGATATGAATTATATGGAAATATTAGTAAATTAAAATTCTAGTTTCAATCATTTTCTTTTCTAGGCCATGTTTTATCTAAGGATGGAATCCTAGTTGATCCTGTGAAGAAAAAGGCAATCCATGATTGGCCCATTCCAAAAAACATAGCAAAGGTACATGGTTTTATTGGATTAATAGGTTACTGTCGGCATTTCATTCATAATTTCACCCAACTGGCTAACCCGCTAACCATGATCATTCTTAATGAAGTTATGTTTGTGTGGACAAAATAATGTACATAATGCTTCTACGAATTAAAAAGAATATTGGTCAATGCTCCAATTTTGACTCTTCCATATGGAAGTGATGAATTTTTAATATATTGTCATGCATCAAAGAATGGGATGGGTTGAAACCTTATGAAAAATGGTAAATTTGTTTTTTATGCATCAAGTGTTGTTGAAGACTCATGAGCAGAATTATCCAACACGTGATCTTGAGTTAGTAGCTGTAATCTTTGCTCTAAACATATGGAGACATTATCTTTACGGTGAAAAATGTGAGATATGCACATATGACAAGAGTTTGAAATACATTTTCACACAAAAAGATCTCAACATGAGGCAAAGAATATGGATTGAGTTACTCAAGGATTACCATTGTTCATTACACCACCACCCAGGAAAGGCAAATACGGTGTAAGATGCATTAAGTAGGAAAGATCATGGACTTTTGACTCAAATGAGGATTGAGAGATATCCTATATTCATGGATATGATAAATAGGGATATGGTAATTGTTATGGAAGGGGAAACATATTTCCTCTTTTAAATGATTGCTAAACCATCTTTACTAGAGAAGATAAAATTCTCTCAAACTGGTGATGAAAATATACACAAGAAAATTATTGTTGTTAAGGATGGGAGATTGGAAGACTTTGTGTATGAGGAATGAGTTCTAATGTTTCGGAAGAGGTTATGTATCCCATTGGTGCCTGGGCTAAAAAGGGAACTATTAGACTATGCTCATAGCTCAAATTTATCTATACACCCAGGTATCACAAAGATGCATAGAGATCAAAAGAAATATTTCTGCTGGGATAATATGAAGTGGGAAATTGCTGACTACATGTAAAGGTGTCTAGTTTTTCAACAAGTTAAGGCAGAGAGACAACATCCTATATGGGTGATACAACCTCTACCTATTCCTATGTGGAAGTGGGATAACATTATGATATATTTTGTCACTGGACTTCTAAGGACACCTAGAAAGAATGATGCAATTTGGGTAATTATTGATCATCTCACAAAATCAGCACATTTAATTCCTATATGAGAAGATTTACCACTTGAGCGCCTAGAAATACCTTATATTAATGAAGTTGTAAGACTTCATGGTTAACCTCTATTGAATTTGTCTGATCAAGATCCCCATTTTACATCAAAATTCTGGAAAAGTCTCTAAAAGGATTTGAATACTGAGCTTCGTGTGAGAACTACTTATCACCCCCAAACTAACGGAAAGTCTGAATGGACTATTCAAACTCTAGAAGACATGTTGAGGTCATTCTCTCTTGACTTCCAAGGTATGTGGGATCAATAATTACCTTTTGTGGAATTTTTATAAAACAATAGTTTCCATTCTTGAATTCAAATGGCTCCATATGAAGCATTAAATGGAAAGAGATATCGAACTCTAACTCGTTGGGATGAAGTTGGTGAGAGGAAACTTATTGGGCCAGAACTTATTAAAGAGACTATAGAAAAGGTGAATACAATCCAAGCCCATATTAAATCATACTAAAGTAGGTAGAAGAGTTGCGCTGACAACTAGAGAAAGGATTTGGAATTCCAAGTGGGACATCTTGTCTTTCTAAAAGTATCTCCATTGAAGGGTGTCTTAAGGTTTGGTAAGAAATGGAAACTGAGCCCCAGGTACATCGGACCATATGAAATTCTCAAACGAATCGGAGTTGTATCATACCATTTAGCAATGATGCCAATTCTATCTAAAGTCCATGATGTATTACATGTGTCATTGTTGAATAAATACATGTCAGACCCAATATATGTACTCACCTTTTAAGAAATAGAATTGGAACCTGGTTCGTCATACTGTGAGGAGCCTATCGGGATCCTCAACACAAGGGAGAAGGTATTGAGAAACCAGATGACTCACCTAGTAAAGGTTCTCTGGAGAAACAAAAATATGGAGGATGAAAAATGGGAACTAGAGGATGTTACTAATAAGAACCACCCACATCATTTTAGTGGTCTTTATACATATAATTTTGAGGATGAAATTTCTGAAGGAGGAAACAATATAACACCGCAAACATTTTATGGTATGCTTATTATAAATACATTCTATTCATAGACTATATTTCATAAAGCATTGTGTTTCTTTGAAACAACACTTGGTTTTTTAAGAGATAGTCAAGACAAAGCCAATAAACATAAATTTTTCACTTCTATGTTTTGAATTTCAAAAAACGGTCATTTAGAGTTGTGACTAGTAAGTCATTTGGAGTCTGATAGAACCAACATGATTTTTTTCAATGAATAGTAACATACCCCTATGAATAGTAATATGAATAGTATTATGACCCATATAAATAGTAAATGAGGATAATATTTTATTTTCTTAAGGTAATAAGATAATGAGATCTGATATAGAACTAATTATATCATTAAAATGGTTATTTTTCGAATTAACAGTGATTTTATTTAAAAATTAAATTAAAAATACAGAGAAAGATATTTTTCAAAAATGGATTTCATTTTTCAATTCTACACATTGAAAAAGAAATTGAGTTAATTTTTGGGATTTTTTTAAAATACTTGAATTTTTCGTGAATAGTAAAAACACAGTTTTCAGTTTTTTGTAGTTTAATGGACTCATAATGATGTAATAATTAAATATAAAAGTTTGGTAGACTTTTTTACAGTAACTTATGAAATTATTTGTCCCATGTGATAAAATTCATGGTCCAATACCATGGCCAAGCCCATGGTTTTGCAAAAACCACTAATGTTGTCTCCCTTTTAATTAATAAAAAACTCCCTCTTGATTAATAAAAATATCCACTCACCCCCTTCGTTTTCCTTCATTAGAAACTAATTATCCTAAAATATATGGTTTTATTACCTCCCTAGGAGTCCTCCCAAGCTGTCCTAAAACCCCCAAGGTTCCAACCTTCATGTTTTGGGAGTTACTCTACAAGGTAAGAGAATCAACCACCCTTCTCTTTTCTTAAAGATTTATTTTTATGTTTTGTAATTTATTTTGAATTGGATTATGTGGGGATATTTCATTTCATAATCCCATTAATTCCCATATTATTTAATATTGATTATATACCACCTTTATCTCATCAAACTATTTTATTAAATTTTAAGTGACATTGTTAGGCTGCCGAATTTTCATAAGAGATTTCTCGATTTTTCTATTATTTTGAGTTCCTTTATTTTATACTTCTTTACTCAAATCCCCTCATCCAAATGAAATTATAATTTAAGTATCCTAAATGAACTATAATTATATTATTATAATGTAACATTTCATCATCATATATATTTCCCCCTCCTCTTATACTAAAAATAAAAACATCGTCCGAGATGTGTTAATTTATCACATTCAAGGACGACATGTTCCCAATTTTCGTTAACATATTTAATTCTTGTCATGAAACCATTTTTATGGTTTAACAAGATCAGAATATATTAATATCATCTAATTAATGTTCTGGAATCCCTACACACTTGAAATATGGAATAATAATACAAAACAAGTTCATTGTACACAAAACTGCCAAGCTAAATCCAAGTGTTTATCAAAAACATTTAACAGATGATTTATCCTCAAGTATATAACCTAGATTCCTTATAAGATCATTTAAATATATTTAATTTAACTAATAATATATATTGAAAATTATATATTTTTAACCACATATCAAATGAACTTCCATTCATGAATGCAAGTAAATGAATCATGAAAACAAAGGAAAGAAATGCTTCCAAAACAATAAAATTGAACCTCTTAAACCCATAAATATGGCCATGAATGATCCTAATAAGGTTATAATAAAACAATTGCAGGTATAAGAGCTTCTGGAATTATTAATTAATGAATCTAAATTTTATTATTCATGTCATTAAATCAAACGAAGAACACACTCGAGCACAAGGTAAGGGGTTTCTCAACTCACTTTTAATTCTGTGAGATTTCCATTGTTGACCACTTATTTATTGTTTTTGGTATATGTGTACTACCATTTGATATATAATATATATAATTTCTCTATATTTTCATTGGATTCAATTATTCATTTGATAATTATTAATTATTGGTCACACAAAATGATTGATTACAATGTTGAAATGGGCTTTGTGTCAATTTTCTATTTTGTTGTGACTTACTTTTTTGTGCACCTAATAATCCTTATGTGGTGTACCTACTTTCCATTTGATATCTATTTTCATTTAAAATTATATTTCTATTAAATATACACAGTATCATATCATGGATATGTTTATTGTCTAAACAGTATACCATATTACATAGAGTGTGTATTTGGATAGTAATTTTAACTATTGGAATATTGATGAATCTATATTCTCTACTCTATATAGATATTGAAAAGTCATATTGATCTTGTATTAAATAAAGGTATAAATAATTATTGGGACTTGAAGTGGTGGGTGGGGCCCACTGTATTCCCTCAGTGCATCGACTGGTCTCATGAGACAAATTAGATGGCGACAAAACCTTCGAGTTTGTTTCAAAAAATCACACAGTTTCTACACACAGAACTAAACTTTTTTAATGATATTATGACATCTTGTTCCAGATATATGGTGTCCAATTAGAAATCATTATCTTTATTCATTATCAGTTATTACTATTCATGAGATACTCACTATGAAAAAATCTATAGATGTAGTTTCATTCTTAGTTTATTAATGGAAAGAGTTTTAATTTATTCTCCGTGGAATATTGATATGTAAAATTGTTTATGATTTAGTTATTATTGAGTCATGATTCCTCTATTTATAACCATTACTGATCATTTGATCTCACCCCTTTAATTTTTTTACCTTCAACAGCTGATGAAGAGGTGATAATTTATTGAGTTTCTGTGGATTATGTTTTTAGTTTTTTTTTATGTTCTGTATTTTGTAACATTTTTCAATTTAATTTCAGTTACATCTATGTCTCTAGTTTCTTCGAGACTACTAAACTGATCGTTCCTTCAAGATTTTCATTCTTTCTAACCATTTCAATATAACAATTAATGCACTGACTCTGGTCTAGTGGGATCGGGGTGTTACATATTCGGACTCCATTTCCTTGACCATAGTTTTCATTGGATGTCTAATAGTAATATCTCCACTCATCTTCCTTATTTCTCTCATTTATCTATCCTTCATATGTGATATTTTGTTGTGAGATAATATACCCTAATTTTTGGTATTTTTCAATATTGATTTTTTCTTTTATTCTAACTTTATTAAAAGGTATAAAAAAATGGCGGGTTAACTACCGACCTAATTTAGGTCACCTTACTCATTTACCTAAAATTATAATTGTATTTCGTCATTCTCCGTCATTATTTTTTCCAGAGTCTGCTGGTGTCACATCCATGAAGTCTAATGAATTAAATTTACTGATATTCTCTTGTGTTACGGGACTATAGCTACACTAGAATTAATGTCGTGTGGAATTTACAGTCACATAAGAAATCCGCATAGGTGTGACCCTACAAAAAATGGTGTAAGAAAATTTGGAACTAAATTCAATGGGTAGTATTTGGGGAATATTATTTTTCTTATAGTATATATATTCGATGGTTTTTTGAACAAAAAGGGAAGATGGGATATGTGATTGAACTCTATGATTTATGCCATAGCATGTTTTTTAGGAATTAAATGAATTGTCCAATATGATTAATGTGTGATTAATGAAATTACTTGTAAAATGGTATGAGCTCATAATTGGTAATCCATATCTTCATATCAAGCTAAGGATGATAAAAGGTCCCTCACTTAAGGATGTAGTGGAGGAGATTTTCGTGAAATATAATTAGAATTTCAAGTAAATTCCAATATATAAGGTGTGAAACATGGTTTCTTTAGAAGAATACAGTATATGGGCTCACAGGGTGGATAACTTACCTACCCATGAGTGATACGGGTTCTCTAGGGGAGATACCTGGGATGTGATACATGGGAGATATGATTGTGACATGACAGAGATGATACTTGTTCCACTATGTTGTATAACTAGGATGGGCTAAAAGGGTCGTGCTTTACACCATGATGAGAGGGATACGTTGGATTTCTATTACGGATCTCCTTGGACTGGCTCTAATAGTGATGGGTATTTATATCACTCTTAAGATGATACTTATGTTATTCTTTGTAGATGGCCTTGGACGAGCCCATGATGACATCTATATTATATTCAAAATATTCCAATCTACTTATTACAAGGAGTACTTCTCCATGCCCAAAAACATGTTTTGGTTCATTCCATTCATAATGATTGATATTTTATGATACATTTATGCACACATATTATATATTTATAGGTTTACTATCATTATGAGATATTTGTTTCAGGATGAAACATGTAGTGTCGGCCGAGTATCCATGAGGAACCCAGTTCAAAGGAATTTATTTATCAATATTTTCTTTCAATTTTATTATTATAAACACATTTTTTATTTTATATGCTTTAACTAGATTTTTTCTAACACTATTAATTGTGGTCTACCACGTATATCCCACACCATTATCTATCCATGCATGGTTCCTAGGTAGTCTTCTTGATATGAAATGTATATAATATTTTTTATATATATTTTTATGTTTTCCTCTTGGTAGTAGGATGGAGTATACGAGCATAGGACTAATCACATGCTAGTGATGATAGTGTTGTAAGGTTTTGGTCTTTTTGTCTTTTTGTTTTGATTTTTGTATATGTGTATTCCCCTATACAATGAGTACTTTATTTTTGTGTAGATGCATGATATGATCATTATCATTTCTGTATTTGATAATGATTACACTTACTCTTGTTTTTTCATGTGGATGATTTCTTATTATGTTTCTTATAATTATTACTACCTTTGATATTTCAATTTTTTACTTTACTCAATGGGTTATTATTACCATGAAGGGATAGTCTCTATAATGTAATGTCATAGTCACTCACTACTAGTTATTAACCTCTATCATTCAAGGAGGTTCTCTTGAGTCCATGTTTCTAACCGATATAGGGCACTATATAGTGGTCTCTAGGATAATATGCTATAAAATGGAATCAAATCTGTTTTTATCCTTTCGTTTTATTGTTTAGGTATTAGACAGGAGACAAACAAATGTGTCAAAAAAATTTAATGATCAAATTCTTGGGAGTATCTGACACACATACAGGGAAAACCCAAATTACCTGGGAATTATTATCATTTTTTTGGTTTGTTCCTATTACATTTCTATTTATTTTATTATCGAATTATTCATGTTGACTCAATATTACAAGGAGGTAGCATATCATGTATCATTGTAGAAACTTGAGGATTCACATGTAATGAATTATGTAATGCTATATTTAAATTACTGCATGCATTTCCTATATTGCATCTGGTTATTTTAAGATACTTAATTATTTTATATAGAACTATTTTAATGTTTTAGGAAGAGATAGCATAATTGTATTAATTAAAACATATAAAATGATCTAAAACATGTTTTCTTATATATATTCATGATGAAACAATAATTAACTAATTATTCCATGTTTGAGTCATGACCCACTCTTTCTATGGACTGAAACCATAGTTTATTTGATTACATGAATTCAAATTTTAATTTATGTAGCTTGTAGATATATAAAATGTGAATGGTTATTCATTTAAACAAATCATTTTACCAGAAATTTTACATCCTGATACCTGATTGAAATTTCAGGTAGTAGTTAAATATTGTACCAATTGTAATTTGTAATAACTATAGTCTTTTATAATTTGGTAATGGTGGAACATATAACTATACTTTTATATATTTATAAAAAAGAATAACAATAAACATAAATTGATCAAAATTTTAAATGAAATGGTTTCTAATAAATGTATAAACCAATTCCAAAGTAATGGGTTCTTTCTATTATACCATGAAATTGAAAATTCATATACTGAAACCAATTTAATGTGATGTGAGACCTTGAACATGACTTAACCTTAGTAGTGGGGAGTAGGAAGTGTCTCATATGATCAGTTGTGATCTTCTTTATCACTTAGAAATGGCTTTAAAAGCAGGAAGAGAGGATTGACTTATTTATATAAAGGATTTTTATATATCCTTTCTTGTTATCATCAATCTTATATGATGTTTAATATTATTTTTTTTGATTCATTCCATAATTTTAGAATTAATCTTCCATGATTTTCTTGAGTAATCCTCCAGAAGGATGGCGATGATGATGCTCTGGAGGTGGTGGGTCGTGATCCATTGGTATAATATCAAGTAGTACCACTAGAGGCACCTCATATTGATCTTCAACATGGTGTTGATTCTATGTTATGATATATAATATTATTATTCTCTCATTATATTTAAGGATTTTTTTACCTTTCTATTTTATGGTAAATTTGACATAGTAATTCTAGTAACAGCATCCTGCATCCTTATCGTGGAATGGATTCCATTAGGATGATAATTCATGGTTGGTGTCCAAGTTATCGATTTTCAAGCATATTAATACCCCTATAGATTGTATGGTCTAACTCTCTACCTATATGTTATGTGAATCCATCAAGAATTAGTGGGATTTCATCTCCCAGGTGGATAGTCATCAGGGTATGGTCTGGGAAAACATACAAAAATACATATAAGATTACCTCTTTAAGTTGAAACTATGAGTGGATTATTAGGACCAAAAGGGGCTAAATACCCTGAGAGGGGGGTGAATCAGTGTATGAATATTCTATTCCCAAATTCTTCCATCCCCACTGGATCATGACCTAAATATTATAAGGATCACTTCCTTTGAACTTATGTGTTACTATTTATCTTATTTATCCCTTATTTATTTGATGATGATGATTTTTTGAATGTGATGCAGGAATGAAAACCGGCAGACACAAAGATTTTTACTTGGTTCACCCTCAATGGGATGCGTCCAAGGAGCATACAACGGATATGTTCCGATGTAACAAATCCACTCAGGATCACTGCCAATAATGTTTGGTCTAGATCACTTCTATGCCTAGGCTCAATGACATTACAATGTTTAGGGTTGTCTCACAGCTTTCCCAAGGGTCACTCCCAATTTCTCTATCTTTGGCTCACTGCCGGTGGAGAGGATCACCTTATTCCTCTTCCTTTTCTCACTTCTTTGGAAAGGATCCACTCACAGTTTATAGACCCGTAGGTCTTTTCATTATATATAATGAAATCTGTATCTTTAATTATTGATAGATGCTCCGTTGATGTCCAACTTTCAGCCGTAGATGAATCTCACATTGCACCGGGTGTATCGGGCAACCCCAATTTTCACACGTAGCCTCTACACTGCCTTGCGTGTAATTTTCTACTTTTGCACGAAATTCAATTTTTGTACAACACCACTTTTAAACCCAAAAATTTATTTTATACATAGCCTTTTCTTTATGGGCAATAGTTTTCTTTAATGAACAACCTTTTCCTTTCACACAAACAATTAGTTTACGTCAAAACTTTTCATTTTCGCACAACTCCCTTGTGCCCTCCAATTTTTCATTTCATAGCTCTGATACTCTTTAAGTCTTGAGCTACTTCAAATTAGCAGGGTCAATTCATATTTATGGGAAAAATCAATCCCTGCATGAAAAAACATTCTTATGCGCGTAATCCTCTTTGAGCATTAAAAACACATCTATTGTGCAACACTATACTTCGTGTAATTCTCCGATTTTTCCTCCACCTCATGCATTTTCATGTTTTCAAGCTTTTAATCTCGAAACACCTCTTGTGAGAAAAACTTAAATCCTCTATTTCACACACCACCCCAATATTTCGTAAAACACATTATTTTTCATTCACCACTCTAATTTTACATGCACTTCCCTTTTCCAAAAACACATCTCGCTATTTTTCTATTTTCAGGCCCAAAAATATGGCAAACACTAGGAAATGGTGCCACCTTGTATATGATTTTTTTGTACCACCACCAGAACATATGTTCCTTTGTCGAGGTTCTTCTATCAGGCATGGATATCCAATAACATCTCTTGAACCCAAAAAATCAGTATGTGAACCCCCTTTGTCAACAAATTATACCTCGTGGTCTGTTTTGTGAAAAAACACAGCATAGATGTCTTCTTTGTCAAAAAACCCAATCACCTCAAAAATTCTTCAATGATACCTTAACTAATTTTTTTCCAACATGGATCATAATAAGTTTTTCATGCATTCAAATTAGGTAATTATTTATATCATATGGTATTCATCTCATTTCAAAAAGCCTCATAATTGTTCACCAAAACTGGATAATGATGATCTGATGACTATAAGATTGTTTGAGGATGGTCTAGTGTATTCCATCCGACCATAAGTGAATAAAAAAAGTTTATTTATGTTTCATAGATAGTGAACCACACCCTCATTTCTGATTGGATCCTATGGGAAGCTAGAAGTCTCAGTGAAGGGGGTTTTTTATCGAGTTAGAGAGGTGATTCTTCTAGAAATGAGAAATGTAGCTTTGAACCTGTTCACAACAATAGTGAAGTTCATATGGTACGCACTAACAGTTATGTGGTGTTACAAAAATGTGGTATGACTAGACATAATAATCCCCAGTTTCATAGGGAATTTTTTGAGTGATGATCTTAGGACATGATGGTTTAGCTTCAGTGTTTCTACTAAAAGTTTTTTCTAGTGCCTTGGGATAAGAGATCCATATCGACACCTCATTCAGTTCTAGGATCAATAGCTTCTCATCAGGTATGTATATATTATACTACTATAAAATCAATCCAAGGACGTATATATGGAAGAAAAATTCAAATATCATAGTTTTAGTGCCATCAAAGTAGACACACAGAAGTTATTTATTTTTCAAATCAAAACTATGGATCTGGCCATATCTATTCAATTCAGTAGAGCTCAGAGGTAAATGTTCCATAGTATTGTATAGATTTAGGTACAATTCTATTTTCCTAAAATTTAGTTTGTATGTCCTTTGATACATACACTTCACACTTCTTATTTATGTTGAACTTATGGAATGTCTAGACATAGAGATGTAGTACTTATACATTTTGATGTATCTTGGTACACCATTAAGGGTTTAATCAGAGACTCTACACTAGTCCAAGGAGTACCCCATTAAGATAGGTGGGAACAAATTCATGTGGTAATTTTTTCCTTATGATGATAGGTATCTACATCATTCTCGTAATTATAAAACACCAAGATTTATTTATTTATTTTTTTCAAATTAATTTAATTTTTTGATATTTTTCAGTTCATGAAACTCTTAAAATAGATTATTTTATATTAAATCATCATTTTTGGATTGCATTATATACAACACCAAGCTAATCATGCACTACAGGAAACATAAATTTTTTCTTTCACTATATGGAACATCGATGTTAGCTTCTGTTACATGCAAGATTAACTTTCCTAGAGGTCTTACGAAACATGCACAAACGAGTTTTACCAGACTATAATATATTATTAAAATGTCATTATTTATTATAATATAACATAAACAAGCCATTAAATTAGTGTTTATTAATAGTATTAAATAATTTATGAAAATATATTATTTAAAAAAAGTACAATATGAATTTATAGTTTACCAATTAATTATAAATGAATATGAAAACTGATTGAATATAAAAGAAAATAGTATTATTTTTATGGTCACAAACCTGTTGTACCCTAATAAATTAAATTAATTATAATTATTGAGTTACATTAATGCAATATATATGTTATATATTCAAAGAAAATATTTTTCTACATTCATCATATAGATTTTATATACATAATATGAGAACAAACCCAACTTTATGCTTGGAAACCTATATTTTTATTAAGGCATTTTTACATCCTTTTAATGGGGGACCCATTTTAAATCCAATTTTTGGAAAATATATAGATTTAACATTTCAAAATAATCTTATTCATTTAAATTTTAACATAATAATTATTTTACGGTAAATATTTGGTATTTTTTTTGTGAATTTCCATTTTTAAATGAATAGTGAAAAATACTGTATTTTATTTCCAAAATTATTTTTCATATAATTTATTTATAAGGAAAAATTAAAAATTAAAATTGTTTTAAAGTTTAATTAGATCATATTTTTATCAATAAAACAAATATGCATCATTGGAATAAATTTCACTAGGAAATTTCGAGTAAAAACATATAAAACATTTGAATGCTTTCACCTTAAAAACCAATGTTGTCGACCCAACTACGGGATTAAATTTAAATTAATTTCTGGAAATAAGTTTATTTGAATTTGGAAAAATGGATTAAATATATTTAATAATAATATATAATTCAAAAACAATTCAACTTTGTTTTTGACCACAAATATTATTGAAAGTAATTAAAATTAATTTCATCGATTAATGTAAAATTAAGGTTAACTAAGGCCTAAACCTTAACCATAAGGGACTAAATGACTTAGAAACTTGTCCAAAATCTATTTATTGTATGTATTTATACCCTATAAGGAAGTTTCTTAAAATTATACCATTTATGGATCCACATTCCATGGTAAAAATGTGCGTAGAATTCCCATTCCCAAAATTTACAAGAGTGCCCCTCCTCCACCGTATAAAAAGGCTTCATCTCCTCCCAGTTTTTCAACTATATAAATACACATTGGATATACCATTTTATGAACATATATCTCTTAAAAATACCTCCCTATATCCTAGAAACCTCCCCTTGTTAGAAATAAATCCTCGTAATATCTTTTGTGAAACCAAAAGGGGTTACCTGAACAAGAGGTAACATGCTTCCTCATGTTCTTTTATGTTATTTTCATTCTCCACCCCCACCCATATATTATTATTTCTTGATTTTTTAAATAAACCATTATACTAAATATTCTAGGATGTTTTAATTCTAATGTTTCTACCTACACTTACACAAACTTCCATCTAATGGGTAAAGAACATACTATTTATGTATATAATGAACTACCGCCTCACGAAAAGATGATTGTTCATTTTTTATTTTACCAACTCTCATTGGGAAATTATGATGGAAAATATATTTATATATTTTATATTTTATATTTATAATGAATTTATTCTACTTTTATTTTAATTTAGAACACACATTCATGCTTTCCATCTTGTGTAAATACGATAATTTCTTTTGAGGAAGTGTGAACTACCACCCTCTCAAAACAATGTGATTCGTTCACAAACTCCATGTATTGTATTAATGATTTTTTTTATAAAAAATATATTATATGTATGAAATATTATTTCTCTCTTAGTTTTATTATATACATATATTTAATTTTCATTCTTTCTTTCAATATGATAATATAACGGAAACATCGTCCATGAATACGTACGGTCAACCGTCTCCATAAACTGTTTATTCCATTTTCATAATTCTTTATTATATAGATTAATATAATAAAAATATAATTAATATAAATGTTATTTATCTCATGTTTGAAATTATTTAAATAATTATATATGTTTAAGGACAAAAGATACAACAAATTAAAACATGGATGAAAAACAAAGAAAATATTACCTGAAGTGAAACCTTAACATAAAAATGTTAATAAGAGAGTAATATAATGTAATAATAAAACCATATATATTATTATATAAAAAACTTTGGTTATGTTATATATTTATAATAATATTATATTTATTTTTCAGTAGGTTTGAAACAGTACGACGAGAGTCAAGCCACAAGGTAAGGGGATTTCATCTCACTTTTTATTTTTGTGAGATATATGCCTTATTCAACACTTGCTTATTTTTTTAGGTGTATATACTTCCCATAAATGTATTATATGACTATTATAATTAAATTTAATGATATTTATATATCAGTTTAATGATCTTTCCCTCATGGTTTTTAAGTTTCAAAAGCTACCAAATCAGTAAGACAAATTTGTCTCAAATTTTCTTCTTTGTGACATATGTTTTTTTATGTGCCTACATTATTTTTTAAGGTGTTTTTGAAATTTTATATCATTAATATAATTATTTTAAGGATATTTTAGGTTTAATTTCATTTCATTTTCTTACATGGAGAGTATTATCCCAAGTTACCATGTCGTAAGAGTATATTAAAACAATCCCATTGTTTATCAAGATTACTTATGTTTATCCTTCTATTGATTGATTTTTATGATCCATCTCTTAATAAATTTCATTATATTTATTATCCTCTGTTTATTAAAGATAAATTAATTTATTAGTACAATTTTTTCATTATTTTATATTTATGGTATGTAAGAAAATGATTTGATAAAAGTCTGAATTTACCTCTCTTTTCGGTCAATAATATGTGTTCCTTAAAAACCAAGTATACTAAAAGGATTCATTTTTTTAATATTATACTATGATATATAAAAAGATTTTTTACCTATTTTTTACTTTTAATAAAAAAAATTTGAAAAGGAATCTTCTTTTCATTTCTGTGTTGATTCACTTTTCCAACCTTTTTGCAGTGCAAAAGGAATGTTTACCATGAATAGATTTTACCTACCATCTTGACCGACATTCCCTTGAAGCTTCATTTTCAAGATTAAAAGTTATTCATATTAATAGAAATTTTTTTCTAATATTGTGTAAATTCATTTTTTTAATGTTGTTTTTGATGAAAAAAAATTGAAAATGTTTTTTGGTTATCAATATTTCCTTCAATATATTTAAAATCTATTCTTAATGAAAATGGTTTTCAAATTTTTTTTTATATTTTAAAGAGTATTTAAAAAAATAATATTTATTTATAAGTGTTAAATTTATTTTCAAATAAAGGTTTTTCAAAACATTTTCAAGAAATTTTAATTCGTTTTAAAATTATATCCAAATAAATTATTTTCAAAATGTTTTAAAGCTTTGTTTATAAGATAACACATTGTTTTCAAATAAAAAGGTTGTTAAAATGTATAGAATATTTTTTTGTATGTTTTCAATGAAAATGGTTTTCAAATTTCTTTCAAGATTATTTTACAAGTTTTCAAGGAAAATATTTTTCAAAATGTTTTCAGGTTTATTTTATAATTTTTCATAGAAAATGGTTTTCAAACTTGTTTCAAGAATATTTTATATGTTTTTGAGGAAAATGGTTTTAATTATTATTTATTTTTTTATTTTCTCTGAAGTTTATTTTGATGAAAAAAAATTAGAATGTTTTAAAGTGTTAGAAATAAGTTCTCAAAGAACAAAGGATATTTTCATCATGAAATTTTTTTAAAATAGGTTTCAAAATTATTTTACATCTAAGAGGACATCTATTGGTGTTACTCATGCCTTTATGGGTAAATGATTCAAAGGTTCTATTCATATTATTTCATGGAATGGTTTATGTTTTGATGGAATCCCATTTATGAAAAACGTTTCTCTATCTTGAGTTGTATTCCTTTTAAACCCTATTCTTTTCATGGGTTATTTTTTTATGAAATGATTATAAAACCTATATATTTTTTCACATGCTATGATATGATACATTATTATGATAACAATTTCTTTTTATGTGTTATGGCATGATTTTTTATGATTTTCTGAAAAATGTATGTATTATTTCACTATAAGAAGTGTGGGACTTATATCTCCCACCAATTCATTGGTTAAAGATTTATATCTCATTAGATAGAATAAGATACTCTTTGGAGTGAACCTTTACTACAAAGATGTCCATGGGAGTGATCCATGACTACAACGATGCTATGAGGAGTGAACTGATGCAACTAATTTTCACATGGGATTTAACCAAGACTACCATGATGGTATGGGGTGTGAACCTCTACTACTAATATGGTCAATGTAGAGAAATCTTTTCTACTATGTAAATCATATTATAAGCTTATGTGTTTTCAAAAATTCCATGTTCTATTCCTATGTTATGCTTTTAGAGATTATTTTCCTAATTTTATTATGATTCATGTCTTATGGATAGCTAATATATATTCTATTATTCATTTTTATTATCATTGATATAAAGGTTATGATCTTAAATTTTCATTATCGTGTTCACATAACCCAGTAAGGATGTTAATGCTCATATGTCTCCCTCGTTTACCCTTAATAAGTAGCTTATCCCACCCCTTTTTATTTTTATTCCCTAGGTTATGAAGATATGCATTAAGTATGATGTGTCTAAGATGGGCGATGGTCATTAAGAACCTAGTGGGAGATAATGTCACTAGATTATGTATCAGTTTTTATGTTTCCAGGTTTCTAATGGCACTAAACTAATATTGTCTCTAAGAGTATTTTTGTATAATGTTTTAAGTAATCCAAAAAGGTTATATAATTTTTATGTAAGTTTTGACAAACTCTTTATAGATAGTATCAAATTGAAGGTTTAGTTAACATTTGTACACAAGGATGAGAAATAATTAGTGATATCCCTATATATATTTATATGCATATGTCTACAGACGACTCTATGGATAAGTATAAGAATGAGTTAACATTTAGCAAAAAGTCTTAGAACTTTGGTAAAGGATAGAGTAAGTTGTTTTTTAGAAATAAATCCATATATATACACTACAAGTGGATATGGATCTATAAAAGATATAACTAGGTGAAAAAATCTAACATAAAGTTCCATTCCTGACTCAGGGTAATCTGGAACATGAAAACAGGCCTTGTTGCACAATTGGTTTGACACTCCTGAGGGATATGGATTGTAAATTAAAAAACCCTTCAAAAAATATCATGAATGATGTAAATGGAATATGAATATGAATAATCTAGGATAAACCTAATGTTTCTGATATTAAAAATAAGGTGTCATGATTTAAACCTCCTATAAGTAATTTTTTAGGATTATGAGGTTTTATTCTTTGATATGTGTTTCTCAACCTATTATTTATGGTTCTAGTCAATGGATAGAACTAGAATAAACATGGATAAAATTAAATGTTTTATATTTGGAAATTATAGGAATTGTGAAAATTGATTTATGAAGTGGAAATATCAACAGGAAGGTGGTATTATCATTGGTTATACTTATGAAGATAAAGAGACCACAAATGATATGTGAAAGGTATGTGATGTTCTTCCAACATTGTTTATAATAATCATAATAAGAATGAATATATTCGGGTTGATGAACTTTAATACTTTATTCATATTTAATATTCCTAGAAATAGTTATTAAGGAATATGTGAATGATTCTTGAGTAATGGTTTAAGAATAAAGTAGTATAAATGACGTGTTTAGGTTTTGGAATTCAAATATTATGTTATATGAATCATGAAATATATAATTATTTTTAGTATAAGGTTTCATTAAAGATTCAAAAGTATATGTTGAAAAGTGATTTATTGGAAAGGTGATATTTTGATTATGGTATGGTAACCATTAATTAATGTGTGGTATTGAGATAATGATATTTGGATAAAGATATGTTGGATATGAAAAAGTAAATTGGTTGGTACGGATTACCCAAGAAATAATTATTGAAAAATTGGTCTGTGTCATAAAGGATGAAGTTTAAAACTTATTGGATTTCAATAAGGTATCTAGTAATCATTTGAATTAAGAATCATGCATGTTTCCCAAATGTATATATGGTAATTCAGGTTATTACCACGTTTTAAAAAAATATAGGATGAGGGTATTTACATGTTTGGAATGTGACAACTAAGAGAAACTGTGTGATATATGGGGGATCAATGTATATATGATTTTCTGTCATCCATTATAATGCTATGAATTTTCATCTATCAGAAGGTTTATAAGGACAACCATTTAATTAATATTTTAGTTAAACTTCAAATAAAGTCATTGTCACGAACCATCCCAGGTACCTTGGTTACCAAATAACTGATCCGGTCCTAACATATCTCAAAGGGAATTCCCAGTCCCCATGGGTTATCGACAAGCACATGGAATCACACAACACAAAAGTGGGAATGATAAATCCACCAACAATGTGGAAGAAAAGAAACGAGAAAGTTTGAAAAACAAAATAAACTCCACTGGGAGTAATGTACCAAAAATCAACAAGGCATAAACTATCCCAAATCACTACAACAAAATTCTGAAAATTGGAAAACTTCCCTAAGATCCCAATGAATACAACTCACCAAGGCCAAAGCTCAACAATTAGATCCACCTCCATGAGTTCTCTTCCCTTTGCTCGAACTTGAAAGAAGAAAGTCTATAAACACCCAAAAGAAAAATTAGGGTGTAAGCATAAGCCTAGTACTATACCACCAAAGATTCCATAACAGATTCCAAATATAGATTAACCAAAAGAGTGATTTCAATTTTCCAAGATAACCAAGTTTGGAAATTCAAAAACATATTTGAACAGAACATGCTATAAATTTTAAGTGATGGAAATTTACATTAAGAAAAGGCTTTACAAATGGTGGAATATTTCTAAATTCATGTCTTAAATAAAACCATTACATAAAATAGTTTATATAAATTCTGCAGAGGCATGTAAGTTAGTTTTACAAAATTGGCATACATTTATACCTCATATAAAAATAATCAAGCGAGAAACATGTTCATCTGCAAAATAGGTACGACAGTATTTCCTACTATAGGACATTGCATTCTCTATGTGATCTTGGAAATATGTGTACACATACATCCTCTAGACACTAGTCAGAGAGGACATGTCCCCATCGCTTAAGGGATGTGACGTGTTGCATGTATGTTTTATAACATTGAAGTAATCGTAGAGTGTGTCCAAAAAACCCACCAACTACTTATGTCTTGCATGGTCTCTTCTACTATGAATTATGGGAAATTTATTATTAGACTGGTGAAAATAAAATTAATCTCATTCTTCTATTTAGATGCAAATTTTCCATTTAAAACCAAAATAGTTCTAAATAAAAAAATATGCCTCTTTAACAGATAAACACACTAGGTTTCTATCAAGACATTTTATGTCATTTTCAAAAGTTTTAAATCCATTCAAAACAAATTCCATTTATTTTACAATTATTTCTCACAATTAAATTCAACAAATTTAGTTTAAATCATTTCCATCAATCCACAATTTAAATTAACCAAATTCCAATACCAAAAACCCCTTTTTTTGAAAAAACACCAATTCACCAAAATTGGATTTTTCTAAAAAATCAATTCAAATCTATAAGATTAATATTTTAACAAATGCATTTTAATAGAAAAAATTGAAACATAAACAAATAAATTATGGTTAATATAAATTAGACATTCTGACAGAACCACCCACCTCAAGGTCATCGATGACAGCGAAAAAGTTAAAACACCTTGTGTAGTTCAATACACCTCCTCGTGGACATATTATCGTAACTGTTGACACACCAAAACTCAACAATTGTCATGTTTTCCTAGAACAAAAACATCTACTTTATTTCAAATGGAAATAAAATTTCACAAGAAATATCATTTCCCCCCTCCTAGATAAACTCTAGATTATCATTAGTGTCAACACACTTGATCGTAAGAATAATCACGAAGAATAATAATAAACCTCATTCGGTAATTTATATTCCAAAATTAATTTGATAATAGTGGTGGTATTCTGCATAATTATTATTCTTCTTTTCTAATATATATATATATATATCAAAATATTTTTTGATAACCTAATTATCATTTAATGTAACATTGTATTTATCTGGAGATAAATTTTTCAATACCCAACATTTGATAAACTAAATAAATTATCATTTGATTATATTAATAATTAATATTTGTTAATCCACATAATTATAGTATGATAATTTCAATAAATTATTGACAAAAAATTATCATAAATAATTTTTGTATATTTAACCCCTGAAATTGTACAATTATTATCCAAATATTTACTTTAAAAATTATCTGTCTAAAATTATTTTATGATAATATTTTACAAATTAACCATTTATTATTCAGAAATTATATTTTGATGTGATTATTCCAATTCTTCATGATTATAACTTGGAATAATCATCTTTAGATAATTCATTTATAAATTGATCCTTTATCATATTTCCCATAAATACCTTTTTATCTTCCAAATAAATAACATTTGATAATTTTATTAAAACATATTTAATTTGATTAAATATATATATATATATTGATAAATTTTGTGTTGTCGTTTTATTTTAAATCATTCTTCTCTATTTATTTATTTTTATATTTGATTGCTTTTTCATAATTAAAATTATGTAATAAAAAGGAAAATAAAATAATAATAATAATAACAAATAAGAAGGTGTCACCATGGATATGTGAAATAGGACAGTCACACGCTGCCTGGTCTCTGGGGAAGAGGAAAACGTGAGAGATCTTCGTCGATCTTTCGAAATCGACACACGATGTCATTCTCACTAAAGAAGATCCACCATGAACCAAAGTGATGGGTAAAATTATAAATAAATCCCAACCCCATGTGTTCTTCATTTCAATAAATTAATACCCGATATTTAATCCATTATTTATTGAATAATTCAATACAGAGTCATTTATTTCTCCCATTTAAGTCATTGCCACTGAAACAGATTAAAATGGTAAAGAAACAGAATTTTTTGAAACATTGAGCATTCAACAATGGTGTTTTTTACATTGAAGAATGGAGGTAAAACATTTTCATGCTTTCTGGTTATTATTGTAATTTTTTCTATTCCATTTAATATATTAAAATTATTAAAAACATAACCATAAAGAGATATGTGACCAAATTCATGTTGATCATGAATGTTATACCCTCTCTAGGGTAAACACATAATTCCAGAACAAATGGTGGTCTCAAAATTTTCTTAAGATGCACCGTTCAATAGATATTAATGTTTTATTTTTTAAAAATCAATATAAATAATTAATTAAAATAAAAGGGTTTTTTTGGTGAGCGAGGTGACCAAATGACTGACGCTAACAAATATTATATATAATCTAGGGTAAACCCATCACTTCGAACCCATTGGTGTTCTCATATTTCCCATACGACGCACTATTGGAAATATATTTAATTATTTTTAAAAAATAAAATATTAAATATTATTTAGTAACTTTGTCCCACGAGCGAGAAATCTAAATGTCTGGTGCCTTCGAATGTTATACCCATCCTAGGGTAAACACCATATTACGGACATAAAAGTGGTCAGGTATTTCTCAAAAGATGCACCATTTTGGATATATTTAATTATTTTTAATAAATAATATATTAAATAATATTTAATAACTTTATCTCACAATCGAGACATCAAAATGTTTGGCACTATAACCCAAATATATTTTATGAGATATATTTTTTAAATTAGTTTGATGTCTTTTTTTTACACTAAAACAATATTAGCTTCTATAATATGCAAAAACGTGTTATCTTGTAGTATATGCAACACTATTCTTGTCTTTTTTTTATATGCAATAGTGACCTTCCTCTATATCTTGCGTTGTATGCAATACCAAGATTCACTAAAAATGATATATTATTAAAATATTATTATTTAATGGCATATAAACTAGCCATAATGAATATTATTAACCATATTTTGAGTTTTATATAACATTAACATTAATCTTATGTATTTTATATACAATATATAATAACAAATTCAATTTCTCAGATAAAAGAAGTATTGTTTAAAAAATGTAGTTTTGCCGCCTTTTGATGGTGGACCCATTTTAAATATAGTTTTTACCACTTTTATTTAATATATTTGAAAAAATAAACTTTTTATTTAGAAGTGGGACATCAAAATTTACTTTTGTAAAATTATTGATATTTTTCTAATTAAATTCTTATTTTAATGAATAGTGAAAAATACTTTACTTTTATTCAAAACAACATTATAATATAATTTATTTATACTGTTAGATTATCTTTTTAATTGTTTTTAAAGTATAAATGCATTTTTTTATAATTTAATCCACTTTTGTTCATTTTAAGTAATTTCACATTTAAATTCGACAAAAACACATGATAATCTTTTGATAATTTTTACTTCTTAAAAACCCTCTTTTTGGTTTTTGACAAACAGGATTTTTTTGAAGTAATTTTTTCTAATTATGTGTTATTAATTATGAAAAATGGATTCCATATTTGGAATAAGTGGTTCCAAATTATGATAATAGGTCACTTTTTTTATATTGTGAATAATAACTATGGTAATTTTTATTTACCACACTTAAAGGTAATTGGGTAGATTTGGGTAACTAACAATATGATAAAGATAATAAAATTACCCTAAAGCTTGCCAAAATACTATTGGATGAATTAAAACTGACCCATATCATCTATTGGTTGGAATTTATTCATTTAATTGACTTTTTTCCATGAATGTTATTTAATTATAAGTAAAACAAAAGAACGTGACAACATGTAACTCTTATATATCTTATAAGTATATTAATTTTAATATAGTGATAAAATTGATAAAATGTAGAATATAAATAGTATAAAAAAATATAATGAAATTATATACATCATGTAAATTTATTTATAATTTTTATATATTAAATACTTACCATTAATGATGACACAATAGTGATTTAGAAATTATTTTTTTTAATAGAAATATCAAATTAATGGTTTTAAAAATTTTAAAATAAATATTATTTGAACTAATTAGTGTTCTCCAAGAATTTTATAGGTGACTATGACATATTAGTAGTGTATTAAATATTTTTTTTCAATTTATCTTCTATATGGATTTTATTTAATGTCAAACAATTGAATTGTGTCAAAACTAGCACTATTGATATTTTAAAAAAATAACATATTATTAAATTATTTTAAAATCAAAAAATATTTAAAAATTACAAATTTAAAATTACAAGATCTAATATTTCATAAATTGTTTAATTATGGATAATTTACAACACATATGTAAATAATTATAACTATTTAATTTTTATAATATTATTACCACATATAAAATTAAGTAGATTAAATAAAGTTAAGTTGGAATGATAAGGTTTAAAATAAAATCAAAACAAGTCTAAATTTTATTGTATGAGAATATTTTGTCTCATAACCCTCTTATATTCTAAATAAATGAGTTTGAGTCCATTATAAACTGAATATAAATTTATAATACATTAGTATTTTAAGACATTCCTAAATTGCCATCCTCCCACTTATAAAAGCCCACATCGTCTACCCACATACTCACACCTTTAAATCTCTTTGACTCATCCAAACTCTACTCAAATAATATTTCAACATAACTGCATTCCTTCTAGAGGAAACACTTTAGGA
Source organism: Viscum album (assembly GCA_963277665.1). Classification (NCBI taxonomy): domain Eukaryota; kingdom Viridiplantae; phylum Streptophyta; class Magnoliopsida; order Santalales; family Viscaceae; genus Viscum; species Viscum album. Next base: position 245,576,878 of record OY728160.1, on the reverse strand, counting down.
TTATATACATACTAGGGAGACCTTTTGTGAAAATCAAATGAAGATACTCAAAAAACAAGTAATTATTTTATCACCTCTCACTATTGTAAAATAAGGCTATACCAACGGTTTTAAACCGTTGGTATAGGCTGAAAAACTGTTGGTATATCCTATACCAACAGTTTTCCAAACCGTTGGCTAGTAAGCCGTGAGGAAATCTTTATACCAATGGTTTGATCCAAACCGTTGGTATATTGGTTATATAAATTTAACCCAATGTATACCAACGGTTATAAACCATTGGTAATGCATTTTAGGAAGTATTATGCCAACGGTTCTAAAGCGTTGGTAATGTGATTTTAAAGAAAACTTATACCAACAGTTTACAACCGTTGGTATTGGTTTTCCAGCAACACCTATACCAACGGTTATAAACTGTTGGTATTGGTTTTCCAGAAATCCAGACACCTATACCAACAGTTTAAAACTGTTGGTATAAGTTTTCCCAGAAATCCAGAACACCTATACCAACGGTTTTAAACCGTTGGTATAGTGTTTTTTCAGAATTCCAGCACTCTTATACCAACGGTTTATAACCGTTGGTATTGAGTTTTTTCAGAACTGCAGCCCAGTAGCCCCCCTCCCTCCAGTAGCCCCTCCACTGTACACCTGCATAAATAAAATCACAAAAACACATACAGACTTTAAACAGTATAAAAACACCTAAAATAGAATAAAAAACACATAAAATCATCAAACTCTTCCAACCATGTCATGTAGAACAATTCCCTATTTCAATATTCATAAGACAACAATCATCCAGTAGTAATTCCCCTCACCCCTACAGAACCCCCCAACCAGCATAGCCCCCACCTCCCCATCAAATTATAATAGGCAGAATAGTATAAGAAATACCTATTAGAGTTGAATAAGAGTTTGAAATTGGCTCATATCCCATTTTTTTATGATCCAAGATTTTGGTATGTAATGATTTGTGATGAATTTTTCATTTAACTTTTATTGTTTATAATATATGGTGAAAAGGTATTTTCTTATGAGTCTCGTCACTTATGAACCCATGAGTGAAACTACCCAACTCATGAAAAAGATTTTGTGACTATAGTTGATAAGTGTAAATTTCAGTTGTATTCACTTAAAATGATGTCCTTTTCAAACACAAGAAAGACACTTTTAGTGGTACCGGCCACATCTGCCCTCGGATTGAGGTGGGGTTGACTCATAAAGGTCACAAATGACCCATGGATCGTTTTCCTAAAGTTTCAACAGAATCAGAATGTGTTTGGTCGGTTTTCCGTATGCCGGTAGTTGTTTTCACTTAAAATCCTATCCATTTCAAATAAAAGTGAGACAGTTTGAGTGGTACTAGCCACACCGTGCCTTAGATTGAGGCGGGGTTGACTCGTACACGACACAGATGACGTATGGAAACTTGTCCTAATGTATCAATAGAATTTGAATGCGTTTGGTCTATTTTCCGTATGTCAGTTGTTGTTTTTACTTAAACTGTTATCCATTTCAAAGAAAAGTGAGACACTTTGAGTGGTGCCGGCCACACCGCGCCTCAGATTGAGGCGGGATTGACTCATACACATCACAAATGACCCATGGATCGTTTTCCTAAAGTATCAATACAATCTGAATGCGTTTGGTCGGTTTTCCGTATGTCGTTTATTTTAATTAAAAGCACATCCATTTTAAACAGAAGAAAGACACTTTTAGTGGTATCGGCCGCACCGACCCTCGGATTGAGTCGGGGTTGACTAGTACACATCATAAATGACCCATGGATCTTTTTCCTAATGTTTCAACAAAATACGAATGAGTTTGGTCAGTTTTCCGCATGCCGGTAGTTGTTTTCACCTAAAATCATGTCCATTTCAAATAAATGTGAGACAGTTTGAGTGGTACCGGCCACACCGTGCCTCGGATTGAGGCGGGGTTGACTCGTAAACGGAAAAAATGACCCATGGATACTTTTCCTAAAGTATCAACAGAATCCAAATGTGTTTGGTCCGTTTCTCGTATGTCAGTTGTTGTTTTTACTTAAACTGTTGTCCATTTCAAAGAAAAGTGAGACACTTTGAGTGGTGTTGGCCACACCACCCCTCAGATTGAGGCGAGGTTGACTCATGCACGTCACAAATGACCCATGGATTGTTTTCATAAAGTATCAAAACAATCTGAATGGGTTTGGTTGGTTTTCCATATGTCATTTATTTTAATTAAAAGCACATCCATTTTAATCAAAAGAAAGACACTTTTAGTGGTACTGGGAACACCAGCCCTCGGATTGAGGCGGGGTTGACTAGTACATGTCGAAAATGACCCATGGATCGTTTTACTAAAGATTCAACAGAATCCGAATGCTTTTGAATGGTTTTCTGTATGTCGGTAGTTGTTTTCACTTAAAATCCTATCCATTTCAAATAAAAGTGAGATAGTTTGAGTGGTACCGGCCACACCGTGCCTCATATTGAGACGGGGTTGACTCGTACAAGTCACAAATGACCCATGGATTCTTTTCCTAAAGTATCAATAGATCCTGAATGCGTTTGGTCTATTTCCCGTATGTCAGTTGTTGTTTTTACTTAAACTATTGTCCATTTCAAAGAAAAGTGAGACACTTTGAGTGGTTTCGGCCACACCCTGCCTCATATTGAGGCAGTATTGACTCGTACACATCACAAATGACCCATGGATCGTTTTCCTAAAGTTTCAACAGAATACGAATGTGTTTGTTCGGTTTTCCGTATGCTGGTAGTTGTTTTCAATTAAAATACTGTCCATTTCAAATAAAAGTGAGACAATTTTAGTGGTACCGGCCACACCGTGCCTCAAATTGAGGTAGAGTTGACTCTTACATGAAACAAATGACCCATGGATACTTTTCCTAAAGTATCAATAGAATCCGAATGTGTTTGGTCTATTTCCCATATGTCAGTTGTTGTTTTTACTTAAACTGTTGTCCATTTCAAAGAAAAGTGAGACACTTTGAGTGGTTCCAGGCACACCACACCTTAGATTGAGGCAAGGTTGACTCTTACACGTCACAAATGGCCCATGGATCGTTTTCATAAAGTATCAACACAATCTGAATGCGTTTGGTCGGTTTTCCGTATGTCATTTATTTTAATTAAAAGCACATCCATTTTAAACAATAGAAATAAACTTTTAGTGGTACCGGAAACACCGGCCCTTGGATTGAGGCAGGGTTTACTTGTACACGTCAAAAATGAGCCATGGATTGTTCTCCTAAAGTTTCAACAGAATATGAATGTGTTTGGTCAGTTTTCCGCATGCCGGTAGTTGTTTTCACTTAAAATCCTATCCATTTCAAATAAAAGTGAGACAGTTTGAGTGGTACCGGCCACACCGTGCCTCATATTGAGGTGGGGTTGACTCGTACATGACAAAAATGACCCATGGATACTTTTCCTAAAGTATCAGCAGAATCCAAATGCGTTTGGTCAATTTCCCATATGTCAGTTGTTGTTTTTACTTAAACTATTGTCCATTTCAAAGAAAAGTGAGACACTTTGAGTGGTGTCGGACACACCGCGCCTCGGATTGAGGCAAGGTTGACTCGTACACGTCAAAAATGACCCATGGATTGTTTTCATAAATTATCAACACAATACGAATGGGTTTGGTCGGTTTTCCATATGTTGTTTATTTTAATTAAAAGCACATCCATTTTAAACAAAAGAAAGACACTTTTATTGGTACCAGCCACACCGGCCCTCGGATTGAGGCGGGGTTGATTCGTACACGTCACAAATGACCCATGTATCTTTTTCAAAAAGTTTCAACAGAATCCGAATGCATTTGGTCGGTTTTTTGTATGCTGGTAGTTGTTTTCACTTAAAATTATGTCCATTTCAAATAAAAGTGAGACAGTTTGAGTGGTACCGGCCACACCGTGTCTCAGATTGAGGCGGGGTTGACTCGTACCTGACAAAAATGACCCATGGATCATTTTCCTAAAGTTTCAATAGAATATGAATCCATTTTTATTGCACTCTAAGCCACCAACTATAAACTAAAAGTGATGTCAATAATTGATATTAAGGGTTAAATATAAACTCTTCATATTTTTCATATTATATATGCAAAATTTGCACATAATACAATATAAAAATTTCTTAAAATTACTCAATTTAATAAATATAAAAATTATAAGTAATTGGATATTTTTTTTTTTGTAAATTATATTCCCAATCAATGAAAATATATAAAATAGAGAATAAAAATGTTAAAAATAAATTTTTTAACCAAAAAAATTAACCAATATTTCATTATCATTAAAATGCATTTATCAAAATCAAAAAGACGCACAATTATTTATATTTTTTAACCAACGAAATTCATCACCTAATAAATCATTTTCCACCTCAAAAACCCTCATTTTATTATTTTTAAAATGAACCCCCAATATTACCCATGGATCTAAAACACATAATTTTTCATGTCATGTCCTTAGGCCCTAAATCTTACTTATGGATGACCATATGTCCTTAGGCCCTAGAACACCCATGACCCGACCCGACCCGACCCGGCCCATGGACACCCCAAATTTCGAGTGATTGTTTTTGAATATTAAGATGACCATATTAACTTATCAAATCAGATATCATATAGGGAATCACAGTACCAAGGAATACTAAAGGTCGAGGTAGTAGACTAATCATACAATAAGAATCAAGTGAGAAAAATAGATCTGATAACAACATCCCTATGAAGCAGAGGAAAACCCCAGAGTGGAAAACCAGGTTCAAAAATAAAGAGTTAAACAGAATTCAAAAATGAAATGGATCAATCTTCCCCTGATCACCATCACCATCACCACTATCATCATCGGCCTAATCCTCGCCGCCATCTCTTTCCTCGTCATTATCCTCATCATCGTCCCCATGGTCATTGTCTGCCTCATCCTCGTCCTCAGCCCCATCCTCACCCTCGGCCCCATCCTCGCCCTCTGCCCCATCCTCACCCTCGTCCTCATCCTTATCCCCGCCTTCATCCTCTTCAGCATCCCCATCATCACCAGGAACGTCATGATCTCGATCTCGACTAGATCTTTCGCCTGTTGCATTGGATAATGCACCAATCGACGACATAAATGTATGACAAGCCGAGCTATCCTCTGGTGGAAGTGATGAAGATAAAGCTTTCATTAGTTGCATAAATTCTTTGTCCCTCGTTTGAACTTGTACTTCCAACTCTGTGACCCTTTTATCATATTGTCTTGCTTGCTCCTTGACCTATTCTAACTCAGTCATACTAGAATGGATACCTGGAGAGGACCAATACCTCGTCGGGACTATATTCTTACCAGGTCGGCAGCGTACTCGACCAGAGTGCTCCTCTCCCAAAACCTGATATAAATGATCGTGTGGCCCAAAATTGTCAGGCTCCTGGGCATCAAGAGTCTCTAAAAAATACTGTTAAAAATATTAATATATTAATAAATTTCAAAATAGATATTAAACTTTGAAATAAACAAATTAAAACTTACAATCTTTTCTTGGGTTGATTCATTTACCGCAGTTCCATCTTTTTTTCTTCTACTCGAGTAAAACAATTTTGCTCGAGGGATACGTCCTTCAATATTCAATTTGTGCTTCTGTAATGACATTGAAACAATATAAAGTGCAACTATAATCATATATTCAATATTCAATAAATCATATAATTTAATTAGGTAATAATAAAAAGGGAAATTCCTAACGAAAAATTATAAACAACTATATCGTACCAGTTGCCTCTCATGATCTGACATAGTTGTGCGCCCCAAAGTGTGGAGGTATTGCTTTGAATCAATGTTTTTTTTTTGTTTTTTCAGAAGATTCCTAAATAATGTTTAATAATAAATAAGATTATATTAATGAAAAATATGATAACTCTGATTTAAATACCTCAAATGAGATTAATAACTTAAATTTTCCAGTCGCCCAATGGGTAATCATTTGGAGATATTTCTCTATCGGGCAGTCATCCATGATAGGTAATGTCTCTAAATCCGTTCCCACCCTATCACACCATCCAAAATACAGTTCATGCTTATAATCTCTCCAAATCTCTCCCAACTCTTTTAAACGCGTTGGTCGTGCACCTTCCCCATTAGGGAAGTTAAACCGAAGATGAAACCCAATAGATTAGTTCATATAAATACAAAAAAAATACTACATTAAATCCAATATATTTTTTACCCATATTTGTGCCCACGCATTATCTTTGACATCGTGTGGCAGGTGTCTCCAAGAGAGAGGGATGATCGGAATGATATCGGAGTATTTGGCTAGCGTTGCCAAAAAACCCCGACATTCCTGCCCAGATTTCTCAATCATTTTTCCATCAACATTATATTCAAACATCAACTGTGTCTGGCGGTTCCATACCACACGCAAGCGCGTACGCCCCCTACCCCTCCTCCTATCTGTAGATGAATCTGTTATTAAAGAAAAATAATATCAGTACAAGTTATAATAAAATAAATTTTGGTATAAAAATTTGATAGAGTCAGATAAATATACCTGTGGTAGTCGGATCAATGGGCGTCAGTGGATGTGTAGAAGTTGAAGGAATATCCTATAAAGATGGAGTGTCCCTCAGTGTACACTCCTCAGCCGCATACTATGTCGCATCAGGAGTTGAAGAAGGTGGAATATAATAGCTCAGAGATAATGAACCAGAAGCAAAAGATGATGGCATAGACGTCTGGCCAACAGGTAGTGTAAACATCAGAGGTCTAAATATCCCGTGTGTCCCTGGAGACACACCAGGATCAAAATGGGGTGAAGAATATACGTCTGTGGTGGTGGATCGTCTAACTCTCAACCCATGAGCTCTCATACCACTGGCCTCAGTACCAGGCCCACTAGATGATCGTCCATCTCTGACACCACCCCCCCCCCTCCTACCACTAGCCACTCTACTGGGAGAAATATTAGTCTCCTCGTCAGATATCTCTCGTCTAGGGGGTCGATCCTGAAAAAAAGTTTAACACATAAGTAAACACATGATATTATAAGTTATTGAAATATTTAAATTTGAAATAAAATACTCACAACAGGGATGAGTGGAGGAAAACTCATCTATACCATGTGACAATTATTATCTGTCATCTTTTTCCGTCGCCTCTCTTTAATGGGTGTCATTTCCTGCAATGAAAACAAATATGGAAGTAATTAAAAACAGATAACTAATGTGTAACACAAAAAAAATATAGAAAAACCATTTTGATAAAAAAACATAAAGTAAATGAACATTTATGGTGGTTTGAAGGTATGTACTAGGATACACACTCTGAATGATGTAGGTGACACATGTAGGTGAGAACACGACTGTAGATTCTATATATTTCCACCAAAACATCGAGTTCACAATCAACTCTGACAATTGAACTATTGGCGTCATCATAAGTAATAAATGGATTTCTTCCAATTGTAGTAGGGATAGTGACAACTTCATCATCACCATCATCAAAAACATGTCTGGGATTTACTTCAATAATTACACCGAATTTAGGATGACGATGATCTTTGACATAAAAAAATTGTTTCACCATTGATGCCAATACATATGGTTCATCGGTGGAAAGAGTGCGATTCATGTCAATAAATCGAAATCCAAAATCATCAATAAAGGTGCCTTGCCTCTTCATTGAATCAAACCATTGAAATTTCATCAAGGAATACACAATCCTTAAGGATCTTGTTGCGAGTACATGATTTTTATACTTTAAATTCTCTAGGGAGATCAAGATGAGGAGTATGATAACGATCAGGGGAGTGGCGGGACTGTCCAAAGGGGGTGTGGGGTGTCCAGGGGGTGCGGGGTGTCTTGGGGGGGTGGGGTCGTCCGGGGGGTCGGAGGTGTCCAGGGGGTCGGGGGTGTCCAGGTGGGTGGGCTGTCCGCGGGGGTGTTCAGGCTATCCAATGGGGTAGGGGGAGTCCAGGGGGTGGGAAGGCTGTCTAAGGAGGTGAGCGGGGTGTCCAGGGGGTGGGTGGGGCTGTCCGGGTTGGGGGGGGGGGTACAGGGTGTCCAGGGGGTGGGCTGTCCAAGGAGGTGAGCGGGCTGTCCGAGGGGGTACAGGGTGTCCAAGGGGGGTGCGGGGTATCAAGGGGGGTATTCGGGCTATCCAAGGAGGTGATCAGGGTGTCCAGGGGGTGGGTGGGGCTGTCTGGGGGGTGGGGGTACAGGGTGTCCAGGGGGTGGGCTGTCCAAGGAGGTGAGCGGGCTGTCCGGGGGAGCGGGCTATCCAAGGAGGTGAGCAGGATGTTCGGGGGGTACAGGGTGTCCAAGGGGGGTGCGGGGTGTCCAGGGGGTTGGGTGGGCAGTCCAAGGAGGTGAGCGGGGTGTCTAGGGGGTGGTTGGGGCTATCCGGGGGTGTACAGGGTGTCCAGGGGGTGGGCTGTCCAAGGAGGTGAGCGGGCTGTCCGGGGGTGGGTGGGCTGTCCAAGGAGGTGACCAGGCTGTTTGGGGGTGGTACAGGGTGTCCAAGGGGGGTGCGTGCTGTCCAGGGGGGTACGGGGTGTCTAGGGGGTGGTGGGTCGTCTGGGGGTTGGAGGTGTTCAGGGGGTCGGGGGTGTCTAGGGGGGTCGGGGTGTCCAGGTGGGCGGGCTGTCCGCTGGGGTGGTCAGGCTGTCCAATGGGGTAGGGGGAGTGCAGGGGGTGGTTAGGCTGTCCAAGGAGGTGAGCGGGGTGTCCAGGGGGTGGGTGTGGCTGTCCAGGGGGGTACAGGGTGTCTAGGGGGTGGGCGGGCTGCCCATGGGGGGTACGGGGTATCCAGGGGGTGGGTGGGCAGCCCATGTGGGTGGCGTGGCTGTCCAGGGGGGATGTCCAGGGGGTGGGCGAGCTGTCCACGGGGGGTGGTCGGGCTGTCCACGGGGGTGGTCGGGCTGTCCACAATTGATTAATTTGATGACATAGTATAGGTATATTTATATGAAAAGAATACCCCCACAATAATGATGCAGCCCTGTCATTAGTTTAAACCCCTAGAACACATAAAAGAATCTAGTATGGACATTTACTAAAATATTTAACACCATAAGAATTAAAATACACTCTAAATATAGTTTGAGAGTATATAATGGTGTGTGTGAAAAAAATTATATTAAATCAATTTAAATGAATATGGAACAAATGAGGGTTTACAATACACTAAGAGTACCTCAAACAATCCAAAACCACTATAGCTCCACATATTTGACTTCATGAAACAGGACCTGGAAATCTTACCTATGTCTTTACTAATGACCACCTAATTGGAACACTATTTATGGTTCTTGAACACAACGAACAACCTATGTTTGGTCTCTAACAACTCAATCACCCCCTTGTAGATCATAATCTTGTTTCCCCTTATACTAAAATGGTCTCACTAGAAGATACTTCTAATGCTGGTCCTAAACCATTCATTCTCCACAAAACAATGATCAAAGAATCATTGGACACATCTTAATGACGATACAAGATCATCACATAAACACATCAAAACAGAAACAAAAACATATAAGATGGATCTAAATCAAAAACATAATTAGATAAATTTCAATAAAAAATAAGGTACCAATTAATAAGATACCTTAAACACATCAAAAATAATAACAAAAACATAAACACACCAAAATCAAAAACACAGAAACAAAAACATATAGGATGGGTCTAAATCAAAAAAATATAGGTTAAATGAAAACAGAAACAAAAACATAAACACATCAAAATCAAATCTAAAAACTGAAATATTAGATAAATTTCAATTTAAATAAGGTGACGGTTAATAAAATACCTAATTTAGGATGGGTTTTATGAGATTTGGAAGTAGATTCAACACCTTGGATGGGATGGAAGAAGAGGAACCTGAAGGAGCTCGAAGATCCAAACTGGTCCGGCGGAAGGAGCTCCAAAATCGCATGTTGCTCCCATTTAGGGGTCTGTATTGCGAATGGGGGAGAGGACAGCCCACTGCCAATTTGGGGGAAAGTTGTGCCAACGATTTTTAAAAACCGTTGGTATATAATTTCAGGGCACACCTATACCAACGGTTCATTAGAACCGTTGGTAAAAACCTCCCCCAACCACACTTATACCAATGGTTCTTTAGAACCATTGGGAAAAACCTCCCCCAACCACATTTTTACCAATGGTTCAATGAGAACCGTTGCTAAAAATCCCCTAAACACATCAATACTAACGGTTTACTAGAACCGTTGGTAAATCCTTCCCTAAACCATCCTTTACCAACGGTTCTATGAAACAGTTGGTATGTAAGTGTGGGGAAAAACCCACATTCCAGTAGTGTCTTTCAAACTTATTTTCTTCTTATACATCGTTTTAGTATGTTGTTCCCATACTAAATTAATAAATAAATATTATTATTTATGATGAGATGTTATAATAATTATGTGACAACCTTATACGTCCTTTTATCTATCCAACAAATAACAATATCACCATGAGTGTGTGCGTACGACATACTGTCTCCACGCCATGGTGTAATCTGTTATTCAACAATACATTAATTGGATGTGTATAATAATGGGTATACTGGATTTAAATAATTAATATAACATGATTATAATTATTTATAATTAATATACCATCCAATTACATACCATTTAAACCATCAAAGTGAATGATATCGTTGTGTGTGCATGCGTACGACCTACCGTCTCTACGGCGCAATAAGATTCAATCTATGCATTAACCATTCATTAATGATTATAAAGCATATATAATAAATAATAATGAAATACGTGACATAATAATTCCACTGAATTTATTTTTATACATATATATATATATCATTTTCTTTCTTTCATTCAATTCAATAAGGAAACAGAAACAGCGTTCATGCAGATGTATGACATACGGTGTCCATGAATGGTGTATTCTATTTCATTTATCTATCTGATATATATATTTCTATAATAAATATTTGGTATATATAAATCATGTTTTACATTCTGGATGTAATTAAATCATTATCTCTTAATAATATCATGAATAACAAGTCAAAACACGTACGATAAATAAAACGATTGTTACCCAAAACATTGCTTTAACATGGAATTGATAATTGAACAGGTAATATAAAGTCATAAGTGAATCATAAATAATATATTAAATATTATTATTGTTCTATTAAAAATAATAATATGTTAAAACCCACTATACAGAAGATTCAGATACATATGAAGAATATCGGACCTAAGGTAATGTATTATTTTGTCTCACTTTTATTTATGTAGTACATATGCCTTATACACCACCTACTTATTTTGTGTGGTGTTTATGATTCCCATGAATGTTTGTAGGATTATTATTATTAAGGTTATATATTCATATAATTTTCATTATTTTATGAGGTGTATTATTCAACTGATTAGAAATTGGTAATGGATAACTTTTCAAATCTCATTTTTATCTAAAATTGTTTATTCGTAAGTATTTACTGGGGTATATTTATCATCCACGTCCATGTTTCATAAATATCTGTTTAAAAATTTTATTTATATACTTATATAATTTTTAAAATTCAATTTTACCCATTGGAAAAATTTTACTGAATGGTATGAATGGAATATTTTGTCTTTTTTGGTATGAGATACTTTTTGAATTTTTTGGAAAAAGTACGAGAAAATTGTTTTTTACCTTGCATGACATGAATGGGTTTTTACGCTTTCATAATGCCTTATTTCCCTGAATAATCCCCTACAATCGTACATGGTTATTTTCACATAAAATGGTTTCTTCTAAAATTGTTTGTCATTTTGAGGAAGGAAAACGTTTTTGAAGAAAAAAAAGGATATTTTCCCCAGGAATTAATTTCAAATGTTTTCTTGAAATTATTTTCCATTAAAGATGACACTATTTAAATAAAGTTATCTTTCTATCCCTATTATTACTATGATTTTATTGTTTTTATGATGGAATATTATTTAGTAAATCCATTTGTTTTATATTAATTGTGATGGAATGATTCTTAAGAAACCCACTTTATTTCATGGGTTTTTCTATGGTAAATATTTTTATGTTTTTTGTGGAACATATAAGAATGATTTTACTATGAGATGGGTGGGACCTATATCTCCCTCCAAAGAATTAGGTAAAGATTTATATCTCATGAGATATACATGACTAGAATGAGAAGTAAACCAAGTTCACTAATACAGGGCCGGAATGACAAATAAATCTTGTTCAGTAATACATGGTTGAATAGAAAGTAAACATAGTTCAGTAATGGACTCTATCCATTATGATGGTCTTGGAAGTAATTCCTTATCTACTATGGAAATCATATTATGTGATTATTTTTTTTACACAATTCCATGTTTTATTCCAACGCTATTTTATCATGGTTAATGTTCCTTTATGATTTATCCCTTATGTACAACCAAGATTTAATTCATTATTCATGATTTGGATATTTAATCTTTATGTTCATGTTTTTACATTATTATGTTTTTGGTTTGTTTTATGTTTTTAATATTTACCCTTACTGAAAATTTGATCTCACCCATTTTATGTTTTCTTTTCACCAGGATATAAAGAATTATTTTAGTTAGGAAAACAAAATGGGAAGATCATTATGGGAGATGATGATGATCTTTCAACAAGTTAGAAGATTATGTTTAATGTTTCCAAATACACTAAACTAATATACTATTTGAGAATCTTTTTGTGTAATTTATTAAGTTTTCTACAAAATTAATGTAATGTCCTTGTATGTCAAGCTTGGGTCGTTAATGTTGGTATTAGAGAAAAGGTTTTGTTAACCTTTGGAAACTAGGATGTGAAAACTTTAGTGATATCCCTAGAGATATATCTAAGGTATGTCTATTTATGTCCCAAATTCTATGTATAACTATAGTTTATAGTCCTAGAATTATGGTAACGGTCATGAATAACATAGGATTAAACCTAAGATGTTAGAGATTAAAAGTACTCCCCCTGGATTATGTTGTTTCCTAATATGATTTTTACCTCTCAGACTATTATTTTTGGGTTTTAGACAATGGATGGAACCCAAAAGAATCATGTTAATGCTGGATGTGATGGGAAATGCAATTTTTTTCCTCTTGTATAAACAAATGTTATGGGATATCGAATAAAGAATGTTTTTTCTATGACCACAAATCATGCTAGGCTTCCAAATGACCAGAGGTGGGAATAATGTTCTCTTAACTCTTTCCTATGGAAAAATACACCTTATTTTAGTGGAACGACAGATCCACTAGTTTCAGAGAAATTTATTTTTACATTTGATGAGATATTTTCCATTATCTATTGTTCTGAACGTGAAATGGTTAAGTTGGGAACTTATTGTTTGGATGGTAAAGTGAATATATGGTGGAACTTTATTAAGCATATGATGCAATAGGATAAAATTGACTCCATAGATTGCGATGAGTTCAATAACTTATTTTTCATTATGTTCCTTCCATATATTCTTTTTAAAATAGTGATATTGCAATTTCTAATTTATCTCATGGTTATGATAAGAAAATAAGGATAGAATTCAAAGGAAACTATAAAAATTACGAAGAAAGGAATATTATATATTCTTTATACTCAAATTTTTGAAGGAAACATGGAGGAAATTGTCTTAAGGGGCTGATAAATGTTTTATGTGTGGGAAAGAAGGTCATCAAGAATTTTACTTCCAAAGTAATGGGAATAAACCGAAATATCCAAAGAGTTCACCTTCCAAAAATCAGGGCTACAAGTGTAAGGAAATGGGGCATTATGCTAACAAATTTCTATAATACAAGGGATATGGATGTTTATCAACGCCAACAACCTCTTATGTCCAAAGGCAAAGGAAAATAACTTGTAATAATTGTTGGAGATGTTGAGTACGACAACAAAGTGGTGGAAGGATTAAGTTTTTATGTAATGGGATTACAAAATAGTGTTGCTAAATCTCTTTTATAGTTCTATGGAATATTAGAATATCATTGTATTGGTCCATTGTGATTTTCCATAAGTACGTAGTAACAATAATCATGAAAACTGATTGAAATGTTTTTGGATACAACATAATATGTTCATAATAAAGGGATATTCATATAATGAGATGTTTGATAGTATTAATAACTGATAAAAGGGAAAAGTGATATCATGGTTTGAGCGTATTGAATTTTTTGTATTTTTGGTGTGTGTAAAGAGTTAATTTTGGTAGAATTCATGTTTTAACTAATTTTCTATAGTAATTCATGTTATTATCATGTTTTTATGGAATACATGATTGTTTTTCACATGTTTGGAATGTGACAACCAAGAACTACCTTATGAGATATGGGAGATAAATGTTAAGCTGATTTAATTCACCTGTTTCTAGAGTTTTATATTTTCAGTTATTGGAAGGATTGAATAATTATCCATTTATAGATTGTATAAGATATATTTTGGTTTCTATTTTTATATTAATGTATTATCTCCCTATAGGTGGACTTATGCAAATTTGCTTACCTATGATAAAACTTTTGTTGAGATAGATGGAATGACCAATCATTCTATCGCATGATCTTCTATAACATCATGAATGAAACATTTAACTTCATTTATTCAAATAAGAGATGAAGTGAAAAAAATTCAAAGCACGAACAACGGTGGTATTGTACCAAAATCAAGTACGTATTTATTCTCATGGGAAATTCTTCAACATTAGTTAAAGGTTCTTGAAAACCTAAAACGTTTTCCTAGTATATTCTTATCTGATGAATTATATTGTCCCTTAAATCATTGCATATTTCTGGATTTCTGGTAGATAACTTTCACCAAACCTTATTCTCTATCACTATCCCTCAGAACATTATGGTTATATTTTTCTTCCATATGTATTCTTTCACTTCCAACCTATGTTCTCTTGTGTGGAAACCTAGTGATGAGTTACCTTGGGTAGCTATTATGTTTCTATCATTTCTTTATCAAATGAAGTTTTAGTATTCCTTTTTAAGATGTGTTTTTATATGAAAGAAACTTTGAATTATTAAACCTTTTATAACCCCAATGAATTTTGAGGGCGAAATACATTTTAAGGGGGGTATAATGTAACACCCTAAGATTTTATGACAAAGATTCTTTTTATTTTCTTTGATATATTATGTTGTACACTACGAAAATATTAGCTTTCACTATATGAAACATTTTATTAGATTGTAGTATACACAACACTATTATTTGATTCTGTTACACACAAAAGAAACCTTCTTATATAGCTTATATTGTAGGGTATACTGAGTTTTAATAAACAATGATATATTATTAAAATATTATTATTTAATGGGATATAAACTAGTCATTATGAATAGAATTAACCAAATTTTTTATTTTATATAACGTTAAAATTAATCTTATTTATTTTCTATATATTATATAAAAACAAATTAAATTTCTCAGATAAAAGAAGTATTTTTTAAAAAATGGAGTTTTTCCACCTTTTAAGGGCGCAACCATTTTAAATCTGGGTTTTAACACTTTTATATATTCTATTTTGAAAAATAAACTTTTTATTTCAAATCGGGACATCAAAATTTACTTTTTTTATTTTTTGGTATTTTTCTGATAAAATTCATATTTTTATGAATAGTGAAAAATATTGCATTTTAATTCAAAAATGATTTTTAATCTAATTTATTTATATAGTTAAATTGTCATTTTTAGTGGTTTAAAAGTTTAATTAGATTATTTTTTATCACTTCATCAAATTTTTTTCATTGAATATAATTTCACATTTAAATTGGACATAAACACATCATAATCTTTTGATAAGTTTTTACTTCTTAAAAACCTTCTTTTTGGATTTTGACAACAGGAATTAATTTTAAATTAATTTCTTCCATTTTTTGTTTTGAATAATGAAAAATGGATTCCATATTTTGAATCAGTGGGTCCAAATTATATTAATAGGTTACTTTTTGGGATATTATTAATAGTAACTATGAAAATTTTTATTTACCACAGCCAAAGGTAAATCGTGTAAATTAGGGTAACTAATAAAATGATAAAGATAATAAAGTTACCCTAAAACCTGAAAATATCTTATTGGATGAATTAAAGTCAAAAAATATCACCTATGGGTCGGAATTGATTCATTTAATGGACTTTTTTCCATTAAAGTGGTGTAATTATAATTAAAACAAAAGAATGTGACAACGTATCACTCTCATATATCTTATAAGTATAATAATTTTAATATAGTCATAAACAAGATAAAACTTAGAAAATAATTACTATCCATAAATATAATAAAATTATATACATCATGTAAATTTATTTATAATTTTTATATATTAAATAATTACCATTAATGATGACACAATAGTGATGTAGAAATTATTTTATTGAATGAAATGTCAAATAAATAGTTTTAAAAATATTAAAATAAATATAATTTGAAGTAATTAATGTTCTCCCATAATTTTCTAGGTTACTATGACTTTTTATAAGTTTATTAAATATTTTTTTTCTAATTTATCTTTTTTTCGGTTTTATTTAATGTCAAACAAATTAATACTATCAAAATCGACACTATTGATATTTTATAAAAAGAATATATTATTAAATTTTGTAAAATTCCAAAAAATATTTCAAAATTACAAAGTGAAAATTATATGGTATAAACTTTCATAATGTATCTAATTATGGACAATTTACAACACATAAGTAAATATTTATTACCATTTAATATTCAGAATATTATTACCACAAATAAAATTAAATATATTAAATAAGGATAAATCAAGATGATAAGGTTTAAAATAAAATAAAAACATAAATAAATTTTATTTTTTGGGAATATTTCGTCCCATAATCATCCTATCTTCTAAATAAATGAGTTTGGGGCCATTATATATGGAAATCAATTTCTAATAACTTGATATTTTAAGAATTTCCAAAAGTGACCCTCAAATCTCTTATAAAAGGTCACCACTTACTCACACAATTAAAGCCCCTTGTCTCATCCAAACTCTGCTCAAATAATCTCTCAAAATCCCTAACTTCCTCCAAGATTCCACACATTAGTTATAAATCCATCATAGAGAGAGATTTTATGAAAATCAAAAGGAGATACTCGAAAAAGAGTTAATTGTTTTCTCACCTCTTTAAAAATTATTTTCTTATTATACACCCTCTTCATATTTTTTCCCATAATAAAGTAATAAAAATAGTATATTATACATTCTGATATGTTATTATAATTATGGTAAAACCTTATAGTGCCTTTTATCTATCCTATGAATAATAATATCACCATGCGTGCGTGCATATGACTTACTGTCTCCACATCATGGTGTAATCTATTATTCAATAATAATTTAATTGGATGGGTATAATGATGGGTATAATGGATTTAAATAATGAATATAACATTATTATATTTCTTTATAATTAATATACCATCAAATTCCATACCATTTAAACCATCGAATGGAATGATATCGTCGCTCATGCGTACATATGGCATACCGTCTCCACGACGCGATGAGATCCATTCTCCACATTAACTATTCCAAAATAATTATAAAGTATATATAACAAATAATAATGAAGTATATGATATATTAATTCTAATTTAATTATATATATATATATATATATTTCATTTACATGATTCTACTCAATTCAATAAGGAAACGGAAACAACGTTCCTGCGTATGAACGACCTACGGTCTCCATGAACAGTGTATTCCATTTCATTTATCTATAATTTATATATATTTCTATACTAAATATTTATTATATATAAATATTTTTTTACATTATATAAGTATGTAAATCATGATCTAATAAATAATATCATGAATAACAAGTCAAAACATGTACGATAAATAAAACGATTATTACCCAAAATGTTGCTTTAACAGGGAATTGATAACTGACCTGGTAATATAAAGTCATAAGTGAATCATATGTGATATAATAAATATTATTATGGTTATTTGACAAGTTAATAATGTTTTTAAACCCAATATACCGGATTTTCGGATACATACAAAGCATATCAGACCTAAGGTAAGGAATTATTTTGTCTCACTTTTATTTATGTGGGACATATGCCTTATACACCACTTATTTTTTTTTGTTCATAATTTAAATGTATTTTTTTATTATTCCTATTATGAAGTGTATATATTAATATAATTTTCTTTATTTTAGGTGTCATATGATTCAACTAATTATAAATTGGTAAGGGATAACTTTCCAAATCTTTTTTTTATCTAAGATTATTTATTCATAACTATTTACTGGGTTATATTTATCATCCACAACAATGTTTCCTAAATATATATTTAAAACTATTATTTATAAACTTCAATAATTGTGAAAAGTCAATTTTACCCATTTATAAATTTTTACTTAATTGTATGAATGGAATGTTTTTTTGTTTTTGGTACGAGGTACTTTTTGACATTTCCATAAAAAGTACCAGAAGAATGGTTTTTTAACTTGCAAAAGAATTTTTACACTTTCATAATGCCTAATTTCCATTATTATTTCCCTACAAGCATACAAATATAATTTCGTCTAAAATTATTTCTTCTAAAATTGAGGGCCATTTTGAGGAAGGAAAACATTTTTGAAGAGGAAAGGATATTTTTCTCCGGAATTAATTTCAAGTGTTTTCTCAAAATTATTTTCCATCAAAGATGACACTCTTTAAATAGGGTAATATTTATATCCCTGTTATTACTATGATTTTATTGTGTTTATGATGGAATGTTATTTAGAAAATCCATTTGATTTATATCAATTATGATGGAATGATGTTTAAGTAACCCATCTTATTTCATGGGTTATGATATGGTAAAAGTTTTTATGTTTTTTGTGGCACATGTAAGAATGATTTAACTATGAAATCGGTGGGACCTATATATCCCTCCAATGAAATGGGTAAATAATTATATCTCATGAGATATACAATAGAAGAATGGAATTTAAATCTATTTTTAGTAATACAGTTCTGTAACGACAAGTAAATTTGGTTCAGTAATTCATCGCTGGAACGGAATGAGAACTCAGTTCAGTAATGGAATTTTTCCACTATGATGGTCTTAGCAGGAATTTCTTGATACTATAGAAATATTATTATGTGCTTATTTTTTACACAATTCCATGTTTTAGGCCAATGCTATCTTATCATGGTTAATTTTATTTTATGATACATTCCTTATGTTCTACCAAGATTTACTTCATCACTCGTGATTTTGAAATTTAAACATTATGTTCATGTTTTTACATTATTATGTTTATGGTTTGTTTTATGTTATCAGTTTTTACCCTTACTGGTCATTGTAGCTCACCCTTTTTATGTTTTATTTTCCCCAAGATATAAAGAAATGTTTTGGGTAGGAAAAAAAGGGGAACATATTTATATGATATGTTGAAGATATTCCACCAAGATAGAAGATTATGTTCCATGTCTCTAAAGACACTAAACTATCATAGTCTTTGGGAATCTATTTGTGTCAAATATTAAGTATTTTGAAAAATTAATATAATGTCCATGTACGTCAAGATTGTGTCTTTAGAGGCGCATTCGAATATTATACTGATCCAAGGGTAAAAACCATATTACAGATAAAATAATG
Organism: Viscum album; assembly: GCA_963277665.1. NCBI lineage: Eukaryota > Viridiplantae > Streptophyta > Magnoliopsida > Santalales > Viscaceae > Viscum > Viscum album. The sequence continues at coordinate 245,557,277 of OY728160.1, read as the reverse complement.
GTCTTAGATTTCTTAAATGATGAACCATTTTACAGTTATTCAAAAAATCTGAATAAAAATTATGATCTTAATATAGACTACTTAATAATTTTATTTTGTTTTCACCGAGAATTTGTGTACCTCAAAATCTTTCACCAACTTTGTGTTAAACCCCAAAAATATTCAATTGAATCTTCCATGATGTTAACTTGTAGTAAAGGCCTTTAAAAAAATTATAAAAAATTCTCTAATAAATTATTTTTCCATATAAGAAATTAATAATTTAACATAAGGGGATTTAGGAATACCCAAAAATAGTAACTAGATGTTACAACCTCCCCATCGTAGGAACTTTTTGTCCCCTAAAAGCCTATGAAGAAGCCTCCACATCAAAAATTTGTGACCACTGCTCTCTCATCAGTGCCTCCCTCTCCCAAATCTCTTGAGAATCAAAACTATGCTGCCATAACACATGGACTGAATATATAATCATCCCATGAAGTACCTTGGTCTCAGAATCAATAACCCTGATTGGTTGTTTAGTTATACATAAATCATGTTCTACTTTAATATTACGCTAATTGAGAACATGAGACGGGCCAGATAAATACTTTCAAAGACAAGATACACATAACACATTTTTTTATCAGCTTTGGATGTCATGGTAGTGTCAAATGATGTGAAACTATCCCCACCTACTCAAAAACCTCAAAAGGTCCAACACAATGAGGAGAAAGCTTCCCTTTTATTCCCAAGTCGTCGATGACCCATCTGGGGTGAAACTTTTAAGAAAACCTATTTACCAACTGAGAACTCCAAAGGCCTATGGTGATGATCAACGCATGACTTATATCGGCTCGGGGCCTTTAACATTCATTGAAGAACCAACTGAATCTTTATTGTCATATCCTATACTAAACTTGGTTCAACCAAGGAACTTTCACCAATCTCCGACCAACATAACGGATATTTACATATACATCCATAAAATACCTCAAAAGGATCCATTCTAATCGTAGACTAGTTATTGTTTTAATAAGAAAACTCAACCACTCTTACCACACAGTAAACTAGAAAAGACAAAAATAAACATGATAGGAAATATGAAGATAACTGGAGGGATATCACCACTCATTTAGTCGCACCCTAGATAAAAATTAAACACTGGTATCACTTTCCACAACTCCTAATAATAAGGCCCATCTCTGCTCGACCTTGGGTCCCATTATCCTTAAAAGTCAAGAGACACACCACTAGGTGTAATAAGTTTGACCCATAAAAGATAAAAAAACAATCAGTGAATTATTCAAAATGATCCAATTCATCTGAAATATGATGTAAATAGGTTTCATATCGAGTACCAGAAAACATCAAGAAAACCTGACATCTGATAGAGAGAAGACACAAATGGAATTATGGAGACCCTACTCTCTCTTTATAAAAAGGGTGATAATAATATTCAATGAAAAAATATAGTTTCGCCATATTAAGATAAATAAGATTAATGATAATGGTTGAAATAAATGAATGAGATAAACCAATATCAAATAGAACAGTTACTAAATATGAATTTATAGTAATATTACCTCTCATGGTCACTAGATCCACATCATCTTCCTATGGAGACTCTTCCACTGCGTGAAGAAGCATCGTTCCAGATGCCTATGGCTGGAACCCTTTTTTACGTGAATCATTTTATTACCCCATAGTTTTATGAGGAGGTGATGATTTTTTTCCACTATTCAGAGTAGAAAAGTTGTGGCATAAATTATATAATTTACCTAAATATCCACAAGAGTTTCAGTTCTTGGGTGCCTTAGTGAAAACCATCTTGGAATTTCATATTTTTCCACACTGATAAAAAATAAAATAACTTCAACATGGTGCTGTAGGAGGTATAGAATGACTCCACTATCAAAAATTTCCATAAGAATAATCACACTTCCGTTTTATTTGATGGAACCAACGCCGCCCTGGGAGAAAAAGAAACTCCCGATAATCCTGACTTGCCATCCAGGTCCATCTCAACCATCATCGCCCTATCTAGCACATCAACATAAGTGGGAAGCTTCAGTAAGAAAACATTAGAATGAATATATGATCATAGCTCCAGCATGAACCATTGAACATTTATCCTATCATTAGATACTATCTCATGATAAAAATGAACTAACTCAACAAAGCGATTTGAATAATCGGTCACAGTTTTTTCAGCATGCTCAAGTGTGAAAAATTCAATAGCCATAGATAACACCATTGACACTTGATAGAACTAGTTGGGGAAAATAACATTGAATTCACTCCACTCTAAGACCTCATATTTCCCTATCATCACCATCGTGTCCCACCATCTCCTGTTCAATCCTTCCAGCATAAATGTGGCACACATCACCTTGATCGTGTCTGGTATTTCCAAGATCCCAATTAGAGATTTTATCTTTCTCACCCATTCCTCAGTAGGTTGAGGGTTAGTGGGGCCTTTGAAAACTGGTAGCTTCAGGTGAAGGAACTATTGAGAATTATTTTGAAGGATGTTCCCCTAGGGACCCACAACTAGAGCATGAGCGGGAACTAGTAGTAGGGCTTGTACCAGAGATTGGACAATACGCATGATCACCCCTACTAGAATCAGATACACAATATGATTTTCTTTCTAAGGTTCTGCAGTAACCTATTCTTGGATCTGATTTACGCATCTTCTCAGAGGAATGATGCAACACAGCATTAGAAGATAAAGAAAGACATTAGAACAACACTCAAAATGATTAACAGGGACAATAATTCTCAACATAAGAAACAAAAAATATTTCTATTCCACTCTATCCAAATAAAAATAGGGAAAATACTAAACCTAATCCATAAGGTTTCTTTCCCTAACCACTGATCACGACAAAAGATTCATTGCGGTGAGTGCTGGTCAGGCACTCAATTGAAACTACCTCCCAAGTCCCATTAAGATTTAAAAAGGAATTTTTTATTCAAGACAAAGTCTCAACCACCCTCTCATACTATTTTGTCACAAAAAAACATGGGTACCCTGGTTACCCGATAACCGGTCCATCCTTGACATAGCCTGAAGGGAGTTCCCAATCTCCACGACTTGGTGACTAGAACCTAGCATCACACAATATGCTAGTGGGAATGATTTTTCCACCAAAAATGTGTATGAAAATAAACATGATAGTATGCATAACAAAATAAACTCTACTGGGAGTAATACACTAGAAATCAACAAGGAATAAACCATTCCAAAGCACTACAACTAAAGTACTGAAATAGGAATACAACCTTAAGACCCATAAGAAAACAACTTACTAAGACCAAAGATCAAAAGTTGGATCCACCTCCAAGAGGTCCCTTCCTATTTCTCAAACCAAGAAGAACAATGTCTTATAACATATAATTGAAAAAGTAGGGTGTGAGCTTAAGCCTAGTAGGATACCACCAAATATTCCATAACAGAATCCAAATATGGATTAACCAAAGTAATTCTTTAAATTATGAAAGATAAATAGGGTTGGAAATTCAGAAACATATTTGATAAAAACATGCTATAAATTTCAAGTGATGGAAAATAACTTTAAGAGAAGGGTTTACAAATGATGGAATATTTATAAAATCACGGCTTAAAAAAGTTAAATAAAATAGTTTATGTAAATTCACCCAAGGCATGTAAGGATGTTTTACAACATTAGTATAAATTTATATCTCATATATAAATAAAAAATTAAGCAACATGGTCATCTTCCAAATAGGTATGATATTATTTATTGTTATTGGACACCACACTCTCTAAGTCATCTCAACAATATGAGTACACATACATCCTCTGGACACTATTCATCGAGGACTCTTCACCATTTACTAAGAGATGTGACCTGATTCATGTATGTTCTAGAATGTTGTAGTAATCATTGAGTGAATCCAAATAACTCACCAACTACATAAGGCTTTCATGTGATATTACAAAATCAAATATGGGAAATTTATTTTATGACTGCTTAAAATAAAATTAATCCCATTATTCCATTTAAATTCCATTGTTCAATTTAACACAAAAATAGGTATTAATAAAAAACATTCATCTTTAACAGATAAAACCATTGAGTTTCTATCAAAACATTTTAAGCCATTTTAACAAGTTTGAAATCCATTCAAAACTAAGTCCATCAATTTTAGAATTCTTTTCCACAATTACATTCAAAATTTTAATTGAAAAAATTTACATCAATCCACAATTTAAATTTACCAAATTCCCATGCCAAAAACCCATTTTTCGGAAAAAACCTTTACTCACCGAAATTGGATTTTTTAAAAAAACAATTAAAAACTATAAGATTCATATTTAAACAATTTAATTTGAATTAAAACAATTGAATATTAAACAAACCGATTAGGTTTAATATAAATTAAGCATCATGATAGAACCATCTATCTGACTGTCATCAATAAAAGCAGAAAATTTAAACCACCCTATGTGGTTTAATACACCTCTTCATTATATTATTATCATAATCACTGAAAAACGAAAAATAAACATTTATCAGGTGTTCCTAGAACCAAAACATCTATTTTATTTCACAAGGATATAAAATATCACATGCAATAACATTTATTTCACCAAGATAAACTCTAGATTATAATTTATGTCAATGTACACAGTCACAATAATTATCCTAGAGAATAATTATAATCGTCATTCGATAATTTATATTCCTAAATTAATTTGATAATAGAGGTGGTATTCTTTCTAATTATTCTTATTATTTTATAATATATATATATATATCAGAATATTCTTTGATAAAGTGATTATCATTTAATAAAACATTATATTTATGTAGTGAAATTTTTTGCAATTCCCAACCTTTTATAAACTCAAGAAATTATCATTTTATGATACAAATTATTATCATTTGATGATACAAATAATTATCATTTTTTTATCCATGTAATTATAGTATGATAATTTTGATAAATTATTTTTCATTCTAATTATCATTAATAATTTTTTTAGCATTTTTAACCCTAGACAATTGTATAATTATTATATATAGATTTCTTTTACAAATTATCCATCTAAAATTATCTTATGATAATCTTTCACAATATATCTATTCATAATTTAGAAATTTTCTTTTGATGTGATTATGACACTTCTTCATGATTTTCACTTGGAATAATCATTATTTGATAATTCATTTATAAATTGATCCTTTATCATTTTTTCCGTAAATACCTTTTAATCATACAAATAAATAAAATTTTATAATTTTAATAATAAATATATAATGTGATTATATATACATATCATTCTATAAATTTGGGGTAGTCATTTTATTTAAAATCCTCCTTCTCTATTTATTTATTTTCTTGTTTTACTCTTTTTTAATAATTCATGTTATGAAATAAAAAGGAAAACAAACTAAAATAAATAAATAAATAAATAAAGAATAAGGTGTCACCATGGAGAGGTGATATATGAAGGTCACATGACATCTGGTCTCTGAGGAAGAAGAAAACGTGAGAGATCTTCATCGATCTTATGAAATCGACGCCCGATGTCATTCTCACTCAAACAGATCCACCATGAACCCTAGTGATCAGCCATATTATAAATAAATCCCAACCCCATGTGTTCTTCATATCAATAAATTAATACCCAATATTTAATCTGTTATTAAATGAACAGTTCAATACATAGTCATTTATTTCTCCCATTTAAGTCATTTCTACTATAACGGATTAAAATAGTGAAGTAATGGAAGTTTATGAAACTTAGAGCATTAAAAAATGGTGTCTTTTTAGTTTAAGTAAGATAGAGAAGAGTTTTCATGATTTGTAGTTATTATTGTAATTTTTTTTAATAAATATAATTTATTAAAATGATTAAAAACATAACCATAAAGAGTGATGTGACAAAACACATGTTGATTGTGAATGTTATACGATACCTAGGGTAGACACCCCATTCTAAATCCAACTGTGGTCTTGGATTTCTCATACGATGCACCGTTAAAAAGATATTAATGATTTATTATTTAAAAAACACAAAAAATAAATAATTAGAATAAAAATGGATTTTTTCAATCGAGGTGTCCAAATGCCCGACGCTAACAAATGTTATACCCTGTCTAGGGTTAACCCATTATTCCAGACCCATCGGTGGTATCATATTTCCCATATGATGCACTATTTGTAAGATATTTAATTATTTTTAATAAATAATATATTAAATATTATTTAATAACTTTATCTCACGAGAGAGACATCCAAATGTCCAGCATCATTGAATGTTAACTCATCCTAGGGTAAAAATCATATTAATGACATAGTAGTGGTCTCATATTTCTCAAATGATTCACCTTTTTGAGATAATTAATTATTTTTAATAAATAATATATTAAATATTACTTAATAACTTTATATCATGAGAGAGACATCCAAATGTTTGGCACCATTGAATGTCATACCCATCCTAGGGTAAAAACCATATTATGGACATAACAATGATTTCAGATTTCTCAAACAATGCACCATTTTGGAGTTATTAAAATATTTTAAATAAAAAATGTGTGCTTAATATATTCTAAATAATAATGTTATTCTGTCTTCTCCGAGCCTTTGGGTTCTCATGATCTTGCAACAACTCAGTGCCAAACCCCAAAAATATTCAATTGAATATTCCAAGATGTCAACTGGAAGTTACGGTCTTTAACACAATTATCAAAAATTCACTGATAAAACATTTTTTTCACTTAAGAAATTAATAATTTAACACAACAGGATTTAAGAATACCCAAAAATAGTAACGGGATGTTATAGTTGGTAATATTTATGTATTCTCTCACCACATGAGGATTTATGAATATTGGATAACCTAATCTGACAATTTTTTTCGATGATTACTTATGAAAAATGGGATGGTATAACAAGAATCTAATTATTTGTTAGTAATTAAAGAATGAAAAATTAACCTTCCTTTTTGGAGAAAGAGGTGAAGTGGACCAGGGAATAACAAAGTGTGGGGTTTTCTTGAAATCATGCAATTATATATTTCCATGAAAATTCGTCAACTTTAGGAAAACTATATAGAAATAAAATTTCATCCTAATTCCTTAATTTTATTGAACTGATTTCCATTTAAATCATTTTATTTTTATGACTTTGAGGACCTAAACACTCATTGATCATTCTCTTGTTGGTGATTGATGATCTTAATAAATCCCTCCAAAAATTTATGTTTTCCCTCCAAGTCCATATTTTCACTTCCCACCTATGTTCTTCTATATGGAAACCTAGTTATTTGGTACTTTTGGTAATAGTTATGTTTCCAACTTTTCTTTTTTAATAGACGTCTTAGTGTTCATCTTTACGATGTGGTTTTTTATAAAAGGAACATTCATGTATTAAACCTTTGATAACCCAAAAAAAAATTAGCGTGAAATTCATTTTAAGGAGGGAATATTGTAACACCCTAAGTTTTTTAGAATTATTTTTTTTTTGAATTAATTTAATCTTTTTGATATTTTTCATTTCATGCAATACTTAACGTAGTTTATTTTATATTAAAGTACTATGTTTGGCTTGAGTTATACAAAACTTTAAGTTAATCGTGCACTCTGTGCTAAATAAATTGCATCTATCTCTACACGGAACACCAATGTTATCTTATGTTACACACAAGAGTGGATTTCCTAGATGGCTTATGTAACATGCAAGACCGGGTTTTTCCAAACAATAATAAATTATAGAGATGTTATTATATAATATAATAAGATATAACCTAGATATTAAATTAGTAGTTATGAATAGTATTAACTAATTTTGGAAATTATATTCCTTACACAGATATAATATAAATTTATAGGTTACCAATTAATTATAAATTAATATGAAAACAAACTGAATATGAAGGAAAATATTGTTATTTTTATGGTGATAAAGCTGTTTTCCTTAATAAATTAAATTATTTATAATTATTGAGTGATATGAATGTAATATATATGTTATATATTCAATTAAATGTTTTTAATATTCATATTATAGATTTTATATACATAAGATGAGAAAACAATCCAATTTTATGCTTAAACCCCAATATTTTTACCAAGGAATTTTCACCGCCTTTTTATTAAGATCCCATTTTACATCAAATTATTGGAAATTTTATAGATTTAATATTTAAAAATAAACTTTATATTTTTAATAGGAACATAATAATTTTTTTAGGAAAAATGTTTTTTATATTTCTGTGAAGTTTCATTTTTTAATGAATAGTGAAAAATACTGAATTTTGGTTCAAAACTGCGTTTTAATCTAATTTATTTATAAAGTTAAATTAAATTTCAATTTTTTAATATTAATTAGGTTATATTATTATCATAAAATCCTATTTGATTAATTTTAATCAATTTCATGTTTATATTGAATATAAAAACATAGTTGACCTTTGAACGTCTTAACATAAAAAATCTGCATTATTGATCTGACTATGGGATTAAATTTAAATTAATTTATGTAAATTATGTGGTTTGAATTTTGAAAAATGGATTTCATATATTTAATCACCATAATTTATAGTTTATAATAAGTTAAACTTAGTTTTTGACCATAAATATTTGTGGAAGTGACAAAAATTAATTAAATCAATTAAGGTAATGATAAGCTTAACTAAGGACTAAACCATAAATTTAATGGCCTAAATGACCTTTAAACATGTAAAAAGACATTTAATGGACATATATATACCCTATAATCACTTTTATATATTTTTTAACACTATTATATCCACTTTACTTGGAAAAAACGTGGGGGTATTCCCTTTCCCAAAATTTACTAGAGTGCCACTTCTCATACACTATAAAATTGTCTCCTCTCCTCTAACTTTCTCACACCTCTCAATACATTTTGGATTGACCAAGATCTGCCAAAATATATCCTAAACATACCTCCCCTAATTTTATAATCCTCCCCTTGGTCAAAAATCAATCCAAGGAATCTCTTTGGTGCAAACCCAAAAAAGTTACCTGAATAATAGGTAACATTTTTCCTCAAGTTCTTTTATATTATTTCCATTATCTAACTACCTAAACACTTATTATTCCATGATTTTATAAAAAAATAATCCTAAATATTATATTTTTTTTTAATTCTAATGATTTGACCTAAACTGACACATAATTCCATCAAATGGGTTACGAACGTACCGATTACGTGTGTGGAAAAATACCACCTTCCGAAATGATGATTGTGCATTTTTCCTTTATCGATTATCATTTTGGAAATTATGATGGAAAACATATTTATATATTATATATATTATATTATTAATGTATTTAAACTTCTATATTTTTATTTATAACATACCTTTATTATTTTCATCTTGTGTAAATGCAATAATTTCATTTGGGGATGGGTGAACTACTAGCCCCTCAAAGTGATGTGATTCTTTCACACCCTAAATGGAATGTATTAAGTTTTTTCAGTGAAATTATATAATATATATATGAAATAATATTTCTACATTAAACTTATTACATAAATATATAAATATATGAAATTTTTTCTTTCTTTCAATATGATAATAAAACTAAAACATCGTCCATGCGTACATACGGCCTACCGTCTACATGAATGGTGTATTCCATTTTCACAAATATATTTTATATAGATTATTATAATTCACATATAACTAATATAAATGATATTTATATCTTTTTGTACCTTTTAAAAATAATGATGTATGTATAAGGAAAAAAGATACAAAAAATTAAGACACATGTGAAAAACAAATTGAATATTACCAAAAGTGAAACCCTAACAAAGAAATGTTAACAAGAAGGTAATATAAATTCATAATAAAAACATATATGGTATTATATATAAGAATATTATTTTTTAAAATATTAAAAATTAAAATTATAATTATTATAATGGAGGTTTTAATGAGTACGATGAGAGTCAAGACACATGGTATAAGGATTTCATCTCACTTTTTTACTTTTGTGAGATACATTCCTTATTCACAGATCAATTTTTTTTGGTGTATATAATACCCCTGAATATATTATATTAATATTATAATTAAATTTATGGGTATTTATATATCAATTTTAATATATTTCTCTCATGGGGTTTAATTTTCAAAACATGCCAAATCGGTAAGATAGTTTTGCCTCAATTTTCATTATTTGAGACATATGTTTTGTTGTGAACCAATATTATTTTTTCAAGTTATATTTGACATGTTATATCCTAAATCTACTTATATAAATAATATTTCATGATTAATGTAATTGAAAATGTATATTATGATCTAATGTTTTTATGTGGTAAGAGTTTATTGAAATAATCTCGTTGTTTCTCGGGATTGTTTATGATTATGTTTCCATTGAGGGGATATTATGATCCATATATCATAAAAATTCATGATATTTATTCACATATTTTTTCCAGATCTATTCATGAATTACTAATACATTCCCTCCCCTTTTTATCTAAGATAACTAATAAAAAAAATTATGAATGTCTGACATTACCACTCTTTTTTATCATAAATTTGTGTTCCTTCAAAACCATGTTTTTTAAAAGGATTCAAAATCTATTATTATATTCTTCTACGATCCAAAATAATTTTTCCCCATGTTATAAATTTTAAAATGGGTTTTAAAAGGAATCTTCTATTCATTTTATATTCAAGGAACTTTTTTAACCATTTTATGGTGTGAAAGGAAGGATTGGCAGGTTCAGATTTTACCCATAATCATGAAAGACATTCCCTTGGAGTTTCCATTTCAAGAGTAAATTGTTTTTACTTTTTAGTGAAATTATTTTCCTAATATTCTATAAATTCATTGTTTTTAAATTTATTTCTAATAAAAAATATTTTCAAATTTTTTATGGTTATCAATTCTTCCTTTAAAAAATTTCAAAGTTATTTTTAAATAAAAAGTTTTTCAAAAAAGGTTCTCTATTTTAAAAATTATTTTAAATGTTTTTCAGATTTATTTATATTTTTTCAATTTATTTTCATAGAAATTGTTTTCAAATTGTTTTTAATATTTCTTTATAATTTTTATATTTATTTCCAAATAAATAATTTTAAAAACCTTTTTAAACTTTCTTTACAATTTTTCAAATTGCTTTCAATGAAAAATGATTTTAAAATATATTGATTTTTATTTTATATGGTTATAAGGGAGAATATTTCAAGTTATTTTCAATATTATTTGAAAAATTATCAATAAGAAATTTTTTAAAAGTTTTTTCATTCTTTTTTTATAATTTTCTCAAGGAAAATAATTCTAAAAATGTTTTCAAGGCTCTTTTATATGTTTTTAAGGAAAATGGTTTTCAAAATGTTTTTAGGTTTTCATTATAAATTTCCAAGTTTATTTTTAAGAACATTATGTTCATAAGGTTTAATATTTTAAAAATAACTTTTTTAGTGAAGAAATAATATTTTCATCAATAAATATTTTTAAATGATATATCAGAATTATTTTCCATCAAAGATGAAATATATTGGTGCTACTAATACCCTTATAGAAATATGATTCAAATGTTACATTAATAGTATTTACCATAAGGAGTTATGTTTTGATGGAATGAAATGTATAAAACCTGTTTCTATTTCATGGGTTATGTGCCTTCAGAAACTAATTTTTTTCACGTTATATGTTTTTGATGAAATGATGGTGAAACTTGTATCTTTCTACACAGGTTATGATATGATTACATACTTATGATAACCAACAAATTTCATGGTTTATGATATGATTGTTTATTATTTTGTTTCACATTTATTTATGATTTTAATATAAGATGGGTGTGGCCTATATCTCCCTCCAATTCATTGGGTAATGATTTCAATCTCATGAGATATACTAAGATGGTCTTGGGAGTGAACATTGACTACTAAGATGGACCTGATAGTGTACCATGACTATGATGATTTTTTGATTAGGGAACTCAAGATACTATGATATTCATGGGAGTGAACCATGAATACCAAGATGGTACGGAGAGTGAACCCATACTTCTAAGATTTTCTTGGAATCAATACCTTGGCTACTATGGAAATCATATTATAAGGTTATGTGTTTTCTAAAATTCCATGATTTATTCATATGTTATGATTTCAAGGAATATGTTTTTAATTTTATTATGATTCACATATTATAAACTACCAATCAATATAACATTAATCCTTCTTATGATCATTTATATACATGGAATGATATTATATTTTCATGATCATATTCTCATAACCATATTCTCATGTTTACGCTTATATGTCTCCCTTGTTTAGCCATACTGAGCATCTGATCTCACCCCTTTTTATGATTCCTTCTCCAGTTTATGAAGATATGTATTAAATATGATGTGTATAATAAGTTTAAAAGACATTAATAACCTATTAAGAGATAATATAGCTCACTTATTTACCATATTTTAGGTTTCTAGGTTTCCAAAGGTACTAAAATAATGCAATCTTTGGGTGTCTGTTTGTATAATGTTTTATGTATTATGTAAAATTTTTGTAATGTCTATGTATTTTAAGACTTTATTATTATATGAATGGATTTGATATTTTATTATAATGCTCATGTTAATTTATATCACTAAAGGGTTTCTTTTACATCATGAGAGGGAAGTATTATTATATATTAATATAAGGGTGAATGAGATATCAACGAATGTAGAGACGGTCTTGAGCATCATGGGGTGGTGAAAGTGATAGACCAGGTGGATAGTTTCATTATGAGTGATCCAAGAATATGAAATATGTAATTTAATTCAATTTTAGACAATTTCATTGATTTTTTTCCTTTATGACTTCTCATGACTACCTCATGGGAGATCGGTGGGGCTCACCATCATGCTAATTCATAAAGCATTGTCAGTGTCCATTTTTCCTTAAAAATGAAACCGACAGAGATTCAAAAAGTCAAGAAGAAGTTATAATATTTGGAAGATAAGGGTTTTATATGACATAATACTATTTAATGGGGCCCACCTATCTTTCTTCTAAGAAGAAAGAATTTACTCTCATGTTTTTCATGTATTAACACATCTAAACTAGCTTATAGTTGAGAACAGATATCCCTAACCTTGTATATAAGACCTCTTAAATCATATCATAGGAGTTATAGTTTTCTATATGATAGATTTGAGGTCACACTATGATCATGTTCATGTTAAACTATTATACATACCATGCACAACATTTTATATAAGACACGTCTTATATGATTATCTAGTTATTCTATTTACTCTTACAAAAACACCAAAAAATTTCATGGCTTTAATGAATTGATTTTTCTCACCAAATCAAGATTCATATGTGGTTGTCTTCATGGGTGATATTTTTTATATTCTCAAACCCAACATGATCATGAAAAACACCTTGAGATATTTCTAAGTACAAAGAGGGAGCACCATCATTTTTGTAAGATCAAAAAATACTACTTTGGATTGATAAGGTCCACTTTTTGAGTCATTCCATCATAGAGGAAGGATTATATATTGACCTAAAGAAGTTGATATTGGTAGTTTCCTAGGAATATCCCCAGAATTTCATTGACACATGTGGTTTCATGGGGGTGTATCTCTATTACTGGAATTTTATAAAGGACATCTCACACTATAAGAAACCTATCCTAGGGGAGAATAAAAAGGTTGTGATGTTTATATGGTCAAAAGTATGTGAGGAATCCATTCAAGATTTGAATAGGAAACTAAAACCAGTTTCAATCATGATTCTTCTAGAGATTGGATGGATATGTATATTATATTCTGAATCTTTAGGGATTGTTCAAAGAAAAATTTATGATATATAGAGATCAAGTTATAGATTTTGGGTCCCTCCTGCTAAAACCTCATGTTCTGAATTACCCTACACATGAACATGAACTAGGATTTTTGTTTTCTGATTTATGATATTGGAGGAATTTTCTATTGGGAGAAGAGTTCATCATTTATAAGGACAATAAAAGTATAAAATAAATTTCCTCAAATAGAGACTTGAATATGAGGTAGCACAGGTTAGAAAAGTACCTAAAGTCCTTTGATTATGTGATTTATTAGACATCTAATTAGGTAAATGTTGTAAATGATTGCCTAAATAGGAAAATAGAGATAGAGGCCAGCTAGGAGACCTGTAGTGATTTCCTGTTGATCTCCTTGTTTTCTTAGATGTATTTGTAGGTTCGGGAAAGTCATGGAAATCCAACATTTGAAACTTTAGTAGTGAAATCCTCACCTCTAGAGTCGGTTATGTTGAGGAAATGTTTAGGTCTTGATTGCCTAGTCATAAGGGAGAGTGTCTCTAGTGAAGACCCACTTCGTGGTTGCGTTGTTGATGAAAATGAAATTCTTCTCTTTTACTGACATATATGGGTATGTGTAGATATATATGAATATTTGATGTGGGTACATAATTACTCTATTCAAGCAATACACCATTTCCTTACCATGATATACTGAGATGCATGCCATAAATTTTGGTTTATGATTATAAGGATAAATATTGTAGGTTTCGTAAATGGTGTTCCACCTATCTTAATGTGAATGAATAAAACAAGTATCACGTGGGACATCTAAAACCATTTTCCATTCTTGAGATAAAATGGGATGATGTCACTATTGATTTTTTTTGATAGGTTTTACAAGATCCCATTGAGGTTGTGATGTGGTATAGGTGGTTTTTGATAGGTTTATCAAAGATTCACACTTCCTACCTAATCAATAAATTTTTTTAGTTGATTAATAAGGGATCAATCATATTCATACGATTGTAAAAATTCATGGTGTTCCTTGTTCTATAGTATCTGACCAGGATGACCATTTTACATAACTATTCTAAAAATGGTTATAGAAATGACATGGTCTATAGTATCTTATGAGTAAAGTTTATAACCCTTAGACTGATGGTCGTTCTAATTATATTATAAGGTGTTATAGGACATGACCTAAGAATATGTCCTTCATTTGGGAGGTTTATTAAGGATACATAAACCTCTTATTTAGTTTTCCTATAATAACATTTTTCAGGAAATGATTTAGATGGATCCCTTTGAGTCACTTTAGGGTAGGTGGTTCCATTTACATATTTTCTTGTTAGAGTTAGGTGAGGTAGCACTATGAGTTCCTCATAACATTTAGGAGAATTCAGAGAAAGTACAGTTCATTCATAAGTGTATGGTAAGTGCTTTTCTAGGAAGAAACATTATACTCATTATCACCTCTGACCTCAATAGTTTTATATGGGACATCATGTATTTTTATGACTTTAACTAATATTGGTTTATTAATGTATTTGGAGATAGGTCATGTTATCACCTTGTTACGTCATGCCTTTTGAGATCATGTAGAGAGTTGATCCATTAGCCTCTTAGTTGGATTTACCTCAGAGATAATATACTATGCATGACTTCTTCCATGTATCATAGATTCAAAAAAATTATTCTAACTCATCTCACTTGTTTGACCCTAAGGCTATTCAAATAGAGGTAGATGTATCATTTGAGGATCATCTAGTATATACGGTTAACTGGATCATCAAGGAGATTTGAGGTAGGTCAATTCCTCTAGTAAGAGTACTCTAGAAGAATGAAAGAGTATAGGATGAGACTTGTGTATGTGTGTGGAAGATTGAAATTCTTAGTGGATTGAACTTTTCTTAGAAAATTTTTCGCGACCTTTCCTAGTGAGACAGGTGATGAAACTCCCCATGCCCGCCTCCAATAGCCCAGAGGCAGGTGACTAGCACCGAGGTGGCATATCACTAACATGGAAGGAATTTCCTAAGTACATGCACACACACACATCTCCAAACCCACAAATGATCAAATATAAAAACCACTAAAGAAAAAAAACATATATACAATTAAACCCAACCAATAGAGTACAACGGAATGTAAAGTACAAAAAGTAAACTGGGCCAGAATAAAAGCCCACCAAATGAAAGAGTCTGAAAACTACAAAGTCCAACCTATAAAAAAGAAATAGGCACTAGGACTGCTTCCCGTAACCATAGGAACACCTTGGCCTATAAGAAAACTCAAAAGCTCGGTCAAGTCCTGGTATGCCCTAGACTCCGTCAAAAGGCCGCTCGTCTGCACAAAACATGACACGTGTGGGAAAAGCCTGTGTACGGGTGAGTATAACAATACTCAATAGAGGACCCCAAAAACCACAATATAATGCACAAAGTAAAGTTAGATTCATCTCTACTTAGTATACATTTATTGAACATATAACAAGAGAAACACATCCAGATATACTCGAAACCCAGACCCATAGTCTAGAGGTAAGTCACAATGACTCTGTACTCAGGCTAGGGATTTAGTTCAAAGATTCCACAAAGCACTCGTCCAGGAGACCTCAGTCCATGAGTCTGATAGCTCTGATGATGTCTGTTCAAGAAGTATTGTTTTTTAGGAAAATCCATGAGAGAGATATATGTACTAATTGTTCTTAAGAGAGAATAGTTACACTCACTTTTGGAGAACACACTCTTGAGTGGGGAAAGATCATGATACACAGATGAGGATCACCACTATGGGAAAAACCATTATTTGGGACGAGTTATTTGCGATGGGATTTATTCTTGTCGCAAATAGTCAATCAAATAGTATATTTTTGATGGGGTGGTCACCCCGTCACAAATAAACAATTATTTGCAATAGGAATAGCCGCCCCATCACAATAATTTACACGCGGTTTGGCATGGTTTGTGTGCCAAACCGCGCGAAAGGGTATTTGTGATGGGTTGGCATCTCCCGTCGCAAATGTCGGGAGGTGGTTAGACCTAGTTGCGACGGAGGATCCCCCATCACAACTAGTTCGACCCCTAGAGGTTATTTGTGATGGGTCCCGTCGCAAATAACTGACGGCGGTAAAAACTATTTGCGATGGGATGTTTTCTCATTGCAAAAAGTGTGTCGGCAAGGCACTTTTTGTGATGGGGCCCGTCACAAATAACATTTTAATCGCCGATCATAATTAATGAGACCGAAGGTATTTTCAATGTGTCTCATTTCAAAAAGTACTATTAGCGATGGGAATCTCACCGCTAATACTCTCATCACAGCTAATCTATCCTATATATACCCCCTCCGTTTTTCTTCTCTTCATCTTAATTTCGTGTTCCTCTTCTTCTGAAAACTCATATTTTAGAGTGTAAATTTTTTATAGTTAGCTTTTTTTTACACAGAAGTTGTGAAACCACATACAATTATCTGAGATCAAGTTTGAAGGTATTTATGTTTTATTTAATTTAGCATTTATTTCTTTTCTTTATAATAATTTTAATTATTGTTGATTAGTTATAATTAAGTTATATTTAAATTATTTTGTCATCAGTATTTATTTGTAATAATATAATTAAATTATTAGTACTAATTCTTAGTAATTAGTAATAATTAAAAATTATTAATGATAATTAGTAATGTATATAAATAATTAGCAGTAATTAGTAATTAGTATCTGTATTTTGCAGTAATTAATAGTAATTAACACTAATTAGTAATCATTTGAAATAAATAGTAACAATTAGGAAAAAAATAGTAGTAGATATTAAAAATTAGTAATTAATAGTATTAATTAGTAATAATTAGTAATAAATATTAATAAATAGAAATGAATACTAATAACTAGAAATAAATACTAATAAGTACTGATAAATAGTAACAAATAGTAATAAATACTAATAATTAGTAATGAATAATAATAATTAGTAATAAATACTAATAATTCGTACTAAATACAAATAATTATTAATAAATACTAATAATTAGTAACAAATACTAACAAATAGTAATGAATACTAATAAATACTAATAAATAGTAATAAATAGTAATAAATATAATAAATAGTAATTAATATAATAAATAGTAATAAATATAATAAATAGTAATAATTACTAATAAATACTAATAAATATTAACATATACTAATAAATAGAAATAAATACTAACAAATAGAAATAAATACTAATAAATTGTAATAAATACTAATATATACTAATAAATACTAATAAATACTAATAAATACTAATAACTAGAAATAAATACTAATAAAACGAAATATATACTAATCAATATAAATAAATACTAATAAATAGTAATAAATAGTAATTAATATTAATAAATTTCAATAAAAACTAATAAATACTAATAAATACTAATAAATAGTAATAAATTGAAATAAATTGTAATAAATAGAAATAAATAGTTACAAATAGAAATAAATAGTTATAAGTAGAAATAAATACTAATAAATGGAAATAAATAAAAATAAATAAAAATAAATACTAATAAATAGAAATAAATACTAATAAATAGTAATAAATACTAATAAATACTAATAAATTGTAATAAATACTAATAACTAGTAATAAATAGAAACAAATAAAAAAAATAGTAATAAATACTAATAAATACTAATAAATACTATCAAATACTAATAAATAGTAATAATTAGTAATAATTAGAAATAATTAGTAATAATTACTAATAATTAGTAAAAATAGTAATATACTAATAAATAGTTGTGAGCTCCAAATGAGCTTATATAGAGTTTACAGAAGTAGTAGGAAGAGATGTGTCAGCAGCAACATCAGCAGTACAAGGAGGACATGTGCTGATGGCAGTAGTAGTAGGAGCATCAGCACGAGGAGGACATGCGTCGGTAGCAGCAGCAGGAGTAACAACAACACAAGGAGGACATGCGTCGATGGCAGCAGCAACAACACGATCAGATGGAGTACATACACCATCTGACTCATAGTTTAGGGATGGAGTTTCCTCCACCATCTTCTCCATCTCCTCCATCTCCTCTAAAAGACTACCCACCCCAGTGAATTTTTTGTTCTATTAAAAACATTAGAATTGAACACTTACTATAATATAAGCTATTGACAGTTTTTGTCTAATATATTGGTGGGAATATTGCATTATTTTTTTATTCTTTTTCATATTTTATTTTTTTATTATTTATTATTAGTATTATATTTTTTTAATGTTTTTTATTTTTCTACTACTAATAATAATAATATTTTATGATTTTTTTTTATATTTTTACTGAATATTGAGAATTTTTTAATTTTTTTTAAATTTTTTTAATTTTTTAATAATATTAATATTATTTTATTCATTAATCATAAATTTATTAAATTTTTTATTTTATTAAGTATTTTTAAATATTGATAATTTTAATTTTTTTAATTTTTTTATTTTTTTAATAATATTAATATTTTTTTATTAAGTATTTGCGATGAGGCATTTTTGTGATGGGGCCCTATTTAAAATAGATTATTTGTATATATATATATATATTAAAAAAATTGATGGGTTTATTTACCGTCACAATAACTTTGTTGCGACGGGCCCGTCACAACAGGTTTATAACATATAAGCTATTTGTGACATGTCGATGTCCCGTCACTAAAAGTTTTTGTGATGGGCCCATCGTTAAAGGTAGTTGTATATATAATGTATTTAATAGTACATCTATTTATGATAGGCCCACATCCCATCACAAGTAGTTTTTTATTTTGCAATGGGCCCGTCACAAAAAATCCTTGTTGCGGTGTCATTTTCTGCAACGGGCTATTCGTGACGGGACCCTGTCGCAAAAGGGTATTTGTGACGGGAGCTCGTTGCAAAGAGCCCATTGGAAAGGGTTGAAATTCCAGTAGTTCACTTCCAGGGCCTTGGCAGATACCATGACTCATTTGGAATCACCTGAAAAATAGAGGATCAATTTCCTATAAGATTAGTCACATCGATACCGAACACTACCTAAGGTTAATAGTGGGTAAAGGATCTCACTCTGGGACTCTCAGAGGGATTATCACTCTTTCCAAAAAGGCATGCTGAATGAATCATACTTGTATAGATGGAAATGATTCATGACCTTCATGGGAACGAGAAAAGGGGCACTGATCCAAGAGAAACCTATCCAAGGAACGGTGGGAAAGAAGATCAATCCATGTACAAAAAGGTACATGGCGTGGAGAAATTTCATATGTAGTGTCTTATGACCCTGGGTACTACTTGTGTACAATGGTCTGTCTCGAATACATTTCATGTATAAGAAGTTATACATGGTGTATAATATACCGACATGCCATGTTCCCTTATCCAGGGAAGACTCCATGTACTATGGCCATGTGCTCGTATATAGCATTAACCTATATATTCTAGACCGTGTACGGGTATATGGGGTAGCCCGTGTATCAGTCTAGGTTTGGCTATGTGGTGGAGTACATGTCATGTACACCAACCCATGTATGTGTATCACCCAAGATATATGCTGAGTCTAGTGTGAGGACCCACATGCTATGTTACTCAGGTTACATGTCGTTTCACACATGTCAGCCTTCTGAAACTCTAGCCGCCAACTAGTGGGGGGCCACATGCCATGTAACGCAAAGTATACACCATGTTGATCATAATTTTCCAGAATTTTCATCTTCCTCCGCATGCCTCGTCCAATCTTCAAATCTTTTATCTAGTGATATGTTCTCCTCGAAACTAATTATTTAAGGTTTTATCAGCACTGTGAAGCCGAATTAGTATGTTTCAGTCCTTTAATCGGTTCTGAAAACCCTACCCAATATTCTGCATGAAGAACCTTCAAAGTATTTTCTATCACTATTTGAGTCACTTCATCATCCACCATTGTTGTCACACCTCTACTAGGCCATCATGATGTTAGATCTCCTCTTTAGGATCATTTAATTTTGAAATGAGTGCACAACAATCCATTGATCGTTGCGCCGTTAAGAAGGTGGGGGAAAGAGGGAAGAAATTCAATAAAAAAAGAGGAACAAACCTCCACCATCATTTTTAACAATGTAAATGTTCTCTCATAAGTTGTTTTAATAGGGAAAATCAAAAACAACTATTCTAATTATAACTAATTAGTTCCCAAAATCAAAATCCCTAAAAGAAATGAAAATAAACACCCTCCCACAAGAATTCATGATTGACGAATCAACCTGTTCTTGAGTTGATTTGTGTTCTTTATTTAATTAATGAACGGGAAAAAATTGAAATAACACACCCACTACCCAAATTTGGATAAATAACGATCACCATATTGCATTCATTGGTGAGGTTCTTCGGATCCGAGGAGTGTTGATCGATCGATCAGTCATCATCTGCCCACAGGGTCTCCTCAAATGCTCCAATGACGGTCGTCAAATTTGTAGGGTTATATAGCTAACCCTATTTGATTTCCATAATATTATATTTATAGATGAAAATTAGGTCGTTGCATCATTAAAAGGTTTAAAATAAAATAAATTATAAATTTATTTCATTTACTTTAAAATTTCCAAAAACTAACTTTTGTAGTCGACTTGCACCAGTCGATGTTAGGCCCCGCATAAGGTAATGTTACTGCTCTAAATGCAACAGTGCCTTGGATTTCTGATCTGGGCATACTTTTAAAAAGTTATTCCACTTTTTTAGGAAAACCACTCTCATGCGCTATATTAAAGTTTAAATAATTTCAAAAATTTATGTTGGGATCTCCAAGCCTCGTAATCTCACGCCGCCACAAGTTCTGTTCTCATAATAATTCCATATAATATTTAAAAATAATACCTTGAAAATCTGAGACATTACATTACCCCCACATTTGGGATTTTACATCCATGAAAAGCCAAAACCAAAAAATCTACTCAAAAATATGTGGGTACTATGCACAAATCTGAGACTCCCGATCCCACGTGCTCTCTTGAAGATTCTCGTGCTACCACCAGATACACACCAATGGAATCTCTGGCCCACGAAGGATCCTCTCCTATCAATCCTTAATCTCTACTAGGTATTCTGTGAAGGTCTCTCTATCCTTGATTTCCAACTTTCCCAAGTCGATGGCGTGTGATGGGTCATTCATGTACCTTCTCAGCTATGACACATAAAACACATCATGTAATTGGTGCAACACTGGCAGTAGAGCTAGATGGTACGCCACCTCATCAACTCTCTATAGTATCTAAAAAGGGCCGATGGACCTTGCAAACAACATACCGCCCCAACTAAATCTCTAAAACCCTTTATGAGGTGAGACGTGAAGGAAAAAATGGTCTCCCTATTCGAACTCCATAGGTCTTCACTGTCTATCAGCATAAGACTTCTTCCAACTCTGGACAATCTACATTTTCTCCGGAATGATTTGAACTTTCTCAGTGGTAGCTCATACCAACTATAGAATCATGAGTGTCAAATCTATGGGGTTGGTCTAGTAAATTGGTGACAAGAAGGGACCCCATATAATGTCTCAAATGGTGCCACACTAATGGTGGATAGGTATATGTTTTTGTATGAAAAATACACCAGTGGTAGGTGATCCTCCCAACTGTGAACAATTTCCATGATACATCACTACAACATATCTTCCAGAACTTGAATGGTTCTCTCCATCTGAACATCTCTCTGGGGATGGAACTCTGTGCTCAAGCATAGCTATGTTCCAAACACCTCCTACAATCCCCTCCACAACTGGGATGTAAAATCAGCCTCAAAATCTGAGAATATCTTTGATGGGATTCTATGAAGCCGAACTATTACCTGTATGTACAGGCGTCCCAAGCTCTCTATATAACTCTACTCCATCATAGTTAAGAAGTGGTCAGACTTGGTGAGTTGTTCAATGATCACCCAAATAGAATTGTGTCCCTTAGACGTTTGGGGTAAGCCTATTATTATATTCATCGATATTCTATCACACTTCCACTCCACCACATTCAATGTTGAGCTAACCCTACTAGAACCTGATACTCAGCCTTCACCTGCTGGTTTGTAAGTCATCAAGAAATGAACTCTGCTACTTATTTCTTCATACCTATCCACCAGAACTGACGTTGGGGGTCCTGGTACATTTTCTCTACTCTAGGATATACCTCTAAGGGGGATTTATGAAACATCATCAGAAAATCCTCCTGCAACATCACTGGAACAACTGTGCACCCTATGAAAAGAACTGTGTGCTCCCCAGCTTATGAATATTCATCAAGAGCATGTCCTGTGGATAACTGAGAATGCAAAGTATCACAGTCAACATCCTCTAGATGTACCTCCCTGACACTCCATAACACTAGAGGGGTTACAACCATCGAAAGGTGATAAGTTGCATCATCTCCATCTAAAAAGGATAACTTTATCGGGGACAACTACTCTGAAACCTCACCCAGCTGCTACAAACTCAATCTCTTACTGAGAGTATCTGCCACAAAATTTCCATTAACTTGAGTATAAATGATATCAATGTCATAATTCGGGAGGAACTCTAGCAATTTCCTCTTCCTCAGATTCAGATCCTTCTGCGAGAAGTTGTACTTGAGGCTCTTGCGGTCAGAGTAGATGATAAATTGTTCGCCCATTAGGTAGTGTCTCCGCAACTTCAATGTGAAGAATATTGCTCACAACTCAAGAACATGGGTCACGTAGTTCTGCTCATGTGGCCTTATCTGGCGTGAAACATAAGAAATCACTACCTGTATCTACATTAGGACACAACCAAGCGCAGTCCCAGATGCATCGTAGAAAACTATGTACTCGACACCCTCTTCTGGAAATATCAAGATCGGTGCGCTCTTGAAACTCTTCCTCAACTGTTGGAAAGCCTAATGGAACTTATATTTCCCTACAAAAGGATTCCCTTTTGGGTTATGTTTATCATTTGTGATGATATTCGGGAAAATCATGGACAAATCTATGGTAGTATCATGCTAGCCCAAGGAAGCTCTGCACCTCTATCACACTTTTAGTTGGCTCACATGCTAACACTACCTCGACATTGGATGGGACCTCTACTATTCCATATACTGAGATAACATATCCTAGAAAGTGGAACTCCTATATCTAGAACCCGCACTTCGAGGGCTTCACATAAATCGGGTGCTCATGGAGTATGTCTAGAACCATCTGCAGGTGTCTCGCATGATCATTCTCTGACATCGAGTACATAAAGATGTCATCGATGAAGAACACTATGAACCGGTCTTAGTATGGCTAGAAGATTTGGTTCATAAGTCCCATGAACACTGTAGGGGAATTCATCATGATGAAAGCCATCACGATGTACTCACAGTGACCACAGCGGCATCTGAAATTTTTCTTCGATATATTCTCATCTTATACTCATAACTGGTTGTAACCTGATCGAATTACATCCTTCGAGAACCATTTCGCCCCTCTCAGCTAATCTAAAAGGTTGTTGATCCTCAATAGTGGATAATTCTTTTTCACTGTTACCTGATTTAGGAACTGGTAATCAATTCACAACCTCAAACTCCCACCCACCTTCTTGTAAAATAGAACTGGGGTTTCCCATGGTGAAACACTGGGTCTTACGAAGACCTTACTCTGTGAATCCTCTAACTGCACCCTCAACACAAAAATCTCTGCAGGGGACATCTGATACACTGATGAGGATATCTACATCGTCTTAAGCTGTAAGTCAATGAATATGTCGATCTCTAGGTGGGGAGGTAGTCCCAAAACATCTTTTTGAAAGACATCCTCAAACTACACCACTAATGTTGGGAACCGAAAGCACACAACATCTATTGCTCCAATGGTAAGGCTAGACCACTCATGAGTGATCAACTGAACCCTCCTATGCATGAGCCCATTCTGTGAGGACTTAGTTTCCTTTTCACCAAAAAAGAAAAACCATGTTTCGTCTTTGCAGACACAACACACTCCCCACCCCATGTAGCCAATCTTGGCACGGATAGAACATAACCAATCCATAACAAGAATAACTCGTAAGGCCTCTACACTATAACCAAGAGGTTCCAAATGAAACTCTCGCCTACATGGATAAGATCAAAATGTTCCCAAAGATTTGTGATCATCGAGTCTTCTCCAGTAGGCATCACCAAGCGTAAGTCTTGATTCAACATCTCTACTGAAATCATATGGTTTCTCACATGACATGTGGAGATGAAAGAATTATTGAAACCTATGTCTATAAGTATAGTAGATATTGTTAAAAATACATATATCATCCCTAAAGTCCCTAGGTCATATGCCTCGACCACATGTAGCTATTCCCACCTATGTCCCCCATCTCCCTAAGCCTAGTGCGGACCTCCTAGGGGTGGTGGTGGAAGTAGATCAAAGCTTCTTCCACCTCTTGATGCTCTCCCTGATCCTCTTCCATATCCATCACATGTAGGGTCTTCTTGATCCACTATTTGCATCTCTATCAGTGTTCTATCGACCAACTTCCCATCAATAGCTCGTCAGGTTAGACAGTCTCTAGAGAGATGTCCTCTATCATCGCACGTGTAGAATCACCTCTCCCAAGGTAGACTGCATCCAACCTGAGATCCCTAGACCACAAATCCCCTTCCTTGGGTCCTCCGATGACATCTCCCATATCCTGATCCCAGTTATTGAAGTCGACTCCCTACCGATGATGTCTCTACACCTGTCTGCATGTTGCTGACTACTATGGGCTATCTCTACTCAGCCAAGAAGCACTCAACCACCAAAGCACGCTTGAGCACTCCAGCATAATTCAGAATGCATAGAGGCATGACACTATCTCAGATGTCCCATTGTAGATCTCGCTCAAAGGTCCCAGCATTGAAGTATTAATATCTAACCAGGTCCATTAAGTACCTGATGAGGTTGGAGAACCACAATGAATAGTCACCCACCCTTAAACTACCCTACTGGAGCTGAAGGAGATTTGGGATAACTACTGCTCTCAGCATAACTAGAGATTACTCCTATCTAAAGAGTCTCTCTAACTCTGTCCATGAAAGATTCTCCTCATCGTGATTCTGCATGATCAAACTCCACCATTATCTTGTCGAACCATGAAGAAGGCTCACTCTTAGGATCACCATCTGGTCCACTGATGTCCTCACTAGATTGAAAACTCTGGTCATGGCCTCAAGCCAATCCTCATCCCCCTAAGGGTCAGGCTCACCTTGGAACCATAGGGGTATCTATCTCTAAAACTCATGGAGCATGCTCAGCCTGTGCTCCTCGCCTGTCAATATTGCAGGTACCACATGCTGCTCCACTAGTGGTGGTATAGTAGGTCCACCACCTAGAGGTAACACATGGGGAACTGGTCTCTATATCGAAACATCATCACTGAGGGGTTCATCCTTGTAACTGATCTACTGAATCCTCACGGGTATGCATCACAGAGGCATCCTTTAAAGAAACAAGATGTACTATGGTCAAAGTGTATATCTGGATAATTGACACAAAGGAAATGGAAAACACAACAAATTTCTATATGATGCATGTACCATTCTTTTTATTTCCCTGTAAACTAAAGTTTTCATTACTGAGTCAGAAACCAGGTTATCAGAGTTCTATTGTATGAATGTGTCGGCCACCCACACCAAAAATGGAGTCCCTGGCCTGAAATCTAAGCTCAAAAAACTTAACATTGTTGCCTCAAACCAATATCACAGAATTTTGGTCCTAATGTAGAACCAACCACCTCTAATACCACTCTGTCATGACCTATCTCAGTGGGTCCCATGCCGCGACTCCCCAAGCTCACCTCCAATATCCCAGGGGATGGTGACTAGCATTAAGTAGGCATATCACTATCATGGGAGAAATTTCCTAATTACATGTACACATTCACACATCTCCAATCCCAAAAATACTGAAATGTAAAAACCACTGAAGAACAAAATGAATGAATACAACTAAACCCAATAGATTAAGAACAATGGAAACTAAAGTTTAGAAACTAAAATATGCCAAAAATAATCCTAAATGAAATAGTCTAAAAACTAAAAAGTCCAACCTATATTTAAGAAAGAGGTTCCGGGACTGCTTCTTGTATTTGTAGGAACACCTCGACCTGTAAGAAAACTCAGAATGCTCGATTCTGTTCTGGTATTCCCTGAACTCTGTCAAAAGGTTTCTTGTTTTCACGAGACATGACATGTGCAGGCAAATCCTGTATAGGGGTGAGTATAAAAATAATCATTAGGGGGCCCCAAAAACCACAAAGAAATACACAAAGTAAATATAGTCATCTCTATTCAGTATATTTATACTAAAAACATAACAAGAGAAACTCGTTAATATATTCTTGAATCCCAGACCTGTAGCCTAGAGGTAAATCACAATGCCTGCATACCCATGCTAGATATTTAGTTCAAAGATTCCATGATGCAATAATCTAGGAGAACTCACTCCATGAGTCTAATAGTTCTAATGGAATATGTCTGATAAGTACAATTCATCAGGAAAATCCATGAGAGAGATAGATGCACTGATAGATATAAAGAGAGAATAGTTACACTCATTCTCAGAGAAAACACTCATAAGTGGGGAAATATCATGATACACGAATGATAATCACTTCCAGGTCCATGGCGGATACAACGAATCATCCGGGTTCACCTACTAAGTAGAGGATCGACATCCTGTACGATTGGTCACATCGATACCTAACTCTACCTAGGGTCCAGAGTGTGTATAGGATCTCGCATTGGGCCTCTATGAGGGATTTTGACTCTATCTAGAAAGTCCTACTGAAGGGATCAAACTTCTTGTAGATGGAAACGATAGCTGACCTTCGGAGTAATGAGAAAAGGGGCACTAACCCAAGCGAAAAATTTCTAAGGAATGGTAGACAATAAAATAAATACATCTAAAAAAAGTACATGGCATGTTGAAAGGTCACACGTTGTGTCCTATGACCTTGGGTACTGCCCATGTACAACGGCCCGTGTCGAAGACATGTCGTGTAGAAGAAGATATAAATGGTATGTAAGATAGTGATATGTCATGTTCCCTTATCTAGGGAAGACTCTGTGTGCATTGTCCATGTGCCCATACATGGATTCAACCAGTGTATTATAGATCGTGTACTGGTACATGGGGTCACCCCCATATCTAGCCAGGTCTGGCCATGTGGTGGATTACATGTCGTGTACTCCACCCCGTTTTTGGGTATCATCTGAGATACATGTAGAGTCTCGTGTGAGGACCCACATGTCGTGTTACTCTGGTTACATGCTGTGTGACACCTGTCAGCCTTCTAAAACTCTATCCTCCAACCAGTGGGGGGATAGACGTTGTGTAACTCAGAGTACATGTTGTGTTGATCACGATTTTTTAGAATCGTTGTCTTCCTCCACACACATGATCCAATATTCTGATCTATGATCTAGTGCTTTTTTCTCCTCAAAACTGATGATTCCAGGTTGGCTCAACACTGTGAAGCTGAATCTATATGTTTTAGGCCTTCAATAGGTTCTGAAAACCCTACTCGATCTTCGGCATGAAGAACCTTTATAAAAAAATCTCTCTCGATCTGATTCACTTCATCTTCCACCATCTCCATCACACCTCTGTTAGGTCATCATGATTTCTGATCTCCGTTTTTGGATCGTTGTATTGAAAAATGAGTTTTCAATGATACATTGATTGTAGCCCCACAAGTAATGTGAAGAACGCGGGGAAAGGGGGAAGAAATCCAATAAACAAAAAATGGAATAAACCTCCACCTTCATTTTTCACAACATCAATCCTCTCCCGTTATTAGTTTTAACAGTGAAAATGAAAAAAATGGTTTTTATCATCATGAATTAGTTCCTAAAATCAAAATCCCTAATTAAAATGAAGATAAACACCCTCCTTCCAAAACGCATGATCCAAAGATCAAATTATTTGTGGGTTGATCTGCATTCGTTGTTTAATCAAATAATGGAAAAAAATCAAAATAACAAACCCCTACCCTATTTCGGTTGAAGAATGATCATTATGTTGCATTCATTAGCGAGGCATGTCATATCTTAGGCTTGTTAATCAATCAATCAGTCTTCCTCCACCCATGGGGTCTCCTCCAGTGCTCCAATGGTGGTCGTCAAATTTGTAGGGTTATGTGGAAAACCCTATGATATTTCCATAAGAATATATTTATACAGTAAAATTAGGTTGTTGCATCATTAAAAGGATTAAAATAAAATAAATTATTAATTTATTTCATTTCTTTTAACATGTCTGAAAAAATAACTTTTGCAGTCGACCTACACTGATTGACCATAAGCCCCGCCTATGGTAAAGTCACTAATCTGAATGCAACGATTCCATCAGATTTCTAATCTGAGCACCCATTTAAAATTTATTCAGAATTTTTTAGGAAAACTTCTCAAGCATGCTATTTAAAAGTTTAAATTATTTCAAACATTCATTTCAGGATCTCTCGGTCTTGGAATCATATGCCACTATAAATACTAATCTGGTAATAATTCCACAAAATATTTAAAAATAATACATGAAAAATCCAATACATTACAGAATTATTTACTACACTCAGAAGGGAATCTCATTAAAGAATTTTTTAGGAGGTGAGGCTATAACATCGTGTCTTTTCAAATAAGTATAAAAACATAAGTTACTTGTCAAAACCACTTACATTATTATAATAATTGGATTATGGGGATTATGTGTGTTTTAAATGTTTATGGGGATTATTTAGAGTTCGGAGCTCCAAATTTTGGAAAATTATGATTGAGCAATATGGTTAGCACGTGTTTAGCGAAAACTATGGGACATAATGATTTAGGGTTCTTAATGTGCATTAGGGGCCACACAATTTGACTTAATTTTAAAAATAAGGATAATGGTTGTTAGAATTGTATTTTATTTGACATGGAGTGAATTTTCATCTTCAACGCATGGTTATTCAATCTATGCACCTGGCCCATGTGTGGGGTGTCATGGGATAGTGCTTGGTGCAAAATTGGTGAACTGTTTGGAAAATCATGTGGCCAAAACATCCTTATATTAAAAATAATTTATAATAACATTTTCCCCCATAAATTATTTATGTTTAATCACTTATTTTCCTCCCTTTTCTCACACATCATCCATCCCACATGAATCTCAACCTACATGGATCTCCATAAGATTTGAATCCATATCCTCATCTGGACTGCATTCCCATTATCATCATTTGCATTGGAACGATAATTGTAATATCACCACTCATATTCCTTAATTATCTAATTTATAACACCATTGTATATTCAATTTTGGTATGAATTAATTTCTAATAATTTCATGAATTTTTCCCATATTTTTATTGTCTTCTATTCAAGATCGATTCAAAGGTCGAAACCAAGATGTGGTGTCATTCACTATTCATAGTTAGATGGTATATTATTTTTACCTAAAAGTATTGCTTTATTTTATCATATTTCATAAGATTGTGTGTTATAATACTTTATTTTCTCCTAAATAAGTTCTAATTAATTAAATTAAATTTTATTCTCATCAGTAAAAATACCATAGCTAGCCAAAAATCAATTCCATGGGGTGTTTACCTTAACATGATACACCACTATTGGGGTTCCCCACCATAAAAAGGCTTAAGATACATTGTATAAATTTAATTTCTAGTATTTACGGTGTTTAGTTCACCCTGTAATGTACATATTGAATGGTATTTTTAACAAAAAGTAATGATAGACAATGTGGTAGGACCTTTTTCTTTATACCATAGATTATTTTAATATAATTAAATGAATTGTAAATTTTTTTAGTTATTGTTAAATTAAATGTGTTGTTAAATGATATTATTTCATGACAGATAAACCATTCCTTTATGAAAAGGCAGTGGTGATACATGGGTCCCAAACTAATGATTCCTTGGAAGGGATCATCATGGTTTATAATTATAATTGTTAATGAATTTCTATACACTAAGAGCGATACTTGGTTTCTTTTGTAGAATATCGTAGATGGGATCACTGGGTGGATTACATATATAACCATGAGTGATAAAGTTTCCCTAGGGGAGACACCTTGGGAGGGATTAGTGGGTAATATGATTATAAAATGCTACAAGCAATACGCAGTCCCCTATGTGGTATTCTAGGGATGGTCTTAGAGGTTTATGGTTTACACCATGCCTAGAGTGATACCATGGATTCAGATAATGGATTTCCTTAGATTGAATCATACTGTGATGGGTATTTATAGTTCTCCTTGTTTGGTACTAGTATTACTCTTTATTGATCACCATGGATGGTCCCAGGATTCTATATATATTAACTTCCAAGGATTCCACCAATCACTAGTAGAAAAATAGGCTATTACCACAGACATATAGCCACAGTTTTGAAAACTATATCTATAGGTAGAATATTCCCATAGTTTTTATAAAACTATTTCTATAATTGTTTTCTATATCCATAGTTTTTAAAACTATGTCTGTAGAGAATTTTTTCAAGGGCTACATCCATAGTTTTAGTAAAACCGTGGCTATAGGTCTCCCGCCCTTGGACGTGAGAAAACTTTTATTTGTGTAAAGAAGAGTTGTAAGATTTATCTCCATGGTTTTTATGCTACCTCCATGGTTTTTATTAAAATATATATATATATATATATATATATATATACTTGAATATCCCCATGGTGTAGTGGTTAGGTGGATGAATAATATAGGTGATGTACAGAGATCAAATCTAACTGGTGACATATTGTTTTTGGGCTATAGCCACGGTTTTCATTCATGGAAATATCCCACCTATTTCCACAACATAGGAGAACCATGGTCATAGGCTAAGGCCACAGTTTTGGGCCCTATTTCCATGGTTTTCAACCATGAAAATAGGAAAATTTTCTAATTGTGTATATTAAATTCCAAATATGATTATACACTAAATATAAGAAGGAATTCTCCAAGCCATATAACATTCTTTGGATCATTACATTCATGATTCTTGAATTTTAATGACCATTTATACACCCATATTATATGTATACAGTTTTAATTTCTTTCAGATATATTTGGCATAAGCCAAAGTAGTTAGTGTCAGTTGGGTATCTATGAGGAACTCAAGATGAAGGGATTTATTTATTTATTTATTGCATCACATTTATTATTACTGACACACTATTCATTTTATATTCATGTAATTGATTGTTGTAGACAATTTTTTGGTACAATACTAAGTATATATCACACACTACTCTATTCTCCCTTGTAACCCAAGTAGACTTCATGATTGTAGTTGTAGATAAAGGGAAGCATCTGACTTCCAATGTTTGATTCTTGTTATTAGGATAGATTATGGAAGTAGAGGACGAATCTTATGTTGACGCTTCAAGTGTGGGAATATTTTGGTATTTTCTTAGCTTTTTTTATATCTATGTTCCCATGAATCCATTAGTATTATCCTTTTCCATAACCACAAGATATGATCATAAAAATTTATATATATGATTCTGATTTGAATTCTACCTAATTATTCATCTAGATGATTTAGTATTCCATTTTGGATTTTTTATTACTTCTTTTACAAATTCTATTTATTAAATTCCTATATGGATTTCTATAATCTTGATTTTATAGTCACCCCACCATACCATAACATACCCTAGTTTCTAGATGGAAGCCTCTGGAATTAAGGGATATGAACATGTGGTTGTGCAGATAAATAACATGGGGACCATTTGGTGACTTTCTATTAAGGATTCTATAAAGGGAAAAAACTTTAATTTTATGATAATTGTCAAAATACATTAATGGGGTTAAAACTAAATGAATAGGGTGAAAAATTCCCAAAAGATGTAAAAAATTTATTGAATGAGAGAATTTAAACTCATACGCAATCTATATTTAAGAATTATTAATTTTAATCCATTAAGACATCAAAGTTAATTTATAATAATTTAATATTTTATGAAATTAAAAAAGTTATCGTCCCCTCAATTATAAAAGGGAACCCATCCTTTCCCTTAATTACTCTACATTGAATCTTCTAGATTTACCATCCCCTAAAAAAATACCTTCAAAACTAATTTTGTCACATTCTATAGGTTATTTTCTTCCCAAAAGACACTCTATAATCCTAAAGGTGATATCTAAAGTTGTTCTTTAAAAGGAGAGGTATTCACCTTAACTGATAATTATCTTTTTAAAACATATTTTACCTCTTCTAAATATGTTATATTATTCATAAGGTAAAAAATTTAGTATCCTAAATATACCATAATTTTATTATCATTAATACCCAATAATTCACCCTATTTCCTTCAAATGGGAAGTGAATGTATCACTTTTGTGTAAATATGGATTACCTTATACATGTAGTGATACAAATTTGTTTCTTATTTCCATATTTTATGAATGGGAACATTTATGGGTTTAGTGTTTATATATGACACATAATACAAAATTAAAAATATATAATGATAATATCAAATCAATATTATCATTTTCCAATCCATTTAGAAATGATAATGTCACTCAGGTGTATGTGTGGACTACTACTTCCATGAGGCGATGTGATTCATTTTCTTTTTTGACATAAATTTTAATGATTATTGAATAAATTATTATATATTATATATATTATAATAATGATTCTAGACATTGGAGTTATTATTCACCTCTCTTTATTTCCATTCATAGAAAAATAAAAACTTATTTCATGCGTACGTATGTTTTACCATCTCCAAGAATAGTGAAATTTATTTTTCTATTTTTATCTTTTATGAATGAATCTAAAAATATATATAATGAATATATGTTACATTTATATGATGATTAATGTTCAGAGTAAAGTGAATCAATGATAAAAATATAAGGACCAAAACTACAGAACCAATATAGACATGGAAAATGAAGAAGATATCACTTGAATAGTGATTTTAATAAAAGATTTGTTAATAAAAGGGTGATGAAAGGTTATATGTAAATCATATAAGTTATTAAATATATATTTTTCTTTAATTGATTTATAAAATATATATATATATATCTATTATATGGGTAGTTCCAATGCATATGAAGGAAGTCAGAACATAGGAAATGGCTTTTTGTTTCACTTCTATTTCAATGATACATATGCCAGATTCACCAATTATCTCTTTTATATAGTGTAAATACAACCCATTAATGTCACTTATTATTATTCATATGAACATTATGTGGATTTACATATCCATATATACTTATTTATGAAACAACCCCGACCCTATTATCCCATATTTAGTAGTTATTTTATTATAATTACATAGATACAAGTGATCACATTACCAAGGATCGGATAGATTCGTTGTCTTGATGAAATATATACATAAATGATTCCCTTATTAAATTTTTAAATAATCATAAAAAATTGAAAAGCGGAATGAACTTCTTCCTTGACACATATTAAAATATTTTAACTTCATAACCTAGGGAAGGAAAACAAATAAAAGGGTGAGATCAAATGCTTAGTAAGTGTTGAATATAGTATAAAAATTAATCAATATTAAGTGAAGCATAATCCATATGACATAACTAAAAAACAAAATCCATTTAATCAAAAAAATGAGAATGAAAAGGCATCCATATATTTTTTCATAGAAAAAATCTCATAAATAGTAATAACTGAATACTAAATGAAGGGAATGCTTAATTATAGGACATCATGCTTCTAAATCATGAACCACTACCTCTAGGACCTTCTAATAATAGTTCATGTTAGATTGTGGAATCTCATCTGATTCTTCTTGGAAACAAATGTGAAGGTTTTGTCTACAACTGATTTGCCTCATGAGACACATCAATGCATTGAGGGGAAATCTAAAACTAGGCCCCAACCATGTATGCATGTAAGAATATTCCTAAAAAAAATTATTTATTTAATTCATAAAATAAATATTAATTATAAAAAATATTAAAATTGAGTAAAAGATACATATTTAACATTATTTCTCTATTAATAAAATTTCATTTAAAGTACACAATATATATAAAACAAGTGGTATAAATCATAGACAGTAATAATAACCTGATATAAGAAATATATATTCAATATAATTATAATTTGAAATAAAAACTTATCTCAAAATGATAGTAGATACACCACCTAAAAAATTAGGTTCACAATACCAATTAAGTGTCAATGAAATAAATATTGAAACGAAGTCCCTAACCTTATGTCTGAAAGAAATCTGAACTTGTACTTGATGTCCAAGATAATAAAATTAGATTCATTAATTACATAACTCAGAACCTTTTCATCATATTTTTTATTTATAGTAATTTTATTAATTTCATCAATGGCCTTTTCGATGAGTTATACTGTTTAATTTTGTTGTTCTAAGAGCGTTCATTTCATGGTTTTGTGGTTGGTTGTCTTGTGTATAATAAAGAGAATTCTTTTAAAATTGATAAAAAAACTCCAGAAGTGGTCTGTAATTATACTAATACATTTATTGAATTTTAAATGGTCTTAATATATCATTTATTATACGTAATTAGGTTTATATATTAGATAAAACATTAATGATAAAGGATTAATTTATTTTGGATGTTTTCACAACCATCATGGGATAATATGATTTTATTTAATATTATGTTTATATACCTTTTATAGAACATTAAATAAGTTTTAATTCATGTATTATAATATATTTTAACCATAAAAATGTTTTTATAAGAATCCTTGAAGACTGTAATGAAAAATGAAATAACATCCTCCACGAAGGTGGTGAATCAACAGGTCACGGACTATGTTTTTATTTTTATAATTAAAATGGGAGGAGAAGAGATTTGGTGATGTTTATTCCATTAACATAATAAAATTACAGTATATATATCATAATGGATATACCATGCCACTTTGTATTGGGGGTGTGGAGATGATAGGAAAAGAAAGTAAATTTAAAGATAATGAATGATTATTTTAACTCTCTAATATCTTATCCTTGTGAACCTACTTAAGACATATGGATTTGATATTTTGGTAAGTACAGTAGTACTTGGAGATAATTCATGATATCACCTTATTACATCAAGCCTTTTGAGTTTATGTAGACAGTAGATCCAGTAGCCTATCGGTCGGATTTACCTCATATATAATATATCATGCCTGACTTCTTCCATGTATCATTGATTCAAAATTATTATTCTAACATATATCACTTGTTTGACCTTAAGGATATTATACTGGAGGTAGATATATCATTTGAGGATAATCGAATACATATAGTTAATTGGAGCATAAAGGGGCTTTGAGGTAGGTCAATTTCTCTAGTACGAGTACTCTAGAAGCACTACATAGTTTAAGATGAGACTTGTGTGTGTGTAGATTATTTACATGCTTAGTGAATTGAAATTTTCTTAGAAAATGTGTCATGACTAGTCCCAGTGGGGCCTATGACATGACTCCACAAGCCCACCTTCAATTTGCTAGGGGCTGGTGACTAGCACTGAGTACGAATATCACTAAGATGGGAGGCATTTACTAAGTGAAAGTATACACAGAAACACCTCCAAGTCCAAAAATTATGAAATGTAAAAATCACTAAAGAACAAAATGCTTTCATAAAACTAAACCCAACCAACATAGTACAATGGAAAGTAATGTGTGGAATGTAAATTGGGCCAGAATACAAGACCACCAAAAGAAATAGTCTGCAAACTACAAATTCCAACCTGTAAGAAAGAAAGTGGTACTAGGAATGTTGTTCATATCTATAGGAACTCCTTTCCTTGTAAGAAAACTCAGAAAGCTTAGTCAGGTCTTGATCTTCCCCAGATTCTATCAAAAGGTCGCTCTTCCGCACAAGACACGACACGTGCGGGCAAAGCCCGTACATGGGTGAGTATAACAACACTCTGTAGGGGACTCCAAAATCCAAAAATCAATACAAAAAGTAAAGGTATACTTTTCTTTACTTAGTATATATCTATTGAACAATTTTTTTTTTGAAAATCATATATCATTAATGACAAATATCAGCAGAAGTGCAAGCATGAAGCCATGAAGGGAAATTGTCCAGCCAGAGCTGGTTAGTGCCGAAAGGGCCTGAGGACGCTAGCTAATGGGCCGCGTTGTTCCCATCCCTTTTGGTAAAAGAGAAGGTGCACAATGAGAAGCATTGGATGAGTGAAAGAATTCTCCTGAAAATGGCGCCAAATGATTGGAGTCTGTCATCGTTGTGATTGATAGCGTCGATAACGGAAAGGCTGTCAGACTCAATGATGATGTCACCCCATCCACATTCAATCGCGAGCATCATACCAGCAAGGATGGCCTTGGCTTCAACGACCACCGGTTCCTAGAATGTCTGATGTGGTTCATACTTGTCAGCAAGGATTTTCCCCAGATGATTTCGGGCAAGGAGGCCGAGGAAAACAAGCCCAGCTTTTGGAAGCGACGTGTCCACATTGATCTTGAGAGTCCCTTCTATTGGGGGATTCCAGGGCAAAAGGGGAGAGGGGGTGCACCCGGTAAAGAACATCCATTGTGGCCTACCCAACCTTCAATCCAAGAGGTAGCACGATCAATCCAGAATTTTGGGGGTCTTAGGGCATGATGAAAAATAGCGTCGTTGCATCGGACCCAAATAATCTAGGCTAGAGTACAGAGTGAACCAACATCAGCCGGGGAGAGAGAGGAGTGTCAACGCGTCAGAAGATCGGGAAGGTCAGAAGGCAATTCCAGCGAAGCAGAAGAAGATGAGCCCCGTAGATTCCAGATTTCCTTAGCTCTCGGGCAGAGAATGATAGCGTGCAGAGGGGTTTCAGGAGTGTTCAGACAGAAAGGGAAAGAGGCGGTGCTAGCCATATGTCGAAAAATGAGAAGGCTCATTGTTGGGAGATTACCCATACAAACCTACCACCAAAAAGGGAGAATTTTTTGGGGTATGTTGAGCGACAAGATCGATTTCCACTGACCCTCATCCCTGCCACCTGGGTGGGTTCCAAGAGCAAGTCTATAGCCAGATCTGACCGTGTAAACGGCCGAGGTGTCATTGATCCAGAAGCGATGGTCAGGGCCTACGTCAGGTACCCAAGGGATGTTGAGGATAATTCTTTGATCTCTTTCATTGAACCATTCGAGGATCTTATCCAAACACCACCCTTGTCCCCAGTCAGGATGGAGGCAGCTGACAGTGGCGTCTTCCAGACCTGGTTGGGCAGGGGATGTAGCCCGTAAACCCTCCTTATCAACAAGCCAGGGGTTAGACCAGATTTTGACAGATGAGCCAGTCCCAATTCCCCAACCCAATCCTTTATCCAGGAGCTTTTTTTCCCCCAGATGCTTCTCCAGAGGAAGCTGGGGCGAGGACCAAGAGAGGAAGCATGAAAGTCCGTGTTGGGGAAATACATAGCATGTAAAACTCTCACACACAGAGATGAAGGGCGGTCAATAAGGCGCCATCTTTACTTGGCCGGAAGCACGTCGTTGAGGAGAGGAAGATTCGGAAACCCCATCCCACCCTCTGGTTTGGGTTTGCAGAGTTTCGCCCAGGCCATCCAATGGGGTCGATTCCTTCCATCATGCTACCCCCACCAGAAATTGGCAATACGTGTGTGGATCTGGTCAGTGATGGCCAACGGGATCTTAAAGAGGGACATAAAGTAACTGGGAACAGATTGGATTACAGCTTTGATGAGAGTATATTTTCCTTCTTTCGAAATTCTTTTCAGGGTCCAGCCTTGGATTTTAGCCTCAATCATTTCCATGATGTATGTGGAGATTTCTTTTTTAGACCGGCCAATCACCGTGGGGAGCCCGAGATACTTCTGATGTTTAACAACCATATGGATTCCAGCTAAAGCGCAAAGTTCATTCCTCTTATACAGAGGCACCCCTGCACTGAAGGAAATTTCAGATTTACCAAGATTGATTTTTTGGCCAGACGCCCTCTCATACAGGCGGATCTCCTGGCAGATCACCCGGCATTTATTAATTGTTGCTCTAGAAAAAAGGAGGCAGTCTTCAGCGAAGATGAGATGCGACACTGGAGGTCTAACTCTACAAAATTTTTCCCAATGAATAGACTTAGAAGAAGCAGCCCTGGAAATAAGAATAGAAAACATGTCAGCCACCTGGATGAAGAGGAAGGGGGATAGAGGTTGACCCTGGCGAAGGCCTCGAGAAGGGTCAAAAACTCTGGTAAGCTCCCCATTGACCTTTATTTTAAACTAGACAGTCGAGATGCAGTCCATGACCATGTCTATCCATTTAGCGTAAAAACCCATCTTCTGCATAACGGCTCTAAGGAAGTTCCATTCAACTCGATCGTAGGCCTTGGACATATCCAATTTCCAGGACATGGTTCCTCTCTTCACTGCGGAGCATGATTTCATAGAGTGGAACACTTCATGGGCCACAATATAATTATCAGTGATCAGTCACTTGGCCACGAAAGTGATCTGATTTTTAGAGATAATTTCTAGTATCCAAGGTCGCAGCCAATTGACAAGGATCTTTGAGAAGATCTTGTAACTGACACTACAGAGACTGATAGGTCGAAAGTCAGGGATCGCCATAGGTTTCATGATTTTAGGGATTAAGATGAGGACAGTTTCATTGATGGCCGCAATGCTGGTGTTGCCAGCCCAGATATTTTTAATCAAATTGCAGATGTCAAGACCGATGATGTGCCAGTATTGCATAAAAAAGAGGGCGTGGAACCCATCGGGTCCTGGTGCCTTGGTGGGATGAATATGTCTCAAAGCTAGGCGTATCTCATCATCTGTCACCTCTTTTGAGAGCTTTTTATTGATCTCATCTGTGATTACAGGTCTGATACATTCTTCCACCTCAACAGACATGAAAGGGGTTCCTGCAGAGAAGATGTTTTGGTAGAACTCAATCCATGAGTCTGATAGCTCTGATGATGTCCGTCCAATAATTATTGTTCTTTAGGAAAATCTATGAGATATATAGATGCACTGATAGATCTGAAAGAAAATAATTACACTCATTCCAATAGAACCCAATCTTGAGTGGGGAAAGATCACAATACACATATGGGGGTCACTTCCAGATCCTTGGAGGATATCATGACTCATCCAAAATCACATGAAAAGTTGAGTATCGATGTCCTATAGGTTTGGTCATGTCGATACCTAACTCTACCTCAGGATAAGAGTGGGTGGAGGATCTCACTTCGGGCCTCTCGGAGTGATTCTGACTCTATCCATAAAGTCTTTCGGAAGGGATCATACTCCTCTAGATGGAAATGATACCTGGCCTTCAGGGGAGTGAGAAAAGGGGCACTAACACAAAATAAACCATTCTAAGGAATGGTGAACAAGAAGATCAAGACATGTACAAATAGGTACACAGTGTAGAGAAAGGTCACACATCTTGTCCTATGACCCTGGGTACTTCCTATGTACAACGGCCTATGTCGAAGGCATGTTGTGTAGAAGAAGGTATACATGGCGTGTAAGATAGTGACTCCTCATGTTCCCTTATCGGGTGAAGACTCTGTGTACACTGTCCATGTTCTCGTACATGGCTACAACTTGTGTGTTCCATATCGTGTACCGGTACAATATGTAGCCCACGTATCCGGCCATGTCTGGCCTTGTGGTGGAGTACACATAATGTACTCCACCCTGTGTACATGTATTGTCCAAGATACACGACGAGTCTCATGTGAGTACCCACATGCCGTGTTACTCAGGTTACATGCCATGTGACACTTTTCAGCCTTCTGAAACTCAAACCGCCAACCAGTGGGGGGAACACTCCATGTAATGCGGAGTATACACCGTGTTGATAGCGATTTTCCAGAATCGTTGTCTTCTTTTGTGCATTGTGTCCAATCATCCAATCTTTGATCTAGTGGTATTTTCACATTGAAACTGATGATTCAAGGTTTTATCAACACTACTAAACCTAATTGGTATGTTTTGGGCCATAAATCAGTTCTGAAAACCCTACCCAATCTTCTGCACAAAGAACCTTCGAAGAATAGTCCCTCAGGATCTTAGTCACTTCATTGTCCACAATCATCGTTGCACCTATACTAGTTCATCATGATGTGGGATATCCTTTTTTAGATCATTGAATTATTTGATGAGTGCACAATGATCTTTTGATTGTAGCCCCGCAAAAATGCGAAGAATGCGGGGAAAAGGGGGAAGAAATTCAATAAGAAAAAAGTGGATCAAAAATCCACCGTCATTTTTCATGGCGTAAATCTACTCTAATTAGTATTTTTAATAATAATGATTACAAAAAACTATTATAATCACCATGAATTTTTTCCTAGAATTAATATCACTAAAGGAAACAAAAATAAACACCATCCTTCAATAACACACGATCTGTGGATGAACATGTTCATCAGTTGATCCGTGTTCATCATTTAATTGAAGAATAGGGAAAAAAAGTTGAAATAAAAATCCCCTACCCCAATTTGTTTGAATAATTATTGTTGTGTTGCATTCATTGGTGAGGTTTTTCAGATTCAAGGTGTGTTGATCGGTCGATTAGTCATCATCCACCCACGGGGTCTCCTTCAATTCTCTAATGGCGGTCATCGAATTCGTAGAGTTATGTAGCTAACCAAACATGATTTCCCTAAGAATATATTTATAGAGTAAAATGAGGTATTTTTATCATTAAAATGTATAAAATAAAATAAATAATTTATTTATTTCATTTCCTTTAAAACATCCAAAAAATAAATTTTTCATTCGACATGCACTAGACGATGTTAGGCCCCACATAAGGTAATGTCACTAGTCTAAATGCAATGGTGACCTCATATTTTTGATCTGTCCACCCATTAAAAAGTTATTCCATTTTTTCTGTAAAACCACTCTCATGCGCTATTTAAAATTTTAATTTATTTAAACTATTTATTCCGAGCTCTCTGGACATC
Source organism: Viscum album (assembly GCA_963277665.1). Classification (NCBI taxonomy): domain Eukaryota; kingdom Viridiplantae; phylum Streptophyta; class Magnoliopsida; order Santalales; family Viscaceae; genus Viscum; species Viscum album. The sequence goes on along the minus strand of OY728160.1, from coordinate 245,515,646 downwards.
AGAATCACACATCGGTAAAAATCCTATTCTTGAAATAATTCCATATAATATTTTAAAATAATACACAAAAAATCCAAGACATTTCATTACCCCCACCTTAGGGATTTTACATCCTTGAATATCAAAAAGAAAAAATCTACTCAAACATATGTCTGTACTACACACAAATCATAGCCTCCCACTCCCACGTGCTCTCCTAAAGATTCTCATGCTTACACCGAACAGAGACCAAGGTAATCAATCACCAATAAAGGTTCCTATCTTATCAATCCTCAATATCTACTGGGTATTATGTGAAGATCATTATGTCCTTGATGTACAACTTTCTCTAGTCGATGACGTGTGATAGGTCATGCACATACCTTCTTAGCTAGGACATGTGGAATAAATCATGTACCCAGTTTAAATATGGCCACAGAGATAGATGGTATGCCACCTTGACAACTTGGCGTAGTATCTAAAAAGGGTCGATGAACCTCAAGGACAACTTACCACCCCAACCAAATCTCTACAACCCTCGATGAGGTGAGTCGTGAAGGTAGACATGGTCTCCCTCTTAGAATTATAGAGGTCTCCAACATCTGTCATTATAAGACTTCTTCCAGCTTTGGGCAGTCTTCATATACTCATGAATGATCTTCACTTTCTCAATGGTATCTCATACCAACTCTAGACCCATGAGTACTGATTCTCTGGGGTTGGTCCAGCAAAGCGGTGATCGGCAGGGACCCCCATATAAGGCCTTAAATAATTCCATAGTGATTGTGGAGTGGTAGTTATTTTTTTATGAAAAATATACTAGTGGAAGGTGGTCCTCCAAACTTCAACCAAAATACAAGATACAAGCCCACAACATATCCTCCAGTACCTGAATAGTTCTCTTTATCTGACCATCTGTCTGGGGATGGAACTCTATGCTCATGTTTAACAAAGTCCCAAATACCTCATGCAATCCCTTCCACAACCGAGATATGAAATGAGCCTCGCAATCTGATAGTATGATCAAAGGGATTCTATGAAGACAAACAATCACATGTATATAGAAGCATCCTAAGATCTCTACATAACTCTACTACCTGATAGCTAGAAAGTGGGCCGACATTTTGAGTATGTCAATGATCACCCATTTAGAATCATATCCCTTAGATGTTCGGGGTAAGCCTATCACTAAGTCCATCTATATTATGTCCCGCTTATCCTCCACAACTTCTATGGGAGATTTAACCCTACTTGAACCTGGAACTCAGCCTTCACCTCCTAGCATGTTAGGCATCGATAAATTAACTCTACTGCTGCCTTCTTCATACTTTTCCACCAAAATTGATATTTTTTCTACTCCAAGATATACCTCTAAGGTGGATATGTGAAACTCCCTTAAAACATCCTCCCACAACACCACTGGCACAACTGTGCTCCCTCTGAAAAGATCTACATTCTCCCCACCTTGTGAATATCCATCAAAAGTATGTCCTATGGATAACTGAGCACATAAAGTCTCATTATAGACATCCCCTAGTTTTACCTCTTTAACTCACCATATAAATGGATGGGTTACAAAAATCAACTAGATATAAGATTCATCATCTCTATCTATGAAGGATAAATATTGCAAGGCCAAATGATTTGACACCTCACTCAGCAATAGAAAACTCGATCTGTTGCTGAGAGTATCTTCCACGAAATTCCCCTTCCCGGGAGTATATACGATCTCAAATTTATAATTCGAGAGTAAATCAATCTATCGTCTATGTATCATATTCTAATCCTTTTGTGAGAATATGTACTTGTGTCTCTTGTGGTCAATGATGACGATAAATCATTCACCCATCAGTTAGTGTCACCACATCTTCAATGCGGAGACTACCACTGCCAACTCAAGAACATGGGTCACATTGTTTTTCTCATGTTTCCATAGATGGAATGAAACATAAGAAATCACTTCTGGTCTCTACATCAAGACACAACCTAGCCCGGTCCTAGATGTGTCATATAAAACTATGTACTCGACACCCTCTTTTGGAAATCTCAAGATCGGTGTGCTCGTAAAACTCTACCTCAACTACTGGAAAGCCTGATGGCACATATCCTTCCATACAAAAGGATTTCCATTTGGGTCAAGGCTATCATCAGTGATGATATTCGAGAGAAATCAGGGATAATCCTCTAGTAGTATCAGGCCAGCCCAAGAAAGCTATGCACCTCTATCACACTCTGAGGTGGCTCCCATGATAACACTGCCTCGACTTGGGCTGGGTCCACTACTACTCCATCTACGGAGATAACATGTCCTAGAAAGTGGAAATCCTATATCCATAACTAGTACTTAGAGAGCTTCCCATAAGGTCAGTTCTCTTGGAGTACATCTAGTACCATCTGCAGGTGTCACATGTTCTCCTCCTCTAATGTCGAGTACATAACGATGTCATTGATTAAGACCACTATATACCGATCTAAGTACGACTAGAAGATATGGTTCATCAATCCCATGAAGATTGTGGGTGTGTTCATCACACCAAAAGGAATCAACATGTACTCATAGTGACCATAGCCGCATCTAAAAGTCTTCTTCGATATATTAAAATTTCGTACTTGTAAGTAATGGTAACCTGATCAAAGGTCATCCTTTGAGAACCATTTCTCCCCTCTCAATTGATCGAAGAGGAAATATATCCTCTTAGTTTTCTCTATTACCTGATTCAGGCACCTGTAATCTATGAAAAACCTCAAACTCCCATCTGTCTTCATGGAAAACAGAACTAGGGTTTCCCACGGTGAAACATTAGGTCTTACGAATCCATTACTCTAAAAATCCTCCAATTGCACCCTCTGCCTGCGAAGCTCTATTGGGGCCATCTGATACACTGATGAGGATACTGACACCATCCTAGGGTGTAAGTAGAAGAAGAATTTGATCTCTCAGTAGGGAGGTAGTCCCGAAACATCTTCTGGAAAGACTTCCTTGTACTCTGCCACTATTGTTTGGAACTGAAAGCTCACAACATCTACTGCTATGTGGGTGACGTTACCCAACTCATGAGAGATTAACATCACCCTTTTATGCATGATCCCATTCTATGAAGCATGGTTTTCATGTTCACAACCAAAGGAAAACCTTGTTTCATCCATGCGGACACACTGCACTCTCTGCCTCAAGTAGTCAATATGGGAATGGACCGAAGATAACAAATCCATACTAAGAATGAAACTATAAGGCCTCGATGCTTCCAAAAAGAGGTTCCAGCTGGAACTCTCACCTCCAAGGGTAAGATCACAATTTTGGAAAACATGTGTGGTCATTGAGTCTTATCTAGTAGGAATCTCCAAGCGTAAGGGTCGAGTCAACAACTCTATTATAATCTTAAGGTTTCTCACAAGACATGTGGGAATGAAAGAATGACTAGAACCTATTTCTATATGTATGGTAACTAAGGTAAAAAAAAGACACAAATCATACCTCAGATCATCCTTGGAGTCGTTGGGTTGTATGCCTTTCCTCATGTAACTGCCCCCTCCCTTCTCCCCTAGCTTTGTGATCCTGGTGCGGACCTCCTAAGGTGGCAGTGGAAGTAGATCAATGCATCTTCCACCTCTAGTAGCTCTCTCTACTCCTCTTCCACATCTTTCTCTTAGAGGATGTACCCGCTCCACTATTTTCCTCTACCTCAATGGTCCATCCACTGCCTCCCTGTTAGCAGATTAGTGGGTTGGACAGTCTCTAGCGATATTTCCCATATCATCACATGAGTAGAATCACCTCTCCCAAGGCTGACTGGATCCAACCTGAGAGTCATGGACTGTAAATCCCCTTTATTGGGTCCTCCTATGATGTCTCCCATGTCCCGATCCTAGTGCTTGATGTTAAATCTCTACTGTAAATGTCTTTCCACATGTCTTCCTGCTACTAACTATTACGGGCTATCTCTACTTAGCCAAGAAGAACTCAACCACCAAAGCCTGCTCGGGCACTCCCACATAAGTCAAAAATCATAGAGGCACAAAAATAGTTGTGATGTCCCATCGTAGACCTTGCTCGAAGGTCTGAGATCTATGGTAAAAATCCCTAACAATATTTATCAAGTACCTGGAAAGGTTGGTGAACCTCAATGGATAGTAATCCACCATTAAACTACCCTACTAGATATGAAAGAGATCCTGGATACGTATTGATCTCAGTATAATTGGAGATAACTCCTCTCTAAAGAGTCACTCAAACTCTGTCCATGAAATATTCTCCCCGTAATGAGTCTACATGATCAAACTCCACCATCGTCTCGTCAAACCCTGAAGAAGGGTCGATCCTAGGATCACTGTTTGGTCTTCTGATAACCTCACTAGATGGAAAACTCTGGTCACTACCTCATGTCATCCCTCAGCCACCTGAGGTTCAGGCTCACCTCGGAACCCAAGTGGTCTCTGTCTGTAAAACTCAAGGAGCATGCTTAGCCTGTGCTCCTCATCTGTCTGTACTATATGTACCACATGCTACTCCTCTAGTGGTGGTATTGTTGGTGCACCACCTGGAGATAACACCCAGGGAACTGGTCACTTTATTGAAGCCTCTTCACTAAGGGGGTCATCTTTACAATCAAGTTTCTGAATCCTTGCGGGTATGCATCATGGAGGAATCTTGTAAGGAAACATAACATACCATGGTCAAGGAGTATATCTATACAACAGACACAAAGGACATGGAATACATAACCCATATCTATATAATGCATCTACCATTCTTTTTATTTCCCTGCAACTACTGTTTTCTTGTACTGAGTCAAAAAGTATGTTATCAGAGTCCTGTTGTATGGATACATTGGGTGCTTGCACCAACAATGGAGTCCTTAGCCTGAAATCCAATCTCAAAACACTTAACACTGTTTCCTCAAACCAATATCCTAGAATTTTGGTCATAAGGTAGAAACGACCACCGATAATACCACTCTATCATGATCTTTCCTAGTGGGGCCCATGCTGCGAGTCCCCAAGCCCACATCCAATAGGCCATGGGCTAGTGACTTGAATAGAGTAGGCATATCACTAAAATGGGAGACATTTCCAAAGTACCTTCACACATGTGCACATCTCTAATCTCAAAAAATGCTGATATGTAAAAACCACTAAAAATGCATGCATACAACTAATCCCAACCAAATGAGTGCAATGGAATGTAAAGTGTGAAAAGTAAACTAGGTGAGAATATAGGACGACCAAAAGAAATAGTCTACAAACTATAAATTCCAACATGTAAGAAAGAAAGAGGTTTTATAAATTCTCCTAATAGCTGAAGGAACACCTTGGCTTGTAAGAAAACTTAGAAATCTCTGTTCGGTCCTGATCCGCCCTAGACTCTGCCAAAAGGTTTCTCCTCTGCACATGACATGACACATGCTGGAAAATCCCATACAGGGGTGAGTATAACAATATTCAGTTGGGGACCCCAAAAACCATAGATAAATACACAAAGTAATGTTATAGTCCACTATACTCAATATATGTCTACTGAACATATAACAAGAGATTCATGTCCATATATACTCAAAACCCATACCCGTAGTCTATGGGTAAGTCACAACCACTACATACCCATGATAGGGAATTTGTTTGAAGATTCTAAAAAGCAATCATTTGGGAAAACTCACTCCATGAGTCTGATAGCTCTGATGAAATCCATCTTAGAAGTAATTTTCATTGGGAAATTTCATGAGAGAGATAGATGCACTGATAGATTTGAATATAGAATAGTTACACTCAAACTTGGAGAACACACTCCATAGTGGGGAAGTATCACAATACACAGATGAGGATCACTTTCAGAGAATTTTAGGATACCACAAATCTTTTGGATTCACCTTCTAAGTATAGGATCGACATCCTTTAGTATTGGTCACGTCTACCTAGTGTCAAGAGTGGATAGAGGATCTTAGTCTGGGCCTCTCGGAGGGATTTTGACTCTATCGAGAAAGTTCTACTAAATGGATCATACGCTTGTAGATGGAAATGATATCTGACCTTCAGGGGAAGGACCAAAGGGGAACTAACACAAGTGAGACCTATCCAAGGAATGGGGGAAGAGAAGATAAATCCATGTACAAAAAGCTAAATAGTGTGTAGAAAGGTCACACTCCATGTCCTATAACCCCAGGTACTTTTCGTGTACAACGGTATGTGTCGAAGGCATGACATATAGAATATGGTATACACGGTGTGTAAGATAGAGGCATTTTGTGTTCCCTTATCTAGGGAAGACTCCGTGTATATTGGCCATGTGCCCATTCATAGAATCAAGCCCTCTATTCCAGACCGTGTATCAGTACATAGGTTCACCCCTGTATCTAGCCAGGTCTGGCCGTGTGGTGGATTACATGCTGTGTACTCCACCCTGTGTCCATGTATCATCTGTGATACACGTTGAGTCCCATGTGAGGACCCACATACCGTGTTACTTGGGTTACATGTCATGTGACACCTGTAAGCCTTCCAAAACTCTATCCGCCAACCATTGGGGGGGGGGGAACACGACATGTAACGTGGAGTACATGCCATGTTGATTGCAATTTTCCAAAATTGTCGACTTCCTCTACGCGCCCTATCTAATCATCAGATCTTAAATCTGGTTGTATGTTCACCTGGAAACTGATGATTCAAGGTTATATCAATATTATGAAGGTGAATCGGTATGGTTAGAGCCTCCAATTGGTTATGAAAACCCTACATGATCTTCTGCATTGTCACGACCCATCCCCTAGGGCCCGTGTTGTGACTACCCCAAGACCGCCTTCCATAGGCCAGGGGCAGGAAACTAGCACCAGAAAGGCATATCCCTAAAACTAGGAAGGCATTGCCTTTAAACATGTAAACTCACACAAACCAAGCACACAACAAGATACAAGCACAAAGTGAACTATATTGTAAACAGGGTGTGTACAGTAAGTAAAGGGGCCAGAATACAAGCCTAACTAGAAAGTACAAGTAAAACTAGAAACAACTCTTGTGAACACCCACCAAGGATCCTACCTAAAGGGTAGGTATAGCTCTCATACGGTCATCTGTGCGGTACGTCTCGTCTAATAGTCCACCTCCAAGCCACCTCCAATCCTGGAACCCTTAGCCTCGATCAATTTTTTCCATCATCTGCATTAGACAAAGCAAGGTGTGGGCGTACCACGTGCAAGGGTGATTATAAAAATACTCAGTAGGGACCCTGATACCCCTAAAGTTCTCCTAGAATCTACAGAGGATAAACCACAAAGCAAGATCTCAATCTCAAAGCACAAAGAAATAGTCATCCACACTACTTAGGTAAATGCCCATACATATACCTAAGATATCAATATATACTCATATCAAATGTGAGGGAAAATACCACAATGATAAAACCACGAAGGTAGAAGTACCACACATGTAACACCACGAAGCTATAAGTACCACACAGGCAACACCACGAAGGTAAGTACCACAAAGGTAATGCCACAAAGATGAATACCATGAAGGTATCACCACACAGAAGTGTACCAAAAAGGTAAATACTTATCTCACACTAGGTATAACTTAAGTATGGAAGTATATATGATTATATGCATTGCTAGACCATCATTCTTCATTGAGAATCTCTGATTTTCACCCACATAGGATCGAAGATGACCCACACGGGATTTAAAAATGACCCACCTAGGATCTAGAGATGACCCACACAAGATCGGTATGCACAGACCCATACAGGATCGATGAGTGTTGAACCACATAGGATCTGAATATTAACCAAACATGATCTGAAGATGACCCACACAGGATCTGAAGTCTCCTCAAGTACAGCCGGCCACAGGTTTCCTTCACTAAGAATGCTCGATTATGAGAGGTTTCGCTCTTTAATCCATCAGTCAATACTTCAACTACCATGAAGTCCAATGAAGAAGTATCTCAATGGACCTCCACATCATAAGGGTCCCAATGCAATAGACGGCATGTCAATCAGACACCTGTTCTTTCTGTAATTATCATTTCCATTCTGAGGACCCGGTTGGATTTGGGTTCGAAAACCTAGAAAAACGCCAACATTATCCAAAACTCATATGCAGTATGCCAAAAGGTCTATCTCGATCAAAGGATCCTAGTTCCATAGATGGTTCATCAATCGGACACCCAGATCACATGTTATGTCCAAAAAGGCGTATTTGGGTCCAGATGGGCCCGGGTCCGGTCCGACCCAACTCAGACCTGCTAGGCCACGATAGGCCTAGCCCGTAGGGCCATGATCTGTCCTGGACTACAAAGGGGGTGGTGTAACCTGTGGTCAGGGTGGCCCCTCATGGTGGGGTCTGCCCTAGTCTCCACCCAAAAGGAGAGCCCCCCCCCCCCCCAGGTCACCTGAACGGCCTGTAGGCCGTTCGGTTTTAGAGAACCAGGCAACACCATGTGGTGTCATTCGCTGGCATGTGGGACCCGCCAAAGGGGTCCTGCTCAGCATGATGTGGCTGACCAGAATGTTTGGCCCTCCTTCTAGCAGTGCAGATGCGCACTGCTCCTCCACTATGGCTGGCTGAGTGTCGGCCACCCTTCGATCACTGTTGCGGCCAATCGGCCTCGGTCTCCAGCTCCGGTGGCGTGGACGCACACCGTTGCTTCACCACATGGTAGGTCACCTTCCCCTTCTCTGTTTCGACTGATGGGTTGTGGCCTCCTCTACTACCTGTGGCACAAATGCACTCCGCCCGGTTCCACGAAACCTGTCGGCATGCCAGCCACCGTCCTTCTATGCTGCCTTCTCGAACTGCGGTCGACCTATTGTCGGCCACCCTCCTCTTCCACAGGTCACCACAGCTTCGTTCTAATCCTGAAAAATATGATGACTACATATTCGCGATCCTCGGGTCGAGATATCCACGTCCATATGCCGCACTAAACAAAACATTGTGTTTTTAGCATGCTTAATTATTTGGCGTTGAAGAACGAACAAAGAACGTGCGAAGAATAAATAAAAAATTTCATGGTATTTGGAAAATCGATGGGCGTGTTTTTTTGGCCATCATTGTTGAGAATCGAGAATATAAAGAATCAACAACAAGATAATTATCATATCTCAAAATAAACCCCCTACCTTGTTCGCTTGATGGAGTTGGCATGAGGAAGAAGATGAAGACGCTGAATTTTATCGCTCTCACAACATGCTCTCGATCTGAGATTCTGCACTGTCCTCATCGGAGGTTCATTCTTCATTGGACAAGGTTCTCCATTGGAGGATTACCTTCCAAAGGCTCTCCCAATTCTCTTCTTTTCCAATGATCCCCCACCACGAGAGGTGAGAAGCCAGTTTTAATTGAGTTGAGTTTTTTAATTCAATTAATGTTGGCATATTAATTGGGGTTTTTCTAAGGGTTTTCCTTACATTAAAGGGAAATTTGGGTGGTCCCCACCACTATGATTTAAAATGGAGGTTTTAAGAATGAAAAATAAAAAATTATTTATTTTATTTTTCTTTCACACAAAAATATAAAAAACTATTTTCCACCATCGACCTACTACGATCAAGGTGAAGGTCTCTTTAAGAGAATATCGGCGTTGCGAGTTCAACAGTGTCCTCAGATTTCAATTCCGAGCACCGGTTTAAAATTTACAAAAGGCTTCTCATGCGTTCACTGAATGTACCCAAAAAAAGTTCAAAAATTCATTCCCAGCACACCGGGCCTCGGAAACACGCGTCGTCAATTTTCACAGACTCATAATATTTCCTTATATTTTAAAAAAATACATGGAAAAATCCGGGTCTTTACATTCTCCACATAATAGGGCTTTGTGTCCCTAAAATCCACAACACAAACTGGGGAAACAATGGGGGGTACTAAGCACGAATCTGAGCCTCTCTATCTCATGTGATCTTCTAGAGTTTCACGTGATGCCATCATACACGCACCATAGGTATTGACCACCGATGAAGGACTTTCTCTTGTCGATCCCAAATCTCCACTGGAACGTTCGAAAATGTCACCCCAGCGTCGATGTCCAACTCACCCCAGTCAATGAGGTGTGAAGGATCATGTATGTATCTCCTCAGCTAGGATACGTGGAAAATGTTGTGCAGTTGGTGAAACTAATGGGGAAGATCTAAGCGGTATTCCACCTCACCAACTTTGTTGAGGACCTAAAAGGGTCCAATGAACCTTAGAGATAACTTGTTTCCCTAGAAAAATCTATGCATACCTCGTAGAGGTGAGACCAGTAGAAAGACATGGTCCCCATCCTCGAAACTGATAGGTCTCTGTCTCCTATCAGCATACAAATTATGCCTACTCTGTGTAGTCTTCATCCAGTCCTGGATGACCAACACCTTCTTTGTGGTAGCCCGTACCATCTCTGGTCCGATGAGTACTGACTCCCCAGGGTCAGTCCAGCATAGAGGTGATCTGCAAGGCCGACCGTAAAAGGCCTCAAATGGTGCAATAATGATGGTTGAGTGATAGCTATTATTGTACACGAACTCCACTAAGGTAATGTAATCCTCCCATGTGTGGTCAAAATCAAGGACACAAGCACGCAACATGTATTTGAGTGTCTAAATGGTCCGCTCTGTCTAACCATCCGTCAAAGGATGCAAGGTAGTGATCAACCAAATCTATGTCCCGAATGCCTCCGATAAACTCTTCCATAGCTGGGAAGTAAAATGTGCATCAAAGTCGGAGAAAATCATCGATGGCACCCCATGAAGTCATAAAATCTCCTGTATGTAGATGTGTCTGAAGACCTCTACTGAACCCTGCTCTTTGATAGGTAGGAAGTGGGTTGACTTGGTGAGTCTGTCAACGATCACCCAGATGGGATCATGTACCTTGGATGTACATGGAAGTTCTATCATAGAGTCCATGAAAATTACATCTCACTTCCACTCTAGCACCTCTAGTGGCTAGACTATGCCCGCTGGAACCTCGTTCTCTTCCTTCACTTACTGACAAGTGAGGCACCATGATTAAAACTTTTCCACTACTTTCTTATTCTCCAACCACCAGTGTTGACTCTAAAGGAATTGGTAAATCTTCTCCACACCTAGATTCATTGATAGAGGGGACATATGGAACTCCCCCAACACTTCCTCATGTACCGCCACTCGTACCATAGTACTCCCTCTGAAAAGGATGACGTGCTCCCCACATTCAGAAAATACATCAGGTGCTTGTCCTGTGGATATATGAGCACGTCAAACCTCACAGTCAGTGTCCCCAAGCTATGCCGCCCTGACTCGCTGAATGAGTGGGGTAGTGACTGTCAGAGGCTGAAGATAAGTTTCTCCATCTCGTTCCACATAAGATATATACAAAGTAGATAACTACTCTGTTGCCTCAATCAGCAACTGTATACCAGATATACTAATGAGTTCATCTGCTACTATGTTCTCCTTTCCAGGAGTATAGAAAATCTCAAAGTCATAGTCTGGGATGAACTCAAACCAATGCTGCTGTCTCATGTTCAGGTCTTTCTGAGAGAGGATGTACCTGAGACTCTTCTGATCAGAGTAGACTATAAAACATTCATCCATTAAGTAATGTTTCCATATCTTCAAGGCAAATACCACTGATACTAACTCTAGGAAATTGGTAGTGTAGTTCTTCTCATGCTATCAAGAACCATAGGAAATCACTGCTCGCTCCTGCATTTGGACACATCCATGCCCGGTCCCTAATGCGTCGTAGTAGAATATGTACCCAATGCCCTCCTCTGGTAACCTCAATATGGGGGCACTTGTCAGTCTCTGCCTCAGCTCCTGGAAACTCCATTGGCATTTCTTCGAACGCACGAAGGGTTTCCCCTTCTTCATCAGTGCTGATAAGGGTTCCACAACTTTGGAAAAGTCAAGAAAAAACCTCTGGTTGTAACCGGCCAAATCCAGGAAACTCCACACCTTCATCACAATCCTGGTTGGATCCTAAGAAAGCACAACCTCAATCATTTTTTAGATCCACCAAAACTCCAGCCTCCTAGATGATGTGTCCCTGAAAGTGGACCTCTCATATCATGAATTGGCGCTTCGAGAGCTTACCATAAATCTGGTGCTTTTGTAGTGTGTCCAAAACGTTGTGCAGATGATAGGCATGATCCTCCCCTACATGTGAGTATATCAAGATGTCGTCGATGAGGACTTACACAAAGTGATCGAGGCATGGCTGGAAGATCCTATTAATGATTCCCATGAACACTAATGGGGCGTTGGTTATGCCAAATGGAACAACTAAGAACTCATAATGGCTATACCGACATCTGGAGGTCGTCTTCTGCACATCTGCATCCCGTACCCTGAGCTGGTGATTGCCTAATCTGAGGTCTATCTTCGAAAACCACTATAATCTCTTCATCTGATCAAAGAGGTAATCAATCCCTAGGAGTGGATACTTATTCTACATAGGCACCTGGTTCTGGCACAGATAGTCCACACAGAGTCTCAAACTCCCATCCACCTTCTTGGTGAACAAAATCAGGGCTGTCCAAGGAGAAACACAGAGCCTAATGAACCCCTTTCTTTACAAGTCCTCTAGCTATACTCGTAACTCTCGAAGCTCCGCGAGAGCCATCCAAAATTCTGTGCAGATATCAGTGTTGTACTGGGGTACAAATTGATATAAAAGTCCACCTCTCTGTGAGGAGGTAGACCTAGAACATCATCTGGAAAAACATCAGTGTACAGGTCCACCACTACAGGATAGACCGAAATCTCAACATTAACCACTCTGCGGGTAAGGCTAGTCAACTGATTTGTGATTGGATGCACCCTCCTCTAGGTAAGTCCATCCTATGCTGCAAAATGTCCCTTCTCGATGGTGAAGGAAAACTCGACCCCATTCGTGCAGACACACCACACATTTTGCCTAATAAATTCTATCTGATCATGAACTGTAGATAACCTGTCCATAACCATGATGACATCGTAAGGCCTCGATGATGAAACTAGAAGATCGTAGCCAAAGATCTTTCCTTCTAGAGTAATATCACACTACCTACATGAATGTGTAATCGTCAAATCCACTCCTTTAGGAGTCTCTAGCCATAAGTATCGATCCAAAGGCCCCACCAGTATCTCTGAGCTCTGAATGAGGGTCATGTAAATGAAAGAGTGACTAGAACCTATGTCTATGAGTACTACATCTAAGGTGGAGTAGACATAGATCCTACTTGTAATCATCTTCGGAGTTCCGTGGTCATAGGCCTCATCTAGCTGGAGTTGAGCTCATCCCTATGCACCTAGTCCCTGTGGATGGGGTGGACCACCTAGTGGTGGTGGTGGTAGAACCTCAAATCAATATCCACAGCCTACTGCATGGCTAGCTCCTCTGTCACATCTACCTCCTACCTGCAGACCTCCTTGGTTAAATGCTGACTTTCGCCTAGGTGGTCCTTCGACTATCTGATGGTCATCCATAAGGCGGGTCGGGCAGTCGCAATCCATGTGACTCTCCCCGACGCACGAGTAACACTGTCTGCTCCTCTTCTATCCTAATATATCTCGAGATCCTCACCCGATTGAACTTGTATCCTTCTGTTGTCCACCTATAGTTATGGTCCTCTTAGACCTCTACATCATCTATCTACTGTCAGCTACAGATGACTCTACTACGTGACATCTGGTGGAGGGTCTCACTGCCGATGACTGCTCATCAAGGAAACTCTCCACTAAGAGTTCTCATTCTAACACCGCCGCCTGCATCAGGATGCTGAGAGAAATCATTGAAACTCTAATCTCTCGCCTGAGACCCTGCTCGAAGGTTCGGGCCCTAAATAAATGGTCCTAAACCATATCAGTGGAGTAGCGTGAAAGGTTGTGAACCTTGCTTAATACTGAGCCACGATCATGCTACCCTGTTGTAGGTGGAGAAGCTCTTGTATACGCACAGAGCATATAGTTGTTGGGACGATCTCTACCCTAAAAAGGCTCTCGAAGTCCACCCAGATGAGAGTGACCTCATCGTGGACCTGGAGCATAAATCTCCAATATATACCTACTGCTTCCTGAAGAAGACTGGCAGAAAGGATCACCATGAGATCCGCAGGTGTCCCTACCAGTAGAAAAACTCTAACCATGGCCTCCAGCCTATACTAAGCCACCTGTGGATCCATATCTCCCTAAAACCTCAGTGGCCTCTAGCACTGGAATTCGTGCAATGTGCTCAAGCAGTGTGCACCCTATACTACTGGGGACGGTGACATCGACTTCCCAATGGGTAGTGGTGCTACTAGTACACCACCCGATGGTACAACTGACGTAAGGGGGGCCATCCACCAAATCCTCGTTGGTCGGTGGGATGTCATCACGTAATCTACCTAGAACCCAAGTTGGATGTCTGAATGGAGGCATCCTAAAAGGAAACATTTGTTCCACAATCATTATGTTATACCTGGTGAGCTAACTCAAAGTGAACACAAATAAAACATTTAAAAAACACATGCAATCAGTATTTTCATGCACTGAGTCCGAAATCAGAAGTTGGGGTCCTGGTGTATGGATACATTGGTTGATGCACCAACACTGGATTCCCCAAACTGAAAACCAAATGCATAACACTTAACACTATTACAGATTAAAATATTAGAGCCGAATTTCTTCGGTAGAACCAACTCCTCTTATACCATTTTTTCATAAACTATCCCCTGGGACCCGTTCCGTGACTCCCCCAAGCTCTCCTTCCAGAGGCCAGGGGCTAGAGACTAGCACTAGAAAGGCATATCCCTAAAACTGGGAAGGCATTAACTTTAAACTTGTAAACTCACACAAACCAAACTCACATCAAGACACAAGAACAAAGTAAATTACATAGTAAATAGGGAATGTATCGTATGTAAAGGGTCTAGAGAACAAGGACAACTATAAAGTACAAGTTAAACTGGAAATACTTCCTCTAAACACCTGCCAAGGATCCTACCTGAAGGGTAGGTACAACTCTCGTACGATCGTCTTTGTGATTCATCTCATCTAATAGTCCACCTTCGAGAATCCTCCCATCCTGGAACCCTCAGCCTCAATCAATGATGTTCTTCGTCTACACAAGACATAGCAGGTGCGGGTGTAGATAGTGCAGTGGTGAGTATAACAATACTCAGTAGGGACTCCAAGACTCCTGATGGTCTCCCATAATCCATAAAGGATAAACCAAAAATCAATACCTCAATCTCAAAGCATAAAGAAATAGTCATAAACACTACTTAGGTATATATGCCCATACATATACCTAAGTTATCAATATATAATCATCTTACACGTGAGGGAAGAATACCACAAAGGTAACACCACAAAGGTAGAAGTACTACACAGGTAACACCACGAAGCTAGAAGTACCACACAGGTAACACCACGAAGGTAAGTACCACAAAGGTAACACCACACAAAAGAATACCATGAATGTATCACCACAAAAAAGTGTACCACAAAGATAAAGACTCACCTCACACAAGGTATAACTTATGTATGGATATAAAGATTATTAGATGTATTGCTATATCATTTTACTTCATTGAGAAGATATGTAGTTGACCCACATTGGATTGAAGATGAACCACACAGGATCTGAAAATGACCCACACAATATCTGGGGATGACCCACACAAGACTGGTATGTGCTAACCCACACAAGATCACTGAGCGCTGACCCACACAGGATCTGAAGATAACCCACATAGGATCTGAAGACTCCTCAAGTACAGCCAGCCATAGGGTTCCCGCACTAATCATGCACGATTCTGGGAGGTACTGCTCCTCAAGCCATAAGTTGATACTTCCACTTCCACAAAGTCCCATTAAGAAGTATCTCAAAGGATAGCCATGTTATAAGGGTCCCAAGACAATAGATGGTGTGTTAATCAAATGCATGGTCTGTAAGTTATTAGCATTTGCGTTCTGAGTGCCTGGTTGGATTCGAGTTCGATTTAACCCAGACGTACTCCAAATTTACCCAAAACTCATGTGGAGTATAAAAAAAGGTCTTTCTTGATCCAAGGATCCCATTGTCGTTGAAAATTTGTCATTCAGATGCCTGAATCACATTTTATGGCCAAAAAGGCGTATTTGGGTCCAGATGGGCCCGGGTCCGGTCTGAACTAGCCCGAATTGGCCTCGACCAACCAGACCTGGTCTGGGTTAGACCTGGACTGGCTGGGTCGTGGTCTGGCTCAGCCTGAAAATGGGGCGTCCTGGCCCGACCCTCTAGGCGCGGCCTGCGGTTCAATCCACGGCCGGGGTGGCCCCTTGTGGTGGGGTCCACTCTAGCTGCCACCCTAGAGGGGAGCCCCCCCCCTATGTCACCCAAATGTTCCATAGGCCGTTTGGTTTTGGTCTACCAGGTGGCACCACGTGGTGCTGCTGGCTGGCACGTGGGACCCACCGGAGGGGTCTTACTCGGCGTGACGTGACCGTCTGGAATGGACGACCCACCTTCTAGTGAAGCGGACATGCACCGCTCCTCCACCATGGCTGGTTAATTATTGACAGCCCTCGGATCTCCGCTGCAGACAAGTGGTCATGGTCTCTAGCTTTGGTGGCATGGACTCGCGCCACCGCAACGCCACGCGGTTGTCCAGCGTATCGACCATCGTCCACTTCTCCGCTACAAGTTGCGCGGATGTCCATCGCCCAATTCCATATTGTCGGCCGGCGTACCAGCCTCCATCCTCCTCCGCCTCCTGCTTGAACCACAGTCGTATGGTTGTCGGCTGCCCTCCTCTTCTGCGGGTCACAACAGCTTCATTCTTAGCCGAAAAAATATGACGACCACATATTCACGATCCTCGAGTCGAGATCTCCACATCCATATGTCATGCTCAAAAAACATTTTGTTTTAAGCATGCTTAATTATATGGAATTGAAGAATGCACGAGGAATGTGTAAAGAATAAATTGAAAAGATCATGGTATTTTGGTGGATCGATGGAGTGTTTGTTTGGACATCATCGTTGAGAATCAATAATATGAAGAATCAACAAAAAGATAATTATCATATCACAAAATAAACCCCCTACCTCATTCTCTCGTTGGAGTTGGAGTGAGGAAGATGATGAAGACGCTGACGTTCGTCGCTCCCATTACACGCTCCCGATCTGAGCTCATGTGTCGTTCTCTTCAAAGGTTCATTCTTCATTAGAAGAGGTTCTTCATTGGAAGATTATCTTCCAAAGGCTCTCCCAATTCTCCTCTTTTCCAACGATTCCACACCACGAGAGGTAAGGAGCCCACATTAATTGAGTTATGTTTAATAATTCAATTAATGTAGGCACATTAATTGGGAGAATTTTAAGGTTTTCCTTACATTAATGGGGAGTTTGGGTGGTCCCCAAAACTAAGTTTCAAAATGAAGGTTTAAAGAAAGAAAATTAAAAAGTTATTTATTTTATTTCTCTTCTCCCACGAAAATTTGGAAAACTATCTTCCACCCTCGACCTACTGTGGCCGAGGTGAAGGTCACCTTAAGTGAATATCAGCACTGCGAGTTCAATGGTGTCCTCAAATTTTAATTCCAAGCACCGATTCAAATGTTACAAAACAATGATCTTGCGTTCACTGAATACACCCGAAAAAATGTTCTAAAATTCATTTTTGGCACACCAGGCCATGGAATCACATGCCATCAATTGTCTCGGACTCATACTATTTCTATATATTTAAAAAATTACATGGAAAATTCGGCTCTTTACATGCATGAAAAACCTACAAAGAACAATCACTCTCGATCGGAGTCACTTCATCATCTTTGATCACCGTCTCACCTCTGTTAGGTCGTTATGATGTCTAATATCTATTTTGGGATCATTGCGTTGTGAAATGGGTGTGCAACGATATGTTGATCGTAGCCCTGTGAAAAAATCTGAAGAATACAGGTAAAAGGGCGAATAAATTCAATAAAAAAAATGAGGAATGAAACTCCACCTTCATTTATCACAACATCAATCCTATCCCGTTATTAGGTTTAATAGGTAGAATCATGAAAAACTATTCTAATCATCATGAATTAGTTCCCAGAATCAAAATCCCCAATGAAATTGAAAATAAACACCCTCCTACAAGAACACACGATCTACAAATTAACCTATTCATGGGTTGATCCACGTTCATTATTTATTCAAAGAATGATGAAAACAAATGGAAATAACAAACCCCTACCCTGATTTGGTTGAATAATGATCATCGTTTTTTATTAAACTTTTTCAGGAAAACCACTCTGGTATGCTATTTAAATATTTACATTATTTCTGAAATTTATTCTAGACTCTCTAGGCATTGGAATTGCATGCCTCCGAAAATCCTGGTCTCTTAATAATTACATATAATATATAAAAATAATACATGGAAAATCTAATACATAGAAAAATGCTTAACTAACCTCAAAAATGAAAACTCGGGGATGGGTTTTGTTTAGGGGGTGAGTCTATAATAACGTATATTTTCAAATATGTAAAAACACATAAGATTCTTTTCAAAAACAAATTAAATTATTCTAATAATGAGATTAAGTGTATTAGGTGTGTTTCAGAAGTTTTTGGGGCTTATTTAGAGGAAAAATATCCAAATTTTGGGAAAGGATGATTGAGTTGTATGGTTAGCACATGTTTAGCGAATACTGTGAGATTGAATCCTTTGGGGTTCTTAGTGTATATTAGGGACCACGCAATTTGACTTAATTTTGAGGAACAAGAATAATGGTTGTTAGACTATTATTTGAGTTGACATAGAGTGAATTTTAATGGTTGAAACATGGTTATTTAAACTATGCACCTAGCCCATCTGTGGGGTGTCATGGGATAGTTATTTGAGCATGATTGGTGAATAGTTTGTCCAATCATGTGTCCAAAAAATCAGCCTATTAAAAAGATTCCATAATAAAATTTTCCCCATTAAATCATTTATTTTTAACACCATGTTTTTCCTCCCTTGGATCACACATCTTCCACCCCGCATGAATCTCAACCCTCATGGCTATCCATAGGATTTAAATACATCTCCTCATCTAGACTGCATTTCCTTCTACGTCATTTGAACTGGAAAGATAACTGTAATATCTCCAATCCTCTTAATTAATTGTCTAATTTATAAGACCATAGTATATTAAATTTTTTTAAGAATAAATATCCAATAATTTCAAGAATTTCCCCCATATTTTCATCTTCTTCTGTTCAAGCTCGATTCGGAGGTCGAAACCAAGATGTGGTGTTGTATACTATTGTTAGGTAAGTGGTCAAGTACTTTTCTCTAAAATTATCTTTGTATTATATCATATTTCATCATAATTCATGTTATAATTCTCTTTTGTCTCCTAAATAAGATCTAATTAAATAAATTTAATTTAATTCTCATCTATAAAAGGACCATAACTAGACACGAATCAATTCCATGGGGTGTTTACCGTAACATGATCCACCCCTATTGGTGTGACCCTCTATAAAAAGTCTTAAGATACTTTGTATAAATTTAATTTCCAGTATTTTGGGTGTATGATTAACCTTGTAATGTACATATTGGATGGTATTTTCAATAAAAAGTAATGATAAACCATGTGTTAGGACCTTTTTCTTTATACCATATCTTATTTTAACTAAACGAAATCAATTGTAAAATTTTATTAATTATTGCTAAATTAATAGTGTTTTTAAATGATATTATTCCATAATAGTTAAACCATACCTTCATGACAAGACAACGGTGATACATGGGTCTCAAACTAAGGATTATTTGGAACGGATCATCATAATTTGTAATTAAAATTGTTAATGAATTTATATACATCGAGAGAAATACTTTGTTTCTTTTTTTGTATACCTTATATGGGATCACTGGGTGGATTACTTAAATGCCCATGAGCAATAACAGTTCCCTATGGGAGACAACTTGGGAGGGATTAAACCATGCTACAAGCGATACTCAGTCCCCTATGTGGTATACTAGGGATGGGCATAGAGGGTCATGTTTTGCACCATTCCTAGAGTGATACCATGGATTCTGATAATGCATTTCCTTGGATGAAATCATATGGTGATGGGTATTTATAGTGATCTCTATTTGAAACATGTATTGCTATTTATGGATCTCCTTTGATTGTCCCAAGATTCCATTTATATTAACATCCATGGATTCCACCAATCACAAGTAGAAAACTAGGATATTTCCATGTACCTATAGAAACAGTTTTGAAAACTATGCTTATAGGTAGGCTATTGCCACATTTTTAATAAAACTATGGCTATAGGTGTGTTCTATAGCCACAGTTTTTAAAAATATGGCTATATACCATTTTTTTAAGGGATATTTCAATAGTTTTAGTAAATTTGTGGCTATAGGTCTCCCTCCCTTTCATGGGAGAAAAATTCTCACTTGTAAAGAAGTGTAGAAAGCTATATTTCCATGGTTTTTATTCTCCCTCCACGATTTTTAATAATATATATAACAATATATATATATATACTCGATGCTCCTCGTGGTGTAGTGGTTCGGCAGCTGAATCATATAGGTGATGTACAAAGATCGAATCTGGCTGGTGACATATTATTTTTGGGATATGGCCATGGTTTTCAATAGTGTAAATAGCCTACCTATTTCAACACTTTAGGAAAACCATGGTCATAGTCTAAGGCCATGGTTTTGGGCCATATTTTTCATGGTTTTCAACCATGGAAATAGGAATATTTTCTAGTTGTGTTTATTAAATTCCAAATACGATAATCTACTAAATATAAGGAGGAATTATCTAAGACATATAACATTCTTGGGTTCATTCCATTCATGATTCATGACTTTAACAACCATTTATACACCCATATTATAGCTATATAGTTTTAATTTCAATCAGATATATGTGTATTAGGAAAAAGTAGTTAGTATCAGTCAGGTATCTATGAGGAACTCAGGCTAAAGAAATTTATTTATTTATTTAGTGGATCACATTTATTATTACTAGAACACTATTCATTTTATATTCATGGAATGGATTGTTGTAGAAAATGTTTGTGGTGGACTACTAAGTATATCTCACACACTACTCAATCCACCCATGAAACCCGAGTAGACTTCATGATTGTAGCATTAGATAAAGGGAATCATCTAACTTCCAATGTTTGATTCTTATTACTAGGATGTAAAATGCAAGCTGAGGATCGAGCCTATATTGATTATTCTAGTGTAATAAGATTATTTACTTTTTTGTTTTTTGTTTAACTGTTTGTATATGCATGTTCCCATGTATCCTGGGTATTGTCCTTTTTCATAACCACAAGACATGATCATCATAATTTCTATATAGGATACTGATTTCAATTCTACCTGATTATTCATCTGGATGATTATGTATTACATTGAGGATTATTTATTATAGCTTATACTGATTCCATTTATTACATTCAATTATGGATTGCTCTAATTAGATTTTATAGTCACCCTACCATACCATCACATACCCTTGTTTCTAGATAGAAGCCTTTGGAATTCAAGGAGATGAACTTGTGGTTATGTAGCCAACTAACATGGGTAACCAATTAGTGACTTCTACGAAAGGATTCTATAAAGGTTATTCAACTTTAATATTATGATAATTGTCAAAAGGGTTAACATGGGCTTAAAACTAAATAAATAAGGTAAAAAATTTCTAAAAAATTGTTAATATTTTATTGAATGATATTTTTTAAAGTCATACTCAATTTATATTTTTGAATTATTAATTTGAATCCATTATGACATCAAAGTTAATTTAAAATAATTTAATATTTGACAAAATTCAAAAAGTTCTCTTCCCCTTAATTATAAAAGGGAACCCATCATTTTGATTAATTACACTACATTAAGTCTTCTAACTTTACTATCCTCTATCAAAATACCGTCAAAACTTCTTTAGTCGCATTCTAGAGGTTCTTGTATTCCCAAACGACAATCTAGAATCCTTAAGATGATATCTAAATTAGTTCTTTCAAAGGATAGGTAATCTCCTTAACCGATCACTTTCTTCTTAAAACATATTTTAACTCTTATAAATATTTTATATTATTCATAAGATAGTAACTGTAGTATCATAAATATACTGTAATGTTATTATCATCAATACCCAATAATTCACCCTCTTTCCTTCAAATGCGAAGTGAAAGTATCACTTTTGTGTATATATAGATTACCTTCTACATATAGTGATTAAAATTTATTTCTCATTGCCATATTTTATGAATGGGAAAATTTATGTGTTTAGTTATTATATATGACACATAAGACGTAACTAAAAATCTATAATGATAATATCAAATCAACAATATCATGTTCCAATCCATACGGAAATGATAATGTCACTCATGTGTATGTGTGGACTACTACCTCCATAAAATGATGTGATTCATTTTCTCTTTTTATGTAAATTGTAATGATGATGGAATATACTGATATATATATATATATAATTATGATTCTAGATAGTTGACTTATTATTTACCTCTCTTTAGTTCCATTCATTTAAAAATGAATACTTATTTAATGTGTACGTATGTCTTACCATCTCCAAGAACAGTGAAAATTATCTTTCTATCTTTATTTTTTTATGAATGAATCTAAACATTTATATAATGAATATATGTTAAATTTATATCAGGATTAATGATCTGGGGAAAATGAATCCATGATCAAAATATAAGGACCAAAACTACCAAACCAATACTGACATGGAAAATGATGAAGATGTCACCTTGAATAGTGATTTTAATAAAAGATTTGTTAATTAATGGGTGATAAAAGGTTATAAGTAAATAATATAAATTATTACATATATATGTTTCGGTAATAGATTTAATATAAAAATATCTATTATATGGGTAGTTTTAATGCATATGAAAGAAGTCGGACAGTAGGAAATGGATTTCCGCCTCACTTCTAGTTCAATGATACATATGCCAGATTCACCACTTTTCTCTTTTATATAATGTAAATACAACCAATGAACGTCAATTATTGTTATTAATATGAAAATTATATGGATTTACATATCCATATATATTTATTTATGAAACATCCCTGACCCCATTATCCCATATTCAGTGGT
This sequence comes from Viscum album, assembly GCA_963277665.1. Lineage (NCBI taxonomy): Eukaryota > Viridiplantae > Streptophyta > Magnoliopsida > Santalales > Viscaceae > Viscum > Viscum album. The sequence continues at coordinate 245,492,626 of OY728160.1, read as the reverse complement.
TATTTCCTTATAATGGCATATATACAAGAGATAACATTACCAGGGATCAGATAGTTTGGTTGTATTGAATAACTATATTAATAAATGGTTTCATTATTACATTTTTAATTAATCATAAAACATTACAAAGGGAAATACACATCATCCATGACACATATTAAAATATTTTAACTTCATTACCAGGGGAAGGAAAACAAATAAAAGGGTGATCTCAAACAATTTGTAAGTGTTGAATATAGTAGAAACATCAATCAATAATAAGTGAAGCATAATCCATATGAAATAAAAAAACATAGTCCATTTAATCAAAAAAACCAATAGTAAAAAAGAATCCATATATTTTTTCATAGTAAAAATATAATAAATAGTAATAGCTGAATAATAAATTAAGGGAATTCTTAATTATTGGACATCATGTATCTAAAACATGAACCACTACTTCTAAGGCCTTCCAAAAGATAGTTTATGTCATAGGGTAGAAACTCATATGATGCTTCTTGGAAACATATGCGAAGGGTTTGTCTCCAACTAATTTGTCTCATGTGACACGTAAATGCATTGAGGGGAAATCTATAACTACGTCCCACCCATGTATGCATGTAAAAATATTTCTCCAACATAAAAATGATTTATTTAATTCATGAAATCAATATGATTTATCAAAAAATATTCATGTTTAGTAAAAGATACATATTTAACATTATTTCACTATTAATCAAATAACATTCAAAGTACAGAAAATATGTAAAACAAATGGTATAAAGCTTAGATAGTAATCATAACCATGATATAAGAAATATATATATATTTAATTTGATTATAATTCCAAATGAAAAATTATCTCAAAATGATAGTATATACACCACATAAAATTATTAGGTTCACAATACCAAGTAAGTGTCAATGAAATATATATTGAAATGAAGTCCCTTACCTTATGTATAAAATAAATCTACACATGTACATGATGTCATGAATATTAAAATTAGATTCATTAATTACATAGTTAATAACCTTTTGGTCATATATTTTATTTATTGTAATTTTATAAATTTCATTAATGGAATTTACGATGAGTTTTACTATATAATTTCATTATTCTAGGAGTGTTCATTTCGTGGTTTTATGGTAGGTTTGTTTATGTATAATTATGGGAATTCTTTTCCAATTGATGAAAAATTCTATAAGTGAACTATAATGATACTAATACACTTATTTTATTTTAAATGGTATTACTATATCATTTTTTATGCATTAATAGGTTGATTAATTAGAAAAAACATTAATGATAAATGATAAATTTATTTTTCTTATTTTCACTACCATCATGGGATAGTATCATTTTATTTAATAATATGTTTATATACCTATTATTTAACATTAAATAAGTCTTAATACACATATTATAATCTATTTTAGAATTAAAAATGTATTTATAATCATCCTTGAAGATGGTAATGAAAAACGAAATAACATCTTCTGTGAAGGCGGTGAATCAACAGGTCACAAACCATGTTTTCATTTTTAGAATTAAAAGGGGGGACAATAGATTTGGTGGTGAGTATTCCATTAAAACAATAAAATTATAGTATATATATCATAATGTATTTACCATGCCACTTTTTATTGGAGAGGTGTGGAGATTATAGGAAATGAAAATAAATTTAAATATAATGAAGGATTATTTTAACTCTCGGATATCTTCTCTTTGGGAACCTTCTTAAAACACATGGATTTAGACTTTTGGTAAGTACAGTAGGACTTGGACATGGTAAAAAATTCATTGGGAGAGATTTGTGAAGAATTTAGACAATATTAGAGGCTTATAATGAGTGAAAAAAATGGGTAGTGAGGGTTAGTATTTAGAGTAGAAGGAGATGGGTGTTTTTGATTATTTTATTCATTTGTTTATTATTTAGGATCAAGAATATCAAAAGTGATGATTATTATGACTAATTATAGTAACTAGTGCATGTTATTTACATATAATGGCTCTTAAATCATCCATACAACATCCATGACTCAATAATGAATTTATTTATAATGTTAAATACTGTAAATTACAACACTTCACTATTCACCAAAAATTAAAATACTTCAGAAAAACCCCAAAAATTCACCCTAAAAACGTTTCAACATGTAGTCTTAAAAATGGACTACATTTAATGAATATAATTTTATAAATATGTGACATTTAGTTTTTAATTAAAATTATCATTTATTCAAAATATTTCAATTTTTATATTTTAACTGATTTTATGACAATTTGAAAAATTAATTATGGTCTCATAAATTTATCTTATAATTATAGTAAAACAAAATAATAATTTTTTAATCCATTTTATGAAAATAAATTATATTTTTAATAGTTATATTATTTACAATATTGTATATAAAAATTTAGTTTTGTCCAAAAATAACAACACTTGATTTATCAATTTTAAATCATTTATTTGCATATTCGATGATATAAATATACCATATTTTCATTTATGTGACACTTAAATTTTATTTTAAATTTTGTTGGTGAGTTAATTATTCTAATATCCAGATTAATTTTCATAATTTTTACATTAATATTCCAATGATCATGTTAATATTTAATAGTATATCATGATTAGTTTAAGCTTAGTGTTGCCTGAAATTTAGTCTATCGAATAAATTGAGTTATTTTGGGAAGATAAATAACATAAAATCTTGGTGCATGATAATTTTTCCTACCTTCAATAATTCCTTCCTCAATATTTTTCATGAATTTTTCCTTTTAAATATATTAGTACAGTTCTTCTTCATAACATCTTCAGTTTCCCACTTTTCTTTTTCTATTTTATAGTTTCTCGAAAGAACTTTTACTACTTGAGTCATATGATTTCTCAATAATTTTTCTCTAGTGTAAAGAATCACCATAAGAACTTCATATTAAACAAATTTAGGTTTAGGTTCTACTTATTTATAAGTAAATACATTTGTTGGGTCTGGAATGTAACTCGTTAAGGATGATATATGGAAGACATCATTAAATTTTGAGGGACTTGGCAGAATTGCTAATTTATATGTTACAACTCCAATTATTTCTAGAATTTAAAATTTTCTTATGTACCTGAGGCTCATTTTCCATTTCTTATCAAACCTTAAGACACCATTATATCAAAATAATTTTAGAAAGACATGATCTCCCACTTCAAATTAGAAATCCTTTATCCAGTTGTCAGCATAACTATTTTCGCTACATTGATCTTATTTAATATGAGACTTAATATTATTTCCCTTGGTTATTGTCATTGTAATATGTTTTGGTCATGTAACGTTCCTCCTACCAACTTACTCCCAATAAGTTGGACTATGACATATCTTGCCATATAATTCTTTATATGTCACCATTTGAATAATAGAATTGAAATTGTTATTGTTGAAAATCTCCTTTAAAGGTAAATACTAATCCTACATACCTTGAAAGTAAAGTGATCATGATATAAACATGTATTAAAATTTTTGAATAGTCCTTTCAGAATATCCATTAGTTTGAGGGAGATAAGAAGTACTTAAATAAATCTCAATATCCAAATCCTTCTAAATACTCTTCTATAATTTTAATGTAAAAACTGGATCTTGATTACACACAACCGATATTGGTGCACCATCAAGTCTTAAATCATCATTAATATATAGTCTTTCTAGGCACTCATGAGTTAAGTATTATCTCGTATCAAGAAAATGTGCATATTTTTTAAGGTGATAAGTAATGACCTATATCATATAATTATTTTATGTGGTATTTGGTAATCCAGTGATGAATTCCATAGTAATTTCATCCAACTTATACATAGGAATAGATAGAAATTTCATGAATTCTATAGGATTTTGTCTCTTAACCATCACTTGTCGACAAAATGGACATCTAAAAAGATATTCATAAATTTACCACTTAATGTTATCCCCCCAAAAAGGTTCCTTCATGTCGTTATACATCTTGATACTACTAGGGTGAATAGATAATTTTTAGCTACGAACATCATCTAATAGTTCCCTTTTTCGCTTAGGTATTTTTGGAACACGTAACCTCTTCCAATATTTCATAATTCTATCCCCATTCAAAAAGTATTTCAATATTCCATACTTAATGGATTCAATTTTATTTTTAAAATTATCATCATTAAAATGAAGTCTTTTTATCATTTCCAATAAATTTGGTTTCACAATCATTTGAAGAAGGAGTGATGTTTCCCCTTCCATAACAATTTCATATCTGTCTTTATTAATTGCATGAACATAGGATATTTCTCAATCCTCATATGGGATAGAATTCCATGATCATTACTTCTTAATTTATATGATACCTTATTTCCTTTTTCTATAAGGTATTATATTTAGTAATAATAATCATTAAGTAACTCGTTCCATTTTGTTTGCCTCATTCTGAGCTATTTTTGTGTAAAGATGTATTTCAAACTCATATGATCATTATATATCTCAAATATTTCACAATAGAGATAGTGTCATTGTATATTCATAGAAAATATTATAGCTGCTAACTCAAGATATTGAGTTGGATAATTTTTTCATGAATCTTCAACTGCCTTAATATATATTCAATAACATTATAATTTGTCAAAATGAAACGACCTATTCCTTTATTTGATGCATCACTGTATGTCATAAACCCATAATTTCATGATGGTAGATTCAAAATAGTAGCATTCACTAATCCTATCTTAAATTATTAAAAATATTCAACACATTATTTTTTCCATAACAACTTATCCCCTTTTTCGGGTGAGCTCGGTTAACAGGTTATCAAATCGGGAAAAATTTTGAATATAAAACTGATAGTAATATTATAAACTAAGGAAACTGCATACCTAAATTTTGATCATTGGAATAGTCTATTATTTGATTTATTTTTCATTTATAGGATCAAATGAGATTCCATCCTTAGAGAAAATATGGCCATGAAAATATATTTCCCAAAACCAAAATTCACACTTGCTATATTTAATATATAACCCTTTCTTTCTAATAGTTCTATAAATGATCTAAAAGTTATTCTCATTTTCTTTATATGTATTATAATATACCATCATATAATCAATTAATACCACAAAAAAATCAAGATATTCCTTGAATATGTTGTTCATTATATCCATAAAAAAATAAGGTTCATTAGTCAATCTAAATCACATTACTATAAACATGTAATTTCCATACCATGTCTAAGAAGTTGTTTTCAAAATTCTTTCCTTCTTTACTCATAATAGATGATACACAAAAAAAAGGTCAATCATTGGGAAATATTTTTCTATAATAATTTTTTCAAATAAATCATCAATATTAGTTATATTATACTTGTTATTTATTGTAATGACATTGATTTATCTATAGTCAATTCACAACCTCAGGGTTCTATCTTTTTTCTTATCAAAGAGAATAGGGGATCCATAAAGAGAAACACTAGTGAGAATAAATCCATTATTAATCAACTCCTATAATTGTTTCTTCAACTCCACTAATTTCATAGTGGCCAATCTATATGGATTATTAGATATCGGTCTTGCATAATGGATTAAATCAATGGTAAACTCAAGATTATTCTCTATGTGGTCTATATGTAATTCCTTAGAAAATAAATCAATGTTTTCTTATTCAATTAGTACATCCTCAATTTGAAGAATAATTTTCCCACCCCTAAATTTTGTTTTCTCTTCCACCCCAGGAATCTCATTTATTAGAGATTTTGGGGGTGGATCTAGATAATAATCAGATGATGAATCTTTTTCTCTCAGAGTATGGAATTATTATATCACCCAAAACATTTTATATTATGTTTCTCCTAAATACGTTAAAATCATTAGTTAACCTATATTTCATGAGGAACTGAGTCTTTGTGAAACAATACTTAGTTATTTATAGAAGATAGTCATAACCAAGCCATTAAACTGAAATTTTCTACTTATGTGTTCTGAATTTCAAAAAATGGACATATATAGTTGTGATCATGGTGATATTTAGAGTTTGATATAATCAATTTAATTTCTAGTGAATATTAAATTACCCTTATGAATATTAATATGACCCTTAGGTATGGTAGCCTTACCCACAAAAGTATAAATAAAATTTAGGCACCTTAAAAATGAAGATGAATATCTTAAGTGTTGGTATTTTTCAATCAAATGATGATTTTAAATAAAAATTAAATTTCTCATTTTTAAAAAATTATTTTTGAAAAATGACGTTCAATTTTTGATTCTACAAGTCGAAAAATGGTTATGTTAAATTTTTTAGATTTTTTTGAAATACGTGAATTTTGGTGAATAGTAAAATACATTAATTTACTGTATAAATACATTATAATTCAAATCCTCTATTCCTAACATCATTAATGATATAAGAACCCAAATATAGAAATAAAATGAATTTATTACTATTCTAGGTCATGGAATCCTCACTATTTCCTGTCTTCTAGGGAAATAATAAATTAATGAAGAAATATTAAGCAAACCCTCCTCCCCTCCACTATAAATACCACCCCTCACAACCTCATTTCATCACACCTCTCAAGATTCAATACATGAATAAATTATACTCATATATCTCCCTAAGCTCCTCTCCCATGTCAAACAGCCCTTGGTCTCCCCAAAAGACCAAATCCTCTCCCCTCAAGAGGCTCTCAATGGAAGATAGATTCAAGAGGTAAATTCATCTTTTCAATTCTTTTGTTTTCTTTTCAAGTTCCTTTGTTTTCTTTTATATTATAACTTTTTTTTACCAAAATGTTATGAAAAATTCATTATCATATATGTTCTATAATTTTTTTATGATAGTGTAATATACTATCATCATCTCTTTTTTCCCTCATTTTATACTATAAATGAATGCCCCATCCGAGATGTATTAATTTATCACGTTCAAGGAAGACAGGTTTTCAATTTTCATTACTATATTCAAGACTGGTCATGAAACCTTTTTAATGGTTGATCCAGATTTTAATATATGTATTTTATCTTATGTAATGTTATGTAAATCCTTACACACTAATAATATTAAATAATAATACAAAATAAGTTTATTTTGCACAAAACTGCTATGTTAATTCAAATATTTTTCATTAACTTTTATCTAATTATTCATCCACAAGGTATTTAAAAAAATCATTGTAATATCCTTTACATCTCTATAATTTCTCCAATAATATATGTTAAAAATTAAGGATTTTCAACCACATTTCAAACGAACTTCCATTCATGAATGTAAATAAACTGATCATGAAAACCAAGGAAGAAAATTCATCCAAAACTTCTAAACTAATCTGTCCCCTAAGATTGGTTTCCTAGAATCATTCCAATATAATTAAGTAATGCATTGACTCTAGGATTTAGGGTTCGGGGTGTTACAATTATCAAACTTCCTCAAAAATTCTAATTTCCTTCTTTTTCAATAAATATTCACATCAAATTTTTAAATCGAGTTGATATCAAGAATTATATCAAAATAAACCATAGGTATTATGATAAGGTCAGAAAATAAAGAATGTTTATATTCCATAATGGGGACTTACCTACAAAACTATGTTGTAATTATACATCCCTTTGGATTTTTTTAAAGACAAATCTCTTATTAAATTAAAAGGGAAATTCCAAATTTTCATGAAAAACATGGTAGATATAAAAGAGTATTATTATATCATATCAAATAAATCATTTTTTAAATTTGTATACGTGATTAATATACCTAAAACCACATCATTCAGAAATTATACTATATCTTTAGTGATTTTCTGATCTTGATTATCTCCCTTTAGAGTCTTATGTGGTCGATTCCCTTAGAACATACAACATTAGATTGAAAGATGCCGCCATTTCTTTATAGTTGAATCATTGAACATCAATTATTTGTTTATTCCAATTGAATTAATCATCACAATAAACATTCTGTCCACACTTATAAAAAACTCACATCCCTTTCAAGAATTTACCATGATGGTTATTTTAACATTTTTTTACATAATTTGAATATATTTTTTACCATATTCTTCATTGATTAATTACCCTTTCATGGTTATCAAAAGACCTATTCTCTCTTCATTTCTCTTGAACATAAGGGATCTTGAAAATTAATTCTCTATTTTTATGTCACTTAATACTATTTTATCATATGATGCAAATGTTTGAGAAGACGGTGACCTTCAGAGACTTGGCATAATAACTTCAAAGAAATGGTCATTCTTGTTTTCTGAATAACATATGTCATCTAAAATATATTTTTAAAGAATTTTGAATGTATCCTCATACTTTGAAACACTCTACCTCCTTTTTCATTAAGGTGAGAAATTTTCTCTTCAATTCAGTTCTTTTCTCAGGAGGAATGAATTTTTCATATAATGTTTCATTAAAATTTCCACTTTCTATGTCTTTAATTTTATCTTCCTATTTAGTATTTTGGATTAATTACCACCATTAATCTGCATCACCATTGAGGCTATACACTTCTAATGCTATCTTTTCCCTTTCATTATAACCTTATAATAGAAATAAATTTTCATGGGACTTGATACATTACTTTTCTACCATCAGATTATTATCCCCACTAAATTATTGGGGATTATTCCACATGAAACGATCCAACATAGGTGTAGTATGGTTATTTTTCATTACCTATGTAATTTGTTTCATAATTTTTTCCGCATCTACTGACCTCAAACCCCAACTATGTTGACTTTATCAGTAGAGAAATTCCTACATTGTCTTCATGTATTGATTCCATTTTTTCCATTAGGGTCCATCATTAAATAATATAACACACTGAGTTATCTCAAAATCATCATGAGTATTGATCCAAAAATTAAAAATAATTAATTATTATAATTCTCATGCTTATTTAACATCTAGTTCCCAAGGCTTCTACTAAACCTCCTCTGATACCAATTGTAACAACCCCAAACCCAGTATCCCATAGTTTTTGGTTATTTTATAACCATGGAATATATATAAGAGATAATATTTTCAAGGATTGACCATTTTAGTAGTATTGAAGAACTAGATACATACATAGATCTCTTATTACATTTGTAATTAAACATAAAACATAACAAATGGAAATATAAAACTTTATTAATTCTTATTAAAATATTTCATCCTCACAACCTAGGGAAGTGAAAAAATAAAAGGGTGAGCTCAAATTCTCAGTAAGGGTTACATATATAAGAAACATGAATCAATAATAATTGAATCATAATAAATATGGGATAACTAAAAAAACATTTTCCATTTAATCAATCAACTGAGAATGAATATATACCCTTAGAATTTATCATAGTGAAAATATACAGAATATTAATAACTGAATACGAAATAAAGGGAATGATTAATTACTGGATGTTAATTATCTAGAACATGAACCATAACCTTTAGGAAATTACACAAGATGGTTTAAGTCTGAGGGTAGAAAACCATCTTTTCATATTATAAATAAATGCAAAGGGTTTGTTGGAAAATGATTTTACTCGTGAGATTTGTTGATGCATTGGGGGCTATCTATAACTAGGCCCCACCCTTGTCTGCATGTCCAAATCATTCCTCAAATATCCAAATGATCAATTTAACTCATGAAATCAATATTACTTATCAAATAATATCTATATCGAATAAAACATATATATTTAACACTATTTCCTATTTAATCAAATAACATTTAATGTGAACCTCGTATCTAGAAAAATGATTTATAAATTAGAAAATGATAATATCCATGATATAATAAATATGGGTATTTAAGAAAAATATAATTTAAAAAAAATATCTCTAAAGGGTTGAAGAGACACCACATAAAAATGATTAGGTGCACAATACCTAATAAGTCTAAATTAAATGGAGATTGAGATGAAGTCTATTACCTCGTGTTGGAAAGAGCTTTTCACTTGACCTTAATGTCCCGGTTAGTAAAATTAGATTAATTAATTAATTAATTTAAAACTTATTAAATATATTTTTGATTTATTATATTTTTATTTAATTTCTTTACGACCATTATTATGAGTTATGACGTATAATTTCTTTGATCTGGGAGCGTCCATTTCATGGTATTATGGATGGTACCCTTGGTATACTCTTGGGAGTTCTTGTAAAACAGAAGAAAAACTCTAGAATTGGAATGAAATGATGTTAATATAAAAAAATTATTTTAAATGTTCCTCATATATCATATGTTTATATTTTATGAGGATGATTAATTCGATAAAATGTTAATGAGAAATCATTAGTTTACTTTGGCAGTTTTTACAAATATTAAGGACAAGTATAATTTTATTTGATATTATGTTTAAATATTTTGGTTATAGAATAATAAGTCAGTAATAATAAACATATTATAATATTTTTTAAACAAAAAAATGACTTCATTACTAGCCTTGAAGGTGGTAATGAAAAACAAAAACTCTTCACCCATGAAGGTGGTCAATCGACACCGTATAGATGATGTTTTAATTTTTAGAATTAAAATGAGAGGAGGAGAAATTTGCTGATGATTATTATGTTAAAAAAATAAAAAAAGTATATATATCATAATGGAGTTACTATTCCACTTTGGATAGGGGATGTGAGGAGAGGATAAGAGAAAAAAATAAATTTGGAGAAAATGAAGGAGTATTTTACCTCACAAATATCGTCTCATTGGGAACCTCTTTAAGACACTTGGATTTGATCTTTTGGTAAAACTAGAAAGTCATAGAATTTGGTAAAAGGTTTGGGGATGTATTTGTGGAGAATTTTGAGAAGCTTAGAGGCTCAAAATGAGTGAGGAGAAGGGGGGGGGGGGTATTTATAGGGGAGGAGAGAGGTGTTTAGACTATTTTATTCAGTTATTTATTATTTTGTCTCATGACTATTAATAGTGATGATTATTGCGACTAATTACAGTAAATAGAGAATTTGAGTTTGAGATAACGGTTCTTAAATCATCCATACACCCTCCATGACTCAAGAACTAATTTATTTACTTATAATGTTAAATACTTTAAATTATCATATTTCACTATTCATGAATAATTTAGTTATTTCAGAAAAATCACAAAACTTCTTCATAACCATTTTTGGATGTGCCTATTAAAAAATGGACTTAATTTTATGAAAATAATTTCATAAATAATAAAATTTTAATTTTTAATTAATATCACCATTTATTATAAAATTACGGATTTTAATATTATAATCAAGTTTACAAAACGTTGAAAATTTAATTATAGTCTCATAAAATTATATAATAATTAGTAGATAATAAAATATTAATTTATGAATTTATTTTATGAAAAAAATTAAACAAATATATTACTTATAAAATTGTAAATAAACATTTACATTTTACAAAAATACCAACACTTAATTTATCATTTTTAAAATAGTTATTTATATATTCCATGACATAAATATATCATATTTTCATTAATGAGATACCTAAATTTTATTTATAGTTTCTTAGTTATTTTTATTATTCTAATGGCCACATTACTATTCATAATGGTCACATTACTATTCCAACAGTCATGTAAATATTTAATAGTATATCACAGTTCATTTATGTTCGGAATTGCATAAAATGTAGGATATATAATAAATTAAATTTATTTAAGAATATATATATTGTATAATATTTTTGTGGTATAATTTCTTTCATGGGGTTTATGTTTCAAATGTTAACAAGAATTAAAGTTTTTATGTTACAATATCATTTTTTATCGAGAATGTTTTTATTAAGTTTCAGATGATGAAAAATGTTATCAAACTCCAAATAAGCTCATTTATTTAATTTTTATCTTGATATTTTATGAAAATAAATGTTCTGCATTTATTTTAATAACTTTAATTACATAATATAATTAAAAAAAATAAGGAAAATTGAATTTATTTAACTCTTTAATCTAAATACCTTTTCATTTTGTATTTATAGTTTCTTAAAAATATATAACATTGTTTTTAATGTTATCTTTTGATTGGTTAAGGTAATTTTTATCTATATTTTAATTTTTAAAAAGTGATTTAAACTGAGTATCCTTTTAATTTTATGAATGAGTTTCTTTTTACTGATTACCAAAAATGTGAATGGAATGTTTTCTTTTAAAATATACTCCATGAACAAAATTTCTCCCCATCATGACCATTGAATATTTTTTATATTCATTTAAATAAATCCACAGTTATATTCAATGAAAGTTTTCAATAATATTTTGGATTTATTTTTATTTTAAAAGTTATTTTAAATAAGAAAAAGTTATTTTCATCAAAAAAATAATTTTCTGATCTTTTATTGGAATTTTGACATATTATTATAGCTATTTTTATTAATTATGCTTCACTAGAGATATATGATCAAATGTATCATTCATACTATTTCTATTTATGGTTAATTCTTTTAATAGATGTGTATAAAACCCATTTCGCTGGTTATGCAATGATGAATAGATTAAATGACTATAATACCTGTTTTCTATGCACGGGTTATGATGTGATGATAGGTTGAATGTTTTATGATCTTATTGAACACATGTTTTTTAAATTCATTACATGATGGTGGTTAAATTATAACCAAGGATATTGGTTTTGTTATAACTAATGATGATGTTTTTATTTTAACTAAGGATGGTTGTGATGTTATAACCAATTATGGGTGGGCGTGAAATTATATAGACCTCTAATGCATTGTTTAATTATTAATATCTAATTATATAAATAAGACTAAATGGGGAGTTATCCTAGTTCAATAAAGTAATTTTTCATTATTATATTATTGGAAGTGAAACATGACTACTATGATGGTTTGCGGAGTGAACCCATTCCACTATGATAATAATTGAAATGAGCCCTAACTATAGTGAATAGGATTTTCTCACCTTATGTGTATTCAATAATTAAATGTTTTTTGCCAATGTTATTATCTCAGGGATCATGATATTTGACTAATTTATGATTCTTATATTATAAACTAGCATTATTTATGCCATGATTGATGATCATTATCTATGATATGTAGTGTATGGATTTCAGATGTTAATATCATGTTCTCATAATTTTAAACTCATGTTATCATTATATGATATTTAATATCTACTTTTATTACCCTTACTGAGCATGTAAGTTCAACCTTTCTTATGTTTCCTTTCCATATGTTATGAAAATATTTTTCATGAATTATAAATCTAATAAGTGTGATATTTATGAATAATATAATGGGAGACTCATGTGATGCAATTTTTTTCTTATCCATGTTACAAAATGTACTATACCTATTGGATTATAGCATGGATCATTATGTTATATAATGAATATTCATTTAAAAAATTGAATAACCATGTATAAAATTTACGGGTCACTATACATGAATATGAGGTCCATTGCTGAAATTTGGATCATGAAATAAGAATCATGCATAACAAATTCACCTCAAGAGTTATCCATATCTACCTAATGAATTCAAGGGATATATATTTTTGGGACCACCCATAACATTATGAAAATAGTACATACATTTCCCATAATATAATGAAAAATTAATCATATCACAACCCTTGAAAAACGAAACAGTGGTCATAATCAATTCAGAAGGGCATAACCAATGGAAATGAAATGGTTTAGAAACATTTCCTCAGTTCATCAAAAGATAACATGTGGAAAAGGAACAAGTTTCATAAAAATATTTTCATCATAATCCTAAACCTTCCTAATTATGAATAATGATGATATCATTGGATCATATCCTCATTAGAGAATATGTATAGTCAATGTTTTTCCATTTACAAAAAAAACACTTAAAAGATCTTTAAAAATTTCTTCTGAAGAATACACTGTCCACATTTAAAATCACCATTTAACATCTAAAAATATCCCAAATATTAAAGGAATGATTTTATTTGAAAATGAACTTCTAAAATTTTTAATGTAGGAATCAAATTATTTAGTGATCATGAGGGTGGAAAATATTTTTCTTCCCATATACATTAAAAAAAGATTCATTTCATATTTTCCGTAATAAGTAAAATGTTCCTTGTTCAAAAATACACAAGAAGTTCAATTTTAAATAAAATTTTAAAATATAAAACATATATAAAAACTACTTGTTAAATTATTGTATAATACAAAAAATTAAAAACATTTATAGAAAATATAGACATGGAAGAGAAATGATATTTTTCCAAAGAGAGAGAAAGTTGGTTTTCTTAAAAAATATTGTTTTTTATATTAAGTAATTAGAGAAAGTAAAATTAAAGTAAAATAATTAGTATACTAAAATAAATATATTATAATACAATTCATGAGTATCTTGATAAATATGTCATAATATTTCATCATCCAAAACCAAATCATAAATATTCTAGATAAACAATGAGATTAAGAAATAAATCCCTTACTCTTTGGTAACATTATAATAATAATACTTATAAAAAAACATTAAATGTATATACTTATCCAATAATTTTTATTATATGAATGATAAAATACATTAATGATTATATTATACACCACAGAAGAGAAACAAGTTGTGAATATGGCATGTGTCCTATACAAATAAAAGTGAGACAAGAATACCTTACCTCAAGTCTCAACTTCATTTATATACATCCAAACTCATGTATAATAAATATAGATTTATCATTAAAATATTAAATAACCATTCTCATATATATAACATAATTTTTATTTACTTTTATCTTTTTACCTCCCATTTATTAATAATTCTTAATCAAAATCACTTTTATGGGTGATAACTGCTTTGTTTATCTTGTAGGTTTTGGTTTTTTAGTTTATTTTCTTTTTAACTGATTATATTTACATATTCTACATAATTTTAATAATGATATTAATATCATATTTATTAAATATATATGTTCTTAGATATTTCTATCAAATATATAAACACAAAAGTAAAATACATTGTTCAAGGAGACGGTAGGCCCTACACGGGAATGAACATTGTTTTCATTTTTCGAGGGATGGGTCAAAATAAAGGTAAATATTAATTCAAAAATATATTGAAATTTTTATATAATGTATTTAATATATATTAATTAAATATTTTCTTATTACTATCTATGTAAAACATAAATGAAAAATGAATCGCATCACTTCATGGTGGCGGTAGTCCACATGTATGCATGAGTGAAATTATCATTCTTTAACGGATTGGAAGAGAAATATATATTAGATATTATAAAATCTAAAAGTAAAATTATTTTTAATATATAATATATATACAATTAATACATAATTTTATCCATTTGTACAATGTGGTGATTGATAAAGACTTATATTGGCTTGTATAATAGTAGTCCTCTATACAAACGATGAATGATTTCATTTATGATTTGATGAAAGAAAATATGGAAGAAGTTTTTTTAATAAAAATTATAAAATATAAATATTTTAATGATATATTTTTTTCATCTTTTTTAATATTTCAAGGAGGTGGAATAATATGTAAATTGAAAATGCTCGGTTAAGAACGATACATATTCTTAAAAAACCCCTCTTTGTTTTTCCCCAAATTAAATCTTAAGAGGGTCTTATAATATATAAAATGCCTCAAAGGCATGAAATGTGAATTTTGGATGGTATTTGGGTAGGTTATTTCTCATCCAAAATTATTTGGATGTGTGAATAAAATAAGATAGGATGTGTCCTTTTATAAGTGAAAAGGATTGATGTTTTTGTACATACACAAAACTATTCAATAATGGGAAGTCACTATCAAGGAGAGCTCGTTATATATTGATAATTAATAGATTATATGGAATATAGGTTTTATAAAAACATCCATTACTATAAAAGTGACATGTTTTAAACATATTATTCCCATAACACAAAAGGTTACTTAATTGTACAATTTTAGTTTTCACCACGGTAATATATTTTATTTACATATATAATTTTTAATTTAAAACTAAAACTAAAAATATAATTATTAGATGATTTTTCCCAATGAATCTAAAAATAAAATATAAATTATAGAATAATTTTTTTTATTTCTATGTAAAATTAATTTTAGCACAAGTTCATGTAATGCCCAAAGCCTTATTTAACATTATACAAAATAATTATTTTTTAACTATTCTTACCATTAATTATGACCAAAAAGTATTATTTAAATATTACGTAATTTTATTTATTTTTATTCCAAAGTTTTAATCCATTTTTTATTCAATTCACATAAGTGAAATAATTTAATTTAAAATAGAACCTATAGACATGATGGAAAATCATTTTTCTGGGGAAAATAGTTTCATAAGTATAAAAAGTAATTATAAAAAAAAACATATAATTGATTAGAATTTCCTAAATTGGATTAATAATTATATTCAAGAAATAATTTTACTTTTAAAATAATTTAAAATAAAATGGAACTTTTAAATTTTTTTAAACTATATGACAAATCATAAAAAAAATTAGTATATTTCCATTATTCATCAAAAAATTATTCATTTAATTTATATAAGATATAAATTTAAAATAATTTTGAATTTTTGGTTTAAAAAATGAATATATTATTTTCAAATAGATTTTATAAAACTATAAAATATTTATTACAATATAATCACATAAAATGGGATGAAACTTTTTTTAGAAAAATTCATTTTTATGCATAAAATTGAATTTCTACATAACATAGGGTTTGAAAAAAATATTATATGAATAATAAAAAAAATATCAAATATATAATATATAAATTCCATTATAATCATATGAAAATATTGAATAATTTAATTTATTATGTTTAATGCACACAGTGTGAATAAAAATAGTTTTTTTAAAAAATAATTTACATTAAAATGATTTTTATTTTCATTTATAATGTGTTGACAAAAAAATTATAAATGTGTAAACCATGTAATTATAAAATTTTAGTTTGTCATACTCATACCCTCTAATCCAATAGAAAGGTCCATAACTGCCACATTAAATAATAATATTTTCTTTTTAAATCATAGTTTATTTGGACACGAGATTACATGTATCATAGCCTATATGAGAGATTGAATATATTTAAAGATAAATATATTATAAATTCATAGGGTGTTAGATTATCCCACCATTAATATGTTGAATCATCACCATTTGAACTGTTCCTAGTAATTAAAGGGTTTACATTTGAAAATTCATTTGTGGAAAGTCTATACCATAAAAATAGTTAATAGAACATCCTATTGAAAATATAGAATGGAAAAACATGAATGTATTTTTAAATAAAACATAACTAGGATTCCAAATAGGGGAACATTAGTAGAAGGAGACAATGTAAATGTGTAAGAATATTAATTTCCTTAGATCGTTGATCAAAAGAAATTGAATCATCACGAGATAGTTAACGACCACAAAATCATATGAAAAATAGTGGATAAAAAGATCATCAATTCAAAAGAAATGAGGCTAATAGGAAACTTAATTATCTCAATATATTTTTCCTATATTTGAGGTAATTTTAATGTCAAGATAAAGAAAATTAGAAAATATTCTTAATATATTTATTTTCATTAAATACAGACAATATCATCTTTTGGTTATTATCCAATCAATTTCCACATCATCCCTTACTCTCTAAAATGAATTTTAAAAATGGTTTTTTCATCTCTAAAGCACTAAAATTAAATTTTATTGGATCATAATATCCTAAAAATTATGGAATTTTATTACTCAAATCTCTAAATATTAACCAAACCCAAAATAGTTGACATAATTTAAAAAATTAACTATGTTATGATTGTTCAGCAATAATACACAAAATTTAGCATAACCCATTATCCAAATAGTATAAAATAAGTATGTAACACCCTGACCCCAAAAGTCAAGAGTCAGTGCCTTACCTTTTTTATAATGGAATGATAACATGGAATTAAATCCTTAAGAACCAATCAGTTTATCAGTTTTGGAATACTAGATACATACACAGAACCCATTTTACATTAGGAATAAAAAACAACATAATACATAACCAAATAAAATACTCTTCATCATTGAAAATCAATCCAAGAAGTTATCTTCATATCATGGTAAATGAAATAAAATAACGTTGAGATTAGATACTCAATAAGGGTAAGAATACATCAGAAATAATCATGAATCAATAAGGAATAATAAATATAGAAAGGTAAATAATAGAAACACAGTCCATTTTATTAATAAATTGGGAATGAAATGAATCCATATATCACATCATATTGAAGATCCTCTAGATATTAAGAACATAAAATATGGAAATTATAATTATGATACACCATATTTCCCTTCTATACTAAACCATTACCATTAGGACCATTCACAGGAATGTTTAAAAAATATTGGTTACAAAAAAATTGGTTTGTTCAACTTTAACTCTACTTTCCAGACCATTCATAAGATAGTTTAAAACATAATAATTAAAAATGAAAATAGTTTTTCCAACTAAAGTAATCTCATAAGACTACCATTTCATCATGGATCTTGCATTAGTGGGTCCCCTACCCATGTCTTTCATTTCCAATATATTGCTTATATATTGAATAATCGATTTAGATTTATAAACATAGTGCCTTATCAAATATCCACATTGATTAAAAGATATAGAATTATCAATATTTCCTCATTAAATTAAATAACTAAAAAAGTAAAAACCTTTTTTAAATATGGTATAACATTTAAGAAAATAAACATATCCATCATAAAATAATATAGATATTAGAAATAAATGTAATAATCAAAGAAAAATTATTATAAGAAAGTAATTAATATAAGACAAAGTTGAGAATCACATAAGAAGGTGAGATTGCAAGATGGATTTTACCAATAGGTAATTTTCATGTTAAAACCCCTTAGATGAGATGATTAAAGGTAAAAAAATTAAATACCGTGAATATAAAAGGATTAATGATATAATATATAAATATGGTATGTAGATACACTACACAAAAGAAGTAAGTTGTGAATATAGAATTTATCTCGCATATGTAAGAAGTGGGATGAAAATATCTTTCCATGAGTCTGGCTTGTCACATGTGTATATATCTTAATGAATATTAGAATTATTAGAATTATTTACTTTATTATAAAAAATTCCAAGTTTATTATTACTTTTATATCACTCATTACAATTTTTTTATACAACTACTTAAACAATTAAGTTTACGTTGGGTGTTATAACCAAATTCAGTTCGTGTGTCAAAATTGACTTTTTTCAATCAACTATGGTATGTGGGATCATTATATAAACTTTTAAAGAATAAATATATTGAAATAATTATCATATTTATACAATAATTATTATTTTAAAAACTAATTATGAAATATGGTTATGAAAAATTAACCAACATTATAATCATAAAGATGGTAGGTCGTATGTATGCATGAGAAATGTTCCCATTTTTCAATGATCATTATGGAAAGAGGTTAAGTAAAATTATATCATTTCAAAAATGATAATTATATCAAAAATAACATTTTATTTAATCATATATACTTATATATGGAATTATGTTGACGTAAAAGGAATCACATCATGTCGAGGAGGTGGTACTCCACACATCCAAAAACGACGTTATCACTATTTTAGTTTGTTAAAAGTGTAATAAATCAAATGATATAATATATTTTTTGAAAATTAATTATGTCATGAATATCATATATATATTTTTTATGTCACATAATTTAAATTAAACCCATACTTAATATGTTTCATGTAATATGTGAACGTATCACATCGTTATGAGGAGGTGGTAGTCTACACGTCCATGAATGGTGTTATCATATTTACACAAAATGGAAAGAATGAAGGTATGTGTTATATGGAAATTAAATAAGTATTAATAAAATATAAATATCATATATATCATATAAAAATATTTTTTCCATCATAATTCCCATCCATGAGAGGTGTTAAAGGAAAAAATGAATGAAATCATTTTGTGAGGTGGTAGTCCATCGTACAAATGAACAATAACTAGTTTTAAAATATAACTAATTTAACTATTAATAATAAATTAAAGTTAGATTTATTATAAATTATATAATAACTTAATTAAAAATATTATACCAAATTTAAAAAATAAAAATATCATATGTGTTGGAAATTAATTTTAACAGAAGCGCATGTAATGCTCAAAACCACTACATTAACTAGAACCTTACTGAAAATGTATTCACTATTTGGGGTTAAATATGTTCTTTTTAAAATAACAAATGGTCCATAAATAAACCATATTTTTTATTTTTAACATTTAAAAATCAATATGAAAAATATTGTATTTTTTCAATAATTTTAATTATTTTAATAACATATCATTAGTTATAAAATAACAATAATATAAATTTTGAAATTATTTATATGAATTAAATTTTAAAATATCAAGAAAATTATGGAATTAAAATATTTTTAGTTAAAATATATGTATAATTACCTATTCATAAAAAAAATTATCATAATAATTCATTCAATTTTCTTAACATTAAATATTTTTTGTATAATTTAGTTTATTTTATTATTATCTAAATAATCATTGCATTGAACATTTTAAGAAAAAAACTCTTCTATAAACATTAATGAAAAATTATTATGATAAAAATAACTCATTTATATTTCAAAAGGATATGTATAATCTAATATATGATGTTTTTTCAAGATCTCAATAATTTATAAATGTTAAAGGTTTGGAAGGTTCCTTTTTTTCCTTTTTCCTTATATAACTTATTATATTATTTAGTTCAATGGAATATAATCCCTGTAACTACTGAAATTAGAAACAACATGGGATCCAGTTTAAATATGGGAATAAAATTCATTTTTGAAAATTTTCTATGTCATTTTTTCCTTAAGATCAATGTTTAACCACTAAATAAAATGATTTTTACTTTAACCGCTATAATTAATTTTAATTACTTCCATTAATTATCTTTTTTCAAAAATTTACTTGATGTTATTAGAATATAAATATTAGAACATAAATATTATACTAATTAGAGCTATATATATCCATTTTTTAAAATTCTATCCATATAAGTGGAAAAATTAAATTTAAACCTAATCCCATTGACATGGTGAGAAACCGGGGTTTTAAAGTGAAAATGTTCAAAAGTTAATTGAGTTTCAATATAAAAATTAAACATAAAAATTATTAAAATGACCTAAATTGGATTAATAGATATATAATTGAACTATTGTGTCTTTAAATCCAATTTAAAAAATAATTTATCATTAATAATTATTTAAATGAAAAGTCAGTTTTCAATTAAGATGTACTATTTATAACTATTCATCAAAAAAAGAAAATTCTCATAAAAATACTAAAAATTAACGCTAAACAAATTTTGAAATTAAAAATTAAAAAATGATGTTTATTTTTACAAAAAACATTTTATTGAAGTTTCAAAATAATGTTTTAAAATAAGTGTACCATTAATAGTTAGTAAAATTACCTTAAAAAATAAATCTTTTTAGGCATAAATTAGATTTTATATTATCATATATCTCTTAAACATATTTGATTATTATCATAATATTTTATAGATTATATGATTTATATATTTTCATATATTTATTTAATCATATTCATAACTGAAAATTTAATTTCTAGTAGATAAATGTTATGTTGATAATATTATTGGTAAAATAAGGCCTTGTGTGTAATGAAAAACAACATCATGATGTGTGTTTCATAAGCTTAACATGGAGTTTCATATAAATTAAGCTTCAAAAATAAAATTTAGAATAAAATGAAAATATTCAACTGTAATAGGGTGTTACATTCTCTCTACCTTAATTAAATTTTTTCCTCACTACATAAACTCGATCTTAGTAATCAAGGGTTTATTATTTGAAAATATTATTATTTAAAAACCCACATCATAAATATGTTTAATAACACATATTATTAATAATAAATAAATTCAGTGTAACATTACTTGTATCAAAAGTATAAGAACATATATGGGACATGAAAACATGGATATTGAATAAAATCATAAATAAATATAGTCATTGGTCACAAGAATGTAAGTGATCAATGGAATGTAAAGGGCCTAAAAACTATAAATATTTTATTATCTTAATTAAAATTTTATTCATAGAATATGAACTTAATAGGGAAAAAAATATTTCATGATCCATTTCCTAGAGTTGAATAATTCTTTGACTCTATAAGAATGTAATAAAATATAATTATGTGACATGTTTTTATTTCATAAGAAAAATATTATCCTTTATATGTTCCTTAAACTATTTCAAATTCATCACTTTTCAAAATTTTCATAATATGGTGAATTAAGATATTAATATCTAAAATCATATCCAATTTTTAACATTAACTATTTCATAAATGTTTTACCTTACAAACCATCCAATTATTATGTTCCAAAATATTATAATAAATTCTAAGGTTTTTAGTAGTATGCAATTTACATTATCCATATCAATCATCTCTTTACCCAAGCATCATTGTATCAACATCAGAGAAATATTAAGGGATATACTTCCCTCGGCCTTTTGTTTTCCATAAATTTTAACTTTTTGAATAATCATTTTTCGGATACCATTCAACATATGATCTTAAATCCACAATGAAATAGTATTGTAGTACAATCCTTGTATATTTTATATTTATCCTGACCAGTACCTTAATGACAAAATAATAAAATGAAATTATTTCTGGAATTCAAACAAAATAACATTAATCATTCCTCTTTATCTTTGGTAGTATAAAAACCTTGACCATTATCCATTATCCTATATTTGGGTATATTATTTTAATACACGATACATTGACTTGCATAGTGTCTCATCTTCTTAAAGATGAAGCATTGTAAATTTTAAAGACTTTTTCTTATTTTTAAAATCATAAGAATGGTGGAATTTCTCTCCACACTTATAGAAAAATACCATTCCATTTAATCAAAGACTAGGGTTATTATTTCTATAATTATGAAATGTTATAAAATACTTCAATCCCTTAATTCCTTTAACCGTAATTTTCCCAGTTGTACTCTTGTTCTCTTTCTTCCATCTGAATCCATAATACTAAAAGTATTATTTATCTATCTTTTTAGGATAATATATTATTTCCTCAAATGATGATGATTCTTGGGATACTAGTATAGTTAATAATTTTGTCTAAAGAAAATAAAATATATGATCGTTATTTCTCTACAGATCATGTGCATTGGTGAGGTTCACATTCATTCTTCTTTGAATCATTTCTAAATGATTACATATAATCAGTTTGATCTTATCATGTATAATCTCAAAACAAGTGAAATATATAAAATTAATTGAAAAAATTGTGCATATATAATCTCATAATAAAAATATTATTTTTTGGAATGTTCTTATATACTTATCCTAAAAGTATATCATAGACTTATATTCTCTAATCTATGTTTTCTTAAATCTAGTTTTTAATGTTTCTATTAAACATCCCTCTATTATTAACTTTAACACCCTGACCCTATAAACTCGAAGATTCTGCCATACTTTATTACATTGGAATGATTACATAGAATCAAATCCTGAAGGACTGATTAGTTTATAGTTTTTCGAAACAATATACATATAAGGAACAAATTTTACATTAGTAATAAAAAAACATAATACATAATAAAAAAATTCCCTATATCCTTCAAACTCATTCCAAGAATTTATCTTCATATCCATTGGAAAGAAAAAAATAAGGGTGAGCTTAGATACTAAGTATGGGGAAATATTCAACTGAAATGATCATGAATAAACAAAAAATAATCAATATGGAAAGGTAAATAACTGAAACCCATGATTTATAATAAACAAAATAAGAGGTAAATTCATCCATAGATTCCATCATAGTAAAAGTCCTCTAGATAATAATAACTGAAATAAAGGCAATGCTTAATTATTGGATTCCATTTTACCTAGGTACACAAAAATATTAATGTAAAGACCTGGAAATTCCATGTAATTTTTTTTAATTATACGGGAATTGTTTGAGTCTGCGAAAATTGACGGTGCGTGATTCTCAGGCCTGGTGTGCCCGGAATCAATTTTTGAACATTTTTTAGTACGTTTAGTAAGCATGTGGGTCGGTTTTGTAACTTTTGAACTGGTGCTCGTAATTGAAATCTGAGGGCACTATTGAACTTGCAGGGCCGATATTCTCTTATAAAGACTTTCACCTTGACCGCAGTAGGTCGAGGGTAGAAGATAGTATTTCATTTTTTTGTGGAAGAAGAAAAATAAAATATTTAACATTTTATTTTTCTTTTGAAACCCCACCTTTTGAGTTATGGGGGTGGGGACCACCCAAATTAAAAAAAACCCCCATTTTGAATTCTAGTGGTGGGGACCTCCCGAACTCCTATTTAATGTGGCGAAGTCCCTTGGAATCCTACCATTTAATTGTGTCAACACAATACAATTAATTTTTCCATTTAATTGTGCCAATGCAATACAATTAATTGTGCCATTTAATTATGCCAACTTTAGTTGTGCCAACATAAATAAAATTGATAAACTTATTTTAATTTTTTGGCTCCTCATTTCCTTGGGGAAATCATTGGAGAAATGGGAGGCTTAGGGGAACATTAGGGAAACTATTTCTCCAATGAAGAATTCCCTCTCAAATAAAGAACATACTTCAGAATCAAGAACGTGGAAGACGCACGAGCCCAACTTCGGAAGTGTGTTGTGGAAGCAACGATCGTTGGCACCCTCATCATCTTCACCAACTTCTTCTCGTGACACCTCCAACGAGAAATCGAGGTAGGGAATTTCTTTTGTTTACCCATTTCCCTATTCTTTAAATTCATCTTTATCTAAGAACATTTATATTCTTCTTGATTCAAGAACAAATAAGTCACTTTCTACCATTCTAACGTGAAGGGTGTGGTCCGAACAAACATGACCTGACCTCTCTGCAACCTTTGTGGGATTTTTATGGTCGTAAATCGACAGCGACATCCCAAGGTGAGTACGGGAGTCTACGGAATGAAGAACGGGACACAGGGGCGCTCTCAGTCACCTGAGGAACATCGCCAGAAGTGTACGGAAGCGACGGTTGGCACCTTAGTAGGCTATGAAGACGGCGGCGGCGTAACCGCGCCACTGGAGAAGGGTCGTGGCTCGTCGGTTGTGGAGGAGCGAGGTCGGTGGCCGGTGCACGGTCAACCACGTAACGGTGGTGGTGGCGCGTGTCTGCACCACCCGGAATGTTGGGGCTGTGGCACAAGGCCGTAGCGGCGATGGAGGGTCGGTCGGCTCGCTGCTGGATTCCTACGGTGGCGCGGTGTGTGACTGAGCCGTGTAGGAGGGATGGCTGTCCAGCCAGTCGTGGGTCACCCAATGTGGGCCGTCCATCGTGGGCTGCACCGCGAGACACCTAGTGGGCTAGACCCAGCGGGCCAGGTCGAACACAGGTCCAGACCTGGGTCAGGTTGGGTCAACCTGAACCGGATCGGGTTGGCCCAAGCTGGGTCGGACCGGACCCGGACCAACTTCAACCCTTTTCACTCTTTCATCCATAACTTGATCTACGTGCGTCCGTTTGTTGAACCATCTACAGTTCTGGAAGCCTTAGATCAAGATTTTCCTTTTGGTATACCAACTTGAGTTTTGGATAATGTTGTGGTACGACCGGGTTGGATCGAATACAAATCCAACCGGGCCCTCGGGACTAAAAAGACAATAACATACAGACCGGGTGTCCAATTTATGCACCGTCTATTGCATTGAGACCCCTATCATGTGATGGTCCTTTGGAATACTTATTCATGGGACTTCATGGAAGTTGGTGTATCAACCTGTGGCTTAAGGATTAGACCCTCCCGAAATCTAGCAAGCTTAGTGTGGGAACCCTGTGGATAGCTGTAATATGAGAAAGGGATCTTGTGTAGGTCTGTTCCTTAAGATTATATGTGGGTATGTGCTTTGGGATCCTTCGTGGGTCTTTGTATGAGAGTCTCACTTGGATCTGCTCTAGGAATCCACGTGGGACTATTCTAGGATCTTACGTGGGTCTGTTGTACTAGGATACTACGTGGTTCTGATGAATTAGGATATTACCTGGGTCTGCCTCTTAATAGAGTAAGATGATTCAATAGTTACATATAATAATCTTTACTATTGTAACTATGTTATACCTGATGTGAGCTGGGTCTTTAAAATTTTGGTAATGTTTTGTGTGGAGTACCTTTGTGATACTTACCATCATGGTGATACCTTTGTGGTATTCTTATATGAGGCGTTACCAATGTGGTACTTAACATTATGGTGTTACCTTCATGGTTCTTACCTTCGTGGTGATACCTTTGTGGTATTCTTCGATGCAGCGTTACCTTTTTTTCTACTTACCTTTGTGGTGTTACCTTCGTGGTATTCTTTCCTTCGTGGAATAGTTGTACTTTGGCTAAGGATTTGGGCCTTGAGTTTCCTCATTTATGAGATGGGTAAACTTAATAACTTAGGTATATGTATGTATATATACCAAAATAGGGTTTTCAGTTGTTTTCATTCTTTTTGGTTTATCCTTTGTGGAATTTGTGAGACCTTTGAGGGTCCTAGGGTCCCTACTGTGTATCGTTATACTCACCCATGCACGGGCTATGCCCGCACCTTGTTGTGTTTGGTGCAGAAGACGGACAACGCTGACTGAGGAAGAGGGTACTAGGACTGGAGGTAGCTTAGAGGTGGACCATAGACAAGGCATACTGCAGAGACGACCATCCGAGAGTTGTACCTACCGTTCATGTGGGGTCCGAGTTCACAGGAGTTGTTTCAGTTTACTTAAACTTTTTAGTTTTCTTGTACTTTCTAGTTGGGCTTGTATTCTGGCCCCTTTTTCTTACTGTACACACTCTTTTTACTATACAGTTTACTTGTTTTCATATCTTGATGTGTGATTGGTTGAGTGTGTTTAGAGGATATAAAGGCAATGCCTTCCCGATTTTAGGGAATACGCCTTTCGGTGCTAGTCACCAGCCCCTTGCCTATGGAAGGCGAGCTTGGGGTAGTCACGGCACAGGCCCCAGGGGACGGGTCGTGACAAATTTGTATCTGAGGAGTCAGTTCTACCATTGAACATTGGACTCTAATATTTTTAATGGCAATAGTGTTAAGTGTAGTGAGTGTGGTTATCAGTTTATGGAATCCAGTGTTGGTGCGGTGGCCGACGTATCCATACACCAAGACCCTGAATTCTGATTTCTGACTCAGTGAATGAAAAAAATGATTGTGTCTATGTTTTGAAAGGTTTTATTTTTTATCCTTTTGAGTCAGCTCACCAGGTATAACTTATTGACTGTGGCACACCTATTTCTTTTTAGGGAGACTCCATGCAGACATCCAGCTAGGGTTCCAGGAAGAGAATGTGATGATAGCCCACCGAGTGATGAGGCCTCGGTGTAGGGCCCATTATTAGTAGAGGCACCAGCAGAGGCACCAGTAGTATCGTTACCTATTGTTCCACAGACACCACCATCCCTAGTAGTAGAGGGTTCACGTCACTTGAGCGCATTTCAATTGTTCCAGTGCCAGAGGCCAACTAGGGTCACGGGGGAGATGGACCCACAGGCGGATGAGGATTGGTTGGAGGTCGTGGTGAGAGTCTTCCGACTGGTAGGGACACTAGTTGATCTCATGGTGATTTTTACCGCCAGTCTTTTAGAGGAAACAATAGGAAGATGGTGGAGATTTATGCTCTAGGATCATGATGATGTGACACTTCACTAGGCAGACTTTGAGAGCCTATTTCAGGCAATGTTTGTCCGAGCGACCCTTCGCGTAGTGCGCATATAAGAGCTTCTTCATCTGCAGCAGGGTGTCATGAATGTGGATCAGTACTCAGCGAGGTTCACCTACCTCTCGCACTACACTACTATTATGGTGTGGGACCCATTCTCCAGGTCCTGGACCTTCGAGTAAGGACTTAGGTGGGATATTAAGGCTTCAATTATTTCTCTCGGCATCCCAATGCAGGTGGGGGTGTTAGAGCGATCCATATTAGTGGAGAGTTTTCTTGCTGAGCAGTTTCCAGCAGCGAGACCCACCATTGGGCGTCACGTAGCAAAGTCTTCTACATATGTTAGCAGACAGATGTGATAGAGGTCCAAGAGGTCCATACCTATAAGTGGACGAACGTAGGATTCAAGGTCGGTTGTGTGGGGCACCGAAGATAGAGCCAGTCATGCGAAGAGCAGGCAGTGTTACGCATGCGGTGGGTAGGGTCACATGGTTCTTTTCTTCCTGACCTGCCATATGGAGGATCATCATACGGTCGAAGAGATCCCCATGCAGAGAAAGAGGTTTCACTGAGGAGGTCCGTAGGGAGCAGGCATATGTGGTAGTGGAGTTGGTCGTGTAGCTGGCGGCGGGCAACGATTAGAGATGTTACCACCACCACCACCATTTGGTCCACCCCAACCACAAGGACTAGGTGGACAGGGGCGAGCTTAGCTCCAGGAAAATGGAGGCCTAAGACCATGGTGCTCTATAGATGATACAAGGTATGATCTATGTCTACTCCACCATAGCTATTTTACTTATAGACATAGGTTCTAGTCATTCTTTTATTTCCACTACCCTCGTTTGGATCTCAGAGATTTCAGTGGAGCTGTTCACTCGATCCTTATGGCTAGATACTCCTAAAGGAGAGGATTCAACAATTGCACACTAGTGCTAGAAGTGTGATCTTACTCTAGGAGGCAAGAGCTTTGGCTGGGATATCCTAGTAGCGGCATCGATTCCTTACGATGTCATCTTGGCTGTGGACTAGTTATCTACAGTCCATGCTCATATAGACTGTATTAGGAACAAAGCGTGGTGTGTCTACATGGATGGGACTAAGTTTACCTTCACTAACAAGAAGGGATCCTTTTTAGCATATGATGGACTTACTCGAAGTAGAGTGTAGCCGATCACTCATCAGTTGGCTAGCCTTACCCTCAGAGTGGTTGATGTGGAGAGTCTAGTCTATCCTGTAGTGGTGGACCAGTACACAAAGGTATTTCTAGATGATGTTCTAGGTCTACCTTCTCATAGAGAGGTAGAATTTTACATTGACTTGTAACTTGGGATGGAACCAATATCTATACTAGCGTATCAAATGGCTCTCACGAAGCTTTGTGTGCTTCAGGTATAGCTAGAGGACTTACAGGGGAAGGGAATCATCTGGCCTAGTGTTTCTCCTTGGGAAGACCCAATTTTGTTTGCCAAGAAGGCGGATGGGATCTTGAGACATTGTGTTGAATATCGGCGCCTAAACTAGGTGACCATGAAGAACAATTACCCACTCTAGAGGATTGATGATCACTTTGATCATTTGAAGAGAGCACAGTGGTTCTTGAAGATAGACCTCAGATCAGTCTATCACCAACTCAGAGTACAAAACGTGGATGTGTAGAAGATGACTTTTAGATGTTGGTATTGCCACTACAATTTCACGGTTATACCATTTTTCCTGACCAACGCTCCAGTAGTGTTCATGGGACTCATGCACAAGATCTTCCTACCATACCTTGATCGCTTTATAGTAGTCTACATCGACGACATTCAGATCTACTCTGCTAATAAGGAGGAGCATGCCTATCATTTTTAAATAGTTTTGGACACACTCCGAGAGAACCAGATTTATGGTAAGCTCTTAAAGTGCCAGTTCAAGACCCAAGAGGTTCACTTTCTGGGAAATGTCATATCGGAGGCTGGAGTTGCAGTGGGTCCAGTGAAGATTGAGGTAGTACTTACTTGGGATCCACCCAGAAGTGTGACGAAGGTACGGAGTTTCCAGGGTTTGGTCGGATACTACCGGAGGATTGTGCCAGATTTCTCCAGAGTTGTCGAACTTTTATCAGCATTGATGAAGAAGGGTCAACCCTTCATGTGGTCATAGAAATTCTAGCGGAGTTTTAAGGAGCTAAGGTAGAGGCTGGCTATTTCCCCCTCTTGAGGCTTCTGTAAGAGGGAATTGGGTACGTAGTCTTCTACAATGCAGTAGGGACATGGCTCGAATATGTCTTAATACAAGAGTGAGAAGTTATTGGATATGGTTCTCGACAATTGAGACAACATGAGCCGAACTACGCTACCCATAACCTGGAGTTAGCAACAGTGGACTTTTCCTTGAAGATGTGGCGACATTACTTGATGGTCGAACGTTTTACAGTCTACTCTGATCACAAGAGTCTCAGTAATATCTTCTCTTAGAATGAACTAACCTTGACACATTGATTTTGGCTTAAGTTCCTCCAGGACTATGACTTTAAGATAGTCTATACTTCTAGGAAGGGGAATAGTGTAGCAGATGGACTCAGCAGGAGATCTGGTATACAACCGCTAAGTGAGGAAATGGAGCAGTTGGCCACTTTGTAGATATCCATTGTGGATCTAGATGGAGAGGACTTTCTTCATTCTCTTACATTCACTCCCCCACATCTTCATCAAGTCAGGGAGGCACATTGTGGGGACTTTGACTGCGAGGCTAGACGTGCTCAGATATCCACAGGACATGCACCTGTTGGATTTTTTGAAGGTGGGGAGAAATTCATTATTTTTAGAAGATGTACAACGGTACAAAAGTTACTTTGGGAGGAAGTTTTGAGGGAGCTCCACACATCCCTTTTACCGGTACATCCAGGAGTGGAAACGATGTACCAGGACCTCTGACGACCACACTGGTTGCTGATAATGAAGAAAGTATTAGCAAATTTTTTCTATGTATGCCTCACTTGTCTACAAATGAAGGCAGAGCATCAAGTACCAGCAAGATTATTTCATCCATTATGGGTCCCATAGTGGTAGTGGTATGGGATATCCATGGACTTCATTACTGGAATTCCACTTACATCCAGGGGTCATGATTCTATTTAGGTGATTGTCGACTGACTCACCAATTCGGCCAACTTCCTACCAATCAAGGAGAAGGGTTCAGTAGAGATCATGAGATGCCTCTATTTGAAGGAGATTGTGTGACTACATGGATTAACCTTTATGATTGTCTCTGATTGTTATGCACGTTTCATTTCCCGTATATGGAAGGGGCCACAGGAGGCTTTTGGGATGCATCTTCATTTGAGCACCGCCTTCCATCCTCAGACGGATGGCCAGACTAAGTGGACCATTCATACCCTCAAGGACATGTTCCGTGATTGCTCCCTTGACATTCATCGAAGCTGGGAGGATCACTTTCCCTTGGGGGAGTTTTCATAAAACAACAGATATCACTCCACCATTGGTATGGAACCTTTAGAGGTTTTGTATGGCTAACCTTGCAGTTCACCTTTATGATGGAATGGCCTAGGGGTGTCAGCACTCATGGGACTAGATATGGTATGGGATACCACATAGAAGGTGCAGATCATCCAGGAGGGGATTAAGACTGCACAAAGATGACATAAGTCTTATGCCGACTGGAGACGGAGACCTCTTGATTTTGAGGATGGTGACCACATCTTTCTATGGGTCTCACCTCAACGAGGATTGCAGATATTTGGCCAGGGCGGAAAGTTATCTTTGAGGTTCATCGGACCATTTTAGGTCCTCAACAGAGTTGGAGAGGTGGCTTATCACTTAGCTCTTCCACCTCAACTACACTAGGTGCATGACTTCTTCTACATATATTATCTGAGGAGATATGTACAGGACCCTTCACACATCATTGACTGGGGAAAGCTGGACATCGATGATGGGGCGACGTTTACAGAGGTTCCAGTGGAGATTGAGGATTGACAGGAGAGAGTCCTTCATGGGAAATCAATACCTTTGGTGTGTGTACGTTGGTAGCATGGGATCCTCTAGAAGAGCACATGGGATCGGAAGTCTGAGATCCATGCTCAGTACCCCCACTTGTTTTCCTAGTTTTTGTAATGTGGCTTTTGGGGATGCAAAGCCTTGAGGTGGGGAGAATGTATTGTCCCCGAAATTCCATGTATTTTTTTTAATTATATGGGAAATTTATGAGTTTGCGAAATTTGACGGCGTGTGATTCTGAGGTCCGGTGTGCCCGGAATGAATTTCTGATCTTTTTTTAAGTACGTTCAGTAAGCATGTGATCCTGTTTTTGTAACTTTTGAACTGGTGCTCAGAATTGAAATCTAAGGGCACAGTTGAACTTGAAGCACCGATATTCACTTAAGGAGACTTTCACCTCGACTGCAGTAGGTCGAGGGTAGATTATAGTCTTTCAGTTTTTTGTGGAAGAAGAAAAATAAAAAATTTAACATTTTATTTTTCTTTTGAAACCCCTCCTTTTGAGTTATGGAGGTGGGGACCACCCGAACTAGAAAATCCCAATTTTGAATTCTACTGGTGGGGACCACTGAAACCCCTCTATAAGGTGGGGAAGTCCCTTGGAATACTTCCATTTAATTTTGTTAATGCAGTACAATTAATTATTCCAAAACAATACAATTAATTGTGACATTTAATTGTGCCAACTTTAGTTATGCCAACATAAATTAAATTGAAAAACCTATTTCAATTTGTTAGCTCCTCATATCCTTGGGGAAGTCATTGTAAAAAGAGAGGCTTGGGGAGAACATTGGAGACACTCCTTCTCCAATGAAGAACACCCTCTCCGATGAAGAACATACTTTGGAATCACGAATGAGGATGATGCACTAGCCCAACATCGGAAGCGTGTTGCGGAAGTGGCGATTGTTGGCACCCTCACCGCCTTCACCGACTTCTTCTTGCGACACCTCCAACGAGAAATTAAGGAATGGATTGTTGTTTCTTTACCCCTTTACTCATTCTTGTTTTTCATCTTGATTTAAGAACATTTATATTATTCTTGATTCAAGAACAAAATAGTCGCTTGCTACCGTTCTAACACGGAGGGTGCGGGATGAACAAACATGGCCTGACCACTCCGCAAACTTTGTGAGATTTTGATGGTCTTGAATCGACGACGAATTCCTAAGGCGAGTGTGGGAGTGTACAGAATGAATAACATGCCATCGAGGCGCACCCGGTGACCTGAGGAATGTCGCCGGAGGGGCTCGGAAGCGGTGGCCGGAACCCTGGCTAGCCACGAAGACGGCGGTGGTGCAACTGCACCGCCAGAGTAGGGATGTGGCCCATCGGCTGTGGAAAAGTGAGGGAGGAGGCCTATGCATGGAAGGTCATAGGATGGTGGTGGTGGTTCGTGTCCGCACTGCTCAACGTGCAAGGGCCACAGTACAAGGCTGCGGTGGCGATAGAGGGGCATTCGGCACACTGCCGACCGTCGGTGGCAACACGGAGCACGACCGTGATGTGGAGGAGGGTTTTCCATCCGACCATCCATGGGTCACGCACCATGGGCCACCCAGCACGGGCTGCACCACATGCCACCCATCGCGGGCCTCCCAGCGGGCCGGGCCGACGGGCCAGGTTGTGCCTGTAGGTCAGGCTGGGCCGGTGGGCCGAGCCGGGTCAAACACAGGGTTGAACCCAGGTCGGGCCAGGTCAGCCCGATCCGGGTCTGGTCGGCCTGATCGGGTCGGACCGGACCCAGACCAACTTTGACCTTTTTCACTCTTTCAGCCATAACTTGAGCTACAAGCATCCATTTGATGAACCGTCTATGGCGCCAGAAACCTTGGAACGAGACGATCCTTTTGGTATACCCCACATTAGTTTTGGATAATGTTGGTGTATGTCCAGGATGGATTGAACACGAATCCAACTAGGCCCTTGGGACTAGAAGGCCAATAACTTATAGACTGGGCATCCGATGGACACACTGTCTATTGCATTGAGACACCTATCACATGGCGGTCCTTTGGGAAACATCTTCATGGGAGTTTGTAGCAGTTGGAGTATCGACCTATGGCATGAGGAACAGACCCTCCTGGAATCAATCGAGCTTAGTGTGGGAACCCTGTGGCTGGTTGTAAGATGAGAAAGGGATCCTATGTGGATCTGGGCCTTAAGATCCTTTTTTGGTATGTTCTTTGGGATCCTATGTGGGTCTGTGTTAGAGGTTATCACTTGGATCCACTCTAGGAATCCATGTGGGACACCTCTAGGATCCTACGTGGTTATGTTGTACAAGGATCCTACGTCGGTCTGATGATTTAGGATCCTATGTGGGACTACCTCTTAACAGAGTAAGATTATTAAATAGTTACATCTAATCATATTTAATATTGTACCTATGTTATACCTGAGGTGATCTGAGTCTTTACATTTTTGGTAATCTTCTGTGTGGCATACGTTTGTGGTACTTACCTTCATGGTGATACCTTTGTGGTATTCTTTTGTGAAGCATTACCTATGTGGTACTTACCTTTGCGGGGTTACTTTCGTGGCACTTACCTTCGTGGTGATACCTTTGTGGTATTATTTTGTGTCGAGTAACCTTTGTGGTACTTACCTTTGTGGTGTTACCATCATGTTATTCTTTCCCTCATGGAACAGTTGTACTTTGGATAAGGATTGGGGCCTTGAGTTTCCTCATGAATGAGATGGGTATACTTGATAAATTCGGTATAAGTATGGGCATATACCTAAGTAGGGATGTCAGTTGTTTTCATGATTTTTGGTTTATCCATTGTGGAATTTGTGAGACCTTTGAGGGTCTCAGAGTCCCTACTGAGTATCGTTAAACTTACCCCTGCACGGGCTATGCCCACACCTTATTGTGTTTTGTGTAGACGACGGATAGAGCGGACAGAGGAAAAGGGTACCAGGACTGGAGGTAACTCAGAGGAGGACCGTAGACAAGGTGTACCATAGATATTACCATTCGAGATCTGTACCTACCTTTCAGGAAGTGTCCTTGGCGGAAGTTCATAGGAGTTGTTTCAGTTTACTTATACTTTTCAGTTTTCTTGTACCTTCTAGTTGGGCTTGTATTCTGGCCCCTTTTTTCTTACTGTACAAACTCTTTTTACTATAAATTTTACATGTTTTCGTATCTTTTTGTGTGCTTGGTTGAGTTTTTTTACAGGTTATAAAATCAATGCCTTCCCAGTTTTAGGGAATACCCCTTTTGGTGCTAGTTTCCAGCCCTTGGCCTATGGAAGGCGGGCTTGGGGTAGTCACAGCACGGGCCCCGGGGGAGGAGTCATGACACTAAACATTAATAACTTTAACAAGATAGTTGAAACATACTTATTGAAATGTTATTTGGTTTGTAAGAGCTTAACTATACTATCAAGACCCTTCATAGGACAGTTTAAAACATACTTGTTTCAAAAGTAAAGGGTTTGTCCAACTAAATTCATCAAATAAGACTACCAATGAATTAAGAGGCTTTCATGAAGAATCATGAAACCCATTTCGTTCATGTAAAAATAATTCCTTCTAAATATAAATATTTATTTAAATTTATAGATAAAATTTCCTTATAAAATATTCGTATTGAGTAAAGGATACAAATTTATCAATATTTCCCAACTAAATCGAATTGATTTCAAAGTAAAAATCATAGGTAAATATTGTATATATTTTATAAAATAATTATTTCCATCATAAAGTTTTATGGATATCAAAAATAAATATACATTTTAATGAAAAATGATTATATAAAAGTAATTTTTTATGATAATGTTAACAATCACAAAAAATTAGATTTCAAGTTAACTTTTACCAGTAGGTAATTTTCATGTTAAAACCACTTAAATGAGAATTTTAGAAGTAAAACATTAAATATCATTAAGATAAAATTATTCATTACATAATATACTATAAGGGGTAGTATAATCACTGCATAAAATAAGTAATTGGTGAATATGAAATTTATCTCACAAATGTAAAATGTGAGATGATAATCCCTTACCTTGAGTTTGACTTTTCACGTGTGTATTTATATTTAAAAATGATAAACTTATATTTATTGTTTAATTATTTTAGAACTTTTTTGTTTTTATTATTACATTTATTTTACTTATTACAATGTTTTATAAAATTACTTAAACAGTTATGTTTATATCATGTATTTTGAATAAATTTGGTTCATGTGTCAAAAACAACATTGGTAGGTCGACTATGGTCAAATGGGTCGTTATATAAATATATAAAAGAATAATAATCATTAAATAATTATTATATGTATACAAAAAAATATGATTTTAAAACCAATCAAGAAATATTGTTATGAAAAATGAACCAATGTTACATTCATGGAGACGGTAGGTCGTACATGAGAATGAGAAACTTTCCCTTTTTTCAATGATCATTATAGGAATATGGTAAGTAAAATTTTATCTTAAAGAAGTGATAAATATATAATAAATACCTGGTTATTAAATTTTATATACTTTTATAAATAATTTGGGTGATGTAAAAGAAATCACATCACATGGACGAGGTGTTAGTCCACCCATCCACAAATGATGTTATCAATTTTTTTACTATGTGAAAAGAGAAACAAATAAAATGACATATTATTTTTACAGAAATATAATTAGGTCAGGAATATAAAATATATTTAGTTTATTTCACATAAGTTTAATTCAACTGATATTTAATGCATTCTATGTAATGCTTTAATGTATCATATCGCCCTGAGGAGGTGGTAGTCTACACATCAAAAAATGATGTTATCGTTGTTACACAAAATATAAATCATGAAGTTTTATGTTATATATAAATTTAAAAAGTATTAATATAACATAAATATAATATAAATCATATAAAAATATTTTTTCCATTATAATTTTAATTACCCATGTTTTGAGCCAAGGTACAATTCTAAGGGAATTTGAATTTATGTGTTTAGTGGACAGACTGTTCTGTTAGTAGAGTGTTGAAATGTAATTCCAAGTGATAAACACTTTAAATTATTGTTTTTATACTTGTTTAATGGCCCTAGAGGTACCATAGGTCATCCATTGAGCTTTAGGTTTTCTGAACACTAAACAATCATGTTTGGGTGGATTGGTAAGGGTGCATAGTTTGTCTAAAACTGTACATCCAACCAGTACAAACCATGAAACATCTGAATTTGAAAATATTTGATCCACATAGGTTTTGCAAGTATTCCAAAACCTTGTGCTTATCACAGATTATTATCACCATTTTTTCAATGTGTGTGAACCTTTTGGCACATGGATGGCACACAGTTGGTCAAACTATGTGGGGAAAATGTGTGTTGTAAGGTTATTAATGAGGGGGCTTAGCATGGTTTGTGAAAGGTTTGGCTGACATTGTGTCCAAACTATGCATCCTAGTTTTTGAGGTTGAAATGTCTATTTTTTCATTAATGAGGTTCAATCCTCATTTTCTTCTTTCTTTCTTATTCTATATCCACGTGAGGCTCCTCTTATCTATCATGGGTCTCGTCTCCTCTCCAAACTAGGGATCATGATAAATCCCTAATTCAAAGTTTGATTCAGATGATGTTAGTCACATTGGATATGCATAGGTAATATCTTAATTCATCTGTATTAATTTCTTGGTTTATCTTCATATATATTTTTCTATTTTTGTGTTAGATCATTTTCCCTTTTTTAGTTCAAATATCTATTTCTTTTATTTCTTTTAAATCATCGATATTGGACGGGTGAGTGTCCATGGTATAAGGTAGGTTCTATAAATATCCTTCCTCATTTTCCATTGAATTCTATATATTTTCATTGAAATTCATTCCATCCATTGTTGTACATCACTGTTTAATTTTTTACTTAATCTTAAATTGATTTAGGCACTATGATATTTGCATATTGATCATTTTTTTAAAAATTGAGGATTCAAACCATGATCATGGACACCCCTTGGGTGTTATATCTTGATTTTTCCCTTTATAATTAATTTTTTAAAATCTCGGAACACCTTCTAAGCATCTACATTGGATTATAAATGGAATTTATCTTGTAGGTAACTTCCCAATTGATAATATCACGTCATAAATTTCATCTTGAGACATGTAATTTATGTTCCATTATTTTTAGATTCCTAAAAATCTCTTTTAAAGTAAATTTAATTATACCCCTTGAATGTGATTCTTGGTTTCACTAAATGATTTTTTTGTTAACAATTTCATGTTTTATAATAAAATCCCTTGGATGGGTATGTCGTCTTCTAAACAAAAAAGTAGTGATTAGTGATTTATAACATGATTGGCCTTATTTTATTGGTGTTTTCCTATTAATTTAAGTCATTTCTTGATATTTGGAACGCTTAGTATACGGACTATATTTATAATCTTAAATTGAATGAATAAAAGGGCATGGTTATCCTTATGAGTAACTATTAAGAAGACCAACCGTTGTCTTAGTGGGTTCGAATGAATTGATTATAAAACTTCTTGCCTTGATAAATGAAATGGAATGATTATATTTAAAGACATTCTTAAAAATGTTTTTATTGACTAAATAAATTTAACTGTTTGTATGAAATAAATTATAAAGGGTGGAAAAGCCACACTGATCATTGCATGCTTTAGTACATGCTTAATTTGAATTGTGATTCCCTTGGGTATATTGGAATTTATTAACAAAATGTATGAGAGGTAATGTCTCATGGATATTATTATAAATATGATCATGCCTTCCAAATAGATTGTGATAAGGTGATAATTGTTCTATTGTGAGTGGTGATTCACACTCCCTTACATCGGCTATTAAGCATGTCGTCTCACACCCATTATCATGAGTCAGAAGCATTTAATCTCCCAAAAAATATGATATGTAGAAATTTTACCCTCTATTTGAGATTATATGATTCTTTAGACTTCTTATGAATGACTGAGTTACACCCTGGCCCAGATAGCAAAAAGTATTTCGGGTTTATGTCCACTTAATTCTGCATGTACTTGGTCCATATAAGTGGATGTAATATATAAATATATTATATATAAATTATTATTATATATATAGTTACTAATTAGATGATAATTTTCATGACCCAAATTAAGTAGAGCCACTAAGGGTCCTTTAGTAACCTGAGTAGGCTAGTTGTAATATTTTTTGTGTTTTTGATGGCATATTATATTTGTACACTAATTTACCTTATATTAATAGACTAGATTTACCTATAAAAAATGTTTGTAGTGTGATACTAGTATTTTTTCTCACATACTGTTGGGGCCACCATTACCCAGGGGTACCCTAGAAGATCTCATGATCAAAGGACCATGGATTATTATATGTGCTATCATGCTTGTACCTAAGAGTCAGAAGCACATGATTGAGTTATATCATAGGATTCTCATGGGTAATATCCTCTAGGATGTTATTTAATTTATTTATTCATGTAATGCATTGTATTGTGTTATATGTTGTGTGCCAATTTTTTTAGTTTATGTACCGTCATCCGAATGAGAATGCATTGTTATAAATTGGTGTTGGCCATTTATATTCAGTTTATATTATTATTTTACTAATACTTCTTTCATTTATTATTTCCTTCACTGGTGTTTGTAATTTATTTTATAATATACCATTGTGATCATATAATAATGAGGTTTTAGTCTCCCACTATCACCTTATTAGACTCTTTCCTCTAATTGTCAGCCTTTGGCATATGGGGATGCATACTTTAGGCTATGTGTCTACTAGTTTTGCTACCAGTATAGTGCTTAGTCATGTTGGGATATTACAATGCGGTATTAGAGTATTCTTTTTTCCATTGTCATATTATTTTGGGTTGGTATACAAGAGACTATGAATGTTTCAATACTTGGTAAATAACTATGTATGAAAGTGATCACCCCACCCATGGGAAAAAGTCTAAGTGGGCATGGTATGGAATATTGTTCGTTCTATTTTCTATTACAATTGATTATGATTTCAAAGAGTGAATGGTGTACTTTCCACTACTTATTAACTTATGAAATTTTTGGTGTTTTATCATGGAATTATATGTAAAGTAAGTATCATTACATGCATTAATATATGCATATTGATATTCATAGGCTATGCATATGTCATTCCATGTAGTTTAATTTGTAGGTTTCTTACTGATTATGATGATGTTCCTTGTTCAATTATTAGTCTGGCTATTATGTACCATGTTATTTATATTAGTGATATTATTAGTTTTGTACCACTTTAGATATTTCTTTAGGATTATTATTTATATAAAATTCTTGGGTGATTTATTTAGAATATTAATCCTATTCCATGATTAGGTATTTATATTCCATGTTGCATTATTATTTTTTATGTATAACATATGTATCATGATAATGTTATTATTAGCATGTTTTCATATGTTTACTGCATGTGATAACATGTCTAGTTATGATTTTTAAATATAATTGATTCGATGGGATGAACTTATTGGCTATAATTAAATGTTATCTAGTTTTTAGTTGTATGTTGTATAAGCGACTTATTAACCGGTATAAGGTAACACATGTATTCAAACCATAGTTTTAGCTTTGTATCTATATCTAAAGAAATGTTTTAAAATTTAATGGATTCTAATGTTTAAATTTTAATGTGAATTGGTTACGATTAAATTTGTCCTGGTATACAGTCTATAAAGTGTATGCTCACTTAATAGATAGTGATATGGAAACCCATGTAATTGAACCATTATATATGACCGTGATATATTTTGAAATTATTATAAAAGTAGAATATATTTAATTTTTTCTGAAATGAATTTTTTTCCTTATAGACGTCTTAAGTGGCTCATCCCTAGTAGGTCAGTTATGGTATTTAAGTCTATTAGATAAAACACATTAACAATGATTTTAAAATTTAATATATTGACGATTTCCTCTATAAAGGCTTGTGACTCTATCACACGAGAATGGTGATCTATATTATTCACTTCCAAACTTCACAAATGGACCCATGTAGGTATGTTGGGGAATGTTTCTTATGAGACAACCCACTATGAGTATTTTGAAACCTTGATAATTATGTAACTACTATTATATTTCTTTCTGATGAACCCAAGATGGTTTAGTAGAACCCGCATAGGTCACCTTATCTATTAAGTGGTATTTATAGATAAATTTCCTAATTATGACTAGGTTTCAATAAATTTTTATTGTTTAAAGAGTATGTTTTATAATAATTAATTAATTTCCCTGAGGTGTTAGTTAAAACAGGTACCATGATCATATGTATTATAATTAGAACTTGATGATCTAATTTAAATCTTTTAATTGTTTAAATATTGAATGTGAATTAATGTAATTAAATAAAATGAAAACCTAGGTCATATCCTTAGTTTAAACCCTTGTGTAATGGTAGTTTAAATGTCTCTTTTACAATCCTTGTAATGAAAATGTATGCATTTTACATAGGCTATTTTTCTTTTAGCAAGGGATTAAATGATATATGTAGGGCCTAGTGAAATCTATTTGGTTCAACCTAATGATATGGTCAATGCATGTGCTTTTGTAATGGACTATCTATATGTAGTTATCACCCTTATATCTTAAATTCATTTCTAAATAATGTGATATTTTTAAAATATGGTTTCATTCAGGTGTCGTTTTCCCTAGTAATAATTTAAGAATCTAAATGAAACCCTTGTTTGGAACGTTGGTTATGGTATCCTTGAAATTTTTTATAAGCATGAGAATCATTTAATGATTGGTATTAGTATGTTATACATCCATAGGGCATGGTTAGCTTCTTAGTAGGTCATTCAACCCTCTCCTATTCCTCCATGATGGATGAATTGGTACATCATCATCCAGGTTAATGGTGATACGGAGAAATATGACTCTAGATAAATCTATTGTATATACCAATAGATACTAGGATTCATAGGAAAGACAACCTATAGATAGTATCAAGGATGTGAATTCTTTTTTTTAAGACCTCTGGATAATGTGCCTTCATATACGTGGTACACATCAAGTTATTTTTTGATTTAATAAAATGGATGATTTTGGTAGAATAATTGAGCCCTTAGCTGTTGAGAAATTTCATGGATATTCTATGAAGTAGATTGGCCTATTAATTAAAGGAATCATGTTAATCCCAATGCTCAGGATGATGTTCAAATATGATCATGTGTTTTGACACACTGGTCATGTGGGTTTTGTTTTTCATGCCAATTAGTGTGATGTTTTTTATCGTTACTCGTAGAAGTTTCATGTGTTATTTTAAGGTCAATTTGATATAGCACACTTATTAGAATATTTTTTTGTATATTCATTCAAAGGAAAGTACACCCCTAAAATGAAGAGTGTCACATCAGTTTTTCTATATATTTTTCATTCCATGATGAAGAAATACAACCAAGGAAAACAATTATAAATTATTGGTCTTTATTGAATTCCTTTAGGGCTTGCATGTTTTGTAACATGTTGGTTCTTGGTCGATAGCATGATGTTAATTTTTTTTTCTATATATCAAACCTATGAGAAATAATGTTAGTCATAGATGGACATTGGTGGTTAAGTTTGAGAGATCATAGGATGACTATAGTGATAATGGATTATGATCAATTAATGATGATGTGTTGGATGGTGATGCTGAGATCCTTCAATGAAGTTGACCAGTAGTGGTTTGACTATTATTCTTACCAGTAGTTGGGTATGGTTAGTTGGAAAACGCATTGATAACTTCATATTGGATAAGATAAAAGTGTCTCAATACTTTTTGGTAACCCTTGATATCATCTTAGTGTACTCGTTTTTAGTGACAATCATGTACCCTTCCTTAGAATAATCTAGGTACACTAAGAGGGAATTTATTATACACTGAGATAAAAGATTCAAATTTCCTTCTATTTCAACAAACATGATTTATCAAGGTTGTGCACTGGATGCATAGTTTTTATCGATACATGGTTAGTCTTTATTGTTTCCTTGGTGTCTATGTAGGAATGTCTTAGATGGATTCTTGGACCCCAACCAATTTCCTCTTACATGACTGCTAGATGAATGACACTTTGGGCTCAGTCAATGATCTTATGTGGATGTCTTGGGCTTGTACCGACATATCTCTCCAAACAATGAAGTATGAACTACCTTGGGCTAGTTCCTTGGATCCCATTTTAAGTAATAAGAGGTCATTCCCTAATTTTATTTAGAATTGAAGGTGATGGTTAAAGGGTTAT
This sequence comes from Viscum album, assembly GCA_963277665.1. NCBI lineage: Eukaryota > Viridiplantae > Streptophyta > Magnoliopsida > Santalales > Viscaceae > Viscum > Viscum album. The sequence continues at coordinate 245,449,717 of OY728160.1, read as the reverse complement.
TATTACAAGGGGATCAACATGGTTTACACCCCTGTTCATGATGAGGCATAATAGATTAAATAGTCACATGATAGTTTGATTAAGAAATATCACTAGAATTTAGTTATAGGATTCAGTGACTGTACATGTGGTAAATGTGATATTACTTTGAAGAATGCATTGTGGATTAGTTTGTTTTACGTTGGTTGTCTAAGTCAAAAGTTTTTACATTGGTCAGCTGGAGGTGGCACGATGAGTTTTTTTTGTCTTAAAGAATATTTCCAGTGAAGAACCATTTCATCTAGGTCATCATGTGCATACAAGTTATGTATTCATCGGCCATTGTTTTCCATGAAATGCTAGATCGACTAGGATAAATGAGGTCATTGGGGAATCGATCGTATGACAGATTCAAAATCACACCAGGAGCATCCCAATAATTCTTCGAGCATTCTTTGTAGGACCATGTAACAATGATGGTACCGTGGATCAGAATTGGACCCTTTTATTGTAAAACTTGTGGTGGAAGAAACCATCCACCATATGTTTAAAGATATGTTGAAGTGATTTTTTATCAAGCTAAATAGGATATAGTAAGCACCATTTCATATTTTCAATAGAAAAAATAGTGTTGGATCTAGTTTTGATGGATTAAGTGTTATTCACATAAGTAATGATTAGAGGTAAATTGGCCATTTTGTAATGAAACATAACCATTTCAATGAGACTTCATGATCCTTGTAGGTTGGTTTTTTTTCATGTTGTTTCCCCAAGTCTTCTCAAGGATGATAAGTTCTAAGGCGAGGAGGTTGTAACACCTTGTGTTTTGATCCAAGGTAGAATTCTAAGGGAATTTGAATTTGGGAGTTGGTGGATGATATTTTCTTTCAACCATGATTTGAAACATAATTTTGATAGTGGGAATACATTAAAGTGTTTTTTTTATAGATTTGGTTAAAGGCCTGAGAGGTACCACAAGAGTTCCTTTGAGTTTCTGGAACATCCGGCCTAGAAGAATCAAGTTTGTGTGGACAGTTAAGAGATGATGGTTCGTTTGAAACCAGGAATCCCACCAATGTAAACCATGAAACTTCTACAGGTGAGAAGAAGTGATATTCACATGCTATGCATGGCTCCCCAATATATGATCCCTCCCACACTCGTAGTTCCATTTAGGCAGTGTGTGTCCACTATTTGGTGCATGGTTAGAGCACAGTTGGTCAAAATGTGTGGGGAAACCATGCGTGGTATGGTTCTTAAGAAGTTGACCTAGCATGTTTTGTGCATGTTTTGGATAACTATATAGAAAAACTATGTAAACCAGTTTTTAGGGTGAAATTTATATTTTCCCTATAATGAGGATAAATCCTCATTTTCTTCTTTCTTTATTTTTCTCTGTCGAGATGAGAATCCTATTCTCTCCTGTGGGTCTCTTCTTCTCTCTAACCTAGGGATCATGATATATCCCTCATTCAAAGTAAAACTTGAACATAATCTATTATGTTGGATTGAAATCGTTATGAAGTTGATTCCTCTTTCTTCTTAAATCATTTTCTCTTCTTATCTGTTGTGTTATTTTGGTGTGATATCATTTTCCCTATTTTCTGCCCGAATGTCAATTTATTCTATTTCTTACAAATCAAACCAAATGGAACCTTGATATTATATGAGTAATGAATAATTTTTATAAGGTTTGATCTCTATATATTTTTTCATAAGCTTCCATTAAATTATAAATATTGATGTTGTATTCTGTGCTGACCTTTTATATGCATTTCCGTTTAATTGATTTCTTAATCTTAAATTGATTTGTGCACCATGATATATATGTGTTTATCATTTTTTAGTGAATTTAATATTACAACATTGATCACGTACACCCCTTGGCTGTGATCTCTTTATGTTCCCCTTTATAATTAATTTTTTAAAATCCTAGGACACCTTCTAAGCACCCGATATGGGTTATAAATGGAATTTACCTTATAGGTAATTTCTCAATTAATGATAGCGCCGCCCAAATTCCATGTTTAACATTGTAATTGATTTTTCATGTTTTCTAGATTCTTAAAATTCTATATTTTACTAAATTGATTGATGCCTATTGAATGTGATTATTAATTATACTAAATAAATTGTTTGTTATCAATTTCATGTTTTAGAATAAAGCGCCTCGGATGAGGTGTATTATCTTCTAAACTAAAAAGTAGTGATTAGTGATTTAAACCATGATTGGACTTATTGTATTTGATTTTTTATATTTCTTTATGTTATTTATTGATATTTGGAATACATAGTACATGGAAACTATTGATAATCTTAATTGGAATGAATAAAAGGGAATAAAATTCCTTATGAGTAACTGTTCCAAATACCAACCACCGTCTATGTGGGCTAGAATTACGTGATTGTAGAAATACTTTACTTGATAAATGAAACGGATTGATTATATTGAATGAATTTATTAATTATTTTATTTTTGCCTAAATAAATTAAAATGTTTAAATGAAATAATTATGAATGGTGGAAAGGCCTTGATGATCATTGTTTGCTTTAGAATAATATTAATTTTAATTTTGATTCCCTTGAGTATATCGGGCTTAAATAACAAAATACATGAGATTTAATTCCACATGGATATTATTATAAATATGATTACTCATTTGTTACAGGATGTGATATGATTGTAAGGGTTCTGTTGGGAATGAAAATACATGCTTCTACACATCTGGGGTTGAGCATTATGTCTCACACCATTGAAAATATTTGAATAGTGGGCATGATGAACCATGTCCCTTGATTCATGTGTTGGCATGATGACACACCCACCATCTCAAGTGATGAGAATAAATTCTCTAAGTCATTATGATATATAGGGATTTTACACTCCATTGGATCTTATAGTCCAATTTAGACTTGTTATGGATTCCTGAGTTACACCCTGGTCCAGCCAGCACCTAGTACTCCAAGTATATGGCCACTTAAATATTCACATATTTGGTCTATATAGGTTGATTCAATATATGAGTATACTATATATATTATTACTATATATATAATTACTTATTAGAAAATCATTCTAGCCATGATCCAAAGCATGTAGAGCCACTAGGTGTCCTTCAGGAGCCTAAGCTTGCCAGTTATTTTATTTTCAGTTTTTTTAATTATTTCTATATATTTTCACACTAATTTACCTTATATTTATAGACTGTATTTATCTATATAAACCATTATTGGTGGCCTATGGAGATTTTATCTCACACACTGCTCAGACAACCTTTGCATCGGGGTACCTAAGCAGATCTCATGTTTGGATGACAATGGATTACTGTTTGTGATGGCATGCTTATACATGGGAGATATGAGAATATGTATGAGCTAGAGCTTAGGATTCTTGTGGATAAGACCCATTGGGATTTTATTCCTTTTCTTTATTTATGTACTGTATTATATGGTGTTACATGTTGTATGTATACTATTTTAATTTAGGTACCATCATCTAGACATGCATGCGTTGTTTTACATTGGAGATGGCCATTTACATTCATTTTTTATTTTATTTTTGATGCTATGTATTCCATTTATTATTTATATTGATGTTTTATATTATTTATTTTCTAATATACTGCTTTTAAATTCTTATAATGAGGGAATTTTCTCCCTTCAATGACATCCTTAGAACCTCACTTCTAACTGGAAACCTCTATGGTATACAGAGGTGCACATGAGGCTATGTGGTGACCTGTACAATGATCAATTTAGTGGTCAGTTGGGTTTGGAAGTTACAGTAATGGACAACAATAAAAATCGATAAAGGAAAATCGAACAACATCATTTTGCTAGGTTGTAGTACTCCGTACACAAGAATAGTAAATTCATTGCTTATTTGATTGATTTGTCCATACATGTAGTTAAAACCCTTAATATAAAAATATATCAATATTTTTATAATACTAGTTTTATTATATAATAATGGAATAATAACAATTTAATGGTTTGATAAATAAATAAAACAAATGTGATCATTGAAAATGTTACTTCTTATCAAGTAACTCCTTTTAGTTTTAACCAAAGGACTTCCTTGGATTTATTTCTACCCAATGTAATGCATATAGGTTTATCGAAGTGATGTTGGGAGATTATTTAGGTGGATTTTGGATGATCTGAATGTATTATAGGGTGTGATGAAGTGGGGGAGTGAATTCTTTTGAATAGTGGATGGGAGTGACATTCTTATAAATATAAAAGGATAAACACTATTAAGAAGTATCCCTTACCTCATGTGACACCATAATTTATAAATAATAAATTAAAATTAATGAATGGTTAATCCAAAACTCCACCAAACAAAAATATTTTCATTTTTATAATTTCATTCATTAACTTCTATGTTTCCCCACATTTTTCATTTTGGTTTTTTATTACGATAACAAGTTTTCTAACCATTGTAACATAACCATAAAAAATAAATTAAGGTGATACTTTTTATAAAATATAGTCCCAATTAAATATAAATATGATATCTAAATTACAAAAAAAAAATCCCATGTTTTTTTAATATTAATTTTATCGAAGGGGCATATAATGTGCAAAAAAACTACTTTAACCTGAATTGTGTTAAAAAAAGTTTTCACTATTTAGATATCAATATGTTCATTATAAAAGATCAATTATAACATAAACAGAATATATTTTATATTTTTCAACATTTTAAAATAAATTTGAATTTGACAATATTTTATAGAGATTTTAATTTTTTTAATAATATATCATTTATTGAAAAAATAATATTAATGTAAATTTTGGTATTATTTAAATAAATTAAAATTTAAAAAATAAATAGAATGATAGAATTATTATATATTATGTTAAAAAATGTTCAAAATGATCTATTCATCTAAAATATAAGGGAAAAAAATAATTCATTAAATTTTCTCAACTTTTTATATTTTTGGTACCGGTAATATTATTTAATTATTAAAAATATAATAAATGTGTAGTCATTTCTTAAGAGTTTTAAGTAACTAATTAACCTCTAAAAATTGCTGATAAATTATTATGATTAAAAAACTCATTTATCTTTCAAAATGATATTTATAACATAAAATATGATGGTCTTTTCATATCTCACGTCTTTATAAATGTTAAAGGTAAATAAGGTTCCTTTTTTGTCCTTTTCCTAACATAACTTATTATATAGTTCACTTTCATTCAATAGTGTCTAAAAACTCATGAAATTTGAAACAATATGGTATATGGTCGATAAATGTGAATCCAATGACTTTCAAACAAGTGTCTAGTTCATTTTTACATTAAGATTAATGTTTAACCGTTAAGTATACTAATTTTTACATTAATAGTTGTATTTAATTTCTATTACTTTATCACCTTTTTTCCTAAAAAAAATGTTTATCTTATTAGAATAAATATATTATACTAATTCAAAATAAGTATATCTTTTTTCCAAATTCAATTCAAGGAATTAGAAAAATTAAATTTAAAGCTAATCATGTAGACTTGGCGAGAAAGAAGCTTATTAAAGTGAAAATCTTCAAAAGATGATAAGTTTTTATATCTAAATTAAGTATAAAAAAATTATAATAACCCATATTAGAATAATAGATATATAATTGAACTATTTTTACATTAAAAGCAATTCAAAATATATTTTAACATTAATAAATATTTAAATGAAAAGATATTTTTCCATTAAAATATATAAATTTTAACAATTTATCAAAAAATGAAACTTCTCAAGAATAATACAAGAAATTTAAACTACGATAATTTTTAAGTTATAAGTTCAAAAATTATTTTTATTTTGAAAAATAATGTTTATAAAATTTCCCAAAATAAGTTTTAAAATTGGTGTTCTATTAAAAGGCAGTAACATTGTCCTTAGAAAAATAATGCTTTTATAAATAAACTGTACTTGTTCGTATCATATATATGTAAAAAATATTAAATGAATGTCAAAAATTTATATTGAATATATAATATAAATCTATTTTCATATGTTTTTTAATCTAATTAAAAACCATTAATTTAACATCTATAATATAATTTTTGAATTAATAATATTAATGGTAAAACTTTGTATTGCATGTAACATAATATAACTCAATGTTATGTGTAAAGTTTGATTATCATGATATTTTGTAAAAATAATTATATAAAATAAATAAATTTACTCTAAAATTAATATATTGTAATGTATTTTGTTTTTACAAAGGATCTTAAAAAATGTTTCTGAAAAAAATTAAATCTAAATTATTGGAATGATTTAATCAAACATACTCCCATAATCAACTTATCAATTATAATTTAGTAATTTTAATCACCCAAAAACTATCATAATATTATTTATATACTATAATAACTTCCAGGAAAATTTTCAATAGAATTTGATATGCTTCCAAAATATAGCTCACCCTTCATTCCTTCAATATTCATTTATCTAAGCTATAAAAAACATTTCCACTTGATGTTCAGGTTCATCCTTATATTTATAGATAATCATATTTTAATTCAAAATATCAAATGTGAGTTCATTATTCCACAATCTATATAGATATATATATTAAATGCTTAGAATTTCATAAAATTACACTAAAGGATAGTAAATAATATTTTCATAGGGCTCAATCATAGAAATTCCAACATTGGATTTACAAATATGTAGTGGAGGATATGGGTGTTGTAATTATTATGATTCACATTAGTAGTTTTGTTCTCAAAAGTTTCTATTTGTAATTTTTCTTCAGAGGATGTTGTGGATTATTATCATCATTATGCATTGGATTAGGGTATTGATTCTAATAATTATCAAACACCTTGTATCTATAGAACTAATGTGTGGATGGTGTATTCTGTTTAACCCTCTATTAATTAATTTCACTAATTATATTATTATGATTACTTTGAAAGTATTTTTCTAGAAATTTAGGTTTCCTACACTAGAAAAATATTATTGTTCCTTTCATTAATTCACCTAAGCGATGCATCGAGTATTTTTTTTAAATAGGTGGTCAAAATATTTTCTTCTATAAATTTCATATCACATAGAAGAATCAATTAAACTCAATATTCCTATTTTTATAATCAGAAAAAATGTAGGATTTCTATTAATATTTCTACTTTTAGTGAAAAATTAATTACTTAATCATAGATTCCAGATATCTTTTTGAATAATGATATTCAATGAATTTGTTTCAATCCATGTAATAAATAATCAATTTTATTTAAAATATGATGATTAAACTAGATTAATACCATCCATGTGATGTAAACATTTACTCGTAGTTACCTATAAATTCATCATCCTTCAGTTCAAGCTCAAAGAAAATCATTTTACTTTTTGTTTGAAAAATATAATAGAAGTACATGCTGAGAAATATCCTATTAAACTCATTTAATTCAATATATTAAATTTCATTCACTCAAATTATATTATTAATAAGATTCCACCATTAATCTTTTTATCCTTTAAAACAATAAATTGATTGGAAAAATCTTTCATGGTTCAATCATTAAATAATTGAAAATATCTTCATGGTCACATTGAACCATTTCCCAGAAACTAATGGATCAGATTTCATATAGAAGGAATATGACCATCCTCACATTAACTATTAGAATTACATTTTCTCCATACATGGTAAAATCTTAAAGTTCAACAGGACTTGTGTTACCTCCTTTACCTTTAGTGTAATGACCTCAATCTAAGTATCCAAGATCTAATGGTTACATTTTTACATTGGAATAAGATAATAGAAATTGAATCTCAAAGGAAAAATAATTTATTATTCTTAGTCAACTAGACACATAATGTAAATTCACATTATAATTGAATATATAAAATGAAAAAGTTTTTTTATTAAAAATTAAATTATTTTTCATAGTGTATTCCCACTTATCAATCACAAAACACTTTTTATGGAAAATAAATCATAATAAAATGGTGATATAAAATGCTCAATATAGTTACCCAATCCTATAAAAAATATCTTTACATGATTTTAGGAATACTTAGACAACAATTTAAAAGACAAGGATTGTAAAGTCTAGTGTATTTGTAAGAATAGGTACATAAAACTTAAAACGTAGAACTACATAAAACATTTATTTATTTATAATACATTATAAGATTATGTATTCTTTTTATCCCTTACATCTGTTTTGGATAACCTATGGATAATATGAACAAAAGGATGAGATAAAATCCTTGTAGGGGAATAAACATAAGAATAAAATTTAACACATGGGATAGAAAAACAATGATATAAAAAGGCATGGAACATGATTAAATATATAGAATCATAACCTAGAATCATATAAAAATTGAATAATAGTAATGTGGAGGAAACATAAAACATGACTATATATTGATTAAAGGCTTGTTTAATATAGAGGAGAATGATTCAAGACTCATTACATATATAAAAGCATGAGTCAATCCTAACCACCAAGACTGTTGCACACAGAGCACAAGTCAAGGCTAACCACCAAGATTATTGCACCAAACATATCATGAGACTAAAAATTACCCAATTAATTAGAGAACTATATGATAAAACCCATAATATCATTTTCATGAATATGTTATTCACATAAATAATCATGCATAAGACATGAAATATAAAAATAAGGGTTACCCATGGAAATAAATGGGTATCAAAATCATGTCATAATGAATAATAAATGGGTGTATCATAAAAGTTTCCATGAAAGAAAGGAATTAAATAATACATGGGAATTAATAAATTAAAATAGTAATATATCATGATTAGTGATGTCATACTTAATTGATTACATGTAAAAAGAGTATTTAAGAAACTTTAGAATTAAAATATTTTACTGTGGTTTAAGGAAAATATTAAAGAGAATTAAAAGAAAAAAATGGAATAATATTTTACATAAAAAAGAAGTGAACCAAGAGTTTTTTAATAATAAAATTAGTGATTTTAGAAAAATAATGGTTTCTTAAAATATATTATAGAGTGCACTTGAAATTGGGTAAGAATTCTAGAAGTTCCCTTAAACCGGGCTTACTTATCGAAAATAATTGAGTAGGGAAACTTTTAAAAATATGTATATCCCAAAAAATTAAGGTTAAATAGATCTTGATACATGAGTCTGTAAAATATAATAAAAATTTAGAATATGTAAATAAAAATAAAATATAATTTAATTTGGGTAAAATTATAGAAAGAGTAGCCTAAAACAATAATGGAGGTTTAAGTATAATCCATTACCTTATGTATGAAGGTGTTCTTTACTTGATCTTAATGTCCTGGATAATAAAATTATATTCATTATTTAATAATTACATTAGAATTTATACATTTTTTATATTTATTATAACTTTATTAAGTTCATTTATGGCCTTTTTAAGGGGTTGAGAGATTCAATTTCATCGTTATGGAGAGTTAGATTCCTTGGTTTTCATGATCGATTCAGTTGTATATTTGTGTGGAAAATCATGAATAATGGGGATAATTTTTTAGAAATAAACTTATATTTTACTAATGAAATTATATAATATTAAAATACTATTTTTTCCATAAGTTAGGATGAATCATTAGATAAATAATTAATGATATTCATTTACATTAATTTAGAATTTTTTATCATCATAAACTAGTTTTGTTATATTATTAATAACATGTATATAAACATGATATAGAAAATTAATAAGGGTTTAATATATATAATATAATCCAGTTCAACCATTAAAATTTTTTTATGAGCTTCCTTGATGGTGGAATTGAAATATGAAATCACGTCATCCACGAATGTGGTAGATTGGAACCTCACGGATGATGTTTTCATTTTTAAAATAAAAGAGAGAGGAGATGATATTTGATGAAGAATTTTATTCATAAACATGATACCATTAAACTATATTGAAGATACATTATTTTAAATTCCACATAAAAAATTTTATGTGTGGAAAATATATGAAAAGAAAGGATCTTGAAAATAAATTAAAAGAAAAGGAATAGGGGTTTACCTCTTGATTCCTTTTTATTCAGTGCCTCCTTAGGGGATTGGTTTGGACTTTTGTTAAGAAAAAAAACACTTAAACATGGGGGAGAGTTTTGGGAAGATTATTGGATAGAATTTGAAAAAGTAAAAACAATTTAGAGTTGTGAGGAAAATAGGTGGTGAGGGGTGGTATTTATAGTGGATGAGAGGGGTGTTTTCTCAATATTTTAATGATTAGTTTATTATTTTGGTTCAAGACTTTGAATAGTATAAGAATTATCACCAAAAATATTAAAATAAATAAATATTTTTCAATATTTTAGGCTTACATCTTCCATTATCTATGCAATAGTGTATTTAACTTATATTGTATATATACGGTAAATTACTGTATTTCACTATTCACCAAAAAATTCAAGTATTTTAGAAAAAATAAAAAAATATCCCTAATAATTTTATGATGTGTAGATTTAAAATATTAATTAAATTTTATGAAAATAATTTTCTAAATATAATAAATTTAATTGTTAATTACAATCATCATTTACCTATAAAATACAGATTTTAAAATTATAACATATTTTATATCACTATGAAAAATTACTTATGGTCTCATAAAATTTTCTTAAAATCATAAGACATAAAACTAATAAATTGAGAATAAATTTTATGAAAATAAATGTTATTTTTAATTAATAAATTATTCATAAAATTGCAATTAAATATTTGTGCCTTAAAAAATAACAACACTTAATTAATAATTTTTAAAATATTTATTTACTGTTACTATGATATAATTATATCATATTTTCACATGTATGATGGATAAATTTTATTTATACATTCATTATTGAGTTTACTATTCAATTTTCCAATTTACTATTCATAAAAGTCATGTTAATATTCCAAAGGTCATTTTCTTATTCCTTCTCTATATTTTTCTTAACTTATTAAAATTCCTTTTATTTCATTTATTCATCATTTATAATTTTTTTTGTGGTATCTACATGATTTTATGGAATTATACTATATTAAAAAATTATTAGAAGGGAATTTCATTGATAAAAGTTTTGGGTGATTACACTCAATAAGGGTAAGAATACATTAGAAGCTATAAAAAATAAACCATCATAATAAATATTTTAAGGTAAATAACTGAAATATGTGAAATTTCATAAATAAACTGAGCATAATACAGAAAACATAAATGATGATATAATAAATAATTTTAAATAATCACATAAGCTTAAAACTTATCCATAGATATTTTAACTAATCGAATAATCACATAGAAATCAATAACTAAACTCGAAATGAGAAAATTCATATTTTTATGCATCTAAAAAATACAATCAAGACCATACACAATATAGTTTCAATATGTTTGTATAAAACCATCTAATATTTTCAACTAATTTGTGTGAAGAGACATGTCGATGAATTAAGAGGTTATCAATAATTGGGCCCCACCCTTCACAAACTATGTCCAATTCATTCCTCATATGAAATGGGTGAAACATAATCAATATAAACATTATTATTGACAAACTAAAGCATGAAATGTTAAAAATTACCCTAATAAAATAAACATAATCATAAACAATGCCGAGTAATATGGTGAATAGTAATAAAATTATACATCCTCAGTCAGTCTGATCATAAACCATCCATATAAATAATAACAATGGTATCAATACATCATATCCCTAATGGATAAAATGTATAATAAATTGTTTATTCCATTGATGCATAGGAATACAATAAAAATGAAATTAAAATTTTTTTTTAGGAAAATAACCTTTTCACATTGAAAACCTTTATAAATGATCAAAAAATAATTTCAAAATAATTTTCTTTAAAAATAACCCATGAAAACTTGTTAAATAGGCTAAAACCCCTTGACTGGTTGTGATGGTGGAAATTTTTATCCATTTCATACACATTAAAACAAATATTCCTTTCATAATTTGGGTAAAATCCAAAAAAGTATTGTTTTGATAAGAAATGAATAATACTTCAAAATATTAATGTTAAAAAGGTAAAAATATGTATAAATGTCTTTAATATATCATTTTTAATATCTTGAAAATATTTTTTGATATATTTTTAGAAAACATTGATTTTTATGAAAAATGATTTTTGACTGAAGAGACAAATTACATCAGATATATTTAAAAACAGTTAAACAATCAATTAAGTTACTAAATAGTATAAAAATTTTACTATTTCTTGAAAGAGTTAATGAATCTCTATTTTATAATAAAATATATTATTTTATAGATATAAATATCAAATAATTACCCTAAGGTACAATTAAAGTGAAACAATCTTGAATGATGATGAGATTATGAAATGAACCCTAACCAATTTGGTATCTTCAAAATCATATGCCTCTTAAAAATTAATAATCAAAAAATGAATCTTTAAACGGAATAAAGATAAATAGATTTAGTAAAAGTTAATATGTAGTGAATATGGGGTCAATATGGGGTATATCATATGGATGTAAAAGTGAGTCTAAAAACAATTGCCCTTGGTTTGACTCCCTTTGTATATGTCTGAAAATACTATATAATAAATTAGTTTTTTATAAACATATTTTAGTACAATGATAATATATATCTGAACATTTATAATATTCATATAACATTTTACCACCCTTTTGTTAACAATATTTAAAAATTTTCATTTTATCGAGTGTTGATTTCCTTGATATATCATTAATGTTTTTCTCATGATGGTTCTGGTCATTTTACATTAGATATAGTATCATAATCACTGGAATGGTATTAATTTTTTAAATATTACTTTTTTCATTATATTCAACCTTATAATCTTTCTTTAAATTGTGACTTAAAAATGATTCACATCTCTTTATGAAGATCATAAGTCGTACATACGCATGTGAGATGATATCATTCCTATAATTGGTGAAAGGGTAAGGAAGAGTATAAGAAATTAATTTTTAATATTTTATACCATTTCATATATATCACATATATTAATATAATTATCTGTATTACTTTCCATGTAATGTGGAATAGATAAAAAATCACATTGCTTCGTGAAGCGGATGTACACCGAACACACAAGCAACATTATCATAAAATAAATTGGATGTAAATTAAGAAGGTATATGTGATATTATAGCTCCAGTAGTAAAATTATATCATAAATATTATTATTTTTTAATTCATTCCTTATTTCCATCTATGAGAAGTGTTTATGGAAGATTATTTACATCAGTTCGTGAGGATTTAGTCCATCATGCACAAGATTGACGATTTAATTTACCATTTGATGGAAGTGAATATGGATAAATATTATGAAAAAAACATAATAGAATCCAATTATTTGGGATATACTAGTGTTATTATATTTTATTTATTGATAAATAATTTATGTTTGTAAATGAAGAAACAAAAATAATGAGTTTAGCGAAGTATATTACCTTCTCTTAGAGAATCCCCTTTGGATCTCTTCTTAAGAGCCATAGTGTTGATATTTTGGGAAAAATAGTAGCTTTATAATTTTTTAATTGTTTTTGAAGAGTCATTTGTGTAGTTTTCATATTTTTAAATTTCTTGATAGGTGTGAATAAGTGAGTGGAGTTGGTTCCCTTTTATAGTTTAGAATGAGTTGTATATTTGTAAATACAGAAAATTGTTCAATAATGGGAATCCACTTTCACCCAAAGTGGATCCAACATATATCATTAAAGGGTTGTAATGATGATATATCTTATCCAAACCATTAACACAAAATAAAACATATTATTAAATCAATTCATTATTTATCTTCAATTTTTCCTAACTCTATTTTTTTCACTATGGTAACTTGTATTTTTTTACCTTGTTAATTTATTCATAAACCTTATGACAAAATAATACTTATTAAATAATTTTTACCCAATGATTATAAATATCTAATATGGTATATCAAATAAAAATATTATTTGTGTTATTCTAGATGACCTTCATATTTTCATTTCTCTTTTGTTAATATGATTTTTTATTAACCATATTTTTGATGTGGGTTTCAAAAAAATGTATATTAAAATGTCCAAACAATTATTACCGAGATAAATATAAAATTATGAGGAAAAATCCATCAAATGGGGAATGATGTAACACCTTGAGATTTTATTATATAAAACTATGCTCGATATCATATTCGACATTCAACACCAAGTTTAATCAACTCATGAAATATATAATTGTTATGAAATATTCATTATATTAGAGGATATGACTATTATTAAATACATTATGAAATATGTGTGTATGTGTGGGTTTATATGAATTTTTTAAAAAATATAAATTATTTATTTTTTTATAAAATAATTAATCAATTTTTAGTAATGTAATTTTATTCATAAAAATTTGTTCTTTTTTAAAAAATGTTTTTTATTTATTTTCATTAAAGAATGTTATAATTAATTTTTGGATATATTATAAAATTTATTTTAAAAAATTAACATCATTTATGAAATCTAAATATCCAAATTTACTTTGGAGAGTTTATTTATTTTTTGAAAAATAATGCTTTTTAGTGAATAATGTAAATACCGATATTTGTAAAAAAATCATTTATTTTCAATAAATTTAAAATAATTAAAGTTGGATTCTATTTTTAATATTATTTAATGTATCCTGTATATTATTTAGTTATATTTAATCCAATAATTTTTTTAATCAACTTAATAATGTATTGTAGTATAATATTTTCTTTGGGTTTAAAAATAATATTTTTCTGAATACTATTTTAAAGTGAATATGGTTACACCTTTTAAGTTAATTAAAAAAATATCCCTAATTAAGAATGTTTTAAATTGTGTTTTATATTAATTTTCAGTAAATATTAATTGATATTCATAAAATGATATTATTAGTTATAGATTTTTGGTAAAATCATCAATTTTCTTGAAAAATACACTTCATGAAAATTTAATCTTTTGTCTAGTCTATGGGTTTTGTTTCATATTTAATTATTCCACTTATGTCAACTTAATTTGGAAAAATGGATTAATTTTTTAACCATCATAATTTATAATTTATAATATTTTAAACTTAATTTATTACCATAACGAAGAGTGAATACAGAAAAAATTAATTATCACCATTAAGGTGAGAACTAGTATACCTGAGGTTAAACTAAAAATGTTAGGGTTATAAAGACCTCAAAACATGTCTAAAACAAATTTAATATCCATTTATCAGAATAAAAAATTTAAATTATTTATAATTATCCATTTTGACCCTTTTAGAATGTGAAAAATTTGGGTACACCTTTTTGTTTTCAAAAAGTACATGTGTTCCACACACCTCACTTAAAAAAGGATGCCAACTCTCTTTTATTCTTCACAACATGAAAAACTTTTGGTTCATAAAATAAATAAATATATCATTTAAAAACATCCTTAACCTAATTTTATAATCCTTTTTGTCACATAAATTTATTCTAGTAATATTTTAGGTATAATCCTAAAGAGGTGGTCCGTGAAGAGGTAAAATTCTTAACTGCACATTTTTTCTACCCCCACCTCCTTAAAATCATCAAAAGATTATGATATTATGAAAAAGGTATATCATATTAACTTAAATATTTTTTTATTAATTTTAAAACAAAAGTCCATATCCTCTTTCATCAAATGGGATATGACATCATCATATGAGTATATGGTGGAATATAGCCTCGTGAATAGATGTCATTAATTTTCCACAGTCACCTCTCAAAACTTATTGTAATGAATAATTTTAAGATATATATGTTATATTTTTAAAATATTATTAATTATGTAGTTATTATATCACATATACCTTTTTTACTTTCCATTCTTTGGGGGACATAATGACGTCGTTCATATATACGGTAGACTACCACCTCGTGAAAGGATGTGATTAATTTTTCACTATCACTTGACATGGAAGTCAAAAAGGATAATTTCAATGAATATATGTGATATAAATGAAATAGAAATGATATTAATTAGAAAATTATCATTTTTAAAATATAATATATTATTTTCTTTCAAACCTTTTTACTCATTGGAAAATGATAATAGTGTTCGTGTACGTGATGACTACAAACTTCATGAAAAGATGTGACTCTCTTTTCATCACCACACAACATGGATGATATATATATATCTGTGTGTGTGTTTATGTAAAAAGGTAATATATTATATATTATATTATTATCATTAAATAAAGATAATATGTTACTTACCTCCTCTCCATAATGATCATTGAAAAATGGAAACGTTACTCTTGAGTATGTATGACCTACCGTATCCATGTTCATATTGCACATCATTTATCAAATCCATAATTCATTATTAGTTTCAAAAGTAAAATGATTGAGTAAAAATGATAATTATTTCATGAATAATATTATATTTATTTTTAAATATTGACCTCTTTAACCATGGTTAACACATTGAATTCATTTGGAAGGAATAAACTAAACCTCCTAAAAACACACGATGTGGACTTAACTAATTATGTTTTCAAATATGTCATTATTAAGAAATAAATTAAATTATTTACTTATAAGGGGTTAGACATGTAAAACGTTCTTATTAAATCAACTAATTTATGTAATCTTATTATACTAGTTTCAAAGGACATGCATGGAATGTCTGGACTCAAGGTAAGGGGTTTTCTCATCTATTGTTTACTTCTGTGAGACATATTCCATAATCACCACTTTTTTTTATTGTGTAGTATATAAAAATTCTATTTTACATGTAATATAATGAATATTTCATACATTATTTTGTTTTATGTTTCAATTTGAATTAATTTATCCAATGGGATTAACTTGAAGGTTTCCAAGTGCTAAATTGTTTATTTTCTCAATTTTATATTGTTGGCTAATATAACATCTTCATTGAATCCATTATGATATGCTATGTGAGATAATATCTATAAATTTTCTTATTATGAATTTATACTTCTTTGGTATGGATTTAGATTTTGTATATATAATCTCCCCATTAATTAAATCTAAATTAAGTGATATGATCTTTTTTAGGGTTAATCATCTCAAATTATTTTATTTGGGACACATGTTTATGATATAACCATATCATATTTATGAGGTGTATATACCGAGATAATGGAATTTTATATCATGTATCTCCTTATATTAAAGATATTTTATGTTTCATTTTAAGTTTTCATTCATGAAGCCTATAATTTATTAGTTACCCATGTGGGAAAGGATTTATGTTAGAGACTACTATTTTGTGATTTTTTATGAAAAAGTTTCTTTTAGAGGAAATAATGTGTTACAATTTTATTAAACATAGTATCATTTATTATCTTCTACTTATTAATTTGTTTTATAGGATTAATTTCCATTTCCTCACATTTTTATTGAAGAAACATCATGAATTTCAATTGTCAGTGATAACAATATTTCATTTTTCTTTTAGATCGTGTATCTTTATGTTCCATATCCATGTTTTCTAATATATTTTCAAGCATGTTATTTTCTAAAAAAATAATTCCATAAATCCTTTTTACATCCTCTTTTACCTTCTTTTAAATGGTTTTAAAAGTAAATTTATTATCATTTTCCAAAAGGGTCACTTTTGAATCCATTTTATCAAATTATTTTAAAATGAATCTGTACTTTTAATATATAAAACATGAATAGGTTTTCACACCATCATGTACATTAAATTCACTAAAGATTCAATTATATGTTTCCAAGGTTTTTTTATAAAAAATGTTCTTTAATAATTTTGTGTGAATTTTTATATTCTAAAATTAATTATCAATATGAAATGTTTATTTTCCAAAAAAATGTTTTTAATGGTATTTATATTCATCAATGTCAATAAAACTTGTTGCTCCTTATTATTTAATGAGGATTTATTATAATGATGTCATATTCATTCATTATCCAAATATATTAATATTGTTTCAAAATGATTGACACTGAACTCATTTTATTTCCACAAGTTAATAATGCTTCATTGAGATTGTTAAAGAACCTGTTTCTTTTCAATGGGTTAATCATTTTTCAATTATATTATTAAGGAAACCATTTCTTTTCCTTGCGTTAATAATGTTTCAAAGATACATTTATGGAACTCGTTTATTTTAAATGAGTTAATCATGATTCAAAGAGTTTCTTATGAAGTTTATTTCATTTCTAGGGGTTAATCATGTTTCAAATATATTGTTGTGGAATCCGTTTCTTTTCCATTGGTTAGTCTTGTTTCAAATAGATTTTTACAGGATATGTTTTTTTTCAATCAATTAATCATGTTATGAATGGAATAATGATTTATTATGAGTTTTATTATTAAATTAATGCTTTATGAAATTTATTCATAGTTACTAAACATTTTTATGTGATGGTTGTGCCCAGATATTGCTGTGTAAACCCAAAATATCGTATATGATGGATAGGTAAAGATCTTTCTCCAATTCATTGGGTAATGATTATGTTCTCTAGAAAATTATATTTAAATTTGGCTAAATGATTATTCTATTTAGTAGGTTTCTATAAGGGTTCTATAAGTGTTATGTAGTGATATTATTCTATGATACCAACACATTTTCATTATGATTTCTATGGGTCCATAATGTTTCATTTGTTAAATATTGATATCACATGGGTCAGGATTTTTTGATTCTGATAACTTAGTTCATTATTAATGTCTTATTCCATGTTATCATTTTTTATAATCTATTTATTTGTGGTTATAAATATTCTTAAGTTATTCTCAAGTAACTTTTATTATGTTATCATACCCTTATGATCTTATTATTCTCCTTGATGACATTAAATTGTTAATGTTTGGGTATACCCTTACTGAGAATTTGAGAAAACCATTTGTATATCTTCTTTTAACTAGGATATAAAGTATGATATTGAATGAATTATGTATAAAAGTGTTTCATATGAATTATGTTGATGACCTAATATATAATATGAAATTCCAAGTATATTGTGGATTATACTCTCTTCAATTCATGGGAATTATTTATGTAAGAGTTTTTCCTAATTCATGAAATAGTAAACCTATATAGTCATCGATAATGTAAGAGACCCAATATTTCCTTTTGATATTATAATTTTTGTATGGTGAAAATTGTGACACACTCCTCATTTAAAAAATAAATAAATGTAAGGATTATGATTTTAGCACCAGATAAGGGAATGTTGGTCTAGGGTAGTTATTGTTTTCATTAAAGGAATAGTTAAGATAAATTTTGAGGGTAGGATATATTCACATGGGGTCATAATAAGAGTTACATATACCATAATAGGTGCATAATATCTAGGATGACCATATGTTCAAAGTGTTTAAAAACACTTTGTGGTTTTAGGTGATGAGAATATAAAGCGGTTAATGATTATTAAGAGATATTTATTGGGTTGAATTGTGTGTGGAACTTCAGTTTAATGTAAAGTATTAGATTAAATTTTTAGATTGTTAGATATAACTGTTACGGTATTTATACTATTTAGGATTTATATGATCTTTTTTATTTAGGTAATTATGGGAACAAAAATTTTATCATATAGTTAATCATGGGATTGAAAACTGATTTCACCGCCATTTCTTTTGCTGTGGAAGGATGATTTTCTTCGAGAGGGGGTCAGTAGGATCACATCCTATCATCTAGAAGGATATATAATAACTAGATAAGAATTCTGAACAATGAACTCATCAGATTCTCTAGGACCAATTCATTAATGGAAAAATTTGGCAAGAGAGAAGAGGCTCACAGACTGAGAAACATGGATTTATTTGGGGATAGCTACTTGATTGAGAGGAACATCATAGAAGAATAGAGTATAGAATAAAGATCACCAGGAAGGACTAGGTGATCCTTCAAAGAATGAGACACTCCCCGATCAAGAAACATTAAGGCCCTTTGAAAAAAAGGAATTAGAACCTGGTAGGGGTGTTTTGGAGCCGCCATAAGATTGATCCCTATAGAAGAAGAGGCTTCTAGTCATAGAGTAAGAGAAGGAAAAAATCACTTTCTTCCAATATTCTCTAAAATATAGAATTTTCCTATGAAGGAGAGCTTCTTTAAATGAAGAAGACACCACAGAATGATGGAGGGTCTCTTGTTGATCAAGTACCTTTAACTGGTGAGACTTGTGGCACTCAGAGGAAGAATATACATGGAGGTGACAACAAGAGCAGATGCACATTGTGGATGGGCCACACTAGTAATTGAGACCAATCATCTATCCCATCAACTCTACGAAGAAGTCGAGAAATCCAAACTGTATGCAATAAGGAATCTCTACCCATATTAGAATCTATAGACCACCTAAGTAGGGATAAACTCCAATGTTTGATAAAACAGAGACTATTACATTACATAGAAATGAAAACCCCTTAAGAATATAGAACAATGTAAAAAACCCTTCCTTTTAAGCACTGAATCCCTAGTCGGGGAGTCAAAGTTTCATGAATTGATAAAGCATTGAATAATTAGAAGGAGAGTTTTATCAATCCCAAACCTCACTATGAGGAACTATTACAATAAATCGGAAGCTTCCTGGGGGGCTGTGACCAAAACATCAAAATTCAGGGTACTGTATACCGAGTAAGAAGAATATCCCTAAGAAAGATATGAAAAATCTTTGAAGCCTTTCTGGTTGAAAGAGTTTTGACCTAGGAAATCTTTTAAATACATGGCACATGGAGGCTTGATCAAAGGATACTCTCTAGGGAGAAAAGGGGAAGGGAGGGTTGGATATGGTTCCCCTATCGGAGCAATGGTCAAGAGAGGTTGGCCTAGAAATCAGAGATCATGGAGCTATCTAGATAGATGCATAGTGAATTGTCTGGCCCTTTTTCCCTTCCTCGACATCAAACTCTCCCATCTTGTGTGTGGCCTCTCTAACCATTCATCCCTTCATATTACCTTGAAGTCTAGAAGTGAAATGCGAGTTTCCTTCATTTTTATTCCTTAGGGGATGATAATGCAGAATTATTTTTCATAGTGAGGAATTCCGGGAATATTTCGAGTAGAGGAAATCCCTATATTTCCCCCATAACAACCTTAAATGGATAAAAAAAACTCTAATCCTGGGCCAAAAATCATCATTCTATTGATTATGAACTAGATTCCATATGTAGTTGTATTCATTTTGTTGAATCATTGATGAATATTGATTGGGATGTTGATATTTTCATGAAATTTAGATAAAGGAAATATTTTCAATTTGAAATTCTTCTAAGGAGGGAGAAGGATGCTATAGAAAAATCCAGAATTAAGTAGTTGTGTGAAGGCGATAGAAACAAGGGGTACTTCCATGCTTCCATCAAAGAAAAACAAAGATTCTATCATCCTAATTTTCTCCTAGAGGATGGTTAATACACCAATGATAGATAAATTTTTTGGAACATGGATGATATTCACATTTGACATTTAATGGCAGATCATAATCTTCTAATGTCGGGTGGCTACCCAAGTGGTACCACTGAGTTATTATATATGATTTATTACTCTGTGTCTAATGAAACAAATAAAATCCTGTAATCTATTCTATATGAGGAATAAATTATAAGGGAAGTTTGGTCCATTAACCCTGCTAGTGCTCCTAGTATGAATTCTTTCCCCGCATCCTTCTATAGGGCTTCTTGGGACATAGTGAAAGGAAGAATGATTAGTGTTTTGTAAGCATTTTTCTAAGGTGGCAACATTCCACATGTGGCTTGTGCTAACAAGCTCATATTAGTTCCCAATGTCAAATATCATTCCACTTTAAATCATTAACAACCTATAAGTCTATAAAATGTTCTATATAAAGTCACATATTTTATTATTTATTCAAGATTGGGACCCTTCCTCTCAAGTTGGGTTTCTGTTGAACAAAATGCTTTTGTGAAAGGTTGATTAATACAAGGGGTTATTTCCCTAGCCCAGGAAGTTATTAGTGACCTCAATCTAAAGAATTTTGATAGCATTGTGTCCATTCAACTTGAAAAGATAAAATCATATGATAAGGTTGAGTGGAGCTTCATCATCAGGGTCCATGTGAGCATGGTCTTATCTACTTGGGTGGTAGATCTTGTTTTTTTTGTGTTAGTTCGCCTTGGTTGGAAACTTCTTTTATGGGTATGAATTCAGATTCTTTAAAGGTGTCAGAGGCCTAAGAAAAGGGGATCCTCTCTCTCCCCCTCTTTTCATTATCTCTCAATATGTTCTTAACTACTATAATAATCATTGCATTATAGTTTGAAAAGATTCCCCATAATGTAACAATCATTCCTTCATGGGTATTTATCACCTTATGTTTTTGGATGATACTATACTCTTTGTTAATGGTCATAAAAGATCCAAATTGGGGGTTGATGAGGCTCTTGAAATTTATTGTGCTTGGAGTGGGAAAGTCATCAACCGTGAGAAGAGCCTTTTCTTTGCTTCTAATAAATGCTCGAGAAAACGAGAAAAGGATTTGGAAATCATTCATTGTATACAAAAAGTCTCATTCCCTATAACTTAATTATGTGATCCAGTGTCCCCCAACATGCTCCGCATTAGTAACATTGATATAGTTATTGATAAAATCCTAGGTCTCATCCACAATTAGAAAAATAGGTTTTGGTCTTTGAGGTGGAGGATCACTTTGATCAATTCGGTTTTATCTTCTATCCCCATGCACGTCTTTTCCACTATCAAGGTCCCAAAAAGTTTATTTTTAATATTGATTCCAATTTTATTTCATTTCTATTGGATAGCCATCCACAAGACAAATGCCATTGGGATTCCTAGAATAAGTTGTATAAACCTATTGAAGAAGGGGGATTAACATAAAGATTGTTTCTGGGGCCATGAATGTTCTTCATGTCAAGTTGTCTTGGGAGTTACTTGAGGGGGAAATCACTGTGGGGTAAACACATGAAAAGAACTTATGGACTTTAGGGGTGTTCTTTCAGGAATAAAACCTAAAAAATTCAAAAACTACTTCAAGCCCATATTCCTTTCCTTTAGCAGCACATCTGTTTGATTATTAACAAATGTGACATCAACTTTTGGCAATATAACTGGTCAGGGAAAATCCTTGGAAACCCCTACTTCCCTACACTAAAAATATGTTTCATGGATGCCAATAAAAATCTCATTCTCATTTGGACCACCTTAGAAGCCAATCAGCTGAACCACTTTGACATAATTGTGTTGTCTGATGATCTGGATATGTGTGTCTTCACAAGGTTTAAGACTTGTACATTTTGAGTAAAGATCATTTTTATAATTTAGTTTGTTTCAATAGCTTTGGATCATTGTGGTGAAATTTTATGGTGTACGAATATTTCTTCAAATTTCCTTTTCTTGGTCTAGTGATTCGGGCATAATTTCATTTCTTCTAATGATAATATCTATTGTTGAGGTATCAGTTTAGCCTCGAAGTGTCTTTGCTAAAGAAATCCTAAACTAGAATCCATGAAACATTTATTCTTCAATAGTGAGTGGTAGAAGGTTATCTAGAGTTATTTATGGAAGTTTACAGGGTGGTATGATCGGGATTTCACTGTTGTTATCTTCCTCCAGCAGTGGATTCATGCTGTGGATAGTCCCAACATGGAAAAAAGGAAGAGTGCTAATCTTTCTCATTGGAGGATGGATAATCTGGAATTCTATAAATGATAGGTGTCATGAGTGACTCTCGAATTACACCCTGGGTATCATTTTCAAAATCAAGAACCCTCTCCAGATTTATACCGGTTGTACAGTGATCTAGTTAACATGACATACCTCTAGCCTATCCTTCCCCTACATGCATCCCTTCAATATGATCATATAGCTCAGTGAATATAGGTTATATGGAAGATTCCTCTCTCAGGGAAAAATAAACATTGATGGTTCATGTTTCATGGGTGATATGTGTAGGTGGTGTTATCAGATACTTGGAAGGCTCATTTGTTGATGCCTTTTCAGTTTTTCTAGGGATGGGTTACTCCCTTCAAGAGGAATCCCTTTCCTTTCTATTAGGACTAATTATTTGCACTCATAGGAGAATTTCAATCAGGGAGATTGAGACATATGTGATTTATATCTATAATAAATTTTCAGTTAAGGGTCTTATACCTTGGTATATTGAGTATCCCATCAAGCAATACAAGTCCCTTATCAACAATCAGATGACCATTCTTCATAACTGGGGGGAGGGGAATGTTATGGAAAATTTTCTTGGTTCTAAAGCATCTTAGAATAACCAAAACATTATTTTATCAAGTCTTAGATCATTTCCCATATAATGTATTGTTGTTCGTAGTAGAGTACTCAAGAGGGGGTGAATTGAGTATCTATTAAAAATTTCTATTAAAAAAGTTTCTTAAAAGGTTCCCCAATGAAAATGAATACAACCTAGTTAATCAAGGTAATATAGTTATAAAAGTTTGACTATTCAAAAAAAATCTCAAATGATTGATTAGTTCTCAGTAATATCAATATGATTTATTGAGACTACTTTTGAAGCTATTCTAATAATGAAGAATAATTATAACTTCTATCCAATACACACACACACACTACTCGAAAGCTAAAAATATTACACAAAAAAAAAGAAAATATGATGAGATATGGGTAGAAGTTATCTTAGTGTTATTCTATACAACTCTGGACTTGTAGGAAGAATCAGATGAAAGTATCGAGTCCTCTTGTCAAAACTAGAGTATCGCAAGCCTGGTGATCTGGTTACCAGTTAAATCAATGTCTCTTTCTTCATGGAGTAGGTACTGTGAAGATGATTTTGATTCTTACCTATGGTAGTCTATCCTTTTGATTGAGATTGCTTCATGTGTTATTCAGTTGTATCTTGTGGCATGTATCAGTTCAAACTTCAAAAATACTCATATGTATACTCTTCTTCTGTGTATATGTTCATTATGAAACCTAGATTATCTTCCATTATAATTTAGAGTGCTCATGTTGGAGCCGACATGATGCATGTATTCTACACCTCGTATCTCGTAATTTCAGGTGACATGTCTACAAAGAAACATTAAATATTTCAGTGCCTTTTAATGACTCAAATATGACCATTAGAAATTAAAATTGAAAATGAAAAAATATATTAACGAACAGTGTCACGGTCCATCTAGAAACAATGTCTTCTTAGAAACGGTGTCATTAGGAAACAATGTCTTCTTTTTTTCCTTTGAGTGGTGAGATAGTCATGATGGCATAATTTTATTGAGATCAAGAACTGGTAGCATAGATGATGTGTTAGAATCATGGTGTATGGTTCTCTTCTAGACATTGAACAGTGTCTTAGTGATGGTAGCATGGAACCAGTGTCACAGACATCATGAGATCTGAAACTGGTTATAATGTCTGGGTTATGGTGTCTAGGTTACGGTGCCTCAGTTACGTTGTCTAGGTTATGATGTCTGGGTTTTGGTGTCTGGGTCACTGTGTATGGGTCATGGTGTTTGGGTCCTTTTCTAGAAAACCAGAATCGATGGCCAACTCATAGTTTCTCATACTTATCCAAATATCAATATACATACTTAAGTAGTAATATTCACATAATGAATTAGACTTGATCATTAATATAACAAATCATTATAGAAAAAAAGTTAAATATATTTTACAATAATCAAATAGGATTTAGGATGTTTATTTAAATCATAAAAAAAGCATCCATCTCTACACATGATTTGAGATATATTAAATAATATTTACATTAAATAGGATTTACAGGATTTGTGATCTGTAAAGCATGATTAAAATAAAAGAAGTCCAACAATATCCACCCTTTTTATGATCATAAATAATAAGAATTATATATTTTTTCTTAGTTTTCTTTCTTTATTAGGGCCTTATTGAGTGTGTTTTTCTCCCTTAGGGCCTTAGTGAGTGTGTTGTTCTCCCCCTTTTGGTATTGTCAAAACGAGTACAATAAAAAGAAAGAATGAAGGAAAATAAGAGAATGGACAACAATAGTTCACTTTTCATTAGATGAAAAATTATGTGTCATTACAAATAGTAGGAAACAAAAATAAAAAAACATCCCTATAAATATATAGGATTCACTTTGCTTTAGAACTAGTATTCTCTTTTCCCTTGGCTGCAGCATCAGAAGGATCCATAGGAGCATAAGTAGAAGTTGAAGGAGGGAGTGAGCCAATGGTCAAAGAAGGAAGAGGGAGTCCTTCAAATAGAGAAGGTGCCAAATTAGGTTTGGTGGAATACCTAGGAATTTTTTGGTTAAGGATAACAGGTCTGATCTGACTTAGAGCCAAAGATAGAGATATTAAGGTAGAGGCAAAGGTAGTTAATGAGGAAGGAGGTAAACTAGGCTGAAAAGGTGTAGCTTCAAGAGCCACAATAGTAGTTATCTTTACATGAGGATAAGGATTCAACAACTAGATGAAGTATGTAATAATATCACCACTATACAACATTTCCTTCTTGAAATCATCTATTTTCTCTATGAACTCGTCCAATAGAGGAGTGAAATCTTTCATCTTTTGCACTTGTGTCTTGAAGGCTTGAGTGACAGGAGGAAATTTTAAATTCTACAAAAGATACATGAAATTATTGATCATATCATTCTTAGAGAAGATTCTATTAAAGTACAAATCCACTTTCTTGGTAATTTCTCCTTGAACATTATTTGAGATCTTTGAATGAATCTTAACCAAATCAAGTACATGGTCTCTAATCTTGACAAAAGTAGATAACATTTACTTTTCAAAATCACTAAATATTGAATGAAGTTCCTCCTTAACTACAGTTTTCAGAAGATCATTTCCAGAGGGTTTAGATGACTATCCAGAGGCATTAGAAACTATAATAGATAAAGTGATGGACTTGAGTTGATTCAAAACTTTCTGTAGACTTCTATTATACTCATCAGTCGGTTTGTTAAGGCCAATAACAAGCTCATGCATCTCTTGGACTATCTTCTTGTTTCTCTCAAGCACTTTTTCACCTAATAAAGTCAATTTCAGTTGAATTAGAGAGGAAACTTCATGTGGCATCTAGATACTTACATCATCAATAGGATAAGAAATAGAAGATTGTTAAAATTTCAACACTTTCATCATATCTTCAACCATAGCTTTGAAATAATTCCCTTCACCAATTAGTTGTCTGTTCTCAATTCCGACCTCTTGAATTTCATGAAGCATTTTTGGATAAATCTTCCATATGATCTTCTCTAACAACAAGGAATCATATCTTTCACTTCGATTTTTTACAGGTGTAGGTTGGGTGTTCTTGATATTTTCAACTCCATCTAATAAAATAGCTCTAATGGATTTCAAATCACTCTGACTCACGAAAGAAGGAGGTTCTTGTAAAGTTTAAGGAATATGAACTAAGACATGATTTGGTTCCTTGGAAGAGATTACATCTAAAGTAAAGAACGATTTTAATTGAAACATAGTATATAGGTTTATGTCTTTAACTAAGGATTCCTAATCATCATCTACATCAATGTAGCTTAGGAATTTATACTAGGTATCCATGGTGCTTTGATAAACTGGATTAGGAATTTTAACACTTTCTAGACTAGGGTGTTTCTCCCCCTCAACAAGTGCATCTCTTATAGGTCTAAGATATTATGTTCCTTGATATGGTTCTAAAAGATCATCCCCAATACTCTCACCCATTTCTTTTCTATCTAGCTGGAATTCTTGTTCAATTCATTCCTCACTAGAAAGGATAATTTCAAGATTAGCCTATTCCTATAAATTTTCCTCAACCGTAGCTTATTTCTTATGAGAAGGTTCTTCTTCTAGATGCTACCTAATAATAGTCTTTTATTTTAGACTAACAATATATTCTTTTCCCGAAGTAGGTTCTTCTTCCAAATAAATACTTCTTTTAGTAACAGGTGTTTCCTTCTCAACTATGTTTTTTGGAACAAGCCCACTGTCTTCCTTATCAAGGACAATTTCTTCCATAAGTGCAACAACTGCCTCTTCTTCCTCTTCAACATGATAGTCAACAATTTCATCTAGTTCCAAACCATGAACATAAATGTTTTTAGGTTTTTAAGGATGTTCAACTAGATTAATCTTTTCATATAATCTTTCATTATCCTCCACCCAAGCCTTTTTCCACATATTCCAACTTATTTTCATCCTTTTGACTATAACTATTGAGATAAAAAATTTGTAATCTTTGATGACTTATTCACTTGGTCCAACCATTCCTTCAGTATACATCATAGCAGAGATTAACCTTGAGAATAACAAGGAGGTAGACTTTGAGGTTGTCTTTATCAACTCACGTATATGAAGTATAAAGGGTAATCTGGTGTTCATTCTTCATAAGATGTATCAAAAATAAATCCAAATATTTGAGGGTAGTAAAATCTCTTTTTTTGGACAAATCAGATTCTGAATAAACATAAACAACAATCTTGTTCCATTATCTAACTCAGCAGAAATATCTATTCTCTTTGTTTTATTTCCATTCAAGATTACCAAGGCCTCTTCTAAAACAAAAATATCACTAGAAGGAGGAGGACCTCTCTGGTAGTCCTCAACAATTCCTTCATGAGGTATCCCTATGATGAAAACCCATAACCTAGAAGAAAAGTTGCATCTTTGGATATTAATCTAGCTCTTCACAATAAAACCATCTTCTGTATCAAATGAGAACTGAACAAACTGATAGAACTGAGCAACAAGATTTGGGTAAATCAGCCTTGGCTCCTTCATGAACCAGTTCGTCCATCCTTGCCCTTTTAGTACTTTCAACACTAAATAATTACTTGACAGTAACCACTTAGGGAAGATTTCATTTTTTAGTACCATTATTTAATCAAAAGGGTTTGTGTTCAGCGGTCCTTCGAGCACTACTTTCGGGTTTCTTTTCACATTCTTCATAGATTTGTGATTATTAGGAGTTGGATAATATGGGTGATTCATTCAAGTCATTCAAAGAGGGGTTAAATATAGAGATATAGAGACTAAAGGGATGAAGTAGGTCTTACAGTTTGGGAG
Organism: Viscum album; assembly: GCA_963277665.1. NCBI lineage: Eukaryota > Viridiplantae > Streptophyta > Magnoliopsida > Santalales > Viscaceae > Viscum > Viscum album. Next base: position 245,420,805 of record OY728160.1, on the reverse strand, counting down.
AGAAAGGTTTCAGATTTGATAGGAGCGAGCTCAAGGGATGAAAAGAACGAAACATATTTCATTTTTATCATTTAGAGATTTCAGGCATCGCAAATTTAAAATCATGGGATAAATATAGTAAAATAATCAACATAGAAATAAAGCTAATAAAATACGAATAAAATGGAAAAGTTTCATTATGGAGAGACCAGAACAGGTTGTCACGGTGAGACCCGAATAGGTTTTCATGGTGATACTGGAACGAGTTTTCATGGTGTCACATTCACGGTGTGTCTCCCCCTGGTGTGACCGTAATACGTGAGATAGTAAGTGCCAAATAGTAACCAAGAAACATCAAATGTGAGACCATAAACATAAGACATTAACTTCATGACAGTGACTTGTGAAACCGTAAATCATGAAACCGTAAAGTATGAAACACTAAACTGTGAGACACTAGATTTTGAAACAGTACATTTTATACTTGAGATTTATCATTCCTAATTCATGTATGATTTAACCAATCCTTTAATAATTTAATGATTTTTGAATATATCAGCAAGCTGAAATTCAGTTCCAATTAATTTTAAAGTGATATAACCTTTTTTATAATGGTTTCTCAAGAAAGTGATGTCTTACATCAATACGTTTTGTCCTAAAGTGTGAAACATGATTTTTTGATATTTTAATAGCACTTGTATTGTCAAAATTTATAGGTACATGTCTGGATTGATACACATAATCTAGTAATGTGTGTTTCATCCACAAAATTTGAGCACAAGAACTACCAGCAGCTATGTATTTATCTTCAGTAGTAGATAATGCTACATAGTTTTGTTTCTTACTACACCATGATACTAGAGACTTTCCTAAAACGTGACATGTTCCAGAGGTGATTTTTTCTATCTAACTTACAACCACCGAAATCAGTATTGTAATATCTAACTAAATCAAATGATTTTCCTCTAGGATAGAATAGTCCTAGATTGGGTGTATATTTGAGGTATTTGAAATTTTTTTAACTGCATTTAAATGAGATTCCTTATGTTTTTCTTGAAAATGAGCACACATACACACACTAAACATAATGTTTGGTTAACTAGAATTTAAGTAGTGTAAGATTCCAATCATTCCTATATAAGTGGTTTGATCAAAATATTTTCCATCTTCACCAAGATCCAACTTACAAGTAGTACTCCCTGTAGTATAACTAATTTTAGTGCTATCTAAGTCAAAAAGTTTTATATGATCTTTAGTATATTTTCTTTGATTTAAAATAATACCATCTTTATTTTGAATGATTTGAAATCCCAGAAAGAATTTTAGTTCACCCATTAAACTCATTTCAAATTCATTTTTCATCATTTTATAAAATTCCACACATAATGAATTATTTGAAGATCCAAAAATAATATCATCTATATAAGTTTGAACTACTAAAACATCATTGGAAATTCGTTTTATAAAATGGGTAGGATCAACTATTCTTTTTGTAAAACCTTTGGAAATTAGAAATGTACTTAATCTATCATACCAAGATCTTGGAGCTTATTTTAAACCATATAAAGATTTTGATAATTCGAAAACATGATCTGGGAAGTGAGAATTTTTGAAACTAGGGGGTTGTTCAACAAAAAAATCCTTAGGTATATACCCATTCCAAAATTCACTCTTGATATCCATTTGATATAGTTTGATATTAATATGTGGATCATAAGAAATTAGGATTCTGATGGCTTCATGTTTGGCAATAGGTGCAAAGGTTTCCTCATAGTCAATTCCTTCCTCTTGAATATAGGCTTCTGTAACTATTATAGCCTTGTTTCAAACTATATTACTAGCTTCATATACCTTATTTCTAAACACCCACTTAGTTCCTATGGTAAAAATTTATTTGGGTCTATCAACAAGGTTCCAAACTTTTTTTCTTTCAAACGGGTTAAGTTCTTCTTGCATAGCAATCACCCAAAATTCATCATTGATAGCATCATTAAAGTTTTTAGGTTCATGGTCTGACAAGAGAATTTGATGTTCAACCAGATTTATAATAGAAGCACTAGTTTGGGTTCTTTTATCTAAATCTCCTACAACAACATATATAGGATGGGTTTTAAGGGTTCTAACAACTCTATAAAAAGAGGGGCTAGTGATTTCAGGTTCTTCAATAGGTTCGGGATCATTTTGACTTGAATATAGATAATTTCCAGAACTAGAATTTTTTATAGATTCCTTTATAGGATGGTCAAAGGATTTAGCATTAATGTCCATATTTGATATATCATCCTCTAGGTTCTCTAGAGAAGTCTTAGGCTCATGTGGATCTGTCTCATCAAACTTGACATGGACAGATTCTTTCACACATTTAGTTCTTTTGTTAAACACTCTATAGGCTTTAATAAATATAGGATATCCTAGAAAAATTCCTTCATCACTCTCGGATAAAAACTTTTCAAAATTGTTCTTACTATTAAGGATATTGACTTTTCAACCAAAAACATTGAAGTAGCTTACTTTGGGGTTTCTATTGTTCCATAACTCATATGGAGTTATTTTAATAATAGGTTTAATCAATAATCTATTAATAATATATCATGTTGTATTTATAGCTTCATCTCAAAAATAAATCAGTTAGTTATATTCACTAAGCATGGTTCTAGAAATTCCTTGTAAGGTCCTATTTCTTCTTTCTAAAACTCAATTTTGTTGAGGTAATCTAGGGGAGGAGAAATTATGACTATAGCTATTTTGTGAGAAAACGAATTCAAACACCTCATTTTCAAACTCACATGCATGATCACTTCTTAAGGATTTAATTCTAGGTCCACTAAAATTTTCAACAATTTTAGCATATTTGCTGAAATGAGAGCATTATTAACTTTTGTGAGCCAAAAAGAAGGTCCAAGTATATCTATAAAAGTCATTTACAAGAACATAAACATAGTGCTTCCCATTTAAACTAGAAACTAAAGATGGTCCAAAAAAATCCATGTGAACAAAATTGATAGGTTGAGAAGTTGACACTTATTTCTTTGGTTTGAATGAAATTTTGTGTTTATTTCCCTTTTGGCAAGGATTACAGACTTTATCATTTAGAAACTAATGTTTGAGTAGGTATTTGACTAAACGTTTTCTAGTTATCTTTCTAAGGGAGTGAATATTGAAGTTTCCTAGTCTTCTTTTCCAAATCCAAGACTCTTTGTGAAATACACATAAACATGAAGCATTTTTAGAAACTAAATAATTGATGTTAATAGAGTATACATTTTAATTTATCAATGCAAAAAATACTAATTCATTATTATAATTAAAAACATTGCCAGCATCCTTTTCAATTATAACGTGAAATTCATCATCACATAGTTATGAAATACTAAGAAGATTATATTTCAGTCCATCAACAAAAAGTACTATGGAAATTTAGACTAAGTTAGAGTTACCAATTTGGACATGGCCAATGATTTTTCATTTGGAATTGTCACCAAAAGTGACATGTCCACCATCATTTTTTTATTTAGTTCTTGAAGAATGAATAGTCTCCTATTATGTGTCTTGGAAACCCACTGTCCAAGTACCATAATCTATTACATGAGATATTTAAACAATTTTTCTTCAAAAATAGTCAAATAAAAACAGACATAGGTACCCATATTTGTTTGTGTCCAGTAATATTAGTAACTAGTTCTTTAAGAACCCACATCTTCCACATAGGTTTCCTATAAGAATTATGTAAAGTACTTGAAAAATAAAATGTATTTGGTCTAGAAAATCTCGATACAATAGAGAGTGTATCAATATTTGAATTAGAAGAATTTTTTATTGAACTATGAGTAATGTTGTATGTTCTATATTTTAAAACAAAATTGGTTCTTCCAAAATTTCTTTTACCAGGTTCATAGTCAATACTAGTAGTGTATTTAGGGGGATTTTTTTTACCAAGAATTGGTACCAAGGTATCTTTACCATTATTAAACCTTTCAATGTCCTTTTTAAATTTCTCATTAGATAGATTTAGTTCACTGTTTTCATTGAGTAATTGAAATTCTTTCTCTTTTTCTACAGTAAGTGTAGATTTAACAGTTGAGGTAAGAGAATACTTTTTTTATGGACTTTTATTTATATTTTGGTCCATTAATTGTATCTTCAATAATATTTTAGTACTCAAAAATTTATTTTTTAGACATATTTTCAGAATAAATTTAATCTCCAGAAGAATAGGAATTTTGTACAAGAGATTCCAGTGTTACCACGTATTTGTTTTTCAAGAAACATATATTTGATTTTTTATCTTTTTCATCATGTGAATATTGTGAGTCACTTGAACTATCCTCACAAGAACTCCAAGTTACATTCATTCCCTTTTTATACTTTTTGTCATTATCCTCATATTTGTTTTTATACTTGATCTTGGGACAGTCAGCCTTTACATGTCCCTTTCACTCACATTCATAAAATACTATCTCATCAGACTTTTCACTACTTTTAAAATATTTCTTATAGGTTCCATTTTGATCATATATTCATTTGAAATTAGGCTTTCTAAAAAATTTATTCCTCTTGTAAAATTTCTTAAACCTTCTGGCTAATTGAGCCACCTCCTCATGACTGTCAGGTGATGATTGTTCTCTATTGGAAATTTCTACCGAAACTTGCAGTTTCTCTTTTTCTATGTTTTTAAAGGTGGTGGTCTTGAGTACCACATATTTTCTTTTGGGTTTGTCCTCCTCTTCCTTATTTAATTTGAGCTCCTCTTCATACATCATTAGTTTCCCAATGAGTTCTTTTACAATAAATTTTATGATGTGACATAACTCTCTAATGGATACAGAGGTTCCTCTCTACCTACCAGGTAGGCATCTTAGAATCCTCATGATTTGTTCTTTGGCAGTGACTTCTCTTCCAAGTGATATCGTTATGTTGAAAACTTTGTTGAAACTGAGACACATGTCAGAAATAGGCTCAACATGCTTAATTTTAAAGATATCATATTTAATATTATAAGTATTGAGTCTCATTTCTTTCACACTAGATGTTCCTTCATGTGATACAGACAAGGTGTCCCAAACTTCATGGGTAGTTTTATATGCAAAAAATCTGTTAGATTCCTCATATCCTAAAGAACAATATAAAGCATTCATGTATTTGAAATTGTTATTATAATACTTCTTAGTTGGGTCATCCCATATAATTCTATTAGTAAAAAGAATTTTATACTCATCTATAATTGAAGACCAACTTTTAAAGACTATACTTTCTAAATGCATTTTTTTAATTTTCTATTGGGCGTAATTAGTTCCATTAAAGGATGGTGGTTTTTTATTGCAGAAACTTCCAATATATTGTCTATAATAAATAAATACTTTTAAATAGAAATAAATTTAGAATTAATAAAAAATTATATATCTTTAAATTACAACTAAAATCACAGTTAAATAGTTTTAAAAATATAGTTTTAATATGAATAAACTCTTTTGATACCAAATGTTGGTTAGAGTAGAGTACTCAAGTGGGGGGGGGGGTGGTGAATTGAGTATCAATTAAAAATTTCTATTAAAAATATATCTTAAAAGGTTCCCCAATATAAATTGTTGAGTAAATAAGGTTTCTTTATGACTTTTTCATTTCTCAATGCTTTGAAAATCACAAACAATTTACCTAAAGGAATTTTTTTTCTCTTAAGTAAAATTTTTATCCTTACCTTGAGGAAAATTTTTAACCTATATTTAAGGAAAAATTCATTTATCTAAGTAAAATTTTTATCCTTACCTTAAGAAAAATTTCTTTTCAATAATGAAAATTTTTATCCTTATCCATATGGAAAAATTCATTTCTCTATGAAAAATTTATATCCTTATCCTTATTTTTATTGTCCTTCCAAAACCAAGTTAATTTTATTACTAAGTCAAAAATTATGATTCTTGTCTAAAACCTCATATTGTTATAGTTCCTTCGACTCCAAATTCCACAGAATTCAGACTCCGAATTCCTTAGAATTCAGACTCTGAATTCATTGGAATTCATACTTTAGAATTTATAGAATCCTAATTTTGAATTCTTTGTAAAAATGAAACCAAATATCCATGTCTTATAAATACTGATTGTTTATATGATTAGACTCTGAAATTTATTTTTCCTTAGAATCTATTTTTTCAAGTTTTGTTATGCTATTTAATTTTCCTTACTCATGCTATTATTTTGAAACAATTTCATGAAATATGTTCCTAACTAACTGTTAGTTGAGTAACACGTGTACAAGTCCCTCCAAAATTCAAGAAAAAATATGACTGTTGGAGGAAGGATTCGACCATTGGAGTTGTGCCTATAAATAAGAGATCATTTGAACGAGTTCATTACCATTCCATCAACCTAGATATTTCATGCTGCTGAAGAGGTTTATAGAGAGATAGACTCTCATCCCTTATGCATACTGAACATCTTGTTCAACTTGCTTCGTGTGACTCTGATTTTTTTAGAGTACAATCAAGGTATTCCAGGGATAGGAAGACAGAGGTTCCAACTACCTTAAAGTTCTAGGACTTTTGAGGATAGAAAGAGAAAGGTGCCAACTACCTTAAAGATTTAGGGATTGTGAGGATAACAAGATAGATTCTGATATTCTTTTTGAGGGATTTCCCTGGTGTGGGTAAGACATACTTTCTTGAAAGTATAAATCAAGGGACCTTTATCCAAGGTTGTGGGATACCCTAATCTTTTGGTTAAAAGATTTCCAACTTGTTACTTGTTTTTGTTTCTAGTTTTATTTCCAATGTATTTTGATAAAAAAAATAATGTATGACATTATTATAATTTCTTATACTTTTATTTACCCTAATAAATAACATTTTATTCGCTTTAAGGTAGAATATATTCCTTGTAAACTTTTCTTAAGTTTCATTTCTGAAGCCATATTTCCAAAAGCCAAGAATGTTTGTTTAGTACAACTGAAAGAGGATTTGTGAATTTATCTGGTTTAACATTGTTTAACATAGTTTTCCTTAAGGTTAAAAACAAATGTTTTTAAACATATAATTCACCCCCACCCCCTTTAATTGAGAATATATATTCATATTTCATTGATACATTTGGTATCAAAGGAGGTATCTGTAATACTTATATTCACATATAGGTTTTCTGGCTCAAGTTTTTCCATGCTCTAAATTTTATTTCTTAACTTTTCTTATTTAAGTTTTTCTTAATATTTTTTATCTCTATTTATAAACCTTTTATATTAACAAGTTTTGTGGAATTGATATATTTTTTTAGAATGACGGGAATGAATATTGGTTCTATTGACAATCTAAATCCTACTAGACTGCCTATTTTTGATAGTAATGATTATGAGTAATAGAGAGATAGAATGAAGAAATTTTTTATTTACAATGGAGTAGAAAATTTTGTAATGAACACTATAGATTACAAAATCCCTAACAAGGGAGTCAAAACCTTCGCCAACCAAGAAAAATTAAAATATCAACTAAATTACAAAATGCCCAATAGTTTGTTGTGTTCCATGACTAGGAACATATATATTCATCTATCATCTTGTTAAGCTGCCAGCTGTATCTGGAAGAAACTTTAAGTTACACATTTTGGTACTTCTAAAGTGATAGAGACTAGAAGATCTATGTTGAGAATAGAATATCATGGATTTTTATTTCTTTATGGTGAACCTGTCTGTAAGGTACAATAAAGATTTAGGACTATTGTAAATAGTATTCAGTCTATGGATGAAAAATGTATTGATAATGAATCTCTTGTGGAAAAGATAATTGATATCATGCCAAATGAGTGGGAATCAAAGAGATCAGTTATTGATGAAAATAAGAAAGTATCTCAAATTACTCTTGATGAGCTTTTTGGAACTTTTCATCAATATGAAACTAGAATTAAAGGAGATGTTGATATGAATAAGAAGAAGAATGGAAATGGAAGTGCATCCATTATTACTACTAAATTCAAGACTCCGTAAAGGGTTACAAGATCTAAGTCTAAGAAAATCATTGTTCTATTAGAGTCTAGTAAAATTGAGAATTCTAAAAATGAGTTATCCAACCTTGATCGAAAAATAAACAAGATAGTGGAAAAGAAATACTTTCAGTATTGATATCAGAAGAATGAAAGAAAGTACAAGAAATATTTGGAAGTCACTTGTTATGAATGTAAAAGGGTGGGACATATTAGGCTATATTATCCCATGTTTAAAATAAAATACAGGAAGGAAAACCATTTTGAGTGGAATAGGAAGAAGTATTACAAGACTATGGCTAGGAAAGTTTTAAAAGCTAATGATACCAGGAGAGCTATTGGTGGTGACTCTTAATATGAATCTTTAGAGTATCAATCTTCTATCCAGAAGAATCTTGGTCTTCTGGCCGAACTACCTATTGAAAATCATTATATAATAGAAAAGGTACACAATGTCGAATCTATAACCAATGTCTCTTTGAATGAAAATTATTCTGATGATAAATATTATGAATCATCCGATGATAAATCTTCCTCATCAGAAGATAATATTTTACCTTCTTATGGAGAAGTGTCTAGCTTTGCTAAACTTCTTGAGAATGATGATTCTAAACTCAAGAAAATTATAGATAAGACAAATTCTATAATTTCAATTTTAACTAAAAAAATTATCAGATCTTTCTAAAGATCTTCATAAGAAAATTATGGATTTTGAAAGTGTTTCTAAAAACATTGAGGATGTTAATTATGTAAAGGATAAACTTTATAAAGTTCTTGAAAATATAATTTCTAAGAAAAATATTTTAAAGGATAACTATAGTTTTAAAACTAATGTTATTGAAGATAAAAATTTGGCTATCAAGATAAAGTCATAATTTTTTTTCTTAAGGAAATGTCTATCTAACATTACCTATAGTAAGAAAATTTTTGACATGATGTATTACCAAATTCACCCTTTAAGGAATATTTTTGGGTTTGGTTATACCTATTCTAAACTAGTTATTAGTAATAGATATTTTGTTCCCCCAAGTGTTCCATTTAGTACTAAATGTCAGTGTGGTGGACATTAGGTGAAAAATTGTTCTTTAAACAAAATTCAATATTTAGGATTTCATAAAGCTAATTTTTATACGAAAATATGGATTCTTAAAATATTACTTTCTAAATTTTTTTGATTCAATAATGTTTATATTCTGAAATTATAACACTTTTATATTCAGAAAAATAATGAATGTACTAACAACAATACATGGTACAAGGATAGAAGATGTTCCTAGCTTATTACTGGTAGAAAATCTTCTTTGAAAATATTATCAAGATGAAAAGAGGAAAAGTAACTTTCAGAGATAATTTATAGGGAGAAATTATTGGTTTATGTAACATTGTTCTTCTTAAAAGAACATAGATTTCAAATGTTTTATTTGTTAATGTTATTAAGAACTAAAGGGGGATATAATTATTCAGTTTATCTAAATGTAAGATCAACTTGTTGATATTTTCACAAAATCATTACCCTCTAATAGATTTGAATACATTAAAAAAAATATAGAAATGATAACCATAATGTAATCTCCCATATTAACTTTCTTTTGAAACCTATATTCTTACATTAAGACACACTTTTTTATAGTAGGTACATTTGATTATTTTTCGAAATTTTTCCTTTTCAAATTTTTCCTTATCAAAATATTCCTTATCAAATTTTTCCATATAAAAAATATTTCTTTTAAAATTATTCCTTATCAAAGTTTTTCCTTATCAAATATTTTCTTATCTAAATTTTTCCATATCTAAGTTTTTTCTTACCAAATTTTTCCTTATTATATTTATCCTTATCAATAATTTTTCTTATCAAAATTTTCCCATATAAAAATTTTTTCTTATCAAAATTTTTCCTTATGAAAATTTTTCCTTATCAAATTTTTCCATATCAAAAATTTTCCTTATCAAAAATTTTCCTCATCAAAATTTTCATTATCAAATTTTTCCTTATCAAAATTTTTCCTTATCAAAATTTATCCTTATCAAAATTTTTCCTTATTGGAAATCCTATTTATCAAAATCTTTCCTTATCAAAATTTTTCCTTAGAAAAATTTTTCCTTATCAAATTTTTCATTATCAAATATTTTTCTTATCAAAATTTTTTCTTATAAAAATTGTTCCTTATCAACTTTTTTCCTTATAAAAAAATTTCCTTATCAATATTTTTCCTTACCAAAATTTTTCCTTATATAATTTTTCCTTATCAATATTATTCCTTATCAAAAATTTTCCTTATCAAATTTTTTTTTATTATCAAAATTTTTTTATGATCAAATGTTTTCTTATCAATATTTTTTTCTTAACAAAATTTTTAATAACCAATATTTTTTTCTTAACAAAATTGTTTATAACCAAAATTTATTTCCCTTATTCAAATTTTTCATAACCAAATATTATTTCCTTAACCAATATATTTTCATTACCAAAATTTTTCCCTTAAGAAAATTTTTTGAAACAAAATTTTTTTTCATTAAATCATATTTTTTTCCGTAACCAAAATTTTTTTCGTAACCAAATTTTTTCCACTCACATTTTTTTGGAACTATAATTCCGGAATCAAAAATTTCCTTTCCTTAATATTTTTTGAAATAGAGGTTGTTTAAGAGAAATTTTATTTATACTGACATTTTTGCTAAGCAGTCCGAATGGTATGCTTCCTTACTTAAATTTCTGTAATTGATTTTTTTTAGTATTTTAAGAAAGCTCTATCAGATTCACTTTAATTAAATAAAAATGTTCTTTAAAACCTAAAAATATCAGAACCTACTAAATCCTTCTTTGGAATTCATCTGAAACTTTATTCTATATCATGATTAATTTAGTTTCTTCAATTTTATTTTAATCAGAAGTCAGATTCGGTAAGCATGTTCATGGAAAAGATCATTAAGCTTGAGGTATATTTTGAAACCTTCCATATTGGTTATGAATCTCATAGGAGATCATGTAAAGAAAAAAAAGTATTCTAAAAGAAAGACTGAAGACTTAATAATTTTTAATGACCTCCAAGATTCAGTGAAATATTATTTTGTTAAGTTATGTGACAGGATAAAAAACCTTAAAAAAGTTTTACAGAGAAGATAAACATTAAATAAGTATCGCGAAATAAAGAAAAAAAGATCTGAATGGGAAGATGAATTCATTTGACTTAAATATGAAGAATGAAAGGGATCTAAGGATAAATTTTGAAGAAAAGTTCAATTAGTAAGATAAGATACTGAAATATCAAGAAAAAATCCTTAAATCTCATGAAGAGAAAACCAAGGATTTGGAAAAGAAAAATTAGGATCAGGAATAGCTGCTCAAAACGTTTTAGGAATATTATAAGGGGATCAAGTAATTGATGTCTACCTTAAGTAATATCATGCCAAAAGAAAATAAGGATGGATTATTTTCATTCTATTCTGATATTTTGTTTTATTTTTTCTGTATCAATTTTTCCAATCATAATGAATTTTTTTATCCTTTAGTTGTTTTGTTTTTTATAGTTATAATCTTTTTGGTACCATGTATTTCTCTCATTCTCTCTATTCCTTTTTGAAGATCACAAAGGGGGAGAATAGAATGATTAAAATAATTCTATGTATAAAGAATAGTATGCCCTATTTAATGAGGATTTTAAGTAAGGGGTATACTTAAAGAATAATTTATTATACAAGGAAAATTAACTTCTCCTAGTGTGTCAAGAATATAATCCTTAGGGATTTCAAAACCCAAGGGGGTTAGTTGAATTCATCATGGTTTATAAAGGGAGATAATTATTTCTTTTAAGAGTTCATAAAGAAAATTCTTATACATTACATTCCTTGTTGAAAAGTTTTTTCTGCTTTCCAAAAATGGTGAGATTGTGGAGTCAATAAGGTTTCCTTATGAATTTTCTATTTCTCTATGTTTTTAAAATCGCAAACACTTTACCTGAAAGAAAAATTCCCCTTCTCTGATGAAAATATTTATCCTTGCCTTAAGGAAATTTTCATTTCTCTACGGAAAATTTTTATCCCTACCTTATGGAAAATTTCATTTCTCTATGGAAAATATGTATCCTTACCTTAAGGAAAATTCCCTTTCTCTAAGGAAATTTTTTTCACTACCATAAGAAAAATTTACTTTCTCTAATGAAAATTTTTCTTGATATCCTAAAGTAAAATTTCATTTCTCTAAGGTAAATTTTTATCCTTACCCATGTTTTCATTGTACTTCCAAAACCAAGTTCATTTTATTACTAAGTCAAAAATTCATATTCTTATTTAAAACCTCATATTCTTATAGTTCCTTAGAAACAGATTGCATGACATTATTTCATATTTTCTTAACCTATTTTGTTTTCCTTAGACAAGTTATTATTATGAAACAATGTCATGTAATCTGTTTCTAACTAACCATTGGTTAATTGAAACGAGTACAGGTCCCTCCAGAATTCAAGAAAAAAAATGACTATTGGAGGAGGGAGCCAACCACTGGTGTTTTTCCTATAAATAGGATCTCATTTGAATGATCTCATTTCCATTACATCGCTCTATAGATTTCAAGATGCTGAAGTGATTTCTAGAGATAGAGACCCTCATGCCTTGTGCGTGCTAAAAATATTGTTCAACTTGCTTTGTGCAACTCTAATTGTTGATGAGTACAATCGAGGTCTTCCAAGGATAAGAAGACAGAGGTGCTGACTACCTTAAAGTTTGAAGACTTTCAAGGATAGGAAGAAATACGAGTTGACTACATTAATGATCTAGGGCTTATGGGTATAACAAGATAGATTCTCATATTCCTATTGAGGTCTTACCTTGGTTTGGGTAAGACAGACTTCCTTGAAAGTATAAATCAAGGGACCATTATCCAAATTTGTTGGATACCCTACTCTTTGAGTTAAAATATTTCCTACTTGTTACTTTTTTTTGTTTCAAGTTTTATTTCCAATGAATTTTGATAAATGAATAAAGTATAACATTATTATATTTTGTTATACATTTATTTAATATGATAAATAATATTCAATATTCTTTGAGGTATAATCTCATCCTTGTAATGTTTTCTTAATTTTCATTTCTGGAAACATATTTCCAGAACCCAAAAAAGTTTGTTTAGTAGAACTAAAAGAGGCTTTGTGAGTTTATCTTGTTTAAATATGTTAAATATAGTTTTCTTTAAGGAAAAAATGAATTTTTTTAACATACAATCCCCCCCCCTCTTGTAATTGAGCATCTCTAGTCATATTTTGATCCTACAAAAATGAATACAACCTAGTTAATCAAGGTAATATGGTTATAAAAGCTTATTATTCAAATAACCTCTCCGAAGGTTGGTTAGTTCTCAATAATTTTAGTATGAGTTATTGATATTACTTTTGAAGCTATTCTAATAAGGAAAAAAATTATAACTTCTATGCAAGATCAACTATTAAAGTAAAATATTTTGTTTTCTGAAATACAAAGTAATATGGAGAAAAAATAAATTAAATAACAAAGTGGATATAACAAGTTGTTCAGTCTCAATCTAAGACCATATCCACTCTACTTGGTAATCACCTGCCACCAAGTAGTATATATTAATAAAGTTGATCCACACCCTAGATCAGGTTAAACAATAGTGAACATGACTATCCAGGTCACATGACCTTTTCCACTATTCTTCATGTGTATCAAATACCAGGTCACACAAGGACCTCTTCCACACATATTTGGGGGAGTAAAAAAATGTAAAGAGATATGTGAGGAAGTATGTCTTTAGTCCTTTAGTTTAGTATACGAGATAGTGTGGGTTTTAATACATAAACACACACACACTTCTCGAAAGCTAAAAATAGTACACAACAGAGCAAAGATGATGAGATATGGTTAGAAGTTCTCTGAGTGTTATTCTTTGCATCTCTTAACTTATATGATGAAGAAGTTGAGAGTGTCGAGTCCTCTTGTGAAAAATAGAGTATCGCAAGTATGGTGCTCTAGTTTACAGTTAGATATAGCTCGTGTTCTTCATGGATTTGGTATTATGAAGATGATTTTGATTCTGATCTACAGTATTCTAGCCTTTTTTAGAGTGATTTGTGTGTTATTCAGTTGTATCTTGTTGCATATATCAGTTCACTCTTCAAAAATACTCGTATGTATACTCTTATTCTGTGTATATGTTCATTTTTGCAACCTAGTTTATCTTATTTTTTTAATTGTGAGTGCACATGTTGGAGGTAAAAGGATGCATTTATTATGAACCTCGTACCTCATACAGTTAGGTGTCATGTCTACAAATAAACATTAAATTTGTATTTTACTTTAAATGGCTAAAATTCAACCGTTAGAAATTAAAATTCAAAATAGAAAAACAGATTAAAGAACAGTGTTAGATTCTGTCTAGAAACAGTGTCTTCATGAAAAATATGCCATCACAAAATGGTGTCTTCTTATTTTCCTTTGAGTGGTGATACAATCATTATGGCATGGTTGTATTAAGATCAGGAAATGGTAGCACATATTTGGTGTAAGAATCATGGTATCTTGTGATTTTCCAAACATTGAATGGTGTCTTAGTGATGGTTTCAGGGAACAGGTGTCACAGACATCATGAGATCTGAAATTGGTCATAGTGTCTGGATCACGGTGTCTTGATTACGATGTCTGGGATACAGTTTCTAGGTCATGGTGTCTGGGTTACGGTGTCTGGTTCATGGTGTCTGGGTCCTTTTCTAGAAAACCATAACTGATTTCAGACTCACTGTTTCTCAAACTTATCCAAATATCTGTATACAGACGTAAGCAGTAATATTCATAGAATCAATTAGAATTAATCATTCCCTTAAGAAATCATTATAGAAAAATGTTAAATATGGTTTACAATAATCAAACAAGATTTATGATGTTTATTTAAATCATAAAGAAACTAACCATCCCTGCACATTACTTGAAATAGGTTAAACAGGATTTATATTAAACATGATTTATAGGATTTGTGATCATTAAAAAATGATTAAAATATTAGGAGTCCAATAAGTATTAACTTTGTGTGGTCTGATTATCTATGACTTAATTATTTTAGACCCCATTAATTGTTCTCTTATAGGCTTTACCCTTTCTATTTTTATAAAATAAAAAAGTCTTTTTTAGTGAAAAATTGAATTGGTGACTAAGTGAATAATGTTATTTTAATTTTAGATCGCTATATTTTTGTGGTTGTAAGACAAAAAGGTATGAGATAACCTTTAAGGATAAAAATATTCTACAATTTTAATGTTTTTGAGGTTATTTGGGATATAGGATTATTCAATCATAGAATTATTTTGTTTCAACATTGGGTATTACTATTGAATTTTTATTGTTAATGTATCATAAGAATGTTTTTTTTTGTTTTTGGAATTACATTAACATGTTCTAGCCATTATTTATTTTTGATAATGTCTAAAAATAGTTGGAATATCTTATTTTACCTTTTATGGTTATTTGGTCATTAAAATTTTATTTTAGTGCAAAATGAATGAAAAAATTAACATCGATACTCATCATTCGAAGACAAATATGATATTATAGTGGAAATTGAAAAAGGGATGGAATTATACCCATTTATTAATTTTATTTCCATATTCTCTTAGTTGAGATGGAAATGAAATTCTCATCTCTAGAAAAACAGTTATGAAGAAAAATGCTATATTATTACCCTAATTTTTATGATATCAAAGTCATTTTTCTAACCTCATTGGTTTGTATATTTTATCTTGTTAACTTTAAACATATAATTCACTTTCTTATGATCAATTATCTATGTCACTCTAAAACATTATCTTGGCATTACACTTTTCTTCCATGTACGATCCTTCACCACCCACCTATTTTCCCCTATTTAGAAACCTAATATGTGTTTTTTCCATATGAACTTTTTATTTCTCATTCTTTTTTTATTATGATTATATTTTATTAACCCTTTTTATGAAGTCAGTTTCAACAAAGGTATTTTAAAATGTACAACAATTGAGTAATGAGATAAATTTCAAATTTTTCTGATACAATTTTTTAAATGTGGGAGGATATAACACCACTATGTCTTATAAAATAAGACTATTTTTTACAGCATATTCGACATGCATCATCGAGCTCAAACAACCCACTAAATATATAAACATTGTAATCTATCCATTAAATTGGTGGCTATGAATAATTTTAACTACATTATGAAATATATATATATATATATTCCCTATTCAATATAAATTATTGATAAATTTTTAGTAAATAATCATTCAATTGTTTGTAAAGAAATAATATCCTTTCATAATATGTTGTCTTCAAAAGTTATTTTTATTACTTTTAATGAAAAAATTAATATAATTATATTTTTCCCATTTTATAAAATTAATTTGATAAAATTAACATAAGTTTTTAAATCATAATAAATAAAATTACTTTGGGTGATTTGTTTTTAATTTTTTAGAATATTTTGATTTTTTATTGACTAATGAAAACAATGGGTTTTTTAAAATATAATTTATTTTCTAGAAATTATGAAATTTTAAAGTACAATTACGTTTTTAATATTATTTCTAGTAAACTATGTATTATTGTTTTATATTTACCCCAATTAGTTGTTTTTAAATCAACTTTATATTTTATTTTAATATAAGTGTGTTTAAAAATGTGATTTTCTAGAAAAATGTTCTAATGTGCATAATGTTTCTCCTTTATAATTAATCGAAACTTCCTCTAATGATGAATTTTTAAATTAAATTTTTATATTATATATTAATAAATATTTATTTATATTCATAAAATGATTATTAGTTTTCAAGGAGTAAATATGTTATCCCCATTTTTGTAGAAAATACACTTCTTGTAAGTTCATTTATTAGGTGATCATGCCGCAATCATAGACATAAATAATCAACCATGAAACTAATAGAAATAAAATAAAACTATTGTGGACATGATATTTTTCTAATGGTTAGTATATCTAGAGGATGATAAAGTAACCCTCTACCCTAGGGGAAAACACACATTGAATCTTAGTTTGGTTCTTGTTGCATCATTCTACCTATGCTCTTATATATCTCCTTGGTTAATTTTTTCCTATATCCATGACTATAAATATATCCTATCACATGGTGGATCCCTCCATACATAAGCTTTTACACACTCACAAGTTAGGGGATCCAATGGATTTGATGAAGGGGGAGTATATAAAAGAAACCATGCGTATATAGGCCCATACATAATAAAGGGGAGGGGATGACATAGAGACCATCACTTTAATATAATAAAGATAAATTAAAAATAAACCTATCAAATATAAAATTGATGTTATAATATCGTGATCATCCACACACAACATGAAACTATCATAAAATTGTAATATTGTTATCAATTACATCTATTCATTCTCTAACTAAGATAACACTCCACAAACTAACCTAATTAATTAAATTTATATTAAGTCTGACTAACAATCCATAATTCACCAAAATATATTTTTTAAAAAAATATTATATTTATTTAGAATTAATATAGTACTCATGTGTATTTGGAGGTGACCTCATGTGTTCTTCAAAAATTCTGACATTGGAAAGAATTTATATATAATTATTTTTCCTATGACATGATGTATACTATTAAATGAATTAAATACATAGCACATAGTAAATTGGATTAATTATAACTTTAATTATTATTTATTTTAAAGTTTTAGAACACTTATTTGTATTATAATACATGTAATGTGAAAACGTTCACCATATATACTTGTCTTCTACCCATGACTACATCACACGCCATAATATTTTTGTGTTTCCTACCTTGGACATGTTCATGGTACACAACATGTACTAGGAATACATAGCATGTAACATCTTATTTTCATGGAATTTGTTCCCCCATGTCATATATCTGATATATATCCTACTGGGACACCGTGTGTTCTTAGCTGTAACAGGACATCAACTACATGGCATTTAGGCTACTCGCCCAAAGTGTAATTGTACATGCAGTGTTCCATCTTGTCTGGTTATACACAATGATACAATCTATTCATATAATAGATTAATTTTTTTTATCTTACATGATAGATAAAGATAAAAAAAGTACACAACATGTGCTTTGGGAGTATGTGATGGGTACTTTTTTTCTCCAGGAAGAGCATTTAGAACATGTTGATAGAAATCTCAAGTTGATTTTTCGTTTTTAATAATTTACTAGTTACTAGTTATGTAATAGAAAATTAAGAAAGAAATAGAAGATAAAGACAAATTATTAAAAAGAATCATTTTTATGTAAAAGAAAATGCAAATACATACAATCCTTTATTTAATAAGAAATAACTATAAATTAAACAAGTGGCTAGTCTGATACCACTAGTAAGTCTTGTGCGTATTGGGGGAATCCATTGAAGTTAAAAAAAACTTAACTTTTAGTCTAAAATCATATGTTATTGTTTCCTTAAAAAATAACAATTTGTTTTCCAATGAAAATTAGAAAATTAGAAGAATACATTAATAAACTAAAATAGTATGAAAATGATCTTCACATGTAATTTAAATTTAATTTATGAGAAGGTATATTATTATTTTATCATTTAATTCATATTTTATTGATGATATAATGAAATATAATTCATAAAATCTTTATTGAGTTATATAATTCAAGTGAAGAATCATTCCAATAGTGATTCACACATGCAACAAAATTTCTAATCAATGTTGTATAATTCTAGGTGTAGGCACGAATGGTCCTGATCACTTGAATTACTTATGGTTGATGCATCAATATTATTTATGAAGGATGTTGAACCATGGTGTTATTTATAATTTTTGATATTGGATGAAGGGAGAGCACACTCTAGGTCTTGATCAAATTTCTCTTTATGTATTGTGCACACCATAAGTGAATTATAAAATTGACATAATCATATAATTATTAAATATGGTTTAGGGTTGAAAAGTCACACACAAGCCACCAAAAAACATTAATATTCACAATTGACCCCAATTAAATTAATAATAATATTATTATTAATTTCTTAACATTCACAAAACATTAACAATATAAATAAATATTAATTATTTATAATTGGACCATTAAAATTAGTAAGAATTCATTCATTATCATTTTTCAATCCTCAAATAATTACTATTTGATTAAATAAATATAATTTCTTTATTCTATGACAAATACACTACTAAAAATGAAGGTTATACTAATGGTTCTAAACCGTTGGTATAGGCTGGAAAACCATTGGTGTAGCTTAGACCAACGGTTTTCAAAAATGTAGGGCAGTAAGCCGTGAGGAAATCTCTATACCAATGTTTTGATCTAAAGAGTTGGTATAGGCCACCGAATGTATTGATCTACCAACGGTTGAAGTATAACCATTGGTATATGTTTACCCCAATGGTTGGGAAGACCATGCATTTCATCTAAACCAACAGTTGTAAACCATTGGTATAGCATTTCTACCAACGGTTTCAATGAACCGTTGGTATATATTAAAGACTAGACATTATACCAACGGTTCTAAACCATTGGGATAATTTTTTACCAACGGTTTATTGAAACAGAGGGTAAATATTTTTCTCAAAGTATACCAATGGTTTAAAATAATTGGTATTGTGTATTTCTATAACTATTGCACAGCATCCCCTCCAGTAGCCCCTCTAGTATACACCTAAATAATAAATAGCACCAAAAACACATAAAACAGACTTAAAACAGCATTAAAACACCTGAAATAGAACAAAAAACACATAAAACCATCAAACTCTTCCAATCATGTCATGTACTACAATTCCCTATTTCAATCTTTATATGAAAACAATCTTTTAGTAGAGGTGAATAACAGTTTCAATAACTCAAACATTATTTACACCCTTTTCAATATTCATATGACAACCACTCTTCCAGTGGTAATTCACCTCACCCCAGTACAACCCCCCCAACCAGTAAAGCCCCCCACCTCCCCATCAAATTCTAATAGACAGAATAGTCTGAAAAATACTTATTAGAGTTGAATAAGAGTTTTAAATTGGCTTAAATCCCAATTTTTTTCTGATCCTAGATTTGGGTATATAATGATTTGTGATGCATTTTTCATTGGACTTGTATTTTTTATAATATATGGTGAAAAGTTATTTGCTTAAGAGTCTCATCATTTATGACCCCATGAGTGAAACTATCCAACTCATGAAAAATAGTTTACGACTATCATTGATGAGTGTAAATTTCAGAGACACCACCTCTTTTCTTAGAGACATGTTATATATAGAAACTGAATGTCATAGTAATATAATTTATTCTAATTTGAACTAAATATTTTTCAGATGTGTTGGATAAAATACATGTAAATTTGAAATGGAATATGTTCTTTGTAAAGTAAATGTCAGTTTTGATGTAGTAAGAAAAAATATGAAGGATGTAGGTGTGTTAATGTCATATATTGGGTGAATGGTAATGGCTTTGTTGGTAGACTCTATAGTGGTAATAACATAATATACATGGGTATTGGTTTTTATATGCATAGGGATCATGTCCAAGTTGGTTGAATAAGTGGATGTTGAACTTGTGTCTGATCCAGAGTGTGTCGTGATTCATATGAGGTTGAAAAAAAACAATCCCCTTCTAGGATGGTTTATAGTCATACATGGTGTACTACTGGTTAATGTAAGGGTCACACTTCTTTATTCCATGATAAAAATAATTAATGAGACCCTCTCATTCTTAATAGTGAGAATAAAAGTGACGACACTTAATATCCAAAAAAATTTGATCCAACTGAATCATGCCCCAAATACCCTCTTTAACCAAACTATCCTACCATAGGACTTTGAAATGTGGCAGAATATTCCCTCGCTACACTTTCATGATGTTTTTAAATAAAACCCCTCAATTTTAGCAATTGTTAGGTTTTTTAGGATCATAATAAGATCTTTTGACAATGAAAGAACACCCAAATATGATATATCCTCAAACAAAAGCAACATTTATAGAAAATGAAAAATTTCTAAAAATGGATTTTACCTGGGAGTGGTTTTCTTCTTCCTAAATCTAAAGAGAAATATTTATGATTCATTCTACAAAACCAAATTTGAAAATGGGGTATGGAAACTGACCCATGGTTCCATGGTCGTTACAAAAGGAGTAAAGTATGGAACTATTTACTTGATTTAAAACTCAGGAAGAACTGAAATGATTAGAAGTTCAACATCTGATGGTCTAAAATAATGGAACTGTAAGTTTATTGACCTTAGTGAGAATAATATTACTGTTTTTAAGGCTATTAACACTAAATGGTACAAGTATAGTGAAATCTATTGATATGAGTAGGATTCCACCACATCATGCCTCTGATTGAAGCGTAGTTGAATCGTACATGTAAAAAATGACCAATGTATCGTTTTCCAAAAGTATCAACACAATCCAAATACATTTGGTGAATTTTCCAAATGTCAGTTGTTGTTTTCACTTAAACTGTTGTTCATTTCAAAAAAAAGTGAGACACTTAGAGTGATACCAGCCACATTGTGCCTCAGATGGAGGCAGGGTTGACTCATACACATCACAAATGACATGTGTATCATTGTCCTAACGTATCAATACAATATGAAAGTGTTTGGTCAGTTTTCTGTATGCAAGTAGTTGTTTTCACTTTAAATCTTATCCATTTCAAATAAATGAGAGACACTTTGAGTGACACTGGTCACACCATGCCTCCGATTGATGCATGGTTGACTCCTACACGTCACAAATGACCCGTGGATCATTGTGATAATGTATCAACACAATTCAAATGTGTTGGTCATTTTTCCAAATGCCAGTTGTTGTTTTCACTTAAAATGTTGTCCATTTCAAACAAAAGTGAGAAAATTTGAGTGATACCGGTCACACCATGCCTCGAATTGAGGTTAGGTTGACTCATACCTATCATCAGTGATCCATATATTGTTTTTCTAAAGTATAAACACTATACAAATGCGTTTGGATGGTTTTTAGTATGCCAATTGTTGTCTTCACTAAAAGTCATGTCCATTTAAGATAAAATTTAGACACTTTGAGTCATACCGACCACACCGTGCATTATATTGAGTCAGGGTTGACTTTTAAACATAAAAAATGAGCCACGAATCATTGTCCAAAATTATCAACATAATCCGAATGTTTTTTATCAGTTATCCATATGCCAGTTTTTTTCACTTAAAATCCTGTCCACTTCAAAAAAAAGTGAGACACTTTAAGTGGTACCAGCCACACCATGCATCAGATTGAGGCCGGGTTTACTTGTACACGTCAAAAATGACACATGTATCATTTTCCTATGGTATCAATACAAATTTAAAGAGTTTGGTCAATTTTCTGTATGCAATTTTTTGTTTTCACTTAAAATCTTGTCCATTTCAACTAAAAGGGAGACACTTTGAGTGATACTAGTCACACCGTTCCTCCGATTGAGGTGACGATGACTCGTACATGTCAAAAATGACACATGGATCATTGTTCTAATGTATCAACACATTATGAATGAGGATGGTCAGTTTTCCATATGCCAATTGTCGTTTTCACTCAAAATGTTATCCATATCAAACAAAAGTGACACACTTTGAGTGATACCAGTCACACCGTGCCTCAAATTGTGGCGGGGTTGACTCGTACCTGTCACAAATGATTCATGGATAATTTTTCTAAAGTATCAATAGAATATGAATGTTTTTGGTCAATATTATGTATGTCAATTGTTGTTTTCACTTAAAATCATGACCATTTCAAATAAAAGTGAGACACTTTGAGTGGTACCGGCCACACCGTGCATCGAATTGTGGTGGTTTTGACTCATGCACATCAAAAATGACCCATGGATTTCTGTCCTAAATTATCAACACAATATAAATGTGTTTGATTTGTTTTCCGTATGACAATTATTTTCACTTAAAATGTTGTCCATTTCAAATAAAAGAGAGACACTTTGAGTGATATTAGTCACACTGTTCCTCAGATTGAGGTGGGGTTGACTAGTACACGTCACAAATGAACCATGGATCATTGTGATAAATTATCAACACATCTTTAATGCGGTTGGTCATTTTTCCGTATGTCAGTTGTTGTTTTCACTTAAAATGCTATCCATTTCAAACAAAAGTGATACATTTTGAGTGATACCAATCACACCGTGCCTTGAATTAAAATGGGGTTGACTTTTAACTATCACAAATGATCCATGGATATTTGTTCTAAATTATCAACACAATCCGAATGCGTTTGGTCAGTTTTCCATATGCTAATTGTTGTTTTCACTTAAAATTCTGTCCATTTCAAATAAAAGTGAGATACTTTGAGTGGTACCGGTCACACCATGCTTCATATTGAAGCAGGGTTGACTCATACACATCAATAATGACCCATGTATCATTTTCATAAATTATCAACACAATCCAAATGTTTTTTATTGGTTTTTCGTATACCAGTTGTTTTCACTTAAAATGTTGTCCATTTAAAATAAAAGAGATACACTTTGAGTGATACCGGTCACACCATGCCTCATATTGAAGTGGGGTTGACTATTACACGTAACAAATGACCCATGAATCATTGTGATAAGGTATCAACACATTCTAAATGCGTTTGGTCATTTTTCTGTATGCCACTTGTTGTTTTCACATAAAATGTTGTCCATTTCAAACAAAAGTGAGACACTTTGAATGATACCAGTCACACCATGCATCGAATTGAGGAGGGGTTGGCTCGTACCTGTCAAAAATTATCCATGGATCATTGTGATAAAGTATCAACACAATCTGAATGCATTTGGTCAGTTTTCCGTATGTCGATTATTGTTTTGACTTAAAATCTTGTCCATTTAAAATAAAAGTGAGATACTTTGAGTGGTACTATCCACACTGTGGATCGGATTGATGAAGTGTTGACTCGTACATATAAAAAATGAACCATGTAGTGTTGTCCTGAATTATCAACATAATTTAAATGTGTTTGATTGGTTTTCCTGATGACATTTATTTTCACTTAAAATGTTGTCCATTTCAAATAAAAGAGAGACACTTTGAGTGATACCGGTCACATCATGCCTCAGATTGAGGTAGGGTTGACTAGTACACGTAACAAATGAACCATGGATCATTTTTATGAAGTATCAACACATTTAGAATGCGGTTGGTCAGTTTTCCGTATGCCAGTTGTTGTTTTCACTTAAAATGTTGTCCATTTCAAACAAAAGTGAGACACATTGAGTGATACCAGTCACACCATTCCTCTAATTGAGGCGGGGTTGACTTGTATCTGTCACAAATAATCCATGGATCATTGTGCTAAAGTATCAACACAATCCAAATGCGTTTTGTCAGTTTTCCGTAATCCAATTGTTGTTTTCACTTAAAATCCTGTCCATTTAAATAAAAGTGAGACACTTTGAGTGGTACCAGCCACACCGTGCATTTGATTGAGTCAGGTTTAACTCGTAAACATCAAAAATAACCCACGGATCATTTTCCTAAATTATCAACACAATCCAAATGTGTTTGATCAGTTTTTTTGTACGTCAGTTGTTTTCACTTAAAATGTTGTCCATTTCAAATAAAAGTGAGACACTGTAAGTGATACCGGCCACACTGTGCATCAGATTGAGGCAGGATTGACTTGTACACATTAAAAATGTTTTCCTCGGTACCCGGTTTCCCATGGGATGTGGCACAGTTTCACTAAACTATGTGCCAACCATGAACCACATATTATTGGGTAAAAATACTATATTTTCTCTAAAAACACTGAACTAAATACAAGGGAAAAATAAAATACCAAAAAAATATATAAATTACCTCATAATTAAATAATGGTTATGACACTTGGCCAACCATGAACCCACCTGAACAGCCCAGCCCCCCCCCCCACCTGGACAGCCCCCCACCCCACCACATCCCCCACCCCATCCCCCACCCCACCTGCACACTCCCCCTCCCCACCCTGAACACATGAAATTGAAATTAAAAATACCTTAAATGTGATTTTTTTTCTTCAAACAAACTCAAATATTATTCCTCTACTCCAAATTCTAAAAATGATGATATATTTTTTGCAATTCTGATGTTGTTCACGACCTTCAAGGATAAAGAAAATCAAGTTTTCCTATGTAATAAGACTCCTCAGAGTGTTCTAAAATTAAATAGGTGGGTTTAGAAAATAAAATTAAAGTATTAGAAGTAGGATTTTTATGGAGGGTTTTGAAATTTCTAATTAAATAGCTCCAACTCATATAGAAGATAAATATTTCAGAATATCCTATAACCAACAAATAATTGTAAATGAAGAGATGCCTCAAAGTGGTGTTAAACGAGGATAATTGAATTTGAAATCCAATAAGAGAGGTATCGGGAAAACATCCTAATGTATTAATAATTCATAAGGAAATATATTAATGATATTGATATGAATCGCCATTTATATATTTAAATTTGTTTTATTGATGGATAACAATATTCTTTTTCATGTGTGGAGTTAGGTTGACCACAAAAAACCGAATGGGGTTCCGCTCTATAGTATTGAGAATATATTATCCAAAGCTATGAAGCTTCCACCTTTAAACATGACAACTTTATATCTGTGCATATCGTAATTTCATGACAATTAAGGGATATTTGTTTTGTGAAAATCCTATGCATTATAGGGATGTTCAAGAATGATGGTTTTTTTTCATATGTGTATGGAATTCAGTAACGAGGATGGGTTATTCAATTTAACCAATGTTATAGTTTATGTTTAGGATGAGTTCATGAATTTAACCAATGTTCTAGTTTATGTTTAGGTGAGGTGAGTTAGAAACCAGGTTAGGCATGTCATTAGAACATGGGTTCTTCCATTTAACCATGTAGTCTTGGATTTCAGGGATGAAAGTGTTTTGGGTGAGATAATTTCTACCCACTCTATAGTATGGCCAAAACATCATATGGGCATACCAATGAAACAAAGGCATGCTTAAATGGGACGTTTTCAACACCCCATTTGGCCAAACATACTTTTCCCCATAAGGGATTTGCCATGTATATTTACATGGCTATCCAAGTCATGTACTCTATGTACATTCCCAAGACACTAGATTATCTTAGACACCATGTGAACCCTTATACAAACCATTTGAACCCTTATACAAACCATGTGAACCCTTATACCATATAATTATTATTACAACCATTAAAAACAACTTATTAAACAACATGATTTTTCAAATAAAATCATGTTGATCATAAATCAATAATAATATTGGATATATCAAGTAAAATGAAGGAATAATATCTTACATCCTAAATGACCACCCACAACCATGATTAATGTCCACAGAGCTCTTCTTTCTACAAGATCAAAAGAGAAAAAAATAGTTGCAGAACAATAAAACCAAGGTATAAAAAATAGTTACATAACCACAAAACCAAGGTATCACTTGAAAATTTGAAATGTAGATGAAATAAATTCCTTTATTGAAGATGGATCGATCAGTGGAAGAAGTTTGGCAGGCTGGGGAAGAGGTAGATTAGATTTAGGGCACTAATCGAGTGGAGGTGGACCTGCAATCGAGTGGAGGGGGAACCGAACGCCCGATCTGCATTTAGGGGAAAAATTTCTCGATGGTTTTTAAAAACTGTTGGGAATAAGGACTATACCAATGGTTTGTATAAATCATTGGTAAAAGGTGAAAAAATGTGAGACCTATACCAACGGTTCAAAAAACTGTCGGTAAAAATCCAACAAAATCTTTTATGCCAACGGTTTGAAGCAAATCGTTGGTATACATAGCCATTCCCGATAGTTCAGATAAACCGTTGGGATATAAGCCTTGGTAAAAGTGGGATTTATAGTAGTGATATAATAAATATTATATTTGAAAATTTTGAAAACTAATGTTTATTATTACTATTATTTAACTCACTTTATTCTTCTATACATATTGTGATTAAATTATAGTGATCAACCAGTCCAGAATAAATATTTTTTCCTCTAACATTTTAAATTCAATACTATAATTTAACTAAGAGTGCATATACACTTAGTGTCTTATCCTCTAGGCATTGTTCTTAGTAAATATATGAATAAAAACCTACGTTACAAGGTTATAATCTATTAATAAACTAAGGATGAAATAGATAAATATTCTAACATCATAATGACATCCATACTACTGTGAATGTTCACCATATAATGTAATCATTTTAGCAAAATATCTTAATTGAAGCAGATTGCATGGTTCCATCAACCTATACACACTATGTATCATTATTTAAATTTTCAGAAATAAAATTTACCATCAAACACCACGAGAATTCATTTATTCAAGAAGTTCCATTATCATAAAAGGTCCTAATATTTTAACTTTTTTCAAGAGGCAAAAGAAATAAATCATTTCTCACATTATCTATTAATGTAATATCATTCACAACACACCCTTCATATCCTACATCACTATGAGAATAGGACATCATAGATTTTTTCAATACATTAAGTCATGTGAGTCATGATATCCATTAATTATAATATTAAAGTCTAAGAATCAATACACATGTTTGCAGATAAGAAGATCCAATGACACATGGAAATCTGGATTTCCTATATATGGGTTTTTTTCTCTTAATCTCTTATCTTAGATATTATCAAGGGAGAACACCATGAAAAGGCGTGTCAATGTATTATGATCCTCCTACCCTAAATATCCTATATTTTTTCCATTGGATAATATCATCTATCCATAGAAAAAAAATTAAGAATAGTATTTCAGAACCAATACATTCGCATCATAGTAGGGAACTTCTATAACCATTCAGCATGACAAATATTCTAAGGAAATTATCACATATAAATATCATCAAGAATAATAACCATGATGATATAAGAATACTTATTTAATAATAAAAATATGTAATCAAGTAATAAACAAGTTGGCATTAGGGAACCAAATCCATGAGAAATAACATACATGAATAGTCATGCCAGGTTTCAAGAACATTGATCACCCACTAGGATGATGTTATATACAAGATAGTAAATAAATAAAAAAAAATATTTTCATATAAGTCCAAGAATCACCCCTCCAATATTTATACCCTTATAAAACTATCATGGTCAATGATAGAATATTGGGCTTAGCCAAATATCTACCAGTAAAAACTAGGGGATTTCTAGGTACCCATGTCTCATGGTCACCCAATAAGGGTGTGAGAATAACTCAATAACTCACCACCAATATAGTCACATACATAACTAGTTTATGTTTTGTTTTTTTCTATGATAATATCAATAAAATATATAAAATAAATAAAAAAACTATTCACATGTGAAAAATAATACACAGTAAACAAAATGCATAACAACAATAAATGAGTAGTTATACTAACAAATAACCACACATGTTCCCACATATGTCAGGTCCTTGATTTCTAGACCTACCTTGTTCAGCTCCATTCTAAAATAATGTGGTAAGTTATCAATTCATGAGATATATTATGATATGGGACTATATCATTATTTTATAGGAAAACAAGCACCCATGGCTACATACAATCATTTGACAGTACACAAACTTGGCATGCCCAGATCAATAGAAGTCTACACATATGCAGGTATATTCCACATCAACACATGATATAAGAATATTAACCCTCATCTGATTGAACATACAATTTCCCCCATTTATAATCATATAATATGTTATTTTTCTATCTATCCTAGATCCAAAACAAAAAACCAAGTGGTATGTCATCAATATTCCCCTTTATAGGCGAAAGCAAAGTCCTTCAAGGATACTTTTCAACTTGGTTTATAAAACAGAGGTTATACTGTCCATGTACCAACCACATGTAAGTAATGATATGGAAATAAACAATGTATCACAATAAATATTCCAAAAACTTTCAAATGGAAATATATCACAATAATTATTCCATTGAAAATATAATATTACACAAATAAGTAACAACATTTAAATTAACAATCATGGATTTTCAAATATTCCACTAGCTATAAAATAACCACATTTAAGTTGTGTCATAATAAGTAACACACAATCCATACTAATTAAATGTATTATAGTCCACCCGTGTATGCAATACATATCTTTTCACGCAAAGGATTCATGGTCTACACATCCACACCACTCTCATGCATATAATGTCAAACAAAATGTTCCCAAGTCTAGTCCTACATATATAAGGGTCCTAATATATAAAGGAACAACACATGCTATAAGAAGAAAGGGTTTCATATGCCACTAGGTAACATGTGGCACAATCATGCACCCAAGGATATTGTGTAATATAAGGAACACTTTCGTGATTCAAGCCTCATCCATCGACGGACGACATCAATCCAGTGCATAAAGATATGTAATGTCCCTTGTCACATTGTTTAGTTTCATTAGGTATAATTCCTTTAATTATTTAATATTAAATATCATTAAGAAAATCATCCATTTCACGTAGTTCATAACACCTTTATAATTGAGGGTCATTCACCAATGGTGTTTCACCTCATATCTCTTAAAAATAATATATCCATAAAACCATAGGTTTGAATGCACATGACCACATTCCTTAATACGAAGTCAAACTCCCTTCCTAGAAAATCTCATCAACTCTGTTCAAGTCTGTGCAATACCAAACAGCCTCCATCAATCACTAAAAGGTCTTAAATCATTCCATGGAATTCCAATTTAATTATTTATAAATAAATTTTACTAAATTAATTACTAAAATATATCTAACAACCAAATGAGAAATTATTCACTCCTAATAACTCACTAATTATCATTGTTAAGATAAAACCACAACCAACCTCCAATGGAAGGTCAAAAACACTCTTCTGACCTCATCTTTGAAAAATACATATCATGTGGAAATAATTCAAAGAAAAAGTTAATATAATTGAATTTAAATCTCTATGAGAAATAAAATATGTGTTTTACCTTGGACATAATATAACACAACAATTAATAGGCCACTCTTGGAACACTCTCGAACCTATGCAATGAAAAATCCTCAATTCAATTCTATGATATAATGGTTATCCAAGTTTAATTTGACTAAAAACCATACAATAAATCATCAAGGGATGTACATTTAATGAAAATAAAATCAGATACATGGATTTATTATCATGGTACATCCTTTTTACTTGTTAATCATAACCCCATTCATTCTCAGACAATTCCATCAATATCCGATGGAATTTTAAACTAATTATCTAATCAGATCAAGAAAAAGATTAATAAATGATCAATACAACATAGAGGAATGCAAATTAGAAATAATTATGAAATTGTTTTATTTTAAAGTCTAAGACATTCCTAGAGGAATCATATATATTAAATCACACATAGATCAACCAAGTCATAAGGAAGAGGGAACTTTTTTGGTAAAGGATGAAGGATATCACCCATAATTTTCAAAAAAACTCACCTAGATCTCTCCCACTCTAGGAGACTATAATGGAAGGAGTATATGATGAGAGATAAACTAGAATGGAAATTCTAAATCTTCTATATTAAAAGAATCATGAGGGTAATTCAGTTAGAAAATCACCTAAGGGCCCCAAATTAAAAATCTTCCCAGCATGCCCCATCGGCCACCTTGTGTAGTTTTACTAGCTAATTGGTGAGTCCTTCTAGGTAGAAAGTCTACTACTTATCCCTCTACCCACTCATTGGGATCCACATACTAACCATTGATTATAATAGCAACCCCATTGCTTTATATTTCATTCAATAATCTCCCAAAATCTTAGTCACCCAATTTACTTCCTTTCAAGTTAAAACACACCACATAAATATATTTAAACAAAAAAAATATCAAAACAAAACATGGTTCTCAAAACAATCTTTACACTAGATGATAATTAAAAATTACCTATAAAATTATCAAAATGTAAGGATTTAGTTCATTAAAATAAACCCACCATAGCATTTCTCATCCTCAAGAAGTTGTGGTGGCATGTGAATCATGTCTCCTAATTTCTATGGTCAATAACCTAAAGGGGTTTTCCATTCTCCATCCTCGAATGAAAATTCACTTCCCAATATCCATGATCATTCATGAAATCCCATCATGCTACCACTTTGAAACTCCATGTTTATATTACTAAAATCTAATCCACATGCTCATTATCATCTAAATATTGAGACTACAATCACTACACTAGTCATTCCCATACCCACATTCACAACTTAGTTAAATTTATTTTAAAATATCACATTCATCCCTACTATAAAAATAATCATACATAATAGAATTATGATTATATGATGAAAACCTAGTGTGATTATGTTTTGTTACCCTAGATCATATGAAAACCATAGGTTAAAATTTAACTCCAATACCTCATTCCTGATTCCAAACAAAACAAATAAGTGTTCATCAACCAAATGCTACCCAAAAATGCTAATGCATCCATGATAAACTCGGATGATCATTCAGATCCACCCTCTTATCCAATAGAATTATCTTGATGTCGTTCCAATACATTGAATTTTGTCCCATGTGGAAATATCTGCTACTTCTATTCCATCCAACTTCCTATAAAGTTACATGGACTCAACAACGGAAATACCATGAGGTAATTGATCATTATGGATTGAGTCTTAAAGGCATCACTAAATCGATCTTACATCCTTATCGAAATCTAAACCAACTTCAAATGGATTTCTCCATTTGTTTCACCAACCAATTTCACCAACCATAATGCTCTTAGCCAAAAAATAACACACAACCGAACTAAATCACTCTCTGATTTTACTAAATTCATCCTGAGAAATATTGCCTTATCCACCCTTCATTTAATATAATATCTAAATCATGAATCAGGAATTCATCATATAACCAAATAATATCCAGACCATTACAAAATGGTATTTTTAAGTCACCTCAACAATCAAATGGATAGTCTTACGTAATTCCACAACCCTTCCAATGATAGGGTTACTTACTTACAACCATATTATTTCTACCCACCATGGGAGTTTACTTTTCATTACCCCACAATGCATACACCAGTCTACCCATACCCTAACTAGTTAATCAAATAACATAATGACTAATTTTGACTATCTATTCATACCCAATTTCACTATTGGAAAATGATCTTATACCCACGGTTCAAAACTGTGGGTATAGACCCCAAAATCATGGTCGTTTGTGGAATCGGTATTGGTCCATGACCTATACCCATGGTTTGAAAAAACATGGGTATAGGTTTTTCCACTGTGTCATAACTCTATACCCATAGTTTGGAAACCATGGGTATAACATATTTTACAAAATAGTGGCCCGTGGGATTTGATCTCGTGACCACTTCTCCATTCACGAGAGGCCTTACCACCACCCCATCACCATATATATGTATGTATATATATATATATATATTATTAAATATGTTTATTTAATCTGTGGGTATAGAAGAATAAACCATGGGTATAGAAATCCTGCCAATTTTTTTTGTTCCCGAGAAAAAAATAAATTTCCCACACAGACGCGAGACACCTATAACCACAGTTTGTCAAAACTGTGGGTATATGTTTTTATATCCGACGATTATACCCACGGTTTTGGGGAGGACCATGGGTATAGGTCACCCAATCCCAACAGTTTTGGGAAAACCATGGGTATAGGCATTTTTTGATACCATATACCCACGGTTTGGAGAAAACTGTGGGTATAGGGTAGCCTATGCCCACGATTTGGGGAAACTGTGGGAATAGGCTATCAAAAAATGCTTATACCCATGGTTTTCCCAAAAACGTGGAGATAGGGTGACCTATACCCACAATTTCCCCAAAATTGTGGGTATAGGTCCATTTTCTAGTAGTTTTTCCAATAGGTACACCATGCACTGGACACACCTTGATTACCAAGAACATAATCCACTAGATTTTATATTCCACTCTTGATGTTAAATATGTCATCTATTTTTCTATGCCTAAGTTACAACCTCTGAGTAAGATGGTAATTTTCCAATCACATAGCCCACTACTCCAAACCATGGAAGCCCCATTTTTTAATACCATAATCTATTACTGATGATTCCTTTCTCCATAGATAAATCTTTTCACACATCATTCTCTAAGTCACCAAGCCCATAAAATGCTGAAAAAAATGGTTGTGAACTTCAAGGGTAACCCTAAATCGAGTTCTCCATGGTAATATCATATGACTTTCCTGAATTTTAACTAAAAAACACATTATTATAGGAATTAACACTCACAGATCATGGATTCTCCATCAAGTCATGATAAGACCACTCTTCTCTTAAAATAGTTTGAATTACTATGAGTCAAAAACCTGAAGACCTAGACACACATGCCTAATCATCTATCCATGATCCGTAAGGCACCTAATCCACCAATCCCAAGCACCCTCTGTGGTGATTTTTTGAATCAAGAATATACTTACAATAAATTTTTACCATGAACTACCCATCATATGGGTTTCAATTCAAGCCAGTGAGATTTCACCTATAATCTGACCCTCCTCTGTCCAAACACCTAGGATATTCACTCACCATCCAACAAGAATCACATCCTATATAAGTATTCTAATAATCCCCCAGTCCTCCCCTAGATTCTATAAGTTTCCACATGCCATATAACCCAACATCATATCATGAGTGGAGCTTCCAAGGTGAACTATACTCCAAGGTTACGAGGTAACTCACAATATTTTCTCTAAGACTTCTAAAGGCTGTTCACATGAACAAGTGATTTTCAAAAAATAAATAAATACCTAAGTAAAAAAAATAAACATGACTATCACCACACATAGAATATCATCACTTAGGCCACCCCCACACTGCCTGAGGAACCGACTCGCCATAAACTAGAGTCGCATCTCTAAGCTCAAAAGGGCCTCCCAAATGACCCTCAATAAGGTTCCCCAAGGTTCAAAACTCACAAAAAATAATCAATCTATGTATGTATCCATTGATATACCATGATGTTATCACCTTAGATGATCTATGTTGGGGGACTATATGTGTTTGGTTTGGTTAAATAAATTCTACTATGCGCTATATGGATAACTCCACATAGGCTATAGTTTGAACCTTGACTAATTTAACCCATATAATAACACCGACATGAGATTATTCACTAAGGGAATTATTTCATGACAATAAAACACCATGGTTTGGTGCACCTTCTATGAATATAGTCACTACATCAACCTCATAATTGACTATTGCATCAAGTTATAGTACCACATGACCTGCCATTATAAGTTGACATGCATAGGGGTTCAACCAAATATATTTTTACCAAGAACATATATGTAAAAACACAATATATATTGTTGAAAAATATGTTTTTGAGTCTTATATTGTTAGTATAATCACATAAAATCTTCATGTATGTCATGTGAATGTTATGTGTTTATTATATTTCATGAGACTCCTTTTAAAGATATATCCAAGAGTAAAATCCATATAAAACCATAAACCTCAAACCTCATGAGTTTCATGCTCGTTGAAAATCAAATAAACATACCAATATAAACTTACAACATCAGTTACATTCCCATGTATCATGGAATTACCTTGAGAAATGTGTTCATGATATAGAAAAGAAAGTTTCATCACATGCTATAATACAATCCTATGTATCATATCTACCAAATTCTCAAATTATGAAAAGGATAACCATGAGATACTATTTTTTAACATGTTGACCATAATTAGTGGGTTCAATATAGAGTGTAACATTACCTCAAGCCCACCTCCCCATACAACTATGGTTGTCCACTAGTAGTGATGGATTAAATTAAAATAATGGGGAGACTATACCCTCAATCAGTGTGTGCAGGAATAGAAAAATAACAAAACATATAATAATAGATAAACTGATTGTGCATATGAAAATAAACACACTATATGTAATGAATGAATGTGTCAACAAAATTCTCAAATATTAATTCCATATTTCAATGACATCGATCACCCACAAGTCCAATCACATATACAATACATTAAAGTACCAAATATAAAAGTGGTTCTGTATCTAACTCCAAGCCTCACCCATTCCCAATTCCCATACTCTTAGTGAACTATCCTTCTCAGTGATCAAACTCTGGCCTCTAGTCAACCTATACCTTTCATATGCGAGGGTTGATCAGGTACCCAAGTGTCATAGATTCCCAAGTAGTGTGTGAGTAAAAATCAGAATAGAACCAGCATGTTAGTCTTATACATAACTAGTAAATGCAGTATACATGAACTTGGAAATCTTAGTAGAATAAATAGATCATAAAAAATCAATTTTTTATAGATGAAAAATAATTCAAAGTAAACATAATTCATAATGATAGACAATTCACAAGTAAAAAAACAAAAAAAAACACACATATTCATGCATATGTCAGGTCCTTGAATGTTAGATCTACCTACTTCATATCCATGATAAAAGAATGTCATATATAGTAAACACATGGATTATATCATGTTATGTAACTCATTCCAGATATTATAGGGAAATACACACCCATGTCCCAAGCCTTGCTACTCTCTTATGATGGTATTCACTCTTGGAAACCCTGAATCAATGGAACTCTACACATGCTCAACCAGGTTCTCCATCAGAGCATCATTCAATCATATATACCATCATCCAATGGAATATGGTGTTTTCCCCATTTATAAGGACTTTAAATGATCATCAAATGAAAATCCTATATTTAAAACAAAAAACCACATGTCATATCATCCATAAATCCTCTATAAGTATCTGTTAAAGACTATCAAGGCCACAAGTCAACATGATCACTAAAATTTAGGTTCCACTGGATATGTATAAGTACACATGTAAGGCATGACATATAAAGGAGAAATATATAACAACAATTATTCAACTGGATATAAAGTATAAATATATCACAATATTTATTACACAAACTATGAAATAGTACACAAGTAAGGTACAACATAAAAAGGAGAAAACATGGAATATGAAATATTATACTGGCTTTGAATTAAAAACATATATAATGTGAAACATTGAGAAACACACAATCCATAAACAGTGAAGGTATATTGGGCCACCCATGCTTGAAAAATATACCCTTTTATTCATGTTACTCACATGATACATACACACCATCCACAAGAATATATTTTCAAACAAAGGATTCCAAGGCTATACAAGAATCTACAAGGGTCATAATATATAATGGAACAATGCATGTTATCTTATTCAAGGATTTCATGGGCCACTAGGTATCATATATCATAATAATACACCTAAGGGGTCCCTGTATTCTGTATAGTAGTTTAGTGATTCAATCTTTGTTCATCAGTAATCAATATATCTGGAATGCAGGAAACAAAGGTCTTCTTGAAGGTTCCCCCAACTCATGACTAGCTATGGTGGTCAAGTCCTGATTCTTTTTGACTAACCAATCCCCTCATTTAAAATTATGGGTCTGTGACTAATTATTATTTATTCTCATGGGTGGATGAAGTATCACTATTATACCTCCCTCACATGGGATATTGGTTCACTGGATGACCCCCAATAGCAGACTTAAACTCAATGTGGATGGATCCTCCATTATCATTTCATGTAGGGGTGGTTTTTTAATGACTTCATAGACTTATGTTTTTTTATATAGTGGATTCAATGGATTGGGGGACTCTCTTCTGAAAGATTATTTTTCATTCCCAATGTGCTAAAGTTTTTCCTCTCCCCCATAACCATGCTTTCCTCTATTCAAATCAACCCTTCCATTACTCATGAACCTCTTTAGGGAAAAAATACCATCCATTGGTCTATATATTATAAAATCCACATATGAAAGAGCCTCATTTATAATGATTTTAATTATCTACACAAGCAAAATGATGGGGGAAGGTTTCATAATTTATTACTTTAAAGTCCTCTAAGAACAACTCTTGTATTTCCATTACTGGCATGGTATCCATTCACTCCATGTGTGTTTGTATTATTATATAATATGCCTTAGGGATTTATTAAATTATATCCCATGATCCATTTGGTCCATTTATCCACTCATTAATTAAATTCCATAACTTTGGATGGATTAAGATAATTGGTCATTTCTTATAGTTCATAACACCATTCAATTATGGTTTGTTCGCTCGAGGTGGTGAACCAAATATCAAAATCCCATATTATTTTCATAATACCATAGGGTAGATTTTATCACCCCGTATTGAGTTACACCATCATTTGAATCATTTTATTTCATTCTTAGTGTCACAATTTAATTTAATTGTATGTTTGAACAATGGGGTTGACTACTAGAAAATACCTCCAAAAAACTCCACCTCATGTAACATTTACACCATGTAAATGTGTGGGGGATATATTCCTTGAATATTTTCCTTAGTGTGAAACCAATTCTTGTTATGTAAGATATTCCTTTTGTGTAAATTGGTATTCTAGAAAATAAAAATCTAGGTGATGTGAATTTTGACATATGTGGCCTCATATTAGTACACGACATAAATTTGGGTTACACATCATATAAATCCCCACACCCATCAAGTTTATAGAATTCCAGTGTGTATTTTTTTCTCACATGTTCTATTATTCTACCTCTCAGCACCTAGGGTTTTCTCAGGGGGGGTTATGGTGTTTTTAGACATCCAAACTCTAGTGACATCGAATCTTTGAGCATTTTCTTATGGAATCAAAGGTTACCGTTATATCCTTATTTCTATTTTTCGATCACCTTTTTTTTGGTTGATTAGAACTATAAATTGTTGTTTTTATGCCCAAATCTATGGTTTATGATTTCTGTTGATGATATCTTGTTGGATTTTGGTAAATGAACATGATAAAAAGGTTTAATTCATGAACTCATCTTAGATTCTTTTCACTAATCATATTATGGTAGCTCTGTTATCTCCCAATATACCATTCTATAACTTGTTGGATTTATATTTTATAAATCATGTTTATTTTGAGTTAGAGATATTTTTTAGAATTGATAAAAAACATTATATTGATTTGATTTCAAAGTTGTGAGTTTTGTCTGATGATATTTTTTTTGAATAAATGGTATATTTTAAATTTTTGTATAAAGGAATAGAGTTTTTTCATGTTTATGTGGGATAGGTAATGGTCAAAAGTACCACCATCAAATAATAAAAAAATTTGATTGGTAATTTTCAAAAGCACCACCATCAAATATTTATAATTTTGGATGGATCATGGTCCAGAAGACCATGGCCATATTGGTCACCAAGTGAAGACTTGTTTATAGTATGACTCACCACTTGTGAATATAGGGTGTTCAATGGTTGCATGCATTGTGTGTTCTAGTGAGTGCGAAATGGGTTGAATATTTAAATGGAAATGAAATGGTTTTAAAAGTTTTATCTTGAAATTTATTTGTATGAGATCTATTTATGAATTAGTCTAATATTCTTGTATGATTATCTCATGTTTTTCAAAAATATTATAACATGTTCTTGTCCAAGTGGTCTATGATGGGAGGTATTTATAGAAATCCTATGGAGTGTTATCCTCACCCCCTGATTGGGAACTTTTTTTATTTGATGATTTCATCTACCAAGATATAAGGAAGGGTTATGTTTCGAACATCTCTAGTAGTGGTTATTAAAATTATGGTTTGGTTACTAAATTTGGATCTTGGGAGTATCTATTTATTAGTCTTGGAAGGAGCCACTTTAGTATCAGTGTGTTTATATAGTGATTCTTACACTTTCACTGTTATTTATTTTCTTTCCACATTGCTATGATTTTATTCTGTATTGGTATTTTATTGAGTTTTGTTATTTATTATCATGAATCATTTAATCTATTATTAGATTTCATATGTATCTTAAAATGTTGTGTGTTTTTTAGGTAAAATTATCTCCCACTAACCACTAGTTCCATTGTAATTTCTTTCCAACCTTTGGTATCTTGGAGATGTCCCCAAAGGCCAGTACCTCTTCGCCTATTCTTAACCCAATGAGGAGGGGTGGGGTTTAAAAAATGGTAATAGTTTGTTTTATCCGTG
The DNA here is from genome assembly GCA_963277665.1 of Viscum album. Classification (NCBI taxonomy): domain Eukaryota; kingdom Viridiplantae; phylum Streptophyta; class Magnoliopsida; order Santalales; family Viscaceae; genus Viscum; species Viscum album. The sequence goes on along the minus strand of OY728160.1, from coordinate 245,381,851 downwards.
TGTTTCATATGGTATTACTATTGTACGATCCTTGATTTAGGTTGGTAGAAAGTAGATAAAAGTATCATAACATGAAATTTATAGTGTAAAAACATATATCTAGCCTTTTTATACTAAATTTCAAATTATCAGTGTTTTTTTGGTACAAAAGTATTATAACACACTTCTTAGAGTTTTTTATCTCATCATCATGGGTTTCGCTATTGAATTGTTAATACCATGAAATATTATGAGACTTACCATTATAATTTCATTTTTCATATACTATTCAAATTATTTTTGAAAAAATTAATAAAATGATTTATATTTGAAAATGTTGTTGTAATAATTATTGCTTCTAGTAGTGATAATTTTTTATGATGTTTCAGAACTTATTCAAGCCTTTAGTTCCTAGAGAGAAATAGTCTGAACGGTGTATTTTTACTCTTATAGAAAATGGAACCAATAATATGTTGTAGAACCAAGTAAGAAGAATCTTATGAAAATGTGTTTTCACCTGACCCACGGGGGAACCAACAACTTTTTCAATGTATTGTTTAATTGTTTCAATCTATTGATAGAGGAAATTAAAATGAAAACTCTAGTAAAAAGGATCATTTGGTACAGTTTTAGAAGAAGAATCCCCTAGTGTTTCATTGATATTTTGAACATGAAAATAAATAACTATGGATAAACCAAATAAATAGAATATTTTACTTTGATGGTATACTGGAAGATCAGAATATTATGTTGGAAACCTAAACATTGGAAGATATTGCACACCAATGTGGGGATTCATCATTTTAAGAAAAATATGGTCTGGGAATTATGTGGGAGGACATTGAGGAATTGTTCGATAAAAAATTATATCCCAACACCTTAAAATAGAAAGAACCACCTATTTTTTCATCTTAATGTAATAAAATCTCTCTTCAATAAAATATGAACCAAATTTTACAAACATGGTTCATTTCTCCTTGATGTAGCTGCTACTGCATATTTGATGGCATGCATCTTTGAGTTGGTATTATGATGAGATATTTGATCCATGATAATTGTTCTCTATATTATGGATTGTACAAATATGTTTAATCGGGAAACTATGGCTGAAAGATATCTTGTTGGGAATTCTATTGGTGGTATTCAATTTATTCCAATGGGGATAGGTTTTAACTCTAGTGTTGGGTATAAGAAAATAAGGTATTTATTATTTTGTAGGTAGAACACCCCATACTAAGACTTTAGAATCAGTTAATTTTCCTATAATATTTTATATCAAACCAGGATGTCTCTAGTATGGGGTATTGATGCATGGGAGGAAATATTTCACCGCACCATTAAGGAGTTTCCACCACTATAGAAAGAAGTTCATATAAAGAAAACTATCAAAATAATATGATATCAATGGATTGAACAGGATTGAGATAGCCTTATCCTTTGTATACTTAGACATAAAAGTCCCATCATACTAGTTTGTGACCAAAGACTTAGATAAACTAAGACATTTCTATGAACCCTTTGGTTGTTGATTTGACACCTCAATAGGTAAGAAATATTTATCTTGTCACATCAGTGTGATAGACTTATAGAGCATATCAGGCTATTGCGAGAGAGATAAAATGTCCCTCTATGTTGTGACATACCATTCTTATAAACTCTACTCTTATGCCTGCCTTGTTTGATATTGTCGCACCACATTCATTATTATCTTATTATGTGGTTAAAAAATTGGGATTGAGCATAGAAATGATTCCTCATGTCATGAATATCAAGACACCACTTGGAAAATGGGTGTGCATAAGATTTAAACACTCATAATGTTTCATTACGGCTCTCACAGTGCACTTTGTTTAGGAGTTTATAGTCTAGGAGATGAATTTATTTGATTTGAACTTTTTTATGGACTGGATGGGTGGATTTAAATATTATATATACTGCTATACTTTTCTTTTGATGTTTACATCCCTAGATTTATCTCTTCATGTATTCAAGGGAGATTTAGATATAAATGTAGGTAGAGCGGGACATATAGTTATAGTAGATGGAGAAATATTAGTCCAGTAAGTATCAATGACCTTAGCAGCTATTGATGAAATAGTGAATGAGAATATTACCATTATAATGGATCTATATCCATATGTTTTTTCTAATGATGTCATTTGGTTACCACCCGATCTATAAATAGAATTTAATATTGACCTACTCCTAGAAAAATGACATATTTCATTACCATATTACAGAATGGATCTGATAAATTTTCAAGGGATAAATTCTCCTATTGAAGAGTTGGAAGGTAAAATCTTCATCTAACCTAGTTCATCATATTGGGATACAACATTCTTGTTCATAAATAATGATGATGGAACTCTCTAGTTATGTGTTGATTATCATAAATTGAAGAAATATATGATTAAATACCTGTATCCACTTCCTCATATTGATGAACTACTGACCTATTGAAGGGAGACAAATAGATCTCTAAAATTGGTCTATAGTTAGGATATCCTCAACATAGAGTCAGAAGATAGGATATCCTGAAAGAAGCATTTTTTTGTTGTAATTCAAATTATCACTATTTTGTCATTCCTTTTAGTCTAATGAATTCACCGGAAGTCTTCATGGATTTAAAGGACTATGTCTTCCATAGATACATTAGTTTTTTTCCATGATGTTTTTTTGATGATATTATGGTTTATTTCAGAAGAATGAATGAACATGAATGGAACTTGAAAATTCTACTCAATACATTACAAGAACATTTTTTATAGGATATGTTTTCTATGTTAGACTTCTGGATACAAGGAGTTCATTTACTCAGACATATAATTTCAAAATAAGGAATCTATATTGATCTTGGAAAGATATAAGTAGTGGTATCTTGTAGTAAACCAAAGATTTTTTTTTGATCTCTGCAATTTCCTAGAATTAGAAAGTTTTTATCACCTCTTTTCCATGATTTTTCTAGGAGTTCTTCACCCATGAATATCCTAACAAGTAAAGGTGTTATATTCCCATGGAATATTTAATATTAGAAATGTTTTTTTAATTAATACTTTTCTCACCTCATCACCCATACAAATCTTTCTAGAACTAGGTAGCAGCTATGTGGTTTATTGTGATGTCTATCTATCTATTCTAGGTTGTGTTATAATGAATGGATACCATGTTTTGGACTACATTTTAATGAATTTGGAATTTTATAAGAATAATTATTCAACCCATGACTTGGAGTTAGATTAAGTTGTCTTTGAATTGAAATCATGGAGGTGTTATATCTTTAACTAAAATTTCACAGTATTCACTGATCATAAGAGTTTGAAATACATATTTTTTCAGGGAAATATGAACACGAGGCTATAGATATGGATAGAGTACCTCAAAATGTTTGATTTTGACTTGATATACACACCCAGTAGGGGGAATTTTGTGGCTGAGGTGTTGGGTCAGAAATCATATAGTGAGGTGGTTTGAGATGTTAAGGACCAATTTTGGTTGATGATAATGATAACTGATATTCATTCATATTTTTTTCATATTATGAATATATAGTTTTCTTTCTAATAATTATTTTTCCAAACATGGTAGGTTTATTAATGAATCTAAAACATCTAATTTTGACTTCATCACCATTATGTCAAAATTAAATATTAGGGAGACTCAATGTAATTGAAAAGTGGATGAAAACTCGTTGTTAAATTTTCAGGAATGGATAGTAGTTCCTCAGTCATTCAAGGAAAAACTTTTTTCAGTGTATCACCATTCAAAAGGGGATATTCTTTTAGGTGCTCATAAAATTTACCAAGTAGTGAATTCACATTTCTGGTGAGAAGGAATATTACATGGGGTAGCATATTATGTTATAAAATGCTTAACTTTACAATAGGTATAGGTAGTTCATCAAGTTCCTGCTAGTATGATTTAGTTTTTTCCAATACAAATATGTAAGTGGTAGCAGATTGTGATGGATTTTTTCACAGGCCTACAGAAAATGCTACATGAACATGATGCTATATGGGTAGTAGTGGATCAAAATACTAAGTTGGAACAGATTTTCCCTATTATAGAATCCAATACTATAGAGGACTTGGAATTATTATATATTCATGAAATGGTTAGGTTATATGTAGTTCTAACTTTAATTGTATCTGAAAGAGACCCCCACATCACTTCTTGATTTTGGAAGTTGTTACAACAAGCTCTTAGAAGTCAACTATCTTCGAGAATAGCATATCGCCCATAGATTAATGGAAATTTAGAATGCACTATTAAGACATTAGAAGATATTTTAATAGCATGTGTTTTGGAAAATTTTGGTTCATGGGAGGATCATATGAATTTTTTAAAATTCTCTTATAACAGTAGTTATCAAGTAATAATTCAGATGCCACCGTTTGAGGATTTGTATGGTCTTCCATGTCATCCTCTATATGTTGGGTGGAAATAGGAGATTCATCCATGGTTGGACTGAATCTGGTAAAAAATATTATATATAAAATCTAGATAATTCAGAAATGTGTTTCATTGGAACAAATAATACTGAAGTCATATGAAGATAATCATCACCGACCATTATCTTTTGATATCAGTGACCATGTTTTCTAGAAATTTTTTCTAAGATGTTATCATCGATTCTTGGGGAAACAATGGAATTTATCACCATGGTATGTGGATCCATTTTAGGTTATATAATTGATTGCAACTATTGTGTACCTGTTATCATTACCTATGATATTCAATGTTGGTCATATCATCTTCCGTATTTATCAACAGAAGAGGTATCACTTGAATCCTAAACATGTGATTAGTTGGGATCAACTTACACTTGATTTAGATGTGGATTTTATCCATGAAATGTTATGGTTTCCAAATATAAAGAAAAATACCCTTCAAAGGATATATTTTTCCTTAGTGTGAGTGATATGGAATTTTGGTCAGGTTCATGAGGAAACATGGAAAAGGGGTCATTTTAAACTGGAGTAGTGGAATGATCTAGTCCAACACCCTGAGGGAAGAAATATTAATAGTGGGGACAATGTTACACCACCAGTATTAGATATTCCATCATTTCAATATATTTCTATAATTATTGTAGTCATGGTTTAATTAAATTGGATGTATGAACAATGGGGTTGTCTGATGGAAAATCTCGCAAGAAAAATTCATCTCATGTGGAATTTACAACATGTAAAAGTATAGGGGGAATATTCAACAAATATTTTTCAAAGTGTGATACCAATTCACATTATGTAAGATATTCACATCATATAAATTTATTTTTTAGAAAATAGAAAAATGATGTGACATGAATTTCTACATTTTTGGCCTCGCGATAATAAATGATGTGAATTTCAGTTACACGCCTTGTATATACTTACACCCACCCAATTTAGATATGTCTAACATTTATTTAGTACTTATTTGTCCTATTATTCACCCTCTCAACTACTAGGATTTCATTAGATAAATTCTAGTGATTTTTACCATCTGGACACTGGTGAAGTCAAATCTTGGAGTTGTTATTTGTGGAATCAAAGGTTATAGTTCCATTTTTATTTATCTTGTCAGATATACTTGTGTTAGTTGGAGTGAAACCATAATTAGTGTCATAATACCCTATTATATGGGTTCAGAATTGTGTTGATGATTTTTTATTGGATTTAATAAAGGAACGGAAAGTAAATAATTAGTTCATTAAATCACATTGATAGTTTAGGATAATCATATTGAGGTAGGTGGATTCTCTCCAACTCTACCATTCTATAACATGGTTGATTAATCTTTTCTGAATATTTTTTTGTTTTGTTGTAACTATTTTTTGGGATTGATTTGAAAACCTATGTGGTTGTGATTTGAAAAGGGTGGGATTTTAATGATGGTATTTTGTTAAATAAATGTTTTATTGTAATTTTATCATAATTTTTTAGTATGTTTTCATGTTTATATGGGATGAGTAATGTTTGTAAGTACTACCATAAAATAATAAAAATGTGGGAATGGTAATGGTTGAAAGTACCAACATCAAATAATGATAATTTGGGATGTATCATGGTTGGAAGCACCACCATCATGTTGGTTAGCATGTGACGGATTGGTGATAGGATTAGTCACCACTCTCATGTAAAGGGAGGTCCATGGTTGAATGTGTTGTTGGTGTGGGTGTGGGTATGAAATGGTTTGACTATTCTAAGGAAAATGATATAGTTATAAATTACTTATCATTATGATTATGTGTATGAAATTTTTTGATGTCTTGGTTCGATTTTCTTATCTTTTTCTCTCTTTTTGACATAAAATTTAATAACCTGTTATTATCCTAAGGGCATATGATGGGAAGTCTTTGAGTAAATCCTACTGAATGTTTTACTCACCCTCTATATGGTAAATTTTGTGAATTTTCAGAAGTCATATATCGAGATATAGGTAAGGATCATGTTTCACAATTCTCTAGTGATGGTACTTGACATATTTGTTTTGTTAATAATGTTTTATCATTAGAGATTCTACATATTGTTTTGGGATGGTGTCACTTTGGTGATGAAGCATTTTTACTGTGATTCTTAGTCATTCTCTTTTGTTTTTTTTATTTACACTATGCTCTGATATTATTTTTTATTGGTATTGTAAAAATTTATGTGGTCTATTATCATATATAATTTAGTCTATTTTGGGATACTGAACGTCTATTAATAGGTTGTGTGTTTTGTAGGGAAAATAGTCCCCCCACTGCCCACTAATTCCCTTGGAATTTATTTCCATCATTTCAATATTGGGGATGTCGCCTAAGGCTAATATAACTTCACCTCTTCCCAATCCAGTAAGTAGGGGTGGGTGTTATAAATGGTGACATTTTTTTTGGCCTGTGGTTTTTATATGGTATTACAATTCTCCAATCCTTGATTTGGGTTGGTAGTAAGGATATAAGACTATCATAACATGAAATTTATAGTATAAAAATATGAACCTAAACATTATATACTAAACTTAATGTTACCATGGTGGTTTGGGAACAAAATTTTTATAACGCACTTTTCGGGGTGTTCTTATCTCATTGTTGTGGTTTTAGTTGATGAGAGTCTCATACCATGCATTATGATAATACTTCCCACTAGGATTTCACTATTCATCAACTATTCAAATGATATTTGAAAAATGAATAAAATAAAATATCTTTGAAATGAGGTTTAACTAATTTTTTCTTACAGTATTGATATGTGTTTATGATGTCTTGGAATTTATTCAAGCCTTTAGATCCTATAGATAAATAGTCTAAATTTTTTATTTTTCTAATTAAAGAAAATTTAACCAGAATGACTTCATATAAACCATCAGTAAAATATCCTTAAAATGTGGTTACACCTGAACTACAGGTGAACCAACAACTTGTCAAACGTATTGTGCAAAGGTTTCACGTTGTTGGTAAAGGAAATTGAAATGAAGAATCAAGGAATTTGAATTATTCTGTATAGTTTTAGAAAAGAATCCAAGGGTGTTTCAAGGGAATTCTAAAACTGAAAATTATAAGTGTTTCTAAATTTAAAAAATAGAATCTTTTATTTTCTAGGTTCACCATAATAGTTGAAAATTAATTTGGAATGGAATATGTTGGAATATCTTACAAGTGAATGGTGGGATTTATTTTTCTAAGATAAAGGTGACAATGGACTTACGTGGGAGTAATTTGAATAATTATTCAATAAAAATATTATATCCCCACACTATCATAATAGAAAAAATAAATGATTTATTTAGCATAAATAAAGAAAAATACACTTTGAAAAAATTTGAAACAAAATTTATGAACTTGGTTCGTTTCTTCAAGAAGGTATCAGCTAGTGAATCCTTGATGGAACACATCTTTGAGTTGGGATTACCACTAGATATTTGATCTAAGATATTTGTTCTTTATATTATTTAATATTCATATATGGTTAATAGGGTGAGAGTGGCTGAAAGATATCTTATTTTTAATTCTATGGGAGGTAGTATTTTTGTTCCCATAGGGACAAGTTTCAACTCTACTAATGAAAAAAATATAAGAAGTGATGTCTATTCTCTTAGAGGTAGTGCACCCCAGGCTCAAACTAAAAAATCAGTTAATTTTACTCTAAAATATGACATTAAATCAGACTATTTCTAGTGAGGGACATTAACACAAAGGAGGAAAGAATGTGCTGAACCACCAAGGAATTTTCACCACTGTGAAATGAAATGCCATATCATGAAGTATTATCATAAAATTTAAAGATCAGTGGGTGGAATAGGATCCACACAACCTCATCCTTATTATACACAAAAAATAGTCCCATTAGACTAGTTTATATCCACAGACATAGAAAAATAGGAAGTTTCCTTGTACACTTTGATTATTTTGTTGGCACATCAGCATGGAAAAATAATATGTCTTGTGATATCTAAGTGAAAAATTTATAGAGTAGTGTAGGATATTCTGAGTGGGAAAACAGGTCCCTCTAGGGTGTGAGGTACCAATCATTTAAACTCCACTCTTATGCTTGTATCATTTGACCCTTTGACATTATATTATTTCTTTTCTTCTTCTGTAGTTAAATAATTTTTATTGAACATTTAAATGATTTCCCATGACTTTAATATCAATACACCACATTTAAATCAAGAGTTTAATGTATTTAAATTCCTATAATGTTCTATTATCATTAATACATTTCACTTTTTTGGTGTGTTAAGGTCCTGGAGATGGATATATTTGATTTTATCTTTGGTATGTATTGGATGGTAAAATGTAAAGACTATATAGGATTCTATTCTTGACATGTGATGCTTACATCCAAGGATAGATCTATAAATATATTCAAGGGATATTGGGATATTAATGCACATAGAGAAGGACCTCAGTGGCCGTAAACAGATAAATATTTGGCCAATTGGAAACAATGACCTTGGAAACTACTGAGGAATCTTTAAACGGAACTCTTCTATTTATAGTAGATAAATACCCAAATTTTTTCCTAAACAATTTATTTAGGTCTCTAGCTAAGTGAAAAATTGAATTAACTATCGATGTACTCTCGAGAACAAGTCCTATTTATTTAACGTATCTAAAATTGATCTACCCTCAGGATATCATCAACTTAGAGTCACAAATGATGATATCTTTAAAACATCATTTTGGTATCACTATTCCTATTATGAATATTTCATCATGATTTTGGTATAACAAACACAACAGATGTTTTCATGGATTTAATGAACCGTATCTCCCTTAGGTAACTCACCTATTTTATTATGGTGTTTGTTGATGTTATTCTAGTTTATTCTGAACGTAGGAATGACCATGATGGGAGCGTGAAAACTGTATAGAAAACTTCTAAGAAAATTGTTTTTATGATGTGTTTTTAGTTGTGAATTATTGATATAAGTAGTTTGTTTCCTAATACATTCCATTTTCAAAGCTAGTATATTTATTGATACTGAAAAGATAGAAGTATTATTCTCTTGGTAGAGGCCAATGAATTTTTTTAAGGTATCTAGATTCTTGGGATTAACAGGTTACTGCCACCAATTTTTGGCATATTTTTCTAGGATTTCTACTACCATGAATATTTTAAAAAGGAAATTTGTTCCATTTATATGGAATAATGGATGTTCGAAATGAATTTTGGAACATAAGAATTGTATCACCTCTCCGCCTATCCTAATTTTACCAGAACCAAGTAACAACTATTTTTTGTATTATGATGCATATGTATCTAGTATTGGTTGTGTTTTCATGTAGAAATATAATATTTTGGCCTATGTTTTAAGACAGTAGTGAGTGTATGATGATAATTATCATGTGCATGAACTGGAATTATCTATAGCTATCTCTTCATTAAAAACATGGTTTCATTATCTATTTGGTGAAAAGTTCACAGTTTTCATTGATCATAAGATGTTGAAATAAAAAATTCTTAGAGGGACTTGAACTAGAGGTAATGAATATAGATGGATTACCTCTAGATTTTTGATTTAAACATGATATACGCACTCGATAAAATGAATTTTTTGGATTATGAGTTGAGTCTGAAATCATATAACAAAGTTGTCCAAGAATCTTGTGACCAATAGAAATTGTTGAAAAATATTTAGCGTATGTATTTAGATTGTTTTTCATGGGGTGAATACATATTTTTCATTTCATTATATCTTATTCTAGATTTGGTAAATATTTTAAATTAATTTTAGTCATCTAATTCTGATTGTATCACCGTTAGGTAAAACCTAAATGGTGGGGGAGACTCTGGATAATGAGAAAATGGATATGACCTCCTTGTTAAATTTTCAAAAATGGATCGCAGTTCCTCATCCTTTCAAGGAAAATATTATTTCAGCATATTACCATATGAAATTAGTTATTCATCTAGGTATTTAAAAAATTCACAATGCAATGAAAGTGCATTTATGGTGGATAGGAATGAAATGTGAGATCATGGAGTGTGTAATAAAATTATTAACTTTCCCATATGTAAAGTAATATCATCAAAGGATATATGATATTTTTTCATCTATGCCTATACCTATATGGAAGTGGGAGAAGATTGTGAAGGATTCTTTCAAATGCCTATAGATAATGTAACACAAAAATGCAGATATATGAGTGGTTGTGGATTAAATAACTAAAATAAAATAATTTTTACCTATAAGGGAATCAAACATGGTAGAGGACTTAGAAAAATTTTATATTCAAGATTTTTTCAGGTTACATGGAGTTCTAACTTCAATTGTATCTGATAGAGACCCCTAATTCACTTATTTATTTTGTATTTCATTACAAAAGGATCTTGTAAATTAACTAAAATTAAGCAGATCATATCATCCTCAAAGATATAGATATTCAGAATTCACTATTCATACATTCGAATATATTCTATGATCAAGTGTTATGGAATTTAGGGGTTCATGGGAGGATCATATGACTTTGGTTGAATTCTCTTATAATAATATTTATCAACAAACAATTCATATGGAACCATTTGATCCTTTGTATGACCTTTATTTTCATTCTCCTTTATGTTTGGTGGAAGTAGGAGATTCCCACATTTTGGACCAATTCTTGAACATTATACTATAGAGAATATTTAGATGATTTTGAATTAGATGGAAATTAAAAAAAATCAAACTGTTTCCATATGAATATAATCATCATAGACCTTTATCTTTTGATGTTAATGACCGTGTTTTCTTGAAGGTGTCTCCAAGATATGGGAATATATTCTTAGTAAAATAATGAAAGTTACTTCCACGGTATATGGGATAGTATGAGGATATATAAAATATTGTCACTATTGCATATTGGTTAGCATTACCACAAAAAATCTATGTTTTTCATAATGTCTTAAATTTTTCTCAACAAAAGAGGTATCACTTAGATCCTAAACATGTGATTTTTTAGGATCATGTTAACCTTGTGATAATTGTAACTTTTATAAATGAACTTATATGGGTTTTGGAGAACTAGTAAGAGAAACATTGAGGGGGATCTTTTTCCTTGGTGTGAATTCTAGGACAGCATGATCAGTTTCAAGAGGAAACTAGGGAAATAGATAATTTTATGTGGGAGAAATGGCCATACTTATTCCAGCTTCCCAGGGATAGAAATCCCAACGGTGGGGAGAATTTAGCACCCCAAATTTGAGTTATACCATTGTTTTATGTGTTTTATTTTATTTTTTTAGTGTTCATTTAATTTAATTGGAAGTGTGAAAAATGGTGTTGGTTGCTATAAAATCATGCATGATTTGTATAAAGGATTCTATAATCTGCCATTATTTCTCACAGAGTTTTATGATGTTTTGGAATTTCTCAATCAGACTCTGATTGCTCAATTTTCACATAGAAGGCCATCAATGGACACCTTCGATAGATTCATATTTGTTTTGTGGGATCTATATGATAGGGCTACTGTTTTTTTCTTGAAAACTGGAACTTCATGATTTTCTTCTCAACAGAAGAAGACTTAATCAAGGCTTGGTCGTGTGTGCCTTATTGCTGCAATGGGTTAAGATTATACCTCCAAATGTGAACATTAGACTATCACATGTAGCAAGACTCCCCTTTGGTGTCAATTTGGGTGAGTTTCTCTAATATTCCCCTAACATTTCAAAACAATTTGATTATTTGGATGCTTGGGAATCTCATAGGTAGGTTCTTATGCTCTAATAGTCTTACCAAGGTGGTGTTCCATCCTGTTATTCCAAGACTATGTGTCTAAGTTGATGTTTCAAAAAATCCTTCTAATTTCATTTGGATTAAAATTGGAGAGGAATATCATTGTAGGAAATTGGTGGTGTATGAATATTGGGTGGAATTTTGTTCCGTCTGCTAGCGATGAGGTCATTTGTCGGTGGCATGTAGATTTAGGTCAAGATAGAATGGGTCTGAGACCATTTGTGCAGATGTGTCCTATAGACAGGGACAAGTGGGTGTGAATATTGATGATATGGTTCATGGTGAACCATAGGTTTGGTAGAGTCATTTACATAAGCTGAATATGGAATTGGGAGGCAAGGGTAAGGGATGTGATAGTAGATACGTACCTAGTTTTGGTGCATGAATGAAGGAACCTACTCAATGAGGTGTTACCTCCAAGAAAGGTAATCAACTAGAGGTCATCCTTTTAGATTCATGGAGGGTGGGGGATTGGTAGGACCTTATTTGACTACTAATACAGCTACTGGCCAAGTAATTATTTAATTTGTGAATACAATGAGTGAAACTTTGAAGTATCCTAATGAGGTTGTAATGGAAATGGTAAATTTAGAGAAAGATACTAAGAATAAGCGGGATGCATATGAAAAAAATGCAAGTTAAACTACACACAGTGTAAATAGTGCGGGCTTAGGGAAGGAAAAAAGTGGGGTGAGACCCTAAAGATCCAGTACAAACAATAGAGTTTGCAATTATTTTCAATGTCTTGAGTTTGATGACCCGTGATAGGATTTAGAGGGGGAAAGTCTTGGGATTTTGCTGCTAATGAGGTCTCTATCACACATAAAACTTTTCCAGACCACCCTACTAGTATCAAGGTAGTGGAGGTAACTGAGGTTCACAATTAGCATGTTGATGGTGAGGCCCCTCTTTTGGTGTGAGTTTCTAATCCATGGTATGGTGGTCTCAACTTGGATTTTCAACATAATCATGATCATAACGAGACTGAGGATGTGGTTTAAGAGTCAAAAGGTTCTTTGGTCTTGCCCTCCATGGAAGGGAGGAAGGGAATTCATAAGGAGAGAAAGGATTATTATACCTTGACTTATCCTATAGAGACATGGTCAATGAAGAAGATGAAATCAAACTATATGGACAAACAGTGTAAGTCAAGTGTTGTGCTTTAGCAATCCTTGGAATTTCACATGTGATAAAAAGAATAAATGGTTGAATAGGTTTTGTCTCTTAATACTACTAAATAATAATCTGATAAAATGATGGGGAGATCAATAAGGATGGCACTCAATGATGATAAATATACCTAGATAGACAAGAATGACCTGATCTTAGTTGGGGGATTTGATAATGGTAAGATCATCCTAGAGGAGTATATTCAGTCTTGTGTAAAGCTGACCTTCTAATTCAAAGATCTTTTTATGGATGAAACATAAACTCTGGTTAGCAACATATCTTGGAAATTATATAGGGGGAATAATTTTGGTAGGCTTAAATTACTCTTTAATGACTAATATTTCCTTTTGTGTTTTAACTCATGGTTTCTCACTTTTTCCTTAAAACTTTTTGAAAAATAAAAAATAAATTTTCATTCAAGATAGTCACATCATGTAAATTCGTTTTCTAGAAAATAAAAATTGAGGCAACATGAATTTTAACATATCATACCTCATGAAAATACATGATGTGAATATGGGTTATACATCATGTAAATCCCCATGCCCAATAATTTTAGATATGGACAACATGTATTTTTTCAATCATCTTATTCTTCTCATTCTTGACCTCTAGGGTTTCCTTAGTAAAATTTTGGTGATATTTGATATCTTAACTCTGGAGACATAGAATATCTGTGTGGTTTCTTGTCGAATAAAATTTTAGAGTTCCATTATTAATTATCTTTTAGCTTCTCTATGGGTTGGATTGCTTGAAATCATGTATCAATGTTTTTATACCCATATATATGGGTTTGGATTTGTTTTGATGAGATCATCCTTGATTTTGGTAAAGGAACTTGGGGAAAAGGTTTAATTCCTAGAACCATCTTGGATCCTTTGACCAAATCATATCAAGGTAGGTGGATTTTATCACACTATATTGTTATTGAACTTATTGGATTGATCTTTTCATAATCATGTTTTTCATGAGATATAAATATTGTTTGGAATTGATTGGAAATACCTATTTATGTGATTTCAAAAGGCTGGGTTTTGAATGATAATTTGAGAAGAATCATGTTTGTAAGAACCCTTTTCAAGTTAGTCACCAAGTGATATCTTGGTGCTAGGATGAACCACCACTCATGAGAATATGGATTTCCATGTTTTCATGCATTTTATGTGTGCATGATTGTGAAATGGATTGATTGTGCTAATGGAAATGAAGTGGTATTAAAATAATTGTATTCACATTTATTTATATGAAATATAATTATGACTTGGTCTGATTTTCTTATCTACTTCTCTCATATTTTTATAAAATATTATAACCTATTCTTATCCTAGTGGTGGGTGATGATAATTTTTTTCAGAAATCCTATAGAGTGTTATAATCACCCCCTTCTTGGAAACATTTGTGTTTTATCATCTTTTTTCTACTGATATACAAGTAAGGGTTATGTTTCACAAATCTCTAGTGGTAGTCCTTGACATCATGTTTTGATTACTAAATTTGAGCATGGAATTTTCTAGATATTGGTCTAGGACGTTGTCACTTTGCTACTGATGAATTTCTACAGGGAGTCTTATTATTGAACTATTATTTATTTTTTTCTGATGTACTGTGATTTTATTCTGTATTGGTATTGAATTGTGTTATATGGTTTATTCTCTTGAATAATTTAGTTTATTTTGGTATTTTTATGTCTATTGATGGGTTGTTTTTTTCATGGTTAATCATAACCCACTGTCTCTAATTCTTTTGGAATTTATTTCCAGCCTCTAGTGTCTTGGGGATGTCACCTAAGTCTAGTACCACTTCTCCTCTTCTCAATAAAATGAGTAGGGGTAGGGTGTTATATAGATTACATGGGACCACATACCTCAATATGGATCCATACATACATATAAGAAAATCTGTGTAGCTCTTTATGAGTCCATCCAAGACTACACTACCTCCATCAGTCACCATAAGTTCTTAACTCATGACTGAGAATTCCAATTTAATTGATTATAACTAAATAATAATTAATTAATCACTAAAATAAAACTCACAAAATAATTCAAAAGTCATAGTGGATGAATAACTCAATTGGTATCATCGCCAAGTCGGAACCATGACCAACCACCCTTATAAGGTTCAAAAAACTAATATGTCATCATCTATGAAAAAATACCAACAAGGAAATGGGAATTTAAAGGATAATTTAATATTGTTAATTTAGAATATAAAGGATAAACCAATTGAGTGATGTGCCTTACAGTAATGTCAGACAACAAGTCTTGGAACACTCCTTGCGCACTCTTGAACTGAATCCATGAAAAATAACCAATAAAATTCCAGGATATGATAGTTGATCCAATTCAATTTGACCAAGAACTGTAGAAGAAATCTCTAGATTATTTATCATCAATGAAGATTAAATAAATAGAACACATTCATTTTCACTATAAATCCTATAGCCTTACTGATAATAGGCCCCATCCTTTATGGACAATTCCACCAAGATTCACTGGAATTGTCATAAAATTATATAATTGGATCATGTTAATGATAAAAAGATGATGAAGCTGGAAAATTGTAACCAAGTTCATAGATAATGGAGAAATAATGGATTTATAAAGTTTAATAATTACTAAGAGGAACTATCCACATCAAATGATACATCAATCCATTGGGGCCTGAGGAAGAGAGATCTATGACTGGATTAAAACATAGTATTTCTCACAGAATTTATAACGGATCTCACGTAGATCCATCCTACTTTGAAGGAGTATCATGGAGGTGGTGGAAATATTAGATAATGGATATAATTTTATCCAGTTTTTAAATGGTAGAAAATTTTTTAAGGGCATATCAGGGCACGAAATACGTAAGGATCACTAACTAAAAATATTCCCATCAATACCCATTGACTAGATACTCAAGGTCTATTGGAAATTAAGTGGTCCATCATCCACCATATTCCGGATCCCTTTCCTTCCCCTGAGTACTTATAGGTATAAAACCTACTTCACATCCCAATGGATACTAGTGGGAGCCACAGGGTACCCAGTGACTGTAGAATCATCCCAACTACATTGAGATTCCTTCACATATCTCTAAAGATGCGAGTCAACCACTAATCTTTCATTCAAGTAGAAATAAACCTATTAATGTTGATTAAAAATAAATAATCTCATTCTAACTCCTAGTTCTATGAATAATCTCTCCATCAGTAAAAAATGTGAAATTCTATCTAATGTTATCAACTTATGATGATGTTGTATATTATAGGTACAACCATTTTATATATTCTTTTCATCCAATGGAAAATCAAAGTTACGATAATTCCTATGTATGGACTACCATAACCATAATGATACATTTTTATTTTTTCATTACCACCTCTCAATGATGGTTATATTTATAGATTTGATGAATATTTATGATACTTATAAAATAATTATGATTCTGAAAATATATGTTATTTTTTACCTCCCTTCCATTACCTATATTGAAAAATGAATACATCACATATGCATATATATGGACTACAATATAAAATAAGGGATGTAATTTATTTTTCACCGCCACCAGAATTGGTCAGTTATAAAACTGAATGTAATGAAAAAATATTATATTTATGTCATAATTAATAACATGGATATGATGAAATATAATGAAATAATATTTCCCTCTACGAATAAAATAACTCTTGTTTCTTAATATATATTTTATCATGTTTTATAATATATGAACATAGTAAGAATATTAATTTTCATTCCACATAATTTTATAATATCTAACCCTATAATTAGGAATAGTACAAGGATATAAACACTAAAGAATAATGAGATCACAAATGGGGACTCAATTGGATTTAATTCTCCCTTGAAGATCTTTCAAGCAATATTTACTATAAAATGAATGAGAAGATTAGTGTATTGGTAGTCATTATCAAAGGATTTTTAAGAACCTTTTTGAGTGATGTATTTAACATTGAAGTGTGTTGTCTATGGTGCATATATATATATATATTGGTAAATTTGATTATTTAGGTATTATGACCATTATTACTATTGGGGAATTATTATCATAGGTCAATATGGTCATTAAGAATTATGATCATTGTTTTAAAATCCCTTATTAAGTGAACATTGACATTTTACTGTGAATATGAAGAAATAAACATTGTTTAATACCCGTAGGAACATTCCTTATGAGGTTCACTTATCTGGGATTAGGAGGGAAGTGGTGTCACTGGGCTTTTACCCTAACCAAACCCAAGCTGATATTTAGTAACTGATACATGTGAAGGACCATTTATGAAATAATTTCAAGTTAGTATAGATCAATACACAAGCAATATTTGCTGAAGAACCCCAATAGACTAGTACCATCACATACCCTACCATTATCACATATTCTAATCTAATACGGTGTTATGTATCCACCCCCATGATTTTTATTTAGTTGAAACTTATTTTTAAAGGAAATAGTGGTAACTATAATAATTTTTATTTTTAATTTATCTTATTATAACATCATTATATCAAATAAAATATTCATTAAAACATAATATAAGTATGATAAATTAGATTTTTAATACAAAGAAACAAAAATTATTATTTCTTAAAAAATATTTTTTTCTATTTAAAAGTTATATTTATGAGATATATAAAATTACTTTAAAAAAATTAATTTCATTTTTGAACCATCAAATATAAATTATATTGGGGTGTATTTATGGTAATTTTCTAAAAAAGTTGTTTTTTGGGGTAAATATTAAAAAATCAGATTTTATGAAATACCATAACCCTCATGTTATAATCATAATCTCATCAGGACTTTAAATTTCGTAATCCTTTTTATTTGATCAAAAATTTATTGAAGGAATATACATATATAAAATGTTTTGCTTATTGAAACCCTTTCCTAGAATTTTTCAATCACAATTTTATCTTTCCTTTTTTTGTTTTATAGGTGTATCATATTAAAAATATTTTCTTTCAATTTTGAAAATTTAATCACGTGAAATATATTGAACATTTTAAATATTAATTTCAAAATAAGGTAATAATGTTTTCATTTTATTAGGCATAAAAAATCTACCAAGGTAAAAAAGAGTGTTACCAAAATAAAGGTAAAAAACATAAACAATGAAATTAAATGATAGAGGGATAAAATAAAAAAAATAAACATAGTTTCATTGAGGTATTTCACAACCATAACCAAAATTTTCGAAATTAATTATGAAAAAATATTGATTGAAATTAATGCCACCCAAAATTGGTGAGCCTTGATAACAAAATAATTATTATTTTAACCATTAAAATCACCCCTCCGCAAGTATAAATACCCACCCATTATACCCAAAATATCCACTTTAAATCCACTAAGAATGAATCTTGTATCATTCCCCATCTCAGGAGTCTTTCCAAGGTTGTTCTAAGGCTCTAAGGAGTCTCTCTCTAGCTCTAAGTATCATCATCTCAAGGTAATGGATTCTATTCCTCTCTCCATTTATTCAGGTATTTTCTTTTCATTGAGACTTTTTATTTTATAATTGGTTATGTATTCATAATTATATAATCATTAAATTAAAATAAAAATGATTCCTTATAAATGTTAAATTTCTTTTACCACCCATTAAACCTGTAACACCCCAAGGTTTTGAAAATAAATATAGAATGCTATTTTGCCTCTTCTGTGTTTTGAATTTCAACAAATGGTCATCTAGAGTTGTGTTCAGTAATTCATTTGGATTATGATAGAACAAACATGATTTTTGGTGAAGAGTAAAATACCCTTATGAATAGTAATATGAATAGTAATATGCCCCTTGAATAGTAAATAATATTATTATTTTATTTTCTTAAGGAAATATGATAATGGGATCTTAATTAATTTTTCAATGTCACATAAAACTAATTGCACTTCAAGATTGTTATTTTTTGAATAAACTATAACCTTATTTAAAAATTAAATTAATAATATTTAGAAAATTATTTTTGAAAAATGGATTTCACTTTTTAATTCTACACATTGAAAAATGGTAGGGGTGAATTTTTGAGATTTTTCTAAAATTCTAGGATTATTTATGGATAGTGAAATACGATAAAATATCGTATATACAAATTATCATTTAAATATTCTAATTATGACATCATATGTGATGTAAGGACACTTGGTTCAAACTCACATGCCAGTTTTACTATTAGGGGTCACATGAAACAATACTATTGGTTTTCTTGAGGGAAATAATAAAATAATGAATTAAATATTCAAAATTTACCCCTCTCCTCCACTATAAAACCCCCCACCAAAACCTCTTCTCTTCACTCCTCTAAGCCTTGAAGCTCCTAAAAGTTCTGCCCAATTAACCTTCCCTATTATCTACCCACGTCCAAGAATCTTTTGGTCTTGCCAAAAGACCAAAACCCCTTCCCTTAAGGAGTTTCTCAAGGAGGTTTTTTCAAGAGGTAAAGTACCCTTCTTTTTCATTTGGTTTCATTTCAATTTATCTTCTTTTGTTACCCTCTCCTCATATCCTCTATCCAAATGATCATTATAACACCAGTAACATCTATATAGTGGATTTATATCATGTTACTGGAAGAACCGTCATAAATATTCTTACTCCCTCCCTTTTATTTTATAAATGAAATTGACATCCATGACGTTCTGATTTATAACCTTCATGGACAACGAAGTTTCATTCTTCAATTTCATCTTCATTACTGGTCATGGAACCATATTCATGGTTGAAACAGACTATAATATATGTGTTATAACCTAATTAATATTAATGAACCATAATATGTACATATAATTAAGTTATATGACAAAAGTAGTTCATAATATTCCAAATACCATTGAATAATCAAAGTGGTGGTCATCTAATGATTCATCCTCATTCCGTGTAACCAAATGATGGAAATGAAAATTAACAATTCTGGATGTTCATAAATAATATTTAATTTCAATTCTGTATATTTACATCCATTCCACTTCATTACTTAAAATCAAGTGGACCAAATATGAAAATAAAGGAAACGAACACTCCAGAATGACGAAATTCAATACAATAACCTGTCAATAAAAACCTAAATGAACTAACCAAAATTATGGTAAACTAAATACATATCTAATAGGTTATTAAATAAGTTATTAACAAATATAATTTCATATTCCATGAGCTTAAGTACAAGAGAGGAACACGTTTGGAGTTAAGTTAAGGGTTTTTTCACCCGAACTTCCATTTTCATTCAGGATCCTTTCATTGTCTAATTACCTCAATGAAATTATTATGTATTGTTATGTACTAATCATATATTCTGTGTGATTATCATATATATGTGTATAAACCATAACCCTTCCTTATTTTATGGATAGTTACACATTTTTAAAGGAACTTTTAAAGTTGTTTCCAAAATACAAGCCCTATCCAAGGGAATTTCTCAAATTCATTCCTATTTTAAAGAGGACTCTATGATCTGTTTTTGGAATCCTTTGTCTTTATAAAATTACTCATTTTATTATGAAAATACTATCTTACCTCAATTCTGGTTTTAAACAAATTTTTTTCCAAAAGAACTCTTTTTTTTTAAAATAAAAGAGTATTTATCTCAAGAATTGCTTAATGATTTTATAAGAGTGTTTTCATCTAATTCAACACTCTTGTTGATTCCATGGTATTATTGGGTTTAATAATTTCTAAATTCATATACCATATTTTATTTAATGGTTTATTACTAACTCTATTGTGGATTATCTGTCCAAAAACCATTCACCATATTATTCCGAATGGTTAGTGTTTATGTTCAATAATTGGGGAATGTTAGTTACATTTCATATGATAGTTTCAATATGAATGTATATGTTGTTTATGTTTATCCCCACTCATATGAGGAATGTATTGGAATTATTATGTGATGGGTGGGGCCCTCTATATCCCCTAGATGCATTGGTAGGTCTCATGAGACAACTAGACAAGGAATTAGATGAGGCCTTTCCCAATGTGATATGGATTTTGGCCAAGGCCTTAGTCATTAGACGTCTTGGCCGAGGCCTTGAAAAAATGTTTCAGAATGTCCTATATTATGTATTCCATCATTATGAGTTCATCTATTGATATTTAATGTGGTTATTTGACTAGTATAATACCAATGATTATGTTTTATTATGGAATTATTTACTCAGCTCATATTCCCGCCATGATGTGTTCAAGTTTATTATTAAAGGCATGTGTTTTTAATTATTCACCATGTCTAATAGTTGTATTATCTTCCGCTGTATTGCTTACTCTTACTGAGCGTTTGGGCTCACCCCTTTCTTATGTTTAAATTTCTCAGGACATGAAGTAGTATTTTATGAATGACTTGCAAGAATAATCTATGAGATGTGATGACTCTAGTGCAACAAATTAGTGTTGTTTTTCCTTTACTTATGTAACGTTAAACTTATGTATATAACTTGTTTCCAATTACACTAAACTACTTGGTCCTTCGGGATTCGTATTCCTTGTATGTATTCCAACGTAATCAAATAAGGAACCAACTCCGGGAAACTGGGGTCAAGTCCTTATAGTTGGTATCAGAGGAAGTTTAGTAGCATACTTGGAAACTAGATTTAGAAAACATAGAATTATGGAAGAGTCCCTAAGTTAGTCTTTGAGGATATACATACAATAACATCCTAGTATTTTTGTATGAAATAGATTATATGAATCTTTCAAGCAATACATCCATGTCTGGATATGAGCCGGTAGGGGCGGCTCTGGCACAGATGTATCTAGGGGTAAAACCTGAAAACACCGCTTTGAGCTAGAATCGAACGGGAACTGGTGAACGAAAACGGGACTTGCTACACTCTTGGTTATTAAACTCCCGAGGGATATGCATATGATATTTCCCATTTTATTTACAATCCATTATTAAGGATTTAAATGTAAAATATTCCTCAAAGAACCCATATTTGTCAATATGGGAGTATCCATGAGTAGGATCTCAATTTTTCTGAGTATTTTTAAGTTAAGATTATACATTATGATTCATAACCAAATCTAGTGTATGCCATTATCTATATATGAAACCTAGTGGACGGAATGTAAATCGCACGAATGCACATGTCCCCTGTAAGAATTTTCCTCTAATGCAAGATAATGATGTTGGATATGGTGTTGTGACTGGTGCTGAGAAATATATAACTATACTGGGACAACTTACTCAGGCTATGAATAATGACCTTACCCGTATGAAGCATTGGGATCCACCATGTGGAGGAGCCATGCTAGATCTCATTATGCGACAACAACCTTCATCGTTCAACGGGACTACAAACCCATTTGTAGCAGAGTAGTGGATATGTTCCCTTGAGAAGATATTTCTCGCCTTGGGATGTAATGAAAGAGAGAAGGTTGTCATGGCAGTATATCATCTATCGGGAGATGCGGGTCAGTGGTGGTCATTAATCCAAAACACAAAGGAGGAGAAAGAGATAGAAGAGATGGAATGGAGGTATTTTAAGGAAATCTTCTTAGAAAAATATTTTCCCCATGAGCAACGAACAGATATGGAGAGAAAATTATTGAATTTGAGGTAGAAGGAAGATTAAAATGTTATAAGGTACGAAGCTAACTTCACAAGATTAGCCAGACATTTTTTAGACTATATACGAAATCCAAGGAGAAAAATTGATCGATTCTTTGATGGTTTAAAGCCATTCCTCCGGCGGGAAATATTCTCCAAAAGTTTTTCATCATATGACGATATAGTTTCATGTGCCATCAAGACAAAAAAGAATTCTCTAAGTCTTATGACTTTAAGGGAAAGAAAGAAAAGAAGAGGGCTTCTAAAAACCATGGGAAAGGAAATAAGGAAATATGGAAGAAGGGAAGAGTTGAATTTCCACTATGTGACAATTGTGGAAAGAAACACTCTAGTGAGTGCTTAAAAGTAAAATGATTATGCTAAAAATGTGGTCAGAGAGGCCATGTTTCTGGTGATTGCAAGGGGAATAAGGATGTCAATGATGTTCTATGCAATAGTTGTTGGGAGATAGGACACTATGCTAATTATTGTCCAAAACGTCAAGGAAATATGAAACAGAAAAGGCCAAGGAATCAGGGACAAGCTTATGAAATCACAACTGTAGAGGTTGAAGTTCCTAATGACGTGGTGGCAGGTACTTTATTTGATTCCTCAAGTTTAGCCAATGCTTTATTTGATTCTGGATCATTGCATTGTTTCATATCTTCCCAGTTTTCTATGAAAATTAGATATTTCCAATTTTATTTAACAAGGGAGTTTTCAGTAAAAACACCTAAGGTAATTATCATTGCTACAAAGTTTTGTGAATCAGTTCCCATTAATAAAGAATATAAATTTTCTTTATTTTCTAATCTTATTAGCATACCCATGATTGAATTTGACAAAATCCTCAGTATGGATTGGATTTCGGAACATGATGAAAAATTTTATAGTAAGAAGAAGGAGGTTACACTTTTTGATGAAGATGATAAAGAACACCTTATCTTTTGAGAAGAATTGTCACCACCTGATTCTTATCTAGATCCACCCGTAGTAGCTCAACTAAATTCAATTATTGGGGAGGAAGAAAATGAAATAACTGCGGGTGAGGAAAGGGATGCTCAAATAGAGGATGTACCTATTGTGAGATAATATGTTGATGTGTTTCCTGAAGATTTACCTAGACATCCTCCGGAATGAGAAATTGAGTTTTCCATTGATTTAATTCTTGGTTCAAAGCCCAAATTGAAGACCCCTTATAGAATTTCCACTGTGGAAATAGTGGAACTAAAGAAACAACTAGAGGAATAAAGTAATAATGGATTTATTCACCCTAGTGTTTCTCCATGGGGATCCCATGTACTTTTTGTTAAGAAGAAAGATGGATCTATGAGGTTATGTATCGACTACAAGGAGATCAATGATATATCAATAAGGAACAAGTATCCTATACCTCGAATTAATGATTTATTTGACCAACTACATGGAGCTCAATTCTTTTATAAGATTGATCTTCGATCCGGATATCATCAGTTGCGTGTGAGGAAGGAAGATATTCCAATGACAGCATTTCAGACCAGGTATGGGCATTACGAGTTTACAGTAATGCCTTTTGGATTGACTAATGCACCCTCTATCTTCAAGGATATAATGAACATAGTTTTCAATGAATATCTCGATGATTTTGTAGTGGTATTTATTGATGATATCTTGGTATACTCCAAAATCAATGAAGATCATGAAAATAACTTGTGCATTATTCTGAAGACTCTTAGAAGACATGAATTATATGGGAAGTTTAGCAAGTGTGAATTCTGGATTCAAAAGATTTATTTTCTTGGCCATATTGTCTCAAAAGATGGAATTCTAGTTGATCCCTTGAAGACAAAGGCAATCCAAGATTGTCCCACACCAAAAAACATAACTGAGGTATGCATTTTTATTGGCTTAGAAGGTTATTATTGGCGTTTCATGCAGAATTTTGCCCGACTGGCTAACCCACTAACGAAGCTCACACGTAAAGTGGTTAAATTTTTTTGGACAAAATATTGTGAAGTATGTTTCGAAGAACTGAAGATAATATTATTCAATGCTCTTATATTGACTCTACCATCAGGGAATGACAGGTTTGTTATTTATAGTGATGCTTCAAACAAAGGACTTGGTTGTGTCCTTATGCAAAATGCTAGGGTTATTGCTTATGCATCACGACAACTAAAAATTCATGAGAAAAACTATCCTACTCATGATCTTGAGTTATCTACTGTAATCTTTTCTTTGAAGATATAGAGACATTATCTCTATGGTAAAAATGTGAGATTTATACTGATCACAAGAGTTTGAAGTATATTTTCTCACAGAAATAACTCAACATGAGGCAAAGGAGATGGCCTGAACTACTCAAGGATTATGATTGTACGATACACTACCTCCTGGGGAAGGAAAATAATGTAACGCCCCGACCCCAGTTACCCAGAGTCAGTGCATTATTACGTAGCATTTTCATGATCAGAAAAGATCAAGTCTCAAAAGACCGATTAGTTTAGTAGCCTTAGAAACACTAGATACATTCATAAATGTTACATTAAATCATAAAGTGAAAATATACAATAACATAGTCTCCATATTCCACACTCATATCCCCTTCAGTCTATCCCTATAGGTCAGTCATAAAATATTTCTTCACGTCCTGGGAAAAATAAAACATAGAAAGGGGTGAGCTCAGGTGCTCAGTAAGGATAACAATATAGCGGAAACTTTAATAAACAAACATAAAAATTTAAGGT
Organism: Viscum album; assembly: GCA_963277665.1. Lineage (NCBI taxonomy): Eukaryota > Viridiplantae > Streptophyta > Magnoliopsida > Santalales > Viscaceae > Viscum > Viscum album. The sequence continues at coordinate 245,356,239 of OY728160.1, read as the reverse complement.
AATGTATAACTAAAATGAATTCCTTTTAAACTTGAATTTAAGCATAATAAGGCAAAAATAAAATGAAATAATTCCATTTACTTATTCACATTGATATTCTACTAGTAGAATAATCACATGCAATATCAATAACCACTTTCATAATGATGGAATGCATAATGTCAGACTGTCATAACCACGTAGACAATGCCTCGTGCCAGGACTACAAATAATATTTTGTCAAGGCCTCATTCCAAGACACTAGTTTGTCTCATGACACCTACCGATGCATCGAGGATCTATAGAGGGCTCCACCCATCACTTACTAAGTCCAATGCATTCCTTATATAGAAAGGTTTAAACATATCATAAACCATAAGATAATCGTATCACATAAAACATGCATAAAGGAAACATAACATTTCCACATTTCAATCACAAGATATCAATACAACACGTTGATATAATAAAACCATTTTCAATACCAAAATAATAGAAAAGTAATACATGGTATTTATTTTTCATTTTAAAAAATGTTGTGGCTTGTAGAGGAAGCCGAAACTCAAATAATGGTCACAGTGGCAGAGAAGTCGTTGTCGCCGCATACATAAGACAAACAATTCCTTTTGTCATTTAGTAAAAATTCTTCATATAAAAATATTCCTTTTGAATAAAAGTAAAAGTCAAAGTTGTTTATACACCATATAAAAGAAAGTTGTGTATAAAACAAAATATGCCTCAATGAAAGGAGATTGAGACGAAGTCCCTTACCTTGTGTCCGGCATGACTCGATTGTTCTTTAATCTCCTGAATAATAAACTATAGTTCATTTATATTTTCTTAAGAACCTTTTTCAAGTTCATTATTTTTTTTACATCACTTATTACCATGTTATGAACATTATGTAATCATTTAATTTAATAACAGTCGTTTTGTCGATCCTTGGTACTTGAGTCGAAAATAAACTTCTTATAATTACAAGTTGTGTATGTGGTAAAATATCCATTATATCCAGAATTATATTCCTGATTTAGATTTCATATATATCATATATATCCATTATATACATGCATTTATAATATTACATAACATTTAGAGGTAAGAAATGAAATGCACCGTTCATGGAGACGGTAAGCCGTACGTACGCATGAACGCTACTTTCATTTCTATTTCATATTTAATAGAATGAAATCATAAGTATATAAAGGTATATTATAATTCTAGTATAATGTATGATATCATTAACTTCATCCCTTATACGTCCCACATATGGCATTAACGATTCAAATCACATTGAGGGGGCGGTAGTCCGCACTTCCTAAAATGAAACTATCGTGTTTACCCATAATGGAAACCATAAAGGTATGTCATAAATTAAAAATAAAGAAGAATAAAGAATACATAAAAATAATATATATCATATATAATTATAGTTACATCTTAATGGCCACCATGGAAGGTGTTAAAAGAAGATTGAACAATCATCGTTTCGTGAGGCAGTAATTCACCACCCACAGAAACAGTATGTTCTTTAACAATTAGACGGAGGTGTGTGTAAGTGTAAATAAAATCCTTCTCATAAAAACATCCTAGTATATTAAATATACTTGTTCTTTTACAAAATAATGGAAAAAATGGTTTAAGGGGATGGAGAATCAAAATAAAACAAAATAACATAAGAGAAGACATTACCTTAAAATCGGGTAACTCTTTTTTATTTGAGCCAAAGGCTTCCTTGGGAAGACTTATTCCAAAATTGAGGCTTATAAAATTAATATAGTGAAGTTGAAAGAGTATTTGGGCAGTGTTTGGCTAAGCAAAATGGCTTTGAAGGTTTGAATAAGGTGGTAGAGGTGGGGGCCTTTTATAAGAGGAGAGGAGGGGCTCTTTGGGAAAGATTGAAATGTTACTTTATTGTGAAATGATTTTCGGATTTTAAAGGTCCAAAAATGATATATTTCGAGGATAAGGTGATAAGGGTTCGAAATACACCCATCCAATAGGCTTTATACAAGTTTAAGTCATATATTTTACCTTATCTTTTCATTTTATTTAAATTTTTCATTAATGAGGTAATCACTGCATCATCATGGTGTCATAAATAAATTTATTTATTTAATGTCTAAAAATTATAAAAAAAATAACATGATGTAGGAAATAATTTTAGATTTAAAATGACTATCCATAGTCTAATAGAACATTTATTTAGACAAAACTAAAATTATTTTACTTAGGTGTTACATTCTTTGGTTATATTTTCCTTTCTTTAAAAAATAAAATGATAAAACGTCACTATCACACAAAAGTGATTCCATGGGGTACCTAATTTGGAACAAGGTATCCCATGGTCTTCAATGACACAACCAATAGAATTATGACACATGTTGGGGTCGTTTTTATTTTTATGATATTATTTTATTACCCTTAACTACCCGATTACTAATTAATCATGATAATTAAAGATAATTGCCGTCGTTACTATTCATAATGTCCAAAAACAAAAGAGTCTTAATTACATAATTTGGACCTTATGATTCCAAATATGGAATCTATTTTACCAAATTACAGACATAGAAATATCAGTAATTAATTTAAAAATAATTCTCATTGTCAAAACCAAAGACGGGTTTTTAAGAAGTAAAATTTATCAAAAGATTGACTTGTTTTTTACTTCTAATTGAAAATTGAAATTAATTACAATGAACAAAATTGTATTAAGTGATAAAAAAATAATTCAATTATACTTTAAAAAAATTAAAATTAAAATCTAACTATATAAATAAATTGGATGAAAAGGCAGTTTTGAATTAAAATACAACATTTTTCACTATTCATTAAAAATGAACATTATCAGAAAAATACAAAAAATTCACCCTATGCTATATTTGATAACCAAAATTAAAAAATGATTTCCATTTTACCAAATTCAAAACATATAAGTTTCATTAATAAATTATATAGTTAATTCCCATTTTCCAAATAAATAGCGTGTTTTTAAGAAACAATATCTATCAAAAGATTGACAATTGTTTATGTCCAATTTCAATGTGAAATTAATTATAATGACCACCATTGGATAAAATGGTAAAATTAAATTATAATTATAATTTAAAACCACTCAATGATATAATTTATCACTATAAATTATTTTTATTAAAAAAGATGATTTTAAGTATTTTTACTATTCATTGAAAATTGGATGTTCTCAGAAAAATACCAAAAAATTCAACTTAGGCTAATTTAGATATTCCGAATCCAAAAATGAAGTCCATTTTGAAATATAAAATTTATATAATTCAAAAAGTGGGTATTACTATTCATAACAGCTACTTGATTGGTCGTGGTGTGTTAGAATCTCGAACTTGCGTACAATGCAATCTATTGCATTATTGAAAGAGAAGTGTATCATGGAAGCTTGGGGTGTTACAAATAAGGTTGCAGATTCCTTGAGCAGAAAGGATCATGGAGTTTTGGGAAAGATGATAGTTGAAAGGGATCCTATTTTCATGGATCTAGTAAAGATGGATATGGGAATAACCATGGAAGGTGAAACATCAATGCTTTCTCAAATGGTTGCCAAACCATCTTTACTAGAAAGGATAAAAAATTCTCAGGCTGATGATGGGGAGTTTCAAAATAAGATTAAAGATGTGAATGATGGGATATTGAGTGAATTCGTATATAAAGATGAAATTTTGAAATTTGGGAAGAGACTTTGTGTTATCGATATGCCTGATCTAAAAAGGGAATTGTTGGATGATGTTCATATTTCCAATTTCTCTATACACCCTGGAAGCACTAAGATGTATGGAGATTTGAAGGAACATTTTTGGTGGGACAACATGAAGAGGGATATTGCTGATTTTGTGTCAAGATGAATGGTTTTTTAATAAGTGAAACCTGGAAGGCAACAGCCTGGAGGTGTATTGCAACCTCTTCCCATACCTGAGTGGAAATGGGATAATATCACGATGGACTTTGTCATGGGACTACCAAAGACTCTTAGAAGGAACGATGCAATATGGGACATTATTTATCGTCTTACCAAGTCATCCCATTTTCTTGCTATAAGAGAAGATCTACCACTTGAACGTCTAGCAAGACTATATGTTAATGAAGTTGTGAGACTTCATGGAGTACCCCTATATATTGTTTTTGATCGTGATCCATGTTTTACATCAAGATTCTGGAAAAGTCTTCAGAAGGCCCTAGATATTGATCTTTGTTTGAGCACTGCCTACCACCCACAAACTGATGGGAAATCATAACGGACTATTCAAACATTGGAAGACATATTGAGGTCTTGTTCACTTGATTTTCAAGGCATGTGGGATCAGTATTTACCTATTGTAGAATTTTCCTACAATAATAGCTTCTATTGAAGTATACATATGGCACCCTATGAAATATTATATGGGAGGCGATGTCGTACAACAACTTTCTGGGATGATATTGGTGAAAGAAAGCTCGTGGGGCCAGATTTTGAAGAAACAATGGAAAAGGTGAAGATTATCCAAAACCATATCAAAATAGCTCAAAGTAGGAAAAAGAGCTATGCAGATAACCGAAGGAAGGATTTGGAGTTTCAAGAAGTTGATCACATTTTCTTAAAGGTATCTCCATGGAAGTGTATTATACGATTCGGTAAGAAGGTAAAATTAAGTCCCTGGTACATCAGGCCTTTTGAAATTCTGGAACGAATTGGAGTCATAGCTTACCGTTTGGCAATCCCGCCAAGTCTCTCTCAGGTTCACAATGTGTTCCATGTGTCAATGTTAAGAAAGTACATGCCAGACCCAACACATGTACTCACTTATGAAGAAGTGGAACTTGAGCCCGATATATCTTACTGTAGAGAGACTATCAAGATTCTAGATACTAGAGAACAAGTATTAAGAAATCGATGACTCCTCTGGTGAAGGCTCTATAGAGGAACCACAGGATGGAGGAAGCAACATGGGATCCTGAGGAGCTTATGTTAAAGACATACCTGAATATTTTTAGGTAATATTCTGTGAATTTTGAGGACGAAACTTTTGTAAATAGGGGAGAATGTAACACCCAAAGGTTTTGAAAATAAATATAGAATGAAATTTTTCCTCTTTTGTGTATTGATTTTCAATAAATGGTCATCTAGAGTTGTGTTCAGTAAGTCATTTGGAGTCTGATAGAACAAACTTGATTTTTGGTGAATAGTAACATACCATTATGAATAGTAATATGAATAGTAATATGCCCCTTAAATAGTAAATAATATTATTATTTTATTTTATTACGGAAATATGATAATGAGATCTTAATTAATTTTTCAATGTCACATAAAACTAAATGCACTTCAAGATTGTTATTTTTCGAATTAACAGAAACATTATTTATTAATTAAATTAATAATATATAGAAAATTATTTTTGAAAAATGGATTTCACTTTTGAATTCTACATGTTGAAAAATGGTAGGGGTAAATTTTTTGGATTTTTCTGAAATTCTAGAATTTTTTATGAATAGTGAAATACGATAAAATAATGTATATACAAATTATCAGTTAAGTACACTAATTATGACATTATATGTGATGTAAGGAAACTTGGTTCGAACTCACATGACATTTTTACTATTATTGGTCACATGAAACAATACTATTGGTTGTCTTGAGGGAAATAATAAAATAATGAATTAAATATTCAAAATTTACCCCTCTCCTCCACTATAAAAACCCCCCACCACTTCCTCTTCTCTTCACTCCTCTAAGCCTTTAATCTCCTCAAAGTTCTGCCCAATTACACATACCTAGTCTCTCCCCACATCCAAGAAGCTTTTGGTCTTTCCAAAATACCAAAACCCCTTCCCTTAAATATTTTTTCAAGGAGGTTATTTCAAGAGGTAAAGTACCCTTCTTTTTCATTTGGTTTCATTTCAATTTATTTTCTTTTGTTATCCTCTCCTCATATCCTCTGTCCAAATGATCATGATAACTCCATTAACATATATATACTGGATTTATATCATGTTAATGTAAGAACCATCATAAATATTCTTACTCCCTCCCTTTTACTTTATAAACGAAATCAACATCCATGAGGTTCCGATTTATAACCATCGTGGATGACGAAGTTTCATTATTCAATTTCTTATTCATTAATGGTCATGGAACCATATTCATGGTTGAAACTGGAAATAATATACTTTTTAAAACTTAATTAATATTCAGGAACCATAATATGTACATATAATTAAGTTATATGACAAAACTAGTTCATAATATTCCAAATACCGTCGAATAATCGATGTGGTGGTCATCTAATGATTCATCCACATTCCATGTAACCAAATGATATAAATGGACATTAACAATTCTGGATGTTCATAAATAATATTTAATTTCAATTCTGGAAATTTACATCCATTCCACTTCATTACTTAAAAGCAAGTGAACCGAATATGAAAATAAAGGAAACGAACACTCCAGAACGGCGAAATTCAATAAAATAACTTGTTAATAAATACATAAATGAACTAACCAGAATTATGGTAAACTAAATAAATGTCTAATAGTTTCTTAAATAAGTTATTAACAAGTATAATTTCATATTCCAGGAGCTTAAGTACAAGATCGGAACATGTTTGGAGTTAAGGTAAGGGTTTTTTCACCCGAACTTCCATTTTCATTCGGGATACTTTCATTGTCTAATTACCTCAATGAAATTATTATGTATTGTTATGTACTCACCATATATTCTGTGTGAGTATCATATATATGTGTAAAAACCATAAACCTTCCTTATTTTATGGATATTTACACATTTTTAAAGGAACTTTTAAAGTTGTTTCCAAAATACAAGCCCAATCTAAGGGAATTTCTCAAATTCTTTCCTATTTTCAAGAGCACTCTAGGATCTTTTTTTGGAAACCTTTATCTTTATAAAATCACTCATTTTATTATGAAAATACTGTCTTACCTCACTTCTAGTTTTATAAAAATATTTTTCCAAAAGAACTCTTCTTTTCAAAATAAAATAGTATTTATCTCAAGAATTTCTTAATGATTTTATAATAGTGTTTTCGTCTAATTCAACACTATTGTTGATTCCATGGTATTATTGGGTTTAATAATTTATGAAATCATATAACATATTTTATTTAGTGGTTTATGACTAACTCTATTGTGGATGATCTGTCCTAAAACCATTCACCGTATTATTCCAACTGGAAAGTCTTTATGTTCTATAATTGGGGAAAGTTTGTTACATTTCGTATGATAATTTCAATATGAATTTATATGTTGTTTATGTTTATCCCCGTTCATATTAAGAATGAATTGGACTTATTATGTGATGTTCGGACCCTCTATAGCCCCTCGTTGCATCGGTAGGTCTCATGAGACAACTAGACGAGGAATTGGCCGAGGCCTTTCCCAATGTGATATGGATTTTGGTCGAGGCCTTAATCATTAGACGTCTTGGCCGAGGCCTTGAAAAAATGTTTTAGAATGTCCATCATTATGCATTCCATCATTATGAGTTAGATATTGATATTTAATGTGGTTATTAGACTAGTAGAATACCCATGATTATGTTTTTTTATGGAATTATTTACTCAACTCATATTCCTTCCATGATGTGTTCATGTTTATTATTAAAGGAATGTGTTTTGAATTATTCACCATGTCTAATGTTTATATTATCTTCCACTGTATTGATTACTCTTACTAAGAATTTGAGGTCACCCCTTTCTTATGTTCCATTTTCTTAGGACATGAAGAAGTATTTAATGAATGGCTTGCAAGCATAATCTAGGAAATTTGATCACTCTAGTGGAATAAATTAGTGTTATTTTTCCTTTCCTTATGTAAATTTGAACTTATGTATGTATCTTGTATCCAATAATACTAAACTACTTGGTCCTTTGGGATTCATATTCCTTTTATGTATGCCAACATAATCAAATAAGGAACCAACTCCGGGCAACTGGGGTCGGGTCCTTACCAAACCCATTCTATAAATGTATAAGAAAACCTATTATGCTATAGAAATTGTTCTTTAACTTTCAATTCCATACCTTTTATGTTGTTAATACCCAAAATTACATTCATTCATGGTTATTCACTTATAAATTTCAATACTCGTTATATTGGGTACATCCATGTTTTAAACCAAAATTCCCAACTCATGGGTTAAAATGACATGTACTTAATATATTGGATCAATGTGGTAAATATATTGTTAGAAATATGAAGGATTCACCCTGATAGCATGCGAATTCATTAGGTAAACAATTAATCTCTAGAGATGACATGTTCATGATACATTGGAAGCATATGAGGGTAATGTTTTGTGATACCATTGTAAAATTACATGGTGATATGTTTGACAACAACTTTTTCATGAGCTTTGGAGATATGTTTATGAATGTATCATGTTTATTTTATATTAATGTTTCCATGTTATTGCTCATGTTATTATGATCATGTTCTTAATTGTTTTTCAAATGTTTCTCCTATTATGTTTATTATTGATTTGTTTTTGGTTTTTTATCCTTTATAGGGATTTACACTTACCCATTTTATTTGATTTATGTTCCCAAGAAATTATATTCAATGATATGATCTATTATGGGATAGTAAAGTTTACTTTAAATATATTTGAAAATTAGTTTTTATTTTATTTGTGTACCATGTATTTATTTTGTTATTTACCTAGTTTCCAAGACTCTAAACCTCAAAAGGTTATTATATGTTATTTATATAATATTTTATTAACAAATTTAGTTAAAAATAATATATAAAAAGGTAGTTCTTCAAAGATGTTATCAAATGAAATTTTCATCGATTTGTGGAAATTATGACTAGGAAAAAATTATTAAGAACCCTAGGGTTAAACCTAAATATAGAAAACATCTCAAAAAAATTTGATGTAAAAATTGATAGGTTTATAAGAAACTAGATCGCCATCTAGATTCTACAAGTGGATTTAGATTAGGAATAGCTATACCTAGAGGTCATAAAACAAAAATGGTGGACTAATTATTAACTTAATCACCACCAAGTGTATAAAAAATATGCCTTATCCCACACTTAGTTTCAATTTATAATGGTATGTTCTTTGGTTATAATATTTTTTTATGAAAAATAATGAAAGGATATATAGGTGAACGAATTATTTATTTTATAAGTAAAGAAGAGGGGGTTAAATTATATGATACTAAAAGATAAATATTAGAAAAAAATATTAATCTTAATAATATAATTTATCATTAATAGTATATAAATTCTTATTCAAGTGATTTTTTATTAAATTGAAATAAATAGAAGGGAATGTGTGAACAATAGATGCAATTTAAAATTCAAAAATGTCTTCCTAATATTATAGAATTTGGAGTTGAAAATTTCATTATTATGTTAAAATAGTTATCAAATATTATTAATAAAAACATGAAACATTTAGAGGATGAGATTTCACCTAAGAGGAAATAATTAGACATTAAATACATCATTGTCCAACACCTAGTAACTTTTAATGGACCCTCTTTACCATTTATTGTGTAATAATAGATCAATTATATAGAATAGATATGTTATGTACTTCATTGTTCAGATCAATGTAATATCACCTTGGTATAATATCACATAAAAGGGATAAGTGGATCAGTCATAGATGATAATAAAATATAAAAAAATGGATAAAATTGATTTTATGGATTGTGATGAATTAAAAAAATTATTATACAATTTTTATTTTCTCTTAACTTATGAATAATAATGGAAATTTGATTCCTTAAGCTAATAAAAAAAGGAAATTAAATTTTTGGGACGTTGTGAAAGGAACTTCACAAGTATTTCCTATTATTCCTCAGGATTATCCATTGACTCTGATGGCATGATTGATTAGTTATTTAGTAGGTAGAGAAAATATCTATAATAATGGTCAGTAATCTAAGTATTTTTGAGCCATGATTAAATATTTAGAAGTGTTATTAATTTGAATATGAAATTTGGAGATTAATAGTATTCTCATATAAGTATTGAAAAGGAGATAATGAGTAAAAACATTGGCAATAATCTTCAAATGAAATGGAAGGTAATAAACATCAATGTTTCTTATGTAATGATTGTGGGAAAGATAACATATAGAATTTTCTTCAGGGAAGTGGGAAGTCCTAACAATATGGAAAGGTAGAACTATCTCACTCGTGGTATTAATTTTGGTAATTTTTCTTTTATTTTTGTCTTTTATGTGTTAAATATCTTTCTTGAGTGTTTTCCAAAAAAAATCAAATTTTTATATACATAAGGAGTTTCACATGTAACACCCCAAGCTTCCACGATATGCTTCTCTTTCAATAATGCAATAGCTTGCATTATATATATGTTGGAGATTCTAACACGCTGCGACCAATCAAGTAGTCGTTATGAATAGTAATACCCACTTTTTGAATTATATAAATTTTATATTTCAAAATGGACTTCATTTTTGAATTCGGAATATCTAAATTAGCCTAAGTTTAATATTTGTTATTTTTCTGAGAACATCAAATTTTCGATGAATAGTGAAAAATACTTAAAAACAACTTTTTTAATCAAAATAATTTATAGTGATAAATTATACTATTGAGTGGTTTTAAAGTATAATTAGAATATAATTTTACCATTTTATCCAATGGTGGTCATTATAATTAATTTCACTTTGAAATTGGACATAAACAATTGTCAATCTTTTGATAGATATTGTTTCTTAAAAACACGCTATTTGTTTGGACAGCGGGATTTAACTATATAATTTATTAATGAAACTTATATGTTTTTAATTTGGTAAAATGGAAATCATTTTTGAATTTCGGATATCAAATATATCATAGGGTAAATTTTTGGTATTTTTCTGAAAATGTTCATTTTTAATGAATAGTGAAAATGTTGTATTTTAATTCAAAACTGCCTTTTCATCCAATTTATTTATATAGTTATATTGTCATTATAATTGGTTTTAAAGTATAATTGAATTATTTTTTTATCAATTAATACAATTTTGTTCATTGGAAGTAATTTCACTTTTCAATTAGAAGTAAAAACACTTCAACCTTTTGATAGATTTTACTTCTTAAAAACCTATCTTTGGTTTTAACGACGAGAATTATTTTTAAAATAATTACTGCAATTTCTGTGTTTGGAATTTGGTAAAATATATTCTATATTTTTAATCATAAGTTCCAAATTATTTAATTAGTACTCTTTTGTTTTCGGACATTATGAATAGTAATGACGACAATTATCTTTAATTATCATGATTAATTAGTAATCGGGTAGTTAAGGGTAAAAAAATAATATCATAAAAATAAAAATGACCCCAAAATGTTTCCTAATGCTATTGTTTGTGTCATGTCTGACCATGGGATACATTTTTCCAACTTAGGGACCCCGTGGAATCACTTTTGTGTGATAGTGAAATTTTATCATTTTATTTTTTAAAGAAAGGAAAATATAACCAAAGTATGTAACACCTAAGTAATACAATTTTAATTTTGTCTACATAAATTATACCTTAGACTATAAATAGTCATTTTAAAGGTAAAAATATTTCCTATATAATGGTATTTATTTTATAACTGTTAGACATTACATAAATAAATTTATTTATGACACCATGATGATGCAGTGATTACATCCTTAATGAACGATTTAAATAAAATGAAAATATAAGGTAAAATCTAAGACAAAAACTTTTCTAAATCCTATTTTATTGGTTGATTTCGAACCCTTATCACCTTATTCTCAAGATATATTATTTTGGGACCTTTAAAATCTGATAATCATTTCTTAATAATGTAACATTTCAATCTTTCCAAAAGAGCACCTCCTCACCACTTATAAAAGGCCCGCACCTCTACCACCTTATCCACACCTTCAAAGCCATTTGGATTGGAAAAACTCTTCCCAAATACTCTCTCCACGTCCCTATATTACACCTAAAAGCTTCACTTTGGGCAAAAGTCTTCCCAAGGAAGCCTTTGCCTCAAATCAAAAAGAGTTACCTGATTTTAAGGTAATGTCTTCTCTTATGTTCTTTTGTTTTATTTTTCTTCTCCAACCCCTTAAAACCTTTTTATTCCATTATTTTGTAAAAACACCAGTATCTTAAATATAATAGGATGTTATTATGATAAGGCTTTGATTTAAACTTACACACACCTCCCTCTAATGTTTAAAGAACATATTGTTTCTGTGGGTGGCGAATTACTGCCTCACGAAACGATGATTGTTCAATCTTCATTTAAGACCTTTAATGGTGGCCATTAAGATGTCACTATATTTATATATTATATATATTATTTTTCTGTTTTCCTTATTCTTCTATATTTTTAATTTATGGTATACCTTTATGGTTTCCATTATGGGTAAACACGATAATTTCATTTTAGAAAGTGTGGACTACCGCCCCCTCAAAGTGATTTGAATCGTTAATGCCATATTTGGGATGTATAAGGGATGGAGTTAATTATATTATATATTATAATAGAATTTTAATACACCATTATATCATTATTATTTAATTCCATTAAATATGAAGTAGAAATGAATATTGCGTTCATGCGTACGTACGGCTTACCGTCTCCATGAACGATGCATTTCATTTCTTACATCTAAATGTTATGTAATATTATAAATGCATGTATATAATTGATATATATGATATATATGATATATAAATCATGAATATAATTAGGTAGATAATGGATATTTTACCACATAAACAACTTGTAATTATTAGAAGTTTATTTTTTACTCAAGTACCAAGGATCGACAAAACAACCGTTATTAAATTAAATGATTACATAATGTTCATAACATGGTAATAAGTTGTGTAAAAGGAATAATTAACTTGAAAAAGGTTCTTAATAAAATATAAATTAACTATATTTTATTATTCATGAGATTAAAGAATGATCGAGTCAAGTCGGACATGAGGTAACGGACTTCGTCTCAATCTCCATTCATTGTGGCATATTTTATTTTATTCACAACTTTCTTTTATACAGTGTATAAACACCTTTGACTTTTACTTTTATTCAAAAGGAATATTTTTATATGATGATTTTTTACTAAAATAAAAAAATGAATGTTTTGTCTTACGTATGTGGTGACAACGACTTCTCCGCCGCCGTGACCATTATTTGAGTTTCGGCATCCTCTACAAGCCATAACTTTTTTTAAAAAGAAAAATAAATACCATGTTTTACTTTTCTTTTCTTTTTGGTATTGAAAATGGTTTTATTATATCAATGTGTTGTATTGATATCTTTTGATTGAAATGTGAAAATGTTATGTTTCCTTTATGCATGTTTTATGTGATACGATTATGTTATGGTTTATGATATGTTTAAACCTTTTCATATAAGGAATGCATTGGACTTAATAAGTGATGGGTGGAGCCCGATATAGCTCCACGATGCATCAGTAGGTATCATGAGACAAACTAGTGTCTTGGCATGATGCCTTGACAAAATCTTATTTGTAGTCTTCGCATGAGGCCTTCGCTACGTGGTTATGATAGTCTGGAATTATGTATTCCATCATTATTAAAGTGGTTATTGATATTACATGTGATTATTCGACTAGCAGAATATCCATGTGAATAAGTAAATGGAATTATTTCATTTTATTTTTGTCATATTATGCTGAAGATCAAGTTTAAAAGGCTTTTTTTAGTTATACATTGTCTTAAATGTTTATGTTTATTTATGAAAGTTTCTGCTATATTGTTATCCTTACTGAGCACCTGAGCTCTCCCCTTTTTATGTTTTATTTTTTCCAGGATATGAAGAAATATTTTATGACTGACCTACAGGGATATTCTTAAGGTGATATGAGTGTGGACTATGAAGACTATGTTATTGTAGATTTTCACTTTATGATTTAATGTAACACTTATGAATGTATCTAGTGTTTCCAAGGCTACTAAACTAATCGGTTTTTCAAGGCTTGATCTTTTGTGATCATGCCAATGTTACGTAATAATGCACCGAATCTGGGTAATTGGGGTTGGAGTGTTACAGTTGGTATCATAGGCAATTTAGTACTAACATTGGAAACTAGATTTAGAAAAACTCTGATTAGAGCACATAGACTTAAGATGGACTTTGAGGATTAGTATAGAAGAACATCCTAGAATTTTGGTAAAGTATATATTTTGTGTATTTTCTGAGAAATACATCCATGTCTAGATACGAGCAGGTAGAGGCGGCTCTGGCACAGATGTACCTAGGGGTAAAACCCAAAAACACTGCTTTGAGCTAGACTCGAACGGGAACTAGTGCATGACAACGGGTCTTGCTGCACTCTTGGTTACAACACTCCCGGGGGATATGCTTAGGATAATTCTCATTTTCTTTACAAACCATTATGAAGGGTTTATGAGTATATACTTCCTCAAAGAAAACTTTTTTATGATTATGGATTATATCTATAAACTGTTCAAGTTATGTTAGGTGTTTTGCAAGTTTGTTATTATGTATTTTGATTCATAAATTAATCTAGTTTATGACATTGTTTAAAAATGGTGCCTAGTGGAAGGAATGGAAACCGTATCAAGGCATGCACTCCATGTAGTTATATCCCTCCTGCTCAAGATAATTATATTGGAGCTGGTGATACAACCGGTACTAATCAGCTTCTCACAATACTGGGACAACTCACTCAGGTTATTAATAAAAATCTTACTCGTATGGATAACCCTAATCCGTAACGTGGAGGATAAATGTTAGACCACTTCATGAGGCAATAACCACCAGCATTTAATGGGGGTACAAATCCATTAGTATCTGAGCAATAGATAAATTCCCTAGAGAAAATATTCCAGGCTTTAGAGAGTAGTGAAAAGGAAAAAGTTGTCATGACAGTTTACTGCCTCACTGGAGATGCTGGTCAATGGTGGTCATTGATTCAAAATAAAAAGGAAGATAAATAAGTATCAAGTATGTAATGGACACATTTTAAAGAGATTTTCTTATAAAAATACTTTCCTCGTGACCATCAAGTGGATATGTAAAGAAAATTTCTAAGTCTGAGGCAAAAGGAGGACGATAATGTTACAAAGTATGAGTCTAACTTTACAAGGTTAGCAAGGCATGCTGCAGATTATATACGTAACCCAAGAAGTAAGATTGATCATTTCTTTTATGGGTTAAAACCATTTCTCCATTGAGCCTTAGTATCACAATCCTTCTCATCGTACGAAGATGTTGTCTCATGTGCTATCAGGACAGAAAAGGAATTCTCTAAGTCTTATGACAACAAAGTAAAGAAAGAGATGAAGATAATGGTGGAGCAAGAGACAAATAAAGGGGAAAAGGGAAAGAAGAATTTTCCATTATGTGATAATTGTGGTAAGAAACACCATGGTACTTGCTTAAAATGAATGGGAGTTTGTTACAAATGTGGAGAAAAAGGTCACTAGACTCGTGATTGCAAGGGAAAGAAAGAGGTTGTCAATGTTGAATGATACAATTGTAGAGAAATGGGGCATTATTAAAATGAATTCCCTAAGTTCCAAGGAAACTTACCTCAGAAAAGTCCAAGGGAGAAAGGCCAAGCTTATACTGTTACTACAGATGAAGTTGAATAATTATTGTATATTTGTTTTTTGGACTCAAGAACTATATTATGGTTATAAAAATAATGTGATATATATAAGGATTGTACTTAAGTACTTGTTGTTTTCATTAAGGTTTTAATATGATGAAGGTAATCATATTTTTAGTATGTGACAATAAGAGAATATTTACTTTGTTTGGGGAATCTGATGTTACAATTGATTTTGGAATTTAGAGACCTTTTAGAGAGAGTCCGGACAGAGGTATTTTGGATAAATATAAAGGTTGGAATGGATTAAGTTGAACTTTGGATAGTATTGTTTAAGGTTAAAACATTTGTAAAGATTATTTTTGGAATATTATAATACTATATTTTTAGGAAAAGGACAACCTACAGGTCGGGGGATAACCCATCGCGTCGGAGAAAGCTGCAGGAATCGAACCCACAACCATAGTGTGACAGACCTTTATTACCTACCACTAGACTACAGGAAGTCCCTGGTTATTACAAAATAGTTTTCCTAATCTAAATGGTATGTGTTAATATTTGTAACCTTGTACGATTAGGATAAATATAATATTTTTCAGTTCTATTACCTTTTGGAGTGAAAGATGGGTTTGTGGTAAAAATTTATTAAAGAATGAAAGTCTACATGACAAGTAAGTATATTTCCTTACATTATTAGTAAATCTCCTAAATAAATTCGTCAACTATATGAAATGTAACTTAAAACAAAAACATTGTCGGTTAACTTTTCCTACTAGGGAATGAATGAATGTTTAACCAATCACAAGTTTGTGATTTTCTTATAGTTAACTTTCTCGTAATCCTATTTTCTACAACTCTCCATCAGACCTTGATGGTTTTTTTCTCCTCTATATCCATTTTTTCATATAATCCTAGTATGGGATATCTCGGGGGACCTTCGTACTTCTCTTTCTTTCTTTTAAAGTTATATTTTCATTAACCCTATTTCCAATATGGGTTTTGCACAAAGGTATTTTCTATTTTCAACCTTTTATTATCGAAGAACGTTTTCAAATTTTGAGGACACAATTTATTGAAGGAGGAGAGAATGTAACACCCCAAGCTTCCACGATACGCTTCTCTTTCAATAATGTAATAGCTTGCATTGTACGCAAGTTCGAGATTCTAACACACCGCGACCAATCCAGTTGCCGTTATGAATAGTAATACCCACTTTTTGAATTATATAAATTGTATATTTCAAAATGGACTTCATTTTTTGGATTTAAAATATCTAAATTATCCTAAGTTGAATTTTCGGTATTTTTCTGAGAACATCCAATTTTTGAGGAATAGTGAAAAATACATAAAAACAACTTTTTTAATCAAAATAATTTATACTGATAAATTATACTATTGAGTGGTTTTAAAGTATAATTAGAATATAATTTTACCATTATATTCAATGGTGGTCATTATAATTAATTTCAATTTGAAATTGGACATAAACAATTGTCAATCTTTTGTTAGATATTGTTTCTTAAAAACACGCAATTTGTTTGGACAGTGGAAATTATCAATATAAATTATTAATGAAACTTCTATGTTTTGAATTTGGAAAAATGGAAATCATTTTTGAATTTGGGATATCAAATATATCATAGGGATAATTTTTGGTATTTTTCTGATAATGTTCATTTTTAATGAATAGTGAAAATTGTTGTATTTTAATTCGAAATTGCCTTTTCATCCAATTTATTTATATAGTTAGATTGTGATTTTAATTGTTTTTAAAGTATAATTGAATTATTTTATTATCACTTAATAAAATTTTGTTCATTGGAATTAATTTCACTTTTTAATTGGAAGTAAAAACAAGTCAATCTTTTGATAGATTTTACTTCTTAAAAACTCGTCTTTGGTTTTGACAACGGGAATTATTTTTAAATTAATTACTACAATTTATGTGTTTGGAATTTGGTAAAATAGATTCCATATTTGGAATCATAAGGTCTAAATTATATAATTAAGACTCTTTTGTTTTTGGACATTATGAATAGTAACGACGACAATTATCTTTAATTATCATGATTAATTAGTAATCAGGTAGTTAAGGGTAATAAAATAATATCATAAAAATAAAAATTACCCCAAAATGTGTCCTAATGCTATTTTTTGTGTCATGGCCGACCATGGGATACCTTTTTCCAACTTAGGGACCCCATGGAATCACTTTTTTTGCGATAGTGACATTTTATCATTTTATTTTATAAAGAAATGAAAATATAATCAATGTATGTAACACCTAAGTAAAACAATTTTAACATTGCCTACATAACTGATCTCTTAGAATATAAATATTAATTGGAAAACTAAATATATTTTCTATGTCATGGTATTTTTTTTATAATTTTTAGACATTAAACAAATAACTTTATTTATGACACCATGATGATGCAGTGATTACCCCATTAATGAAAGATTTAAATAAAATAAAAAGATAAGGTAAAATATAAGACTTAGACTTGTCTAAATCATATTTTATTGGTGTATTTAGAACCCTTATCACATTATCCTTGAAATATATCACTTTGGGACCTTTAAAATCTGAAAATCATTTCATAATAATGTAACATTGCAATCATTCCAAAAGAGCCCCTCCTCTCCTCTTATAAAAGGCCCCCACCTCTACCACCTTATTCACACCTTAAAAGCCATTTGGCTCGGCCAAACTCTGCCCAAATACTCTCTAAAATTTCCTCTATTACTTCTAGAAGCCTCAATTTGGTCAGAAGTTTTCCCAAGGAGGCCTTTGGCTCAAATCAAAAAGAGTTACCCGATTTTAAGGAAATGTATTCTCTTATGTTCTTTTGTTTTATTTTGCTTCTCCAACCCCTTAAACCCTTTTTATTACATTATTTTGGAACAAAAAAAGTAAATTAAATATAATATCATTTTTTTATTAGAATGAGTTTATTTACACTTACACACACCTCCGTTTAATGGTTAGATAACATACTGTTTCTGTGGGTGGCGAATTACTGCCTCACGAAACGATGATTGTTCAGTCTTCTTTTAAGACCTTTCATGGTGGCCATTAAGATGTAACTATTTTTATATATGATATATATTATTTTTATTTTTTCCTTTTTCTTATGTATTTTTTATTTATGGCACACCTTTATGGTTTCCATTATGGGTAAACACGATAATTTCATTTTAGGAAGTGTGGACTACCGCCCCCTCAAAGTGATTTGAATCGTTAATGCCATATGTGGGATGTATAAGGGATGGAGTTAATGATATTATATATTATACTAGATTTCTAATATACCTTTATATCATTATGATTTCATTCTATTAAATATGAACTAGAAATTAAAGTAGCGTTCATGCGTACGTACGGCTTACCGTCTCCATGAACGGTGCATTTCATTTCTTACCTCTAAATGTTATGTAATATTATAAATGCATGTATATAATTGATATATATGATATATATGATATCTACATCATGAATATAATTCAGTATATAATGGATATTTTACCACATAAACAACTTGTAATTATAAGTAGTTTATTTTTTACTCAAGTACCAAGGATCGACAAAACGACCGTTAGTAAATTAAATGATTACATAATGTTCATAACATGGTAATAAGTGATGTAAAAGGAATAATGAACTTGAAAATTGTTCTTAATCAAATATAAATTAACTATAGTTTATTATTCAATATATTAAATAATTATCGAGTCAAGTCGGACACAAGGTAAGGGACTTCGTCTCAATCTCCTTTCATTGAGGCATATTTTCTTTTATACACAACATTATTTTATACGGTGTATAAACACCTCTGACTTTTACTTTTATTCAAAAGGAATATTTTTATATGAAGCATTTTTACTAAATGACAAAAGGAATGTTTTGTCTTACTTATGCGAGGATAACGACTTCTCCGCCGCCGTGACAATTATTTGAGTTTCAGCTTCCTCTACAAGCCATATCTTTTTTTTAAATGAACAATAAATACCATGTTTTACTTTTCTTTTATTTTTGTATTGAAAATAGTTTTATTATATCAATGTGTTGTATTGATATATTCTTTAGGTTAACATGACATGTTAGGATTGATTTAATTAACCTTTTTAGAAGTAATCATTCGGTTATGATTTTTAAAAAAATCAATTTTTGAATAGTGTCAAAATTGACATAAAAGAGTTCCTAAAACAAATATTATATTATTAATTGATATTAAATTCAGAAAAATCTAAGGTTAATCCAAGAGACTTATATCATGATATTTGTATCATTAATGGACGACTTGGTGGTCTCATGGATGTATATAGAAAGTTTATTAACTATATAATATAAAAATACAAAGAGACATTGTAAAAGTGAAACTAATTAACTAAGAGTTAATACTTAATGATAAGGTTAATATAGTAACCAAAACCTGTCTAAATTCTATTGGTTGAGTGGTTTTCAACCCATCCCCACTTTAAACTTTAAATAATACACTTTGTAGCCATTAGAAACTGAATATGAATTTATTATTAAATAATATTTCTAGATTTTCCAAAGGTGCCCCTCACCCCTCTTATAAAAGGGCACTCCCCCTTATCATTAATTCACACCATCAAAGCCATTTGGTTCGGAAAAAATCTGCCCAAATACTCTCTAAAATTCCCTAACTTCATCCTAGAGGCATTATTTAGTCATAAATCCAACCTAAGGATCCCTTTTGATCAAATCAAAAGGAAGAACCCGAAGAAGAGGTAATGATTTCACCACCCTTTTTCAAGTTCTTTCCTTCTTCCACTTCTTCTTTCTTTGTTATTACCATTATAAAATAATAACTCCAGTATATTATATATACCTTTATGTTATTATAAACATGGTAGAACCATATTTCAGTATTCTATCCATCCTTTGAATGACATGTCACCATATGTGCGTACGTACGGCTTACCGTCTCCACGTCGTGGTGTAATTGTTATACAAAAAATTATTATTTGGATGGGTATAATAATGATTTGTAATTAATATAAATAATAAATATAACATGATAATGATTCTTTATATATTATATTCCATCCATTTTTATATTATTTTAACATCAAAAGAATGATATTGTCGCTCGTGCGTACGTACGGACTACCGTCTCCACGAACGCGATGAGATTCATTCTCCATCGTATCCATTCAAGTATAATTATCATTTTATGATTTAAAAATAATTTTTAAGGACTTGAAATCATTCTGGATATGAATAAGATACATCCTATCCATGACAAACATGGCTTACGTAACAGAACATATCAAAGAAAATGAGTAAGTTAACACCTGAAACGACGATAATACTAAGATATTATTAACAAAGAAATGTTAAAAGATCATATATGATATCATATTAATATATATGATTCTTTTATAATTTAATAACAATTATTTAACCATTATATAGGAGGTTAACCTACCCTCAACCAAGGAAAAAGTACAAAGTAAGGGGTTTCTTATCTCACTTTTAATTCTGTGAGATTTCCATTGTTCACCACTTATTTATTGCATGTGGTGTGTGTACTTCCCATGTTTGTATTCATTGTGTAATATACTTTAATTCATGTATATTTACATCATCATTTTATTATCCTTCTTTCATGGGTGTATGTTTCTTAAGTTACCAAATCAATAAGGTAATTTGAAATTTCAATTTCCATTTATTCGGATTTACGCATAATTCATTGATTATTTTACTACAAGAGTATGTGTAGAATCACTATTCATTTGATTATTTCATAAATTTCACTCACCTTTCTGTGGATATACTTTTTATACACATAATCACTCCATTGATAAATTCTCAAGTCATCGGTATGAACTTGTTAAGAGTAATTTTTAATCAATCTCGATTTGTTGGGATAAACATCCAATTCATTGGTGTTGTTTTGACCAGAATATGTGTGAATGTACTTTGATTATTTTACACTGAATATGCAATCATATTTAGTGTATTTATATTTTTCATACATAATTATGTCGTTGATTTATCCTTAACCTAAGGATACTACCTTTATGAGATATTTCATCTCAATTTACATTCCATTGAGACTACTTTGTTGTTATACACTAAATCACTTTTATATGTTGTATATAATGTACTTTGACATAGTATATCATAAATCCCTTTATTCTCATGATATTAAATTTTTTTGATTACCTCAATTATTTGTATTCAAGTGTCTCTCTTTTGGTTAGAAACTATAACTAAAATACCATTGTTAAATGTTTTAAAGACTTATTCTTATAAATCTTTATCATTAATGTCCATGTTTTAAAAATGGTTTTAAAGATTTATTTATATAGACATTAAAGTTTTAAAATTAAAACTCCTTTTAAAGGTTTCAAAGTGGTATGGGAAACTTTGATTCTAAAATCTATTTTAAATGGATTCTTGACAAATAGTGTGACTTTTAAATGATTTCAAGAAAAAGGGGGATATTTCACTCTAATTGTTTTGATGATTATTTTCATCTATGTCAATATCCTTCATCATTCTCGATTGAGGTTAGTATGATACAATACAATCTTCCATATTTTATCGAATGAGTTATGTTTGACTATGGATGTGCTATTTTTATACCATTCATGGTTTGTGGATAAAGTATTGACATTTCGTACGCTAGTTTTAATACGAATGTTTATGTTATGTTTAAAACTTTTCATATGAGGAAAGCATTAGACTTATTAAGTGACGGGTGGAGCCCGCTATAGCTCCTCGATGCATCGGTAGGTCTCATAAGACAAACTAGTGTCTTGGCACGAGGCCTTGACAAAATCCTATTTGTAGTCTTGGCACGAGGCCTTGGCTGCGTGGTTATGATAGTCTGGCATTATGCATTCCATCATTAAGAAAGTGGTTATTGATATTGCATGTGATTGTTCGACAAGTAGAATATCCATGTGAATAAGTAAATGGAATTATTTCATTTTATCTTTTCCTTATTATGCTGAAGTTCAAGTTTAAAAGGCTTTTTTTAGTTATAAATTGCTTTAAGTGTTTATGCTTATCTATGAAATCTTCTGCTATATTGTTATCCTTACTGAGCATCTGAGCTCACCCCTTTCAATGTTTTATTTTTCCCATGATGTGAAGAAGTAATTTATGAATGAGATGTAGGGATAGTATGAGGGGATATGAAGACAAGATGTTGTTGTAGTTTTTTTTACCTTATGATGTAATGTAAGACTTCTGAATATATCTAGTGTTTCCAAGACTACTAAACTAATCGGTATTTCGAGACTTAATCCTTTGTGATCATGCTAATGTAATGTAATAATGCACCGAATCTGGGTAACTGGGTTCGGGGTGTTACAGTTGGTATCAGAGAAAGTTTAGTACAAACCTTGGAAGATAGATTTAGATAAACTCTGATTAGAGCACGTAGACCTAAGATGAACTTTGAGGATTAGTATAGAAGAACTTCATAAAATTTTGGTATTGTAGAGATTTTGTGAGTTTTCCGAGCAATACATCCATGTCTGGATACGAGAAGGTAGAGGCAGCTCTGGCACAGATGTAACTAGGGGTAAAACCTGAAAACACTGCTTTGAGCTAGACTCAAACAGGAACTGGTGCACGACAATGGGCCTTGCTGCACTCTTGGTTACGACACTCCTGGGGGATATGCTTAGGATAATTTACATTTTCTTTACAAACTGATTTGAAGTATTATATATAAGATGAAAGTAAATGACCTTGGTTAATCCTAATGTGTTTCAAATTGAGAATATGGTGACATGTTAATCTCTAAATGATTTTATGACTACTGTTACTCACACAATGCTTTCTGGTTTTAGTCAATGGCTGGATTCCAAGGAATTCATAGTGACTTTGAGAATGATGTACAAGGTGGGAACGGTGGTGGCAATGAGAAACAAAATGGAATGTTGATAGGTGTAAAAGATATTGTCTTTATGCCAAATCAATTTTCCAAAAATATGATCAACAATATATATATTAACCAATTCCCGGACTCAACAAAGAAGAGAAAGGTGATGAATGATAAGATCTCCAGTAGTGGAGACCATGGAGAAAAAAATCATCCATTTCTATCATGCAGGAAATATGGAAGGAGACACCCAGGAAAGTGTCTCAATGGGACAAATAAATACTTTACGTGCGGGAAGGAAGGACACAAAGTGAAGAATTTCCAAAGAAAAATGAAGAGTACTATGGAAGAAGATATGAATGGTGCCAATAATCCATTTACAATCATTTGTCGTAAATGTAGGGGATCTGGCCATTACCCGAGTGAATGCCCTATTCTATAGGATACTTTCTTGGTCAAAGAAGAATCTATGTGTAAATAAATGGTTGGAGACATGTTTAAAAAGTATTAGTTCTCCTTGTTGATGGGTTTACTTTGGAATAATTTTCTCTTGTATTAATAACCCTGAAGTTTTCCATGTGAGAATGATATTTGAGGATGAATTATCTTTTCTGTTGTGGATATAGTTATAAATAACAATTTGGTTTTATATGAAAATTGGGTTTGAGTCAATTATAAGTTATTATAATTTGGGATGAAATTTAAAGGTATGAGATAAGATTTGTGGTTAAATTATGTTATGGTTATTTTGAGGAATTTATCTCATTTTGGTAATGTTATAAAATATAGTTTTTGAAAAAGGACAACACGCAGACCGTGTGACAACCCGTTGTGTCGGACAAAGCTGTGGGAATCGAACCCACAACCAAATTGTGATTGAGATTTATCACCTACCACTAGACTATGTGAAGTCCCTAGTTAGTGAGACTATTATTTTTAGTTAAATTATTTAATTTATCAATAATAATTTGATTTGGGATCTTATGTCTTATCAAATGAATACCCTTAGTATAGGAAAATGATTTGGTGATTAAGTGATAAATGTTATTTTGGAAGTTGTTCACTTTGTTGTGAACACTATATGCCCAAGGAAAATAGAATATTATGGGATTTCATTCGAGGAGTAATGGTGGATTTTTATCTATGTCTTTATTGTGGATTTATAGTGATTTGGGTTATTTATGGAAATGATTAGGTTAATTACTTTTAAGTATGTTACTTTAAGAGTAATTAATGTCATTTGGAGATACAATTTAACGTGGAAGACTACATTCTTATAAGTTTTGGGTTTCAATATTAGTTTGGATTATATTGAAGGATTTTAAAGACAATTGTTTATTGAATGGTATTTATTTAACTTTGGGTTATTGTTGGTTTAATTTTATAATTTAAGATTAGTGGAATATCCTTTTGGGGGATCATCAGATCTTATAGTAACCATTTTGGTTTGTATTAATCTCTATAGACAAGGTAAATATATAGTTTATCCTTTGTGGATCATGTGATTCTATAATAATTTTATTCTATCTCTTCTAGTGTGACCAAGTCTTCTTGAATACTCATCGTTTAAAAATGAGTTATTAGTTGGAATTAATTAAAGAATGAAACTTTACAAAAAAATTAAGTGCATCTCTTTATGTTCTTAGTCAATCTCAGAAATGAATTCCTCATCTTTATGTAATGTATCTTATAAAAAATTATAAAAATGTTGTCTGTTTACTTTTCCTACTGGGAAACTAATTACTGTTTGTCCCATCACAATTTTTTGGTTTTCTTATTGTTAAATTTCTCCTTTTCATGTTTTCTATCCCTCTCCATTAGAACTTAACACTTATTTTATCTTCCATATCCATTTTTTCCTACATGGAATCCTAGTATGGGTTATCTTGGGTGACCTTTATACCTCTCTTCCTTTCTATTAAAGTGATAGTTTTAATGACTCTTTTTCCGATATGGGACATTCCATTATATTCTCAAGGCCAATTTTTAAAAAAAAATTACGAGGACACAATTTATTGAAGGAGGGGAGAATGTAACACCCCAAGCATCCACGGTACATTTCCCTTTGAATAATTCCATGGCATGTGTTGTACGCAACATCGAGTTCTAACACACACCGCAACCGTTCAAACTAGCCGTTATGAATAGTAATACATACTTTTTGAAATTTTATACATTTTATCTTTAAAAATGGAATTTATTTTTGGATTTTTAATATTGAAATTAGATTAGGGTGAAATTTTGGTACTTTTCGGATAACTTTCATATTTTGATTAATAGTGAAAATTACTAAATTTTAATTAAAAACAACTTTTTTAATCAAAATAATTAATAATGATAAATTATGAATTTGAGTGGTTTTCAACTATATTTAGAATATTTTTTTACCATTTCATACAATGTTGATCATTGGACATAATTTTACAATTAAACCGAACATAAACAAGTATCAATCTTTTGATTGTTATTATATCTTAAAAACACGCTTTTTTGTTTTTCCAGTGGGAATTAATTTTAAATTAATTTCTGTCACTTATGTGTTTTGAATTTGGAAAAATGGATTCCATATTTGGAATCAGAATATAAAAATTTCATAAATAGGTAACTTTTATTTTTAGACATTTTGAATAATTACTTCGGTAAATATTTTATTTACCATGGTTAATGGGTAAATCCGGTAAATAAGGGTTAAAAAATAATATTATAATAATACCAAATTACCCTAAAACATGTCCTAACCTTATTGGTGGATACATGTCCGACCATGGGAATATTTGGGTTGATTTTAGGACCCCATGGAGCCACTTGTAAGTGATAGGGACACTTTATTTTAATTAAGTTAAAATAAATACGAAAATGACAAAAGCATATATCTTTTAGAAAAACAATTTTTACAAAGGGTTATATATGTTGGATTTTTTATTTTAAATATTCATTATAAATATAAAACTATTTCCTCCATAATTGTATTTTATTTATAATTTTTAGACATTATATAATTTAATTTATTTATGACACACTGGTGATGCAGTAATTACCATAATAGTGAGAAATTAGAATAATTGATATTATAAATACCCAAATAAATTTAATTTGAGACTTTTTATAAAAAACAATAATTTATCTAGGTTAAAATAACATGTTAGGATTGATTTAATTAAAATTTTTTGAAGTAATCATTCTGTTATGATTTTTACAAAAATCAATTTTTGAATAGTGTCAAAATTAACATAAAAGAGTTTTTAAAACAAATATTATATTATTAATTGATATTAAATTCCTAAAAATATAATGTTCGGCCAATAGACTTATATAATGATAGGTGTATCATTAATTTACCACTTTGGGGTCTCTTGGATGTATATAGTATGTTTATTAACCATATAATATAAAAATACAAAGAGACATTGTAAAAGTGAAACTAATTAACTAAGAGTTAATACTTAATGATAAGGTTAATATAGTAACCCAAACCTGTTTAAATTCTATTGGTTGAGTGTTTTATAGACCCATACCCACCTTAAACGTTAAATAATCCACTTTGGAGCCATTAGAAACCGAATATTAATTTATTATAAAATAATATTTCTAGCTTTTCCAAAGGTGCCCCTCACCCCTCTTATAAAAGGGCACTCCCCCTTATCATTAATTCACACCTTCAAAGCCTTTTGTCTTGTCCAAACTCTACCCAAATAATCTCTCAAATTACCTAAATTCATCCTAGAGGCCTTACTTTAGTCATAAATCCAACCTAAGGATCCATTTTGATCAAATCAAAAGGAAGAACCCGAAGAAGAGGTAATGATTTCACCACCCTTTTTCAAGTTCCTTTCTTCTTCCACTTCTTCTTTCTTTGTTATCACCATTATAAAATAATAACTCCAGTATATTATATATACTTTTATGTTATTATAAACATGTTATAACCATATTTCAGTATTCTATCCATCCTTTTAATGTCATGTCACCATACGTGCGTGCGTACGGCTTATCGTCCCCATGTCGTGGTGTAATTTTTATTCAAAACATTATTATTTGGATGGGTATAATAATGATTTTTAATTCATTTAAATAATAAATATAACATCATAATTAATCTTTATATATGACATACCATCCATTTATATATTATTTTAACATCGAAAGAATGATATTGTCGTTTTTGCGTATATACGGACTATCATCTCCACGAACGCGATGAGATTCATTCTCCATCGTATCCATTCAAGTATAATTATCATTTTATGATTTAAAAATAATTTTTAAGGACTTGATATCATTCTGGATATGAATAAGATACATCATATCCCAGAAAAACATGGCTTACGTAACAAAACATATCAAAGAAAACGAGTAAGTTAACACCCGAAACAACGATAATACTAAGATATTATTAACAAAGCAATGTTAAAAGATCATATATGATATCATATTAATATATATGATTCTTGTATAATTTAATAACAATTTGTTCACCATTATACAGTAGGTTAACCTACCCTCAACCAAGGAAAAAGTACAATGTAAAGGGTTTCTTATCTCACTTTTAATTCCGTGAGATTTCCATTGTTCACCACTTATTTATTGCATGTGGTGTGTGTACTTCCCATTTTTGTATTAATTGTGTAATATAATTTAATTCATGTATATTTACATCATCATTTTATGATCCTTATTTCATGGGTGTATGTTTCTTATGTTACCAAATCAATAAGGGAATTTGAAATTTCAATTTCCATTTATTCGTCTTTACGCATACTTCATTGATTATTTTACTCCAAGATTATGTGTAGAATCACTATTCATTTGATTACATAATAAATTCCACTCCCCTTTCTATGGATATACTTTTTATACACATAATCACTCCATTTATAAATTCTCAAGTCATCGGTATGAACTTGATAAGAGTAATTTTAATCAATCTCGATTTGTTGGGATAAACATCCATTTCATTGGTGTTGTTTTTACAAGAATATGTGTGAAAGTACTTTGATTATTTTACACTGAATATCCAATAATATTTAGTGTATTTATATTTTTCACACATAATTATGTCGTTGATTTCTCCTTAACCTAAGGATACGGCCTTTATGAGAGATTTCATCTCAATTTACATTCCATTAAGACTTATTTGTTTTTATACACCAAATCACTTTTATATGGTGTATATAATGTACTTTGACATAGTATATCATGAATCCCTTTATTCTCATGATATTAAAAAGTTTTGATTACCTAAATTATTTGTATTCAAGTGTTTCTCTTTTGGTTAGAAACTCTAACTAAAATACCATTTTTAAATATTTTAAAGACTTATTCTTATAAATCTTTAACATTAATGTCCATGTTTTAAAAATGGTTTTAAGAATTTATTTATATGGAAATTAAAGTTTTAAAATTAAAATTCCTTTTAAAAGTTTCAAAGTGGTAAAATCTATTTTAAATGGATTCTTGACAAATAGTGTGACTTTTAAATTATTTCAAGAAAAACGGGGATATTTCACTCTAATTGTTTTGATGATTATTTTCATTTATGTCAATATCCTTCAACATTCTCAATTGAGGTTAATATGATACAATAAAATCTTCCATATTGTATCTAATGAGTTATGTTTGACTGTGGATGTGCTATTTATATACCATTCATGGTTTGTGGATAAAGTATTTACATTTCGTATGCTAGTTTTAATAAGAATGTTTATGTTATGTTTAAACATTTTCATATGAGGAATGCATTGGACTTATTAAGTGACGGGTGGAGCCCGCTATAGCTCCTAGATGCATCGGTAGGTCTCATGAGACAAACTAGTGTCTTGGCACGAGGCCTTGAAAAAATCTTATTTGTAGTCTTGGCACGAGGCCTTGGATACGTGGTTATGATAGTCTGGAATTATGCATTCCATAATTAAGAAAGTGGTTATTGATATTTCATGTGATTGTTCGACTAGTAGAATATCCATGTGAATAAGTAAATGGAATTATTTCATTTTATCTTTGCCATATTATGCTGAAGTTCAAGTTTAAAAGGATTTTGTTTTAGTTATAAATTGCTTTAAGTGTTTATGCTTATCTATGAAAGCTTCTACTATATTGTTATCCTTACTGAGCATCTGAGCTCACCCCTTTCAATGTTTTATTTTTTCCAATATGTGAAGAAGTAATTTATGAATGACATGCAGGGATAGTATGAGGGGATATGAAGACAAGATGTTGTTGTAGTTTTTTTTACCTTATGATGTAATGTAAGACTTATGAATATATCTAGTGTTTCCAAGACTACTAAACTAATCAGTCTTTCAAGACTTGATCCTTTGTGATCATGCCAATGTTATGTAATAATGCACCGACTCTGGGTAACTGGGGTCGGGGTGTTACATATGGCGCTCTGGTGGCGGTTCTTCTACCGTGTTTACAGCGGACCCTTGGCGTGTGATCGTGTTCACTCCTGTGTGAGTGGAGTTGATGTTTGAGGAGATGTGGTTGGCGGTGCCTGAGCCGTTGAGGTGGAAAGTTGGGGTTGTTACATTTATACCCTTCGCGTTGATGTTGGGTGCCGTGTGCACATTAGCCTTTGGGCTGGAAACGTGGTATACTCTGGGAGTATATGGGAATTCTTGGAGGTACATGTGGTTGTTTGTACCTGAGAACTTTTGTGCGCTTGGTTGGGGTTGATTGGGGTCACACGTCATGTGGGCCCTAGGTGCGTGTCGTGTTCTCTATTATGTACCTTTGACCTCTCTTGTCGTAGAGGGTCCCTCTGCTCTCGATGGTTTAGACCAGCAGGGTTTAGTGGTTTCCCTTGGTGTTGTTCTGGAGTTGGGTGGTTGCGCGATACCCACTCCAAGTTCTTTTGGCATGTATTGTACCATCTAGCGGAGATGGCCAGAGAAGTTCCGGTCTTACCCTCCAGCGGGGTTGGGCAGTGGGTTGCTCATTGACTTCCTCGAGTTTACCCTCCAGTAGAGACTGGGCAGTGGGTTGCTCACTGACTTCTAGGGTTTACCCTCCAGCAGTGACTGCGCAGTGGGTCACCCGACGACCTCTTAGGGTCAACCCTCCAGCAGGGTTGGGTAGTGGGTTGCCCGTCATCTAGTTCCAGGTATACCCTCCTGCAAGGCTAGGAAGTGGGTCACCTGTCGACTTATTCCAGGTCTACCCTCTAGTGGGGATGGTAAGTGGGTCTCCTGATGATGTATTAGGACTTACCATCCAGCGGGGCTGGGCAGTGGGTCACCTGATGATGTATTAGGATTTACCCTCCAGCGGGGCTGGGCAGTGGGTTTCCTGATGATGTATTAGGGTTTACCCTCCAGTAGGGCTGGGCAGGGGTTCACCCGATATATTATTATGTTTTACCCTCCAGCAGGGCTGGGAAGTGGGTCACCCATTGGCTTTTCAAACTCATCCCTTCTTATTAGGCTAGTCGGTGACATTTCTCTGTGGCTACCAGAGCGGGACCCTAGTTTGTACGGGTCAGTGATGTGACGGCATTGACTTTGAGCAGACCTCACGACTGTGGGGCAGTGACGTGGTGTAGTTTGATGTTCCCCCAAAACTCTCAAGTACGAGGGTCACTTTCCCCCACCGAGACGTGTCCTTGTGACGCGACCTAAAACCGTGCAGGAGAGTCAGTGCCTCCCAAAGTGGATAGTTTCGAGGTGTGGTGGTTTGAGCCCCTTGACTTGTAGTTCGGAGCAGACGTGTGGGATGCTGGGCATCTATGGTGCTTACTTCTGGGACTGTTGGCGACTCACTTTCTTGGGATGAGATACAGGATGGAAATCCCCTTACGACCTTGTTCGAGCTTCTTGTTGAGCATATGTATATGTATATACCTTGTTCTAGTACCCACTTCTTGGGTTTGGTTACTCTCCTTCCAGGAGAGGCGAAGACGCGCGGGGTATGTCACGTGCTTTCTGTGCCTAGCTTCTCGTGGTTGGACGAGTCTAATATCCTACTATAGGTAGTCAAGACTCAACGGGAAGTTCATATTCTCACTGTTTCCATCTCCTTGTGTCTGGAAGAGTCTACCTTCTTTCCTCTTTTTGGGTTGAACTGGACTCTCTACTGTTACTATTTACTGCACTCTCGGTTGTACTCCTTTACTTTTCTTTTTCACTCTACTAATCACCCTTCAGTACCTCCTTTGTTTCTCCATCGAGCCTTTGGGGTATCCTACTGAGTATTTTTATACTCACCCCTTCATGGGCTTTTCCCGCACTTGGTGTGCCCTTACAGACGATGGACATGTTGTTCATGAATTCAACGGAGCTTAGGTGTTCGAGAGCTTGGACCGCATGTGGTGGTCGGAGTCGGTTTCCAGGTGGGGGACCCGTCCATCTATTTTCCTTTTGGTTACCTGTTGCCGGTTTGTGGCACTTTTCTGTTTGGGCGCGTTCTTTTCCCCTTTTCTTTTACTTTGTACCTTTAAAGGTTGATGCACTTTGTGGTTTATTTATAGCAGTTTCCCTTTTCTTTTCTTGTCTTTTCTTTTACTCTGCACTTTTTCATTGAGTGTGTTGTGTGTGTGTGTGTACAGGTACTCAGGAAAAATCCTTCCCAAGTTGTTTAGCCTTCAGTGCTTGTCACCAGCCCCTGGCCTATGGAGGTGGGCTTGGGGTAGTTGCGGCTAGAGCCTAGGTATGTTCGGGTCATGAAAAAGTGGTATCAGAGGTGGTTCGTTCCTTGGGACGCTGTTTGGACATCCCTAAAATAAGAGGAATTGGTTGGGATCTAGGGAAATATTATTAACATGTCTCGAGAGCAGCTCTCAGGCTAGGGAGTCCAGTGATGGTGCGGCGGCAGATGTATCCATTCACCAAGACCTTGATAACCCGCTTGTCGACTCGGCATGCTGAGACATCTGTTGTAGGGAAATTGTGTTATGAATCACATAGGATGGAGTCTGTGACTGTCCTTCTTGAGTCAGCTGCCCATCATTGTTTTTGTTGTTATATACATATATTCTCATCTGACCGTGGCACTCCTTGATAATATTCAGGATGTCTCCGTGAAGATAGCCAGCCAGGATTCCATCTTTGGTTCGTGACAATGACCCTATGAGCTACAAGGCCTCAATCCAGGACCCATCATGTTAGCCCTTTCTCTGGGTGGGCTGGTTGAATCACCCCCACCTGTTGAGCAGCAGACAGCTTCAGCAGAGCAGGTCGAACTGGAGCGCAGGTTGAGCGCGTTCCGTGAGTTCCAGCGGAAGAGACTAGTGAGGTTCTGTGGTGATCCAGATCCTCAGGTAGTAGAGGTTTGGCTAGAGATAGTGGTTCGCCTTTTCAGAATTGTGCAGACGCCGACCGATCAGAGAGTGGCTTTGGCAGCCAACCTTTTTCGTGGAGCAGCTTGGCGTTGGTGGAGTCTAGTGACTCAGTTTCTTGACGAGCCGTCGCTTTCAT
This sequence comes from Viscum album, assembly GCA_963277665.1. Taxonomy (NCBI): domain Eukaryota; kingdom Viridiplantae; phylum Streptophyta; class Magnoliopsida; order Santalales; family Viscaceae; genus Viscum; species Viscum album. Next base: position 245,323,414 of record OY728160.1, on the reverse strand, counting down.
GGAGAAAATTCCAGTTGTTGTTTTGTGAGGAGTTTTGGACCTCCTGCTTACGCTCCATTCGGATTTAGGAGCTCCTGTAGTTTCATCAGAGAGGGATGATAGTGGCCGAGTACGCGGCTAGTTTTGCATACCATGCACACATTTACCCGGACTTGGTCCATGACGACAACATCCGAGCGCAAAAGTTTGAGTAGGGTCTCCGCCGAGAGATTCGTGATGTCATTGTACCCTTGGGAATTTCCACATATGCTGGGGTGCTAGAGCAAGCGCTGGTGACAGAGAGCTCCATGTCATGTTCTAGAGTTGGTGGTGGCAGCAGGCACGTTGGAGCTGAGACGTCTATCGCAGCTAGCGAGCGTCGATAAGCAGAACCTCGACGTAAGTGGCTTTCTGACAACTGGACCCAGGGGCATGGTTGTACACCACAGTGGTGCTGGAGGGCACCAGTTCAGCCCAAATAGAGTCGATGTTATGCTTGCGATGGGCGAGGTCACCTGGCACGGGACTACCCGACCAGGCATGCAGAGAGCTTTGGGCAGGTAGCAGGTGCACCAGCGCGGCAGAGGCAGCGCCGTTATCGGAGTAGCGCCCAGAGAGGTGGTGATAGAAGAGGAGCGGTAGGAGATGGTAGTGGGGGAATACTTTACTAGGTCTTCCCATCACCACTAGGTAGTCCTTGTCAGGCTCCGTGAGCTGGCAGTTGGGACCACGGACAACCGCGAGCTTTGGATGTCTACGATCCTACAGAGTATTAGGTGATAAGAGGTACGCTCTACACCTCTTCTACTTTTTTTAGTAGAATTTTAAGACTATGTCTGTGAAATGATTTTCTCCCTGCTCCTTGCTTGGGTTGTTACCAGGGTGGTGCGGGGCGTCGATGTAACCCTGTGTTGGTAAGGTAAAGGGCGTATGACCTTTCTCTTTAGTCGATGGTGTTGACTCATTTTCTACTGAGCGTGTAAGAGAGTCTGGGTCATGGGACATCGACTGTGAAACCTTGTGTGACCAGATATCCTTGGGTGTTTCACCATATGGATATTCTGAAGGAGGGAATCACTGGTCCTTGTTCCAGGTGCGGGTGGTGATTCTAGTCGCAGCGTGCGACGTAGAGGTTCGATTGGGGAGGTGAGCTACCCCCGAGAGCCTTCGGGGCATTTGAGACCATGCGAATGGATGGTGAGGTTCCCTACCGCCTTTCCCTAATCCCAAAGGTTGGTTTGGGTGCACGGTGTCTCCCACATGACTTCCCCGAGAAGATGTGTGTGTGCTCCTATGCACGTCATCGGTGAGAGCAGAACTCACGTGAACAGATCAAATCCTTTGGTCTATGTGTGGTGACGCAGAACTGTGCAAGAGTTCTTTTGGGTACGGGAGAGCCAGGTGTGGGCTTAGTACCCTGAGTTTTTCCCTAGTTTTTCTTTTTGGGGACGAAAATCTTGAAGTAGGGAATGATGTAAGAACCCTTTTTTGCCTATAAATGACTTTGGTATATTCTTGATGTCATTCCAGAGTAGCGCCTTTAGACGGCGTGCGATTCCGAGCCCCAGTGTGGCCAGAATTAAATTTTCAGTGCGTTCACACTAGGAATGGAAAATAAATAGGATAACTCCTAAACAGTAATCTGGATCAGAGATCTGAGTGTACTAATGGATCCGAAATGGGGTTTTTACCCTATGAACGACACAAAACATGCCGGCGCGGGATGTTTGGACCCCTCGCTCGCTTTCGGAACGTGAAATAGATAAATTAAAAAATTTATTTATTCGTTTAACGGCTTAACTCAAGTATCTATTAAATGGTGGCTCTGATTGGAAAACGGAGGGAACCGTTGAGTCCAGAACATGTCATTTACCCTAGGAGGGGTATAAGTTTTGCGGGCGCGAGCTGTCAGTGAAAAATGGCCCCAGGGGAATTTTCGTAATTTGGCGGCATCGGGCGTTGAGGGTAATAACTTTTGAAAGGGGCCTTGGATTAAAATTTTGAGACCTCATTTGTGCTCAGAGCGTGGTTTTTTTCCTAGGGGAGGCTTAATCCTGACCCCGTCGGGTGTTCGGGTTCGGGCCGACGGGCGGGTGGTTAAGTGTTTTCTATTTAAACACCTAACCCACCCCCTCCCTCTTCTTCTTATTCTTCTTCGCCTGGACGGCAGCAATAGGAAGCCCCTCACTCTCCTCCTCCACTTCGGTGAGGCAGCTCTGTCGAGGCGCGGCGCGACGGTGGACTCTTCGTGAAGCTCCGGGCAATGCCCAAGAGGTAGGATCGTGGGTATTTCGTTTTTAATTCATGCACATCCTTTGAATCCATAAAAGTATTTTGAATATTTGTTTGATTATCAAAAGAATACCCTGGATGTTTAGTTCGTGAAATTATCTTTCCAATGATCCTTTCGGATCGAAATTCTGAGCTCCGAGGCGTCCGCAATCATCCGGAGAAAAATGCGGGTTTTGGAGGTGTTTCTGGTGGTCGGTAGGGCGGTCCGGCGAGCTCCGGCGGGCGGAGCGGCTCCAGGTGGTGGCTCCGGCAGGCGGCGGGCTCGGTGGAGGCTCCTCATCGCAGCGGTCCGAGATGGTGGTGGCGGAGGAGGTCGAAGATCCGTCCGGCCGGGCGGCGCCTCGCCGGTGCGGGCGAGGTGGGGTCGCGGTGCGCGACCCGGGCGGGAGACCAAGACCCGCCTATGGCGGGTCTTTGTGTGGAAAGGACCGGCCATGTCAGCCGGTCGGTGGAATTGGGCCGTAGCCAGTGGTCCGCGGCAGTGTGGACCGGACCCCTGGCTGGGCCGCGGGCCGACTGGGCAGACCGGCCGGACCGGGCCGGTCCGGCCCAAGGGGTTTTCCCCTCCAGCTTCGGACGCCCCTATCTTGAGCTACGGGCGTCCGTTTTGCGTGCCGTCAGCAGCAGCGGGGACCCCGCGTCACGGAGGAATTTTTTAGATGGTTTCGGGAAATTTTAATTCCCGAAACAAGGGGCCTCAGAGGTGTGACGTGTCTTTAAGTGAGTTGATGTTTTTTCGGGGATTATTGTTTTGGACGGCACGGACACATCAGATGTCTGAATTGAGCGCCGTCAGTGGTGTTGGGACCCTGGTGACAAGGTCAAGATTTTCAGTGTGGATTTGGTCTTTGAAACTGGATTTTGAGGCATGGGCCCCATGGTCCGTCTTTTGAGTTGTAGGAAGCGCTTTATAACTTTTTCATCGGGCGTCCGTTCGGGGCGTGCGAGCAGTCGATTCTGGATGTTTTTCCGAGGGGATTGCAATAGTGCAATCTGCCTGCTCTAATTAGGCATGATGGTGCGGGACCCATGAGGTTCGTTTGGGCGTTGATGGTGATTTTCCATCTCTATCATCAGGCGGCAATTTTGGACAAGTGAATAGTCCACCTTGTGTACTTTTTCGAGAGGATCGCAGTGGTGCGATCCGTTGGCAGCACTTCGGGACCGGTGTGCGGGTTCCGCGTGGTACCGCTCGTGCACAGTAAGCCGGATCGTATCTTTTTGTCTCCAAATATCCATTCCACTCAAGTTATTAGTGCTTTTGATGTGTTTTTCCATGAGAATTGCAATGGCACAGTTCGCTCGACCTTTTTCGGGGACGTGGTGTGGGTCCCACCCGACCTGGCTATGGTGAATAGTACCTTTTTCCCCGGGTGTCCATTTTGGGAGATTGAGTAGTCAATACCATGTGTTTTTTTGATGGGATCGCAGTGGTGTGATCCGTTTGTTCAGTTTTGGGATTTTGGGGTGGGCCCCACACGGGTTGGTTATAGTGAATAGTACCATTTTCACCAGTTGACCGTTTCGGGCGAGTAAGTAGTCTATATCACATGTTTTTTCCCAAGGATTACAACGGTGTAATCTATTCAGGCTAGCAATGCCTCTTACGCAATCTTATTAAATGTGGAAGCAAGTAAGGTGCTCTGGTGGCGGTTCTTCTACCGTGTTTGCAGCGGACCCTTGGCGTGTGATCGTGTTCACTCCCAAGTGAGTGGAGTTGATGTTTGAGGAGATGTGGTTGGTGGTGCCTGATCCGTTGAGGTGGAAAGTTGGGGTTGTTACGTTGATTCCCTTCACGTTGACGTTGGGTGTCGTGTACACGTTAGCCATTGGGCTGGAAACGTGGTATACTCTAGGAGTATACGAAAACGCTTGGAGGTACATGTGGTTGTTTGTACACGAGAACGTTTGTGCACTTGGTTGGGGTTGACTTGGGGCCACACGTCGTGTGGGACCCAGGTGCATGTCGTGTTCTTTTTATGTACCTATGACCTCTCGCATCGTAGAGGGTCCCTCTGTTCTCGATGGTTTAGACCGGAAGGGTTGAGTAGTTTCCCCTGGTGTAGTTCTGGAGTTGGGTGGTTGCGCGATACCCACTCCAAGTTCTGTTGGCATGTGTTATACCATCCAGTGGAGATGGCCAGAGCAGTTCCATTCTTACCGTCCTGCGGGGCTGGCCAGTGGGTTGCTCATCAACTTCTTCGAGTTTACCCTCCAGTAGAGACTGGGCAGTGGGTTTCTCACAGACTTCTAAGGTTTACCCTCCACCAGAGACTGGGCAGTGGTTCACCCGACGACCTCTTAGGGTCTACCCTCCAGCAGGGCTGGGCAGTGGTTCACCTATCGTCTAGTTCCAGGTCTACCCTCCAGGAAGGCTAGGAAGTGGGTCTCCTATCGACTTATTCCAGGTCTACCCTCCAGTGGGGCTGGGCAGGGGGTCGCCTAATGATGTATTAGGATTTACCCTCCAGTGGGGCTGGGAAGTGGGTCGCCTGATGATGTATTAGGATTTACCCTCCAGCAGGGCTGGGCAGTGGGTCGCCTGATGATGTATTAGGGTTTACCCTCCAGTAGGGTTGGGCAGTGGGTCACCCGTTATCTGGTTAGGGTTTACCCTCCAGCAAGGCTGGGCAGTGGGTCACCCGATATCTTATTATGTTTTACCATCCTGCAGGGTTGGGCAGTGGGTCACCTGTTGGATTTTCGGACTCATCCCTTATTATTAGGATAGTCGGTGACTTTTCTCCGTGACTACCGGAGTGGGACCCTTGTTTGTACGGGTCAGGGATGTGACGGCTTTGACTTTGAGCAGACCTCATGACAGCGGGGCAGTGACGTGGTGTAGTTTGACGTTCCCCCAGAACTCTCAAGTACAAGGGGTGCTTTCCCCCACCGAGACGCGTCCTTGTGATGCAACCTAAAACCGTGCAGGCGAGTCAGTGCCACCCAAAGCGGATAGTTTCAAAGTGTGGTGGTTTGATCCCCTTGACTTGTAGTTCGGGGCAGACGTGTGGGGTGTTGGGCATCGACGGTGTTTACTTCTGGGACTGTTAGTGACTCACTTTCTTGGGCTGAGCTACGAGATGGAAATCCCCTTACGACCTTTTTCAGGATTCTTTTTGAGCATATGTATATGTATATACCTTGTTCTAGTACCCACTTCTTGGGTTTGGTTACTCTCCTTCCAGGAGAGGCGAAGACACGCGGGGTATGCCATATGATTTCCGTGTCTAGATTCTCATGGTTGGACGAGTCTACTCTCCTTCTATAAGTAGTGAAGACTCAAAGGTAAGTTCATATTCTCACCGTTTCTAACTCCTTGTGTCTGGACGAGTCTACCTTCTTTCCTCTTGTTGGGTTGAGCTGGACTCTCTAATGTTACTCTTTACTGCACTCTCGGTTGTACTCCTTTACTTTTTCTATTCACTCTACTGCTCACCCTTCGGTACCTACTTTGTTGCTCCGTCGAGCCTTTGGGGTATCCTACTAAATATTTTTATACTCACCCCTTCTTGGTCTTTTCCCGCACTATGTGTGCCCTTGGAGACAACAGATAGGTTGCTCGTGACTTCAGCGGAGCTTAGGTGTTCGGGAGCTTGGACCGCGTGTGGTGGTCGGAGTCGGGTTCCAGGTGGGGGACCCTTCCAGCTATTTTCCTTTTGGTTACCTGGTGCCAGGTTGTGGCACTTTTCTGTATGGACACGTGTTTTTCCCCTTTTCTTTTACTTTGTACATTTAGAGGTCGATGCACTTTGTGGTCTATTTATAGGAGTTTCCCTTTCTTTTCTTGTCTTGTCTTTTACTCTGCACTTTTGCACTGAGTGTGTTGCGTGTGTGTGTGTGTGTGTATAGGTACTTAGGCAAAGTCCTCCCCATGTTGTTTATCCTTCGGAGCTTGTCGCCAGCCCCTGGCCTATGGAGGCGGGCTTGTGGTAGTTGCGGCTCGATCCCGAGTAGTGTCGGGTCGTGAAAACACTGAAACCTGAAACAAAACGGATGTATTTCCTGCACCGAAAACTTCTAAGCCAAAATTCATCAAATCATTAGTCAAGGGATCATTTTCCAAACGTAACATGGTTAACGATGCATGATATTTCTGACTCAATGAATCCGGAACTTTTTTTCTTTTATTAGATGATAATTGATCATGAAATCATAATATTTTTTCAGTTTAAGCCATCTTCTCTACCTCATGTTTAATTCCTTCTGAGTGAATATATACTTTAGACTTTTATGGTTAGTATATATTTGACATTTGGATCTATATAAATGATTTCTCCAAATTATCAAATAAAAAACCACAGCTACCAATTCCAAATCATGTGTGGGATAATTTAAGTCATTAGGTTTTATTTGTCTTGAATCATATGCAATTACCTAATCATTCTACATCAAAACACAACCAATTCCCTTCAAGGAAGCATCACTGTAGTTGAAAAACTCACCACTTCGGGAAGGCAAGTCCAAAACTAGAGAATTAACCAATATCTTCTTCAGTTCTTGAAAACAAACATCACATTGTTCAATCCAAACAAATTTAACCCCTTTTCGTGTTAACTTAGTTAGCAGGCTAGATAATCGTTAAATGCTTTTAGCAAATCATCGGTAATAACCTGCTAATATGAGAAAACTAAGAATCTATGTAACATTTGTAGGTCATAGACATTGATCAACCACTTTTTTTTGGCAGGATCAATGATTATTCCATCCTTATTTACAATGTTCCCAAGAAAAGAAATATGTTACAACCAAAAATCACACTTGCTGAATTTTCCAAACAGTTTATTTTATATTAGTGTTTGCAAAACAACCCTTATATGTTTTTCATGATCCTCTTTACTTCTTGAATATACCAAAATTTAATCAATAAATACAACCACAAACTTATCCAAGAACTCATGAAATATTCTATTCATAAGATCCATGAATACAGAAGGTGAATTAGTTAAATCAAAATTCATAACTACAAACTCATAAAAACCATATCTAGTATGGAACATAGTCTTCGGGATGTCTTGATCCATTAATTTCAACTAATGGTACCCCAACCTCAGGTCAACCTTTGAAAAATACTTCACTACCTAGAGTTGATTAAACAAATCATCGATATGAGGAAAATGATACTTTTTTTAATAGTAATGTTATTCAAGGATCTATAATCGATGAAAAGTCTCGTTGAACTATATTTTTTCTTAACAAATAAGATAGGAGCACCCCATGGTGAAATTTAGGGTCGGATGAAGCCTTTTTCTAATAATTCATGCAACTGCTTTTTTAATTCCAGAAGTTCCATTTGGGACATTCGATAAGGATTTTTAGAAATTGTCTTAACATCAGTAACTAAGTAAATAGTAAACTAAATCTATTTATTAGAAATAACACCAAGAAAATCATTGGAAAAAACATCCAAGTATTCATTTACCACTATTACATCATTAATCTGGATAGTTCCCTTATCTTTAAAAATATGATCAAGATAACTTTCATTTCCATCCTTAATCAGTTTCTTAGCTTACTGATATGTTATTAATGGTATGAGTTCATTCTTGTACAAAAACTGAAATTCTTTCTAAAAAAACTTCTTTTTCTTTGAAATCTATCTTAGCATGATAAAAATAAAGATATCCCATACTCATAATAACAACAAACTCTACTAGAGTCAAAACAACAAGGTTTTCAGGTATACTTTTTCCATAGGCAAGGACAAGAAGATTTTTTTTAATTTCTTTTTTCCAGAATATTTCTTCCAGGTGTTTTTACCATGAGATCTGAATTCATTTAATGGGGTAGAATTCCCAATTTTTCTGAAAATTTCTCAGAAATAAAGGAATTTTTAGACCCTGAATCTAACAACACATTTGTGAAATCTGTAAAAAAAAATGTACCTGATACCACCTCATTTGACGGCTCAACATCTGCTGAAGTGGTTACAAATGTCAAACCCTTTTGTTTTCTATCTTGTTGATTCCCTACTTGAGTAACTATCTTTAGACAAACATTAGCATAATTTCCTAATTCCTTACAGTTAAAGCATATCACCATCATATTCTCATTAATTTTTAGATCATTTTCCATGCACATATGAGACATGTGTCCAAACTTTCCACATTGGTAGAATTTCCCATAATTTACAAGACATTCACTAGGATTCATTTTACCACACTTTTCACAAGAAGGGAAATTCATTTTCTTACCTATAGACTTCTTTGACAAGTTCTTCCCCACATTCATACAAAGAGGAAACCATTACAAACAGTTTCCTTTTTTTCAAAATATAAAACATTACAATATGAAGCATGATTTATTTGACAACACTCCATATCAAACATCATGAATCCATTATTTCTCTTACCCATCCTTATATCCTTTGAAAAAAATTAAAAACATGGAATGAGTATAAAAAATGTTAAGGGATATAAAGATAGAAAGCGTTTGTCAAGTGATAACATAAAAACCAATAAAACCCATATCACAAAAACTCGAATTCATAAAATAATCATGTTGTTGCCTTGGGACATATTTACCATATCACTCTTACATTCACCCTTACATGTAGAATAATACATTGGAAAACTTCCATCTCCAGAGTACCCAATGAATTGGAGATCTATAATGGGGATCACCCATTATATCTTAAGCTATAATGGGCTCAACAAAACATATCTTGAGCTATAAAGGGGATCAACCCAACATATCTTGGGCTATAAAGGGGCCCAACTTAACATATTTTGAGATATAATGGGATAAACCCAACATAAATAATTTCCAAGGAACATATCATGGTAATAATATATCTTGAAATCTAGAGAAACTACTCATTCCATACACATAAGAAAAAAACAATCGTTTTTAAATTTATTAAAGAGAGTTTTAAAGGGATTTTAAAAGGAAGGTCCTTTAAAATATAATTTGAGAGATAATTAATCGAATTGAAAGTATATCGGTATAAACTATTAATACACATAATACAACATAATATAAACCAAAATTCATCACACCAATAATCTTAATACTAGATAATGAAGAAAGAAGAAGGTAAACCCAAAGAATGGAAATTGAGTTAATAATTCCCTTACCTCGAGTTCTTCTTACTCAAAATGTGTTTAAACTTCTTGTATAATGGTTAAAAGAGTGTTATTAATATCATAAAAAATATATCCATATTTATAATATCTTAAATGATCATTTAATTACATCATTTCACCCTTTATTTTATAGTATTTTGTTCCTTGCATTGTTTTGGGGTGTTTTATTTACATGTTTTCCATGATTAGTTAATGATGGATATTCTTTTCAATTTGAACTGAAACAACAAAATTGGAATGGAAAGGTATTTAAATATTTTCAGTACCATAATTTATACCATTTATCATTTTGAATTTTTATATGAGGATGATTCATAAGTTAAAACATTAATGATGTTTGTTTAGATCATTTTAGTGGTTCTTTGATAATAACGGCCTCATTTTGTCTTATAAATTAAAACATTGAGTAAAAGAAATAATTACAGAACCGTGTATGAGACATAATACATATATTATAACCTGGTTCAACAATAAAAATGGTTTCATGACCAGACTTGAAATAATTAATGAAAATTGAAATCACATCATCCTCGATGTCGGTAATTCGACACATCACAAACAATGTTTTTATTCCTTGAATAAGTGGGAGAGAATAATAAAAATGATGATGAATTTTCCATGAACATGGGAGAATCTAGATTATACGTTATTTATGGATCTTTCATTCCTCTTGGTTATGGGGAGATGAGAAAATGTTAAGAAAAGAAATGAACTCAAAATAAAATAATTATTGAGAAATCCCTTACAAAAATTCAGCAGCCAAATAACTATGAAACATGGTTTTAGAAAATATTAAAAAGAGAGAGGATAGGTTTCACCCATATAGAAATAAATCATAATACATAATATATCAAGAATTAGAAGGAAATAATAACATGGTCTGGTAACATGAATGTTATACCACATAAAAGAGAACTTGAATGGAAAAAAGAAAGAAATTTAGAATTTTCTTACCTTGTAGAGTAACTCCTAGAACCTGAAGGTTGGGACCTTGGGGGCTTGAGGAAACCTTAAGAGGACTAATAGGGACATAAGGAGGCCATATCATCATTGAGGAAGAAATTTTAACAAAGTTAATGAAGGAATGGGTTGGTATTTATAGCAAAAGTGGGGAAATATCTTAATAATTTCCAAGGGACCCCTCATTAGTGGTATTTGAAAAACCATGGTCTTTCCCATGGTATTTTCCCAAGGAATTCTCCTCTTTGTACACATCATATCTTATTTTACTATAAAAAAGTCAACCAAATTTATTACATCATTAATACATCATTAATGATGTCATTAACACACCGAAACACAAAACAGTACTTTTACTATTTGCTGAAAAATCAACTATGTCAGAAAAAATCCCAAAAAAAATACCCTAACCATTTTTGACATGTAAAATTAACAAATCAAGTCCATTTTCTGATTATAATGTTCTAAATATCATTAATTTAATTTTTAAATAAAATCATACTTAATTCCGAAATAAACAATTTTAAAACTATAACTGCTTTTATATCAAATTGAAAAATTAATCCAGATGTTATTATCTTAAAGCCTTAAGAAAATAAAATAATAATACGATTTAGTATTCATTAGGTTCATATTACTGTTCATGTTTCTATTCATAAGGGTATGCTACTATTCACCAAAAAAACAAGTTGGTCCCATCAGACTCCAAATAACTTGTTAAACACAATTGCAGATGACTATTTTTTGAAATTCAAAAATTAGAAGCAGCAAAATTATGTGTAAAGGATAGTTATAAATATCTACTTAAAACAAAGTTTCATGAATTTCATTTTTTTTAAACCTTGTGGTGTTACAAATATTCTCACCCCATATTAATATAAATTATTTTCCAGGTTAGCTGGAATTGGTTACAAATTAATAATAATATTACTAGCTTATGTCTTTGTGGGATATAATAAATAATTAATTCGTTCTAAAGATTTCATATACCAGGTTTAGGACCTCTAATAGTTTTTATTTTTATGGTAATGGCTCCAAGTCATTGTCCTCATCAGGTTTACACCGAAGATGTTCAGTAGAATGTGCCAATAGATCACTGTATTGTCGATGTCAACGATGCCGACACCTGGTAGAGTAAACTTTGAGATTTTAAACACTTGCGTATATAAATTTATGATGGATCCATATTATATTCAGTCGTATAATAATTCCTGGAGGAGGTTGAGATATCTTTTACTTTCATCCATGCTCAAAAGAATCACTATTTTTCATTGGTTGTGATGATGCTATGTGGATAAGTGAGTTAGTAGTCACTACTGTTCCTTTGGGATTACGAGGAGTAAGTAGCCTCATAGAAGAAGTTCTGATATTAGTTCATAGTATAGTTTCTTTCATTGACCATAAAGTCATCTAGCCACTAGGAGCTATTAACCTTTTGATATGGGAGTTCCTAAATGCAAGAGTTTGGGATTTTTTTCAAGAACCTTCTTCTATATGCATCAAAACTATATCCATATGAGGAGTCCTGGGTGAGGCACATTGAGGAGGATTTTCATCTAGAGATCAAGTTCTTGGTAATGCCATTTTTGTTGAAGATGTATCATGATGTGCTAAAGAGGTTAGAGGTTATTTACAAAACAATGGATAGAACCAACACATCATGAGAGGGGAGTCTTTAAGATTCCTCATAAAGTAGAGCTGTGGTCCGAGGTTCCAATTTTTTAGGACAGAAGAGTTTTTGGTTATATAAGGGTAGGTCTTAGCCCTCATCATTTCATTTATCCAGGGGAATATCTCAAACTTATTCCAATGGATAAAATTTATGTTTTTCTTATAGAGAAATAGGTTATCAGTGGCTGGAGTTCCCAAAATTTATTAACAGTTAGTGTGTGATAGTTTTTCCTCTTCCTGTTCTGCTATTGAGGAAGTTTCAGTTGAGGCAATATTACCATGGTGCTCCATTTTGGTATCATTAGAGAGGATATGGGGAAGGAAGAGTAAATCATCAAGACGCTCTTTATCCTCAGAGATTATAGCATAGCCATTTATGTGATCATTAGTTGGATCAGAGAGGTCATGGAGGATGTTGTGGTCAACTCCATGATTTAGTATTTCCATCACTAAGTGATCTAGACATTTTTAGGTACCCTTTTTTTTATTTCTACATGGGTTCATGATTTGCTGTATTTGGGATAAATAAACTCCTTCATATCACCTAACCACATCCATGTGTTTGGAGATGACACAGAGATACCTCCAGTGACCTTATCGTTTACTATGACAGTTAGAGGTTGGGAATAATTGTATGAAGTATAATGATGTTATGAGCTAGTGATGTGGTAGCACCACTCTTGGGGAGATTTTCTATGTTAGTGGATACAACCATATAACATCATCCTCAGCATGGATTGGATTTGTTCAGTATAGGATACCATAGATTGCTTTAGATGGAAGGTTCTATTATACAATGCTGATGGAGAGTTAGCAGTTATTGTTGGTGAGAAAGACCCTCTAATGGGTTATAGGTGTGATGCTACCTTGTCTTCTTTTATGTATGAGTTGATGTTAATCTATTCAGAGGTTTAGAGGTTGGTGTTTCATGGGATAATGGAAGAGTACCATGAGGACTTTCTATAAAAGTTTTTAGAGTTACCCCTTGATGGGATATCGATTTTGGAATCAATATATAACCAGGTGTGTCTCCTATCTCTATGTATCAATCTATAATGGTTCCTTCTAATTTTCAATATCTATGAGTAAAACTCAATGTTCTATTATAGCTAGGTTTTTTTAGATGAGTGTGTCACCATGGGGTGCACCAGTTTTTCTTCTTGAATATGGTTGACGGATGTTCAGGGATTTTTATCAATTATTGTCACATAAAACAAGTTATAGTGAAGAATATATATCCTCTTACACTGATTGATTATATATTTTATCATATGGATGGATCAATTTGGTTCTCAAATATTTAATTAAGGTCTGGATATCATTGGATGCAGGTGTAACATGAGGAAATTAAAAAGAGAACTTTACATTATCATTATAGGAATTATAAATAATTTTTAATGAAATTCAGTGTGAAAAAATGATCAAGATGTGTTCATGGAGCTAGTTAATATAGTTTTTATAGATTTGTTGGATAATTTCATGGTTGTTTTCATCGATTAAATCCTTGCATACTCCACATCTGAGGTAGAGCATGCAGAGCATATGTGATCTATTTTAGGATTTCTTCTTTCTGAGAAACTATTGGGATATTGTCAATTTTTGAGTTCTAGGATTGTGAAGTCCTTTTCTTGGGTAATTTGGTATCTTAGAAGCATTTAGTTATGGATCCTTCAAAGATATAGGCAGATTTTTCTTGGAAATCCCCCAAGATAGTGGAATTGGTACATATTTTCCTTCGTCTTTCTAGCCATTACAAATGTTTCGTAGCCAAATTATATCATTTTAAGAATCCTATGACATCTTTGACCATAGTGGATCATGCATTCTTATGGAATGACCAGTGTCAAGCAACTTTTGTGTACCAGAAGGAAAATTTTCTCAGTGCCCTAATCATTTTTTTTCAATAGATCCAGTTCAGTTTGAGGTTTTATATGATGTTTCACTTCATTATTTTGGTTGTGTCTTGATTAATTATAGATCAATTTTTCTTTTGGATCTCAGTAGTTACATCTCCATGACTGTATATATGCCACCCATGATCTTAAATTTGAGGTAGTGGTGTTTTCTTTGAAGTATTGATGACGTTACCTAATTGGTGATCATTTTTTAGTTTCTAAAAACTATAAGAGACCGGGGTATGTATTCCTTTAGCAGTAAGTGAACTTGTATCAGTGTCGGTGGATATAATTCTTATAACATTGTAACTTCAATATTTTTAATATACTAGGAAATTGAAATTTTGTAGCTGATGTGCTGAGAAAACATTTATGTAGTGATTCCTTTCATGAATTTGGATATTTTTTAAGAGTAATGGGTAAACCCTTATCAATGAATCTTGATATGGGAGAGGTTGTAGGAATATGTTTTATTTTCAAGATGACAGTGCAGTCATCATTTGTGAAGAAAGTGGAGGAGTCCCAGCTGGTGGATTATGAGGTGGAGGTCTGGAGAGACCGAGTTTGTTGGATATTTCCTTGATGGTTGGTATGAGGATGGATAACAAAAAGTTTTGTATCTGGGAAGACTTTTATTTCCTTTAGTGATGTATGATATGTTTATTCATGAGTTCCATAGTTCACCTTTGGAGGTACAACCCAATGTGACCACGATTTATCGATGTTTTAGAGGTCTTTTTGTCTTTCTTGGGTTAGAGCATGCATATGTAGTGTTTTTCTCTCAATGTTTCATATTCATGAAGGTGAAGGACGAGTAACATGTTCTCAGTGGTTTTATCCAGCCATTATATGTTCTCCACTATAAATAGAAGGACATCTCGAGGAACTTTATTAATAGTTAACCTTGAGCTTGTCATGGCTATGATGTTCTATAGGTGATAGTGGATCATTTGAAAAAATCATCCAACTCTATAAAAATTAGGGAGTTGAGACCAATGGAGGTATTTTGTAGGAATAATCTCATGGAGGTAGTGTGACTCCATGGATTTCCAATGAATATTATTTATAATTGAGATCCTCATTTTACCTATAGGTTGTGGAGAAGTCTCTATCATGATTTTGGATCTCATTTATTCCTTAATGATACTTTTCATCCATAGATGGATAGTCTAACAAATCATACCATCAACACTCTTAATGTCATGTTTCACTCTTATGTCCAAGATTTTGGAGTTTTGTGGATTAGGTACCCTCCCTTGGCCATGTTTTCATACAATAATAGTTTCCACTTCACCACTGGAATGTCGTTATTTTAATATTTTTATGGAAAACCATTAAATTCTATGCCGTCTTGGACTTGGGTCAAAGAGGTGGAAATTATCGAGCTATAAAAGGTACATAATATGAAAGAGATTGTCTAGGTAATTCATTAATTGATTAAAGTAGTGTAAGATCATCCAGAATCTAATTACGGTCATAGGGGAGACCTCTAGAGTTCGACATTGTCGATCATGTGTTATTGATGGTGACTCCACAACATGGTAATTAATGGTTTTTTCATGGGTATAATATTTCACTCTATTTTTTTGATCCTTTGGAGGTGTTCTCTCATGTTGTAGTTGTGTAATATCATATAGAAATTCCCCCATATATGAGATGAATTCATGATGTTTTTCACATATTACAACTCCTTAATTATCTTCATAAATATTTTCATGTCAACAACTAGGGTCAGATCAATGTTGATGATGATGCAACCTTTTAGAAGATTCCTATTGAGATCTAGGTCTTTCAGGAGAATTTGTTTCATGGGTTTAATATTACCTTATTTCATTTATTATGGAATTATAGTGTCACAAAGGAGAGTACCTGGTAACATGAGTCGTAGATGTTAATTCAGTACACCGGTCTATTTGATGTTTATCTCTTTTCTTGTAACTTTGTTCTCTTGTGTATGTTGACTATTGTAAATTATGAGATGTTTTCATTTTTTTCTTATTGTTTATTTACTCTAATTTTTATAGGTATCTCATGGGGTGGATGTTCGGATGATCCCTTTTTTTCCTCCTTGGGTTTTTTTGGATTATTGAAGATGATAATGTTATGAGAGTTGTATAATGTAAGGGCTTAAATCTAAGTAGTCTGAACCATTATGTTTTTACAAGTCTCATTCTACTCAAAGGGGGAATAGAGTGAGTTTTTATGGGTATGGGTGCTAAAATATATGAATATGATGAATACAAGACCTGTAAATATTACATGTTGTGTAAGTTTGGTTCACAATTTATTATCTCTAGTTCATTGGGTTATTTATAATGGGTCTTAATTTGGGATTAATTTCTTCAAGGAGACATGTTTTTTGGATAAACTTGAATCCTTATATTAACATGACATGTAAGGGTTACACCCCATGTAAGTCCCTTGTACAACATGTTTATCAAAGGTACAAAACCATAGTTTTTCCCTCAAACCCTACAGTCACCTTCTAATTCTAGGCGATCTATATCCCTCTTATCAAATGTTTTGACATTCCAACAGTAGGGATCAATATTTTTCTTCCCATATTCTATTTTTGGTCATCCATGGTGATCTAAGTTACGTTATTCCTATTCACTTGTTGTTTTTTGATACATCTACTCTTGTTTCTTCTTTCCATGCAATGACAAATAATCTCTCATTACTCTAATGTTTTTGTGGATTTTTTGTTTGTGTGTCTATATCACAACATCCTTGGATGGATTAATCTTATTACATGAGATGTGTTTGGGATCTATAATGTTGGTGTGTTCTCATGAAAATAACTTTTACATCTTTAATGTAGGGTGTAGAGACCAGACCTCAGAAGCTCGGATACAATGTCTGTTAATAATTACATTGGCATGATTACAAGGAATCAAGACCCGGAGTACTGAATAGTTTAGCATTCTGGGGTAACCATATAAAAACATGAGAAAAAAATACACTAATTTCAAAAAAAAATTCTTTATAATTAAATTACTTTTTTGATAACTTTATTCCATCATGTAAATCCCTACATACTTTTATAGTACACTTCTTGGATTCCTGGGGAAAGAAACTTAGTAAGGTTGAGCTCAAATTCTCATTAAGGAGAAAATATAGTAAAAGAAATAATGAATCAATTATAATAATTATTATTAAATGGTAAATAACTGAACTCAAATGCCATATAAACAATAAACTGAGAAGGAAGTGCACAAAAAATATAGAAATGTATGAACTAGAAACACATGTAATTTAAATAACTAGATAAGGAAAAATAAATATGGAATGTTATGAAACTAAAATAAATTACATTTAATCAATGAACTAAATATGAATTGTATCTATATATATGTCAATGAAAAATCTCATGGATGAATAATAACCGAAACTAAATGAGGTAAATGATTTCTTAAGAAACATCATGTATAAGGATCATGAAAACCTATGCCATCAATACCTTTCACAATATAGTTTAAAACTATGGATATAAACACATTTAATTTTCACAACTTATTTGTCTGATGAGAACCTATCAATGCATTGAGGATCTATATAATTTTTGGGCTCCACCCATCATTACCAGTCCAAATCACTCATCGTATCAAATAACCAAAATAAATAATATGCCTTATCAAATATCCAAATTGAATAAAGAATACAAAATTATCAATGTTTCCCCAAATAACTAAATAAATTTCAATTTAGTCACCTTATGTAAAATGGTATATGTTTTAGACAATATCAATATCCATGATAAATGAAATGTATAATTAGGGGGAAATTCAATGTTCCATGATTAGAGGATATTGAATATTTTAAGGGGAATAAAAAATTATTTAAGGAAGTGAATGTGAATACTATCCTTGAAAAAATAAATAATAAATCATAAAGAGTAATAATAAGGATGGTATCAATACAAAAAAACTAATTGGAGTAAAAATAAAGGGTTTTTGTTGTTGATGAATAGTAATACTATAAAAATATCTTTTAAAATAATTCTTGAGGAAAATATTCTCTTTTTTGTAAAACATTTTGAAAATCCATTTCTCTGAAAATCACATTTGAAAATATTTTCTATAAAAATAAAACTTGAAGACATGGAAAATAATATTCAACAATATGAAAATGAGTAAATCTATACTTTTCATGAGGTAAAAGAACATTCCATTTGCACTATTAAAGGTTAAAAAATTATTTGTTAAAAAAAGAGGAAAAAATATTTAATTGAAAACATTGTTAAAAGACAAAAAGGGTAGAACATTCTTTTCCAAATAATTTTAAAAACATTTTTGAAAACATTTTAATAAAACATGGTTTATAGAAGAAAATGAGTTCTATGACTAAAGATAGAAACAAAGTCATGTTTTATGAAAAAATAAATAAAACATATTAGTAATAAATAGTGGTAAAATGGTAACTATACTTAAAAATGGTCATGAATAACTAGATAAAATAAAATTAAAGGTTTTATTTAACAATTTAAATTCCATTTAAAGATCATTAATGTTGTTTTTGAGGGAAATAGTCTTTAAACATTCCAAATTGTCCCATACCACTTTGAAACATTTTAAATCATAAACCTCATGAAGGAATAATATTAAATGAATGTTTTAAATACAATTAAGATAAAGTAATTCATGATATATTATTTAAAAATGGGCAGTATATACACCCCACAATAGAAGTATGTTGTGAACATTACATTTATCTCATAGAAGTAAAAAGTGAGATGAAACCCTCTTACCTTGTGTTTAATTTTAGGTGAACATCCTTTATAATAAACTTATGTTAATTTTATAATTTATTCAGAACCATTTTCATGTTTATCATTAATTTTATTTCACTTATTACCATCTTTTTTACTACTAATTAAATAATTAAGTTTTTGTCAGGTGTTTTGACCAAATTCAGTTTATGTGTCAAAACAACTTTGGTAGGTCAACTATGGTTAAAGGGGAATTATAGAACATCTCCATAATAATAATAATTACATAATTATAATTTCTAAATATCAATTATACTTTAAAAAATATTCTGTAAATATGGTTATGAAAAATGAACTAATGTTACAATCATATAGATTGTAGGTAGTATGTACGCATGAGTAACGTTCTCATTTTTCAATGATCGTTATGGAAAGAAGGAAAGTAACACACTATATTTCCATAATGATAATAATATCATAAATACCATATTATTTAATCATATATAATTATATATATAATTATGGTGATGAAAAAGTAATCATATCATGTTGAGGAGGCGATAGTCCACACGTCCGTGAATAACATTATCACTTTTAATGGTGTGAATGGGTAATAAAAAATGGTATATATTATATTCATAGAAAATTAATTATTTAATTAATATCATATATATTTTTTTTATGTCATGTATTTTTAATTAAAACCATATTTTATACATTCTATGTATCATATGAAAGAATCACATCGCTTGAAAGGGTGGTAGTCCACACTTCCAAAAACGATGTTATCATTTTTACACAAAATGGGAAGTACAAATATATGTGTTATAAGAGAATTAAATAAGATTAAACACATAAAAAATATCATATATAACATATATAAATACATTTCTGATCATAATTACAACCATGGGAGGTCATAAAGGAAGAGAAAAAATCATCGTTTTGTGAGGCGGCAGCTCGCCGTTCACATTAACAGTAAGTTCGTTACCCATTATATGGATGTGTATGTAAGTGTAGGTCGAACCCTTAGTATAAAAACACCCTGGTACATTTAGTATAATTTTTTACATATAAAATCATGATTTAAAAATAATTTAATTTGTGAAAGATTAAATTAAAGAAAATAGATCATTTCAAAATGTCTCCTTAAAAATCAGGCAACACCTTTTGGTTTATACCAATGGGATAACTTGGAAAGATTTATTCCCAAATATAGTATTCAGGGTATAGTGGAGGTATTTTGAGAATTTATTTGGGTATAAATTTTATAAAACTATGTTGTTTGAGAGGTGTGAGGTATTTTGCAAAGTGGTGGACTTTTATAGTGGAGGAGGAGTGTCACTCTTGTAATATTTCGAAAAAGGAATTCTTCCCATATTTTCCATGTTGAAATTGGATTCAATAATGGACCAAATTAAATTAAATAAAATATATGGTATATATATTTCCATCCAATAGATCTTGGACATGTTTATATGTTGTTTTGGGCTTTATGGTTAAGGTTTAGTCCCTTATTAATCTTAGTTTAACTTTAATCATTGCAATTAATTATAATTAATTTCACTAATGTTTTTGGTCAAAAACTACTTTTTTCTTATTATAAATCATATATTATGATTATTAAAAATTTGGAATCCATATTTCCAAACTAAAATCATAGAATTGGTAGAAATTAAATTAAAATTCACCCCATAGGTGGGACGACAATGTAAGTTTTTAAAAAAAATATGAATGTCTGCTATGCTTTTCATATTCAATTTTAAACTAAATTTAATTAAAATTAAATAAAATGTATTAATTAATAAATATATTTTCTAATATTAATTTAAAACCAATTAGAATTATAATTTAACCCTCTAAATAAATTAGATGAAAAATTAGTTTTCAACTAAAATTCAGTATTTTTAACTAATCATTAAAAAAATGAAATGTTTCAGAAAAATATAAAAAATTAAACCTAACCTAATTATTATGTTTTTATTTAAAGTATTAATTTTATTTTGAAATATTAAAACTATTTGAGTTTTAAAATTAATATTTAAAATTGGTTCTCCATTAAAAGGCGGTAAAATTGCCTTTATAAAAACATAGGTTCTTATGTGTAAAATATAGTTTTCCATATCTTAAGCCTATAAAATATAATGGATGAATATCAATAATATTTTATTGAATATATAATATGTATATTTAATTAAACTCATTAACTAATTTCAATTAATTATGTGTATTAAGACAAAACTCCTTTGAAATCATAAAAATAATAATATTTCTTTTTATATCAAATTTGTTCTTATTTTCATTTATTATTAATTGGTAATGAATAAGTTCATTTTATATTTATATAAATCAAAAAAATCATATGTTAGTTCATACTATTCATAAGGGCTAGTTTATATCTTATTATATTATATAATAATATTTTAATAATATATTAGTGTTCAGTAAAACTTGGTCTTGTGTGTAATGGGAGCCATCAAAGAAGATCACTCTTGTGTGTAACACACACTAACATGGTATTTCATGTATTGAAATATATAGAATATATTTTTAAAAATAAATATATTATAATGTATCCAAATATTATAAAGAGGAAACCATTACAAACAGTTTCCTTTTTTTCAAAATATAAAACATTACAATATGAAGCATGATTTATTTGACAACACTCCATATCAAACATCATGAATCCATTATTTCTCTTACCCATCCTTATATCCTTTGAAAAAAATTAAAAACATGGAATGAGTATAAAAAATGTTAAGGGATATAAAGATAGAAAGCGTTTGTCAAGTGATAACATAAAAACCAATAAAACCCATATCACAAAAACTCGAATTCATAAAATAATCATGTTGTTGCCTTGGGACATATTTACCATATCACTCTTACATTCACCCTTACATGTAGAATAATACATTGGAAAACTTCCATCTCCAGAGTACCCAATGAATTGGAGATCTATAATGGGGATCACCCATTATATCTTAAGCTATAATGGGCTCAACAAAACATATCTTGAGCTATAAAGGGGATCAACCCAACATATCTTGGGCTATAAAGGGGCCCAACTTAACATATTTTGAGATATAATGGGATAAACCCAACATAAATAATTTCCAAGGAACATATCATGGTAATAATATATCTTGAAATCTAGAGAAACTACTCATTCCATACACATAAGAAAAAAACAATTGTTTTTAAATTTATTAAAGAGAGTTTTAAAGGGATTTTAAAAGGAAGGTCCTTTAAAATATAATTTGAGAGATAATTAATCGAATTGAAAGTATATCGGTATAAACTATTAATACACATAATACAACATAATATAAACCAAAATTCATCACACCAATAATCTTAATACTAGATAATGAAGAAAGAAGAAGGTAAACCCAAAGAATGGAAATTGAGTTAATAATTCCCTTACCTCGAGTTCTTCTTACTCAAAATGTGTTTAAACTTCTTGTATAATGGTTAAAAGAGTGTTATTAATATCATAAAAAATATATCCATATTTATAATATCTTAAATGATCATTTAATTACATCATTTCACCCTTTATTTTATAGTATTTTGTTCCTTGCATTGTTTTGGGGTGTTTTATTTACATGTTTTCCATGATTAGTTAATGATGGATATTCTTTTCAATTTGAACTGAAACAACAAAATTGGAATGGAAAGGTATTTAAATATTTTCAGTACCATAATTTATACCATTTATCATTTTGAATTTTTATATGAGGATGATTCATAAGTTAAAACATTAATGATGTTTGTTTAGATCATTTTAGTGGTTCTTTGATAATAACGGCCTCATTTTGTCTTATAAATTAAAACATTGAGTAAAAGAAATAATTACAGAACCGTGTATGAGACATAATACATATATTATAACCTGGTTCAACAATAAAAATGGTTTCATGACCAGACTTGAAATAATTAATGAAAATTGAAATCACATCATCCTCGATGTCGGTAATTCGACACATCACAAACAATGTTTTTATTCCTTGAATAAGTGGGAGAGAATAATAAAAATGATGATGAATTTTCCATGAACATGGGAGAATCTAGATTATACGTTATTTATGGATCTTTCATTCCTCTTGGTTATGGGGAGATGAGAAAATGTTAAGAAAAGAAATGAACTCAAAATAAAATAATTATTGAGAAATCCCTTACAAAAATTCAGCAGCCAAATAACTATGAAACATGGTTTTAGAAAATATTAAAAAGAGAGAGGATAGGTTTCACCCATATAGAAATAAATCATAATACATAATATATCAAGAATTAGAAGGAAATAATAACATGGTCTGGTAACATGAATGTTATACCACATAAAAGAGAACTTGAATGGAAAAAAGAAAGAAATTTAGAATTTTCTTACCTTGTAGAGTAACTCCTAGAACCTGAAGGTTGGGACCTTGGGGGCTTGAGGAAACCTTAAGAGGACTAATAGGGACATAAGGAGGCCATATCATCATTGAGGAAGAAATTTTAACAAAGTTAATGAAGGAATGGGTTGGTATTTATAGCAAAAGTGGGGAAATATCTTAATAATTTCCAAGGGACCCCTCATTAGTGGTATTTGAAAAACCATGGTCTTTCCCATGGTATTTTCCCAAGGAATTCTCCTCTTTGTACACATCATATCTTATTTTACTATAAAAAAGTCAACCAAATTCATTACATCATTAATACATCATTAATGATGTCATTAACACACCGAAACACAAAACAGTACTTTTACTATTTGCTGAAAAATCAACTATGTCAGAAAAAATCCCAAAAAAAATACCCTAACCATTTTTGACATGTAAAATTAACAAATCAAGTCCATTTTCTGATTATAATGTTCTAAATATCATTAATTTAATTTTTAAATAAAATCATACTTAATTCCGAAATAAACAATTTTAAAACTATAACTGCTTTTATATCAAATTGAAAAATTAATCCAGATGTTATTATCTTAAAGCCTTAAGAAAATAAAATAATAATACGATTTAGTATTCATTAGGTTCATATTACTGTTCATGTTTCTATTCATAAGGGTATGCTACTATTCACCAAAAAAACAAGTTGGTCCCATCAGACTCCAAATAACTTGTTAAACACAATTGCAGATGACTATTTTTTGAAATTCAAAAATTAGAAGCAGCAAAATTATGTGTAAAGGATAGTTATAAATATCTACTTAAAACAAAGTTTCATGAATTTCATTTTTTTTAAACCTTGTGGTGTTACAAATATTCTCACCCCATATTAATATAAATTATTTTCCAGGTTAGCTGGAATTGGTTACAAATTAATAATAATATTACTAGCTTATGTCTTTGTGGGATATAATAAATAATTAATTCGTTCTAAAGATTTCATATACCAGGTTTAGGACCTCTAATAGTTTTTATTTTTATGGTAATGGCTCCAAGTCATTGTCCTCATCAGGTTTACACCGAAGATGTTCAGTAGAATGTGCCAATAGATCACTGTATTGTCGATGTCAACGATGCCGACACCTGGTAGAGTAAACTTTGAGATTTTAAACACTTGCGTATATAAATTTATGATGGATCCATATTATATTCAGTCGTATAATAATTCCTGGAGGAGGTTGAGATATCTTTTACTTTCATCCATGCTCAAAAGAATCACTATTTTTCATTGGTTGTGATGATGCTATGTGGATAAGTGAGTTAGTAGTCACTACTGTTCCTTTGGGATTACGAGGAGTAAGTAGCCTCATAGAAGAAGTTCTGATATTAGTTCATAGTATAGTTTCTTTCATTGACCATAAAGTCATCTAGCCACTAGGAGCTATTAACCTTTTGATATGGGAGTTCCTAAATGCAAGAGTTTGGGATTTTTTTCAAGAACCTTCTTCTATATGCATCAAAACTATATCCATATGAGGAGTCCTGGGTGAGGCACATTGAGGAGGATTTTCATCTAGAGATCAAGTTCTTGGTAATGCCATTTTTGTTGAAGATGTATCATGATGTGCTAAAGAGGTTAGAGGTTATTTACAAAACAATGGATAGAACCAACACATCATGAGAGGGGAGTCTTTAAGATTCCTCATAAAGTAGAGCTGTGGTCCGAGGTTCCAATTTTTTAGGACAGAAGAGTTTTTGGTTATATAAGGGTAGGTCTTAGCCCTCATCATTTCATTTATCCAGGGGAATATCTCAAACTTATTCCAATGGATAAAATTTATGTTTTTCTTATAGAGAAATAGGTTATCAGTGGCTGGAGTTCCCAAAATTTATTAACAGTTAGTGTGTGATAGTTTTTCCTCTTCCTGTTCTGCTATTGAGGAAGTTTCAGTTGAGGCAATATTACCATGGTGCTCCATTTTGGTATCATTAGAGAGGATATGGGGAAGGAAGAGTAAATCATCAAGACGCTCTTTATCCTCAGAGATTATAGCATAGCCATTTATGTGATCATTAGTTGGATCAGAGAGGTCATGGAGGATGTTGTGGTCAACTCCATGATTTAGTATTTCCATCACTAAGTGATCTAGACATTTTTAGGTACCCTTTTTTTTATTTCTACATGGGTTCATGATTTGCTGTATTTGGGATAAATAAACTCCTTCATATCACCTAACCACATCCATGTGTTTGGAGATGACACAGAGATACCTCCAGTGACCTTATCGTTTACTATGACAGTTAGAGGTTGGGAATAATTGTATGAAGTATAATGATGTTATGAGCTAGTGATGTGGTAGCACCACTCTTGGGGAGATTTTCTATGTTAGTGGATACAACCATATAACATCATCCTCAGCATGGATTGGATTTGTTCAGTATAGGATACCATAGATTGCTTTAGATGGAAGGTTCTATTATACAATGCTGATGGAGAGTTAGCAGTTATTGTTGGTGAGAAAGACCCTCTAATGGGTTATAGGTGTGATGCTACCTTGTCTTCTTTTATGTATGAGTTGATGTTAATCTATTCAGAGGTTTAGAGGTTGGTGTTTCATGGGATAATGGAAGAGTACCATGAGGACTTTCTATAAAAGTTTTTAGAGTTACCCCTTGATGGGATATCGATTTTGGAATCAATATATAAACAGGTGTGTCTCCTATCTCTATGTATCAATCTATAATGGTTCCTTCTAATTTTCAATATCTATGAGTAAAACTCAATGTTCTATTATAGCTAGGTTTTTTTAGATGAGTGTGTCACCATGGGGTGCACCAGTTTTTCTTCTTGAATATGGTTGACGGATGTTCAGGGATTTTTATCAATTATTGTCACATAAAACAAGTTATAGTGAAGAATATATATCCTCTTACACTGATTGATTATATATTTTATCATATGGATGGATCAATTTGGTTCTCAAATATTTAATTAAGGTCTGGATATCATTGGATGCAGGTGTAACATGAGGAAATTAAAAAGAGAACTTTACATTATCATTATAGGAATTATAAATAATTTTTAATGAAATTCAGTGTGAAAAAATGATCAAGATGTGTTCATGGAGCTAGTTAATATAGTTTTTATAGATTTGTTGGATAATTTCATGGTTGTTTTCATCGATTAAATCCTTGCATACTCCACATCTGAGGTAGAGCATGCAGAGCATATGTGATCTATTTTAGGATTTCTTCTTTCTGAGAAACTATTGGGATATTGTCAATTTTTGAGTTCTAGGATTGTGAAGTCCTTTTCTTGGGTAATTTGGTATCTTAGAAGCATTTAGTTATGGATCCTTCAAAGATATAGGCAGATTTTTCTTGGAAATCCCCCAAGATAGTGGAATTGGTACATATTTTCCTTCGTCTTTCTAGCCATTACAAATGTTTCGTAGCCAAATTATATCATTTTAAGAATCCTATGACATCTTTGACCATAGTGGATCATGCATTCTTATGGAATGACCAGTGTCAAGCAACTTTTGTGTACCAGAAGGAAAATTTTCTCAGTGCCCTAATCATTTTTTTTCAATAGATCCAGTTCAGTTTGAGGTTTTATATGATGTTTCACTTCATTATTTTGGTTGTGTCTTGATTAATTATAGATCAATTTTTCTTTTGGATCTCAGTAGTTACATCTCCATGACTGTATATATGCCACCCATGATCTTAAATTTGAGGTAGTGGTGTTTTCTTTGAAGTATTGATGACGTTACCTAATTGGTGATCATTTTTTAGTTTCTAAAAACTATAAGAGACCGGGGTATGTATTCCTTTAGCAGTAAGTGAACTTGTATCAGTGTCGGTGGATATAATTCTTATAACATTGTAACTTCAATATTTTTAATATACTAGGAAATTGAAATTTTGTAGCTGATGTGCTGAGAAAACATTTATGTAGTGATTCCTTTCATGAATTTGGATATTTTTTAAGAGTAATGGGTAAACCCTTATCAATGAATCTTGATATGGGAGAGGTTGTAGGAATATGTTTTATTTTCAAGATGACAGTGCAGTCATCATTTGTGAAGAAAGTGGAGGAGTCCCAGCTGGTGGATTATGAGGTGGAGGTCTGGAGAGACCGAGTTTGTTGGATATTTCCTTGATGGTTGGTATGAGGATGGATAACAAAAAGTTTTGTATCTGGGAAGACTTTTATTTCCTTTAGTGATGTATGATATGTTTATTCATGAGTTCCATAGTTCACCTTTGGAGGTACAACCCAATGTGACCACGATTTATCGATGTTTTAGAGGTCTTTTTGTCTTTCTTGGGTTAGAGCATGCATATGTAGTGTTTTTCTCTCAATGTTTCATATTCATGAAGGTGAAGGACGAGTAACATGTTCTCAGTGGTTTTATCCAGCCATTATATGTTCTCCACTATAAATAGAAGGACATCTCGAGGAACTTTATTAATAGTTAACCTTGAGCTTGTCATGGCTATGATGTTCTATAGGTGATAGTGGATCATTTGAAAAAATCATCCAACTCTATAAAAATTAGGGAGTTGAGACCAATGGAGGTATTTTGTAGGAATAATCTCATGGAGGTAGTGTGACTCCATGGATTTCCAATGAATATTATTTATAATTGAGATCCTCATTTTACCTATAGGTTGTGGAGAAGTCTCTATCATGATTTTGGATCTCATTTATTCCTTAATGATACTTTTCATCCATAGATGGATAGTCTAACAAATCATACCATCAACACTCTTAATGTCATGTTTCACTCTTATGTCCAAGATTTTGGAGTTTTGTGGATTAGGTACCCTCCCTTGGCCATGTTTTCATACAATAATAGTTTCCACTTCACCACTGGAATGTCGTTATTTTAATATTTTTATGGAAAACCATTAAATTCTATGCCGTCTTGGACTTGGGTCAAAGAGGTGGAAATTATCGAGCTATAAAAGGTACATAATATGAAAGAGATTGTCTAGGTAATTCATTAATTGATTAAAGTAGTGTAAGATCATCCAGAATCTAATTACGGTCATAGGGGAGACCTCTAGAGTTCGACATTGTCGATCATGTGTTATTGATGGTGACTCCACAACATGGTAATTAATGGTTTTTTCATGGGTATAATATTTCACTCTATTTTTTTGATCCTTTGGAGGTGTTCTCTCATGTTGTAGTTGTGTAATATCATATAGAAATTCCCCCATATATGAGATGAATTCATGATGTTTTTCACATATTACAACTCCTTAATTATCTTCATAAATATTTTCATGTCAACAACTAGGGTCAGATCAATGTTGATGATGATGCAACCTTTTAGAAGATTCCTATTGAGATCTAGGTCTTTCAGGAGAATTTGTTTCATGGGTTTAATATTACCTTATTTCATTTATTATGGAATTATAGTGTCACAAAGGAGAGTACCTGGTAACATGAGTCGTAGATGTTAATTCAGTACACCGGTCTATTTGATGTTTATCTCTTTTCTTGTAACTTTGTTCTCTTGTGTATGTTGACTATTGTAAATTATGAGATGTTTTCATTTTTTTCTTATTGTTTATTTACTCTAATTTTTATAGGTATCTCATGGGGTGGATGTTCGGATGATCCCTTTTTTTCCTCCTTGGGTTTTTTTGGATTATTGAAGATGATAATGTTATGAGAGTTGTATAATGTAAGGGCTTAAATCTAAGTAGTCTGAACCATTATGTTTTTACAAGTCTCATTCTACTCAAAGGGGGAATAGAGTGAGTTTTTATGGGTATGGGTGCTAAAATATATGAATATGATGAATACAAGACCTGTAAATATTACATGTTGTGTAAGTTTGGTTCACAATTTATTATCTCTAGTTCATTGGGTTATTTATAATGGGTCTTAATTTGGGATTAATTTCTTCAAGGAGACATGTTTTTTGGATAAACTTGAATCCTTATATTAACATGACATGTAAGGGTTACACCCCATGTAAGTCCCTTGTACAACATGTTTATCAAAGGTACAAAACCATAGTTTTTCCCTCAAACCCTACAGTCACCTTCTAATTCTAGGCGATCTATATCCCTCTTATCAAATGTTTTGACATTCCAACAGTAGGGATCAATATTTTTCTTCCCATATTCTATTTTTGGTCATCCATGGTGATCTAAGTTACGTTATTCCTATTCACTTGTTGTTTTTTGATACATCTACTCTTGTTTCTTCTTTCCATGCAATGACAAATAATCTCTCATTACTCTAATGTTTTTGTGGATTTTTTGTTTGTGTGTCTATATCACAACATCCTTGGATGGATTAATCTTATTACATGAGATGTGTTTGGGATCTATAATGTTGGTGTGTTCTCATGAAAATAACTTTTACATCTTTAATGTAGGGTGTAGAGACCAGACCTCAGAAGCTCGGATACAATGTCTGTTAATAATTACATTGGCATGATTACAAGGAATCAAGACCCGGAGTACTGAATAGTTTAGCATTCTGGGGTAACCATATAAAAACATGAGAAAAAAATACACTAATTTCAAAAAAAAATTCTTTATAATTAAATTACTTTTTTGATAACTTTATTCCATCATGTAAATCCCTACATACTTTTATAGTACACTTCTTGGATTCCTGGGGAAAGAAACTTAGTAAGGTTGAGCTCAAATTCTCATTAAGGAGAAAATATAGTAAAAGAAATAATGAATCAATTATAATAATTATTATTAAATGGTAAATAACTGAACTCAAATGCCATATAAACAATAAACTGAGAAGGAAGTGCACAAAAAATATAGAAATGTATGAACTAGAAACACATGTAATTTAAATAACTAGATAAGGAAAAATAAATATGGAATGTTATGAAACTAAAATAAATTACATTTAATCAATGAACTAAATATGAATTGTATCTATATATATGTCAATGAAAAATCTCATGGATGAATAATAACCGAAACTAAATGAGGTAAATGATTTCTTAAGAAACATCATGTATAAGGATCATGAAAACCTATGCCATCAATACCTTTCACAATATAGTTTAAAACTATGGATATAAACACATTTAATTTTCACAACTTATTTGTCTGATGAGAACCTATCAATGCATTGAGGATCTATATAATTTTTGGGCTCCACCCATCATTACCAGTCCAAATCACTCATCGTATCAAATAACCAAAATAAATAATATGCCTTATCAAATATCCAAATTGAATAAAGAATACAAAATTATCAATGTTTCCCCAAATAACTAAATAAATTTCAATTTAGTCACCTTATGTAAAATGGTATATGTTTTAGACAATATCAATATCCATGATAAATGAAATGTATAATTAGGGGGAAATTCAATGTTCCATGATTAGAGGATATTGAATATTTTAAGGGGAATAAAAAATTATTTAAGGAAGTGAATGTGAATACTATCCTTGAAAAAATAAATAATAAATCATAAAGAGTAATAATAAGGATGGTATCAATACAAAAAAACTAATTGGAGTAAAAATAAAGGGTTTTTGTTGTTGATGAATAGTAATACTATAAAAATATCTTTTAAAATAATTCTTGAGGAAAATATTCTCTTTTTTGTAAAACATTTTGAAAATCCATTTCTCTGAAAATCACATTTGAAAATATTTTCTATAAAAATAAAACTTGAAGACATGGAAAATAATATTCAACAATATGAAAATGAGTAAATCTATACTTTTCATGAGGTAAAAGAACATTCCATTTGCACTATTAAAGGTTAAAAAATTATTTGTTAAAAAAAGAGGAAAAAATATTTAATTGAAAACATTGTTAAAAGACAAAAAGGGTAGAACATTCTTTTCCAAATAATTTTAAAAACATTTTTGAAAACATTTTAATAAAACATGGTTTATAGAAGAAAATGAGTTCTATGACTAAAGATAGAAACAAAGTCATGTTTTATGAAAAAATAAATAAAACATATTAGTAATAAATAGTGGTAAAATGGTAACTATACTTAAAAATGGTCATGAATAACTAGATAAAATAAAATTAAAGGTTTTATTTAACAATTTAAATTCCATTTAAAGATCATTAATGTTGTTTTTGAGGGAAATAGTCTTTAAACATTCCAAATTGTCCCATACCACTTTGAAACATTTTAAATCATAAACCTCATGAAGGAATAATATTAAATGAATGTTTTAAATACAATTAAGATAAAGTAATTCATGATATATTATTTAAAAATGGGCAGTATATACACCCCACAATAGAAGTATGTTGTGAACATTACATTTATCTCATAGAAGTAAAAA